>OU383779.1:15560671-16160671 GCA_910950805.1 Acrocephalus scirpaceus scirpaceus
AAAATGGATAACCAGGACAAGAAAATTAGTATTGGGACCAAGCCCATACATTATTAGAAGCTCTTTCTTTTTCTTTCTCTTACTCTCTTTCTACAAATACAAACAAGCCCTGTGAAAGTATCACAGTAAGGGAGCACTAAATTAAAAGAGCCAACCACAATAGCATTAGCATTAGAGGTTACAACAAATGAAATCATTGCTGGGAAAAAATCCTAAATGCATGCATCTCCACAAAGAACTTTGAAACAATGACTTTAGTCCATAGGGAAATGCTGTGGTATATAATACAGTATCATTACAATAAAAAAGGAGCCATGAGGCACATCACTAAGAGAGAAAACAAATCAAAACAAAACAGCGAAGAAAAGCGAGCAGCTTATTGTGTGTCTGCCAAGGGTGAAGTAAACAGTACATCTGTTTCAAAATTCAGACCCCTGCATCTGACCAGAACTGTCCATTAGGAAACAGAGTCAGGGAAGGTTAGTGACATTTTGAGTGTCTAGTTTCTTTGTGTTTTTTCCTTGCACATAGAACAGCAATTCTGAGTGGACGTATTTATAATAAATCCAATTGTTAAAAGAAAGTAATTTTAGAAATTTTCTTTTACATTAAAAATACTCTTATCATAAACATGGAGCATACTGTGTACAGGCAGTCTGTCTGACTTATAGCAGCTCAGTTCAGCCTGTGCAAGATAACCAGGAGTAATGGTTTTTGATAATCAGGCCACAGCATTAATATAACATGAACCATAAATGCTTTTGTACTACATCTCTGGTTAAGCTAGCAAATCTCATTGGAATATTAAGGAGGAAAATGCTATCTTCCACTTTCTCTTCTAAATTATAAAACATGCTTCAGAGTATTTCTCCAGATGCCTATTTCTCTAGAACAGACACTACAAAAGTAAGTACGTGGTACAGGTGATTAATGGTTGTATCTCCTAAATAAACCCCGGTCAAATTCAAATGTTGCTTGCTGGGTCAGAGTTTTGGTTCCATAGAACTTTGCTGTGAGATTTCAAGTGCCACTAATCCTGGAAGGGATCAGCCTGCTTGGAAAAGTAGAATTCAACTGCTCTGGGAGGAGAAAACTCCATTTCAGCAGGTTTCATCAGTTCTCTGCTTCTATAGTATTTATCTGAAGGCACTCATTTTGACTGATGCCAATTGTAGAGAAACCCTAGATAATGCCATTTTCATCAATAAATATTATCAGTAAGTTATACATAAAAAGACAATATCAATGCTGAGATTTGGGGAGTATTTTACAGCACATCAGAATAAGGTGACTCAGAAATATACCTTATGTAAAACATACAGCCGTTCAGAAACACAACCCATACATGTCATTACAACTAAATTTCACATTAGTGTGGGGCAATGGCAACTACAAACCCACAAGCCTTTCACAGAAGCAGCGTCATCGTAATATAATGCTTACAACAATGCTGCTTCCATAAAATAAATAAATGAATTATATAAATGTAGAATAAAACAAAAAAATATTTTGATTTTACAAAACAAAATTCTGGTTGAAATATTTGAATTGTTTGTAAGGCAATTCCACATCAATGGCTGGTGGAATACAAATCAAATAACATAGCTGACTCTCTTGGTATTTTGCATTTACTAATGGTGGGTGAAACAGAAAGGCAAAGCCCATTCCTAACTGGTTTTGATCATTAAAAAATCCATGGCAATTTTAACAAGAATACGGGTGTTAAATTAATCACAGTGAACTGGCCAAATTCCAGTTCTGGTAATTACATGCTGCATACCTAAAATTCCCCCTGCAGTTTCAACTGAAGAAGTTACTCTTTGCTTTTCTTCCAAAAAAACATTGCATTTTGTGGTGCTAGTAACATAACTTCTGGTCCAAAAAGTTTCCTTACAGTACCAGGCAAACGGGCTGAAAAGCTTTTGGTCTCCTCAGACTAACGACACCTTAAAAACATAACTGTTCTGGTATGTTACTTCATCCAAATATTTTTTTCCCCTCAGCACACACATATTTATCCACTCCCCTGAATGCAGCGGAAGCATCTATTTATTCATTACTTCTCTAGTTAAGAAAACCTTGTCTGTGCCTTCCACAACCCTAATCTGCAAAATCAAGTATGCCACTCATCCGACATGGAGTCAGGTGAAGAAATGCAATAAGCATCCTCATGGACTCTCCAGAAAAAGGACAAGAAAACTCACTTGGCATCTTGGATACAGGTCTTATGAAGTGCACGGGCACTTGCTGCCTCTGCTCCTTCAGAAACAAATAAAAGGGCTGGGATTCCTTCTCTACTCTTAGACATCAGAGAAATGGCAGGCATGGTAGCAATCCTTATTCTTTCTTTCCCACCAATAGTTACATATAATAATTCAAAGTCCAGCATCTATCTAACCAATCAACCAGAAAGATTTGGATAGAAACCAACTGTGGAAGTCACCATTAATTTTTAAAATAGCTATACTATTAGGCCTTATGGACTGCCAACATTGTATCAGAATCCTTCATACAGTCACTAGAAGAAGACTCTTACTTGCTATTGCAGAAGCACCCAAGATAGTATATGTAAATAGATGTAAATGTAGAAAGGCCAAAGACAGAGAGTAACAGACCAAGAACACATTGCCACATAAAAAGAGAACGTGCCTGTTAAGGTAAGACAAATACAGGGGACAGGGAGACACAGACGCTGGGCTGCTCCAGGCAGGTAAGAGTAGGCATCTGTCAGTCTGCCACTGTAGCAGCCTCCTCTGACATGGCCCTGCTGGCCCCTCTCCCAGTAAGCTGCTTTCTGAGCTGAGGACAAATGTATATTGTACAGAAGGCTGGCTAGAGTTTTCCAAGTTTCTATTAAGGCACATTTTGTAAGTGATAATGTCTCTAAGTGTAACAAGCAAAATATTATGAATTGATTTCAGCACGAGCTATTCAAGATAAGATGGAACAGGAACAGTGGCTGAAGCAGAAGTGTTTAAATGAGACACAGGGTCTGTTCCTTGCTTCTGACCAGTGTAGATAAGCAATAAAATTATACATGGCTGCAACAGTATTTTGTGTCAACAGTATTAAGTGGACAGCTTCTAATTACCTTTAGCTCATAACGCTGGAGAGTTTGATCCATTGCTTAAAAGCTTTTTAGTTTAATTTATTTTAATCAACAATTCTATTTTTAGCAGTTGTTTCTAAGATGTTTTTCCAGTAAATGGGTGGGTAGATAGGGTGGTTGCGGGTCTGGTTAGCTGTGTGGCTCACCTCCCAAGATGCACAACCCCAAAGACCCCAGCTCAGTAAGAATCTGCTGATGTAAAATGAGATTGTGCTGGTTTTTACATAAGCAGGAAATTTAACTACAATAAAGCCACTCCCCTTCCCCTGCCCCTTTCCATAAGGTGGGGCAAAAAGGAGAGGCTATAGGTTGAGATAACAATTTACTAAGAGCACAAAGCAATGGAATAAGACATGCTCAATATAGTTATATTAATAATAATTATAAATAATTAATATGGCAATATTAATAAGCATACAAAAAAGAGGTGGTTTACCCACAAAATGGTATTCACTGTAAGCAAAACCAAGATGGCGGCTGCTCTGTGCAGGTCACCCCCGTGTGGTTTCCCCAGACAAAGGCAATCTGTGACCATTCCCACCCGCCGCCCTCACACATTTGGGAACAAAGGTAGTATGGCGGTGGAGCTCACATGGTGAGCACTTCCCAGCCCCCAGCCCTGAATAGCAAAGAACACTGCTCCCCTGCCAGCCACCTCCTAGCTGCCGCTGTTGCTTCATCACAAGGAGCAATTGAGTTTTTGCTGCTGTCCCTTTCAGCACCAGAGGTGCTCTCTGGAGAGAAGAGGAGCGGGGGCTGGTGGGATGGCAGAGGGACCAAGCCCGCAGGAGTTCATGCCAACACTTTGCCAGAGCAAGATAAAATGGCCCTTTCTGAACAAAACCATGACGCCTAGCAATGACCTGCCTGGTACAGAATAACAAGCTGGTCACACCCACACAGCACAGAACTCCCCCATAACCAGGACCAAGGCACTGGAGTCTGGGAACCCTACAGCAGTGGCCATATTTTATAGAAATCTCTTTTTTCTTCCAGTTGCAACAATGTCCAATAATATCTAATGTATTTTTTGCCAGTGTGGCGGGATTCAGTGAGAGGAGGACATTAACGCTCCCATGCTTTTCTAAACATGGCTATCATCACTGACAACATTTACCTATGTCCCTGCTCAGGGTACTAGGATGGGAAGCCCTTGACAAGGCGGTTATTGGGCATGAAGAACCCAAGAACTATGGAGAGGGAAAGAATAGCAGTTTGTGCTACTAGTACAAACATATTGCTTGATTGTACCTTCTCCCAGGTGAAAGAAATGGCTCAGGAAAAGGGCAGTTTTGATCACATTTCATAATCCCTCAGACTCTGGGAAAAAGAACGGTGAAAGGGAAGTGAAAACACATACAACAACTTCTGAAACTCTGCCACAGGATGCTAGAAGCACAAGTCATACACAAAGATCCAAGACTGTTTGCACTAACAAAATTTTCATTCAAGGCTGCAATGTTATTCTTGGGATCAAATTTAATAATCCAGTGGTACTGAACCTCCTTGTGCTTTTGTGGTATTGACTAATCCTTTGATGCTCATTTGGCTAATATGCATGTGGGCCATTCATGTACTAATTTTCATAAAATTCGGACCATTACAGTATCAAGCTATTCTCTCACTACAGCACAAGCAATTTAATAAAAATATCCCCGTATGTCATAAGTCAGATATTAAAAAGAAGAAAAAAACAACACAAAAATCATTGACTTCATGGCTGCCATGAGACTACAGAAAAGATCCATCCTTAGCTATAATAAGAAAAATGACCTTGGCACAGGGCACTTCCCGAAAAACGAAGGACTGGCTGGGGTTAATGGCCTACAGCTTTGCCTGAGGCCATCAAGTCTCCCAGTCAGTCATTAATCCCCCGGAAGTACCCCGGTGCCTTGATCATTTCTACTTAATTAAAGTCAGTGATCCCCAGGATGCCTCCATTCCACCAGGAGACTCTTTCTAGTTACTTCAAGGAATGTGCCTCTCTACTCCCTCCCTTCGTTTCTCTCTCTCTCTCTCTCAAGATATTTGACATGACATGTTCCAATTTCCTTTTTAATGGCCAGTGTTTAATATGGCTTACAAATAATTATTTTTTATTTCATCTTTGACATGAACCCTTAGTCCAAAATTGAAAAATTAATTCTTCCTTTTTTCCAAGGGAAAAAATACATCTGTGGTTCCCTCATGAGGGACACTGAACCCAAAGTAAATAACTCCCAAGGTTTAAAGAGCTTCCATCTTAAAAAACAAACAAAACCAAAAGCAATACATCTAAATGAGGAGGAAAAAACCCCAGAATTATGTCGTGGGGATGAGCAGAAATCACACAGGATGATTTAATGGAAAGTCAAAAATGAGAATCTGCTCTTACAGCCTTTTTTCCCCATCCAAGTCTGGAAGCACTTATGAGAGTTAATTTAATGATTATCAGAGGCCCCACAGACTTCAGTAGAACTACGCATATGCAAAGAGGTAAGTACTCGTGTTTTCAGAACCAAAGCCTACACTTACACAAAATAAAACAAACAAATCAGAAGGGCCACCAGTGTAGCTCTCTTCAGAAAATCAATTTCATACCACTGACACTTTGCTAACAGCCTGCTTCAGTTTACAAAATATAGACCTAGACTTCGACATTTCAAATGGTGATCTGAAAACAGGCTACATATTAAAATTACACTCTTATGTACATCTGAAAATTGAGGTACAGAGTTAGATCAGTGTCATATAAAAGAGCCCAAGATGCATTCACTATCCCAAAGATCTGATAACCCAAGCCTTGATCTTTCAAATCTTTGGTATCCCACATGGAAGGAGGCTGCAGTGCATCTCTAAATTAATATTCACACTTAAACCTGTACTTACTGTACACGGTCCATGCACCTGATGATTTGGAGTATTTAAAGTCCAAATTAGAACTTTGCAGCCTACTTCCAATTCTATAACAGACTGTACCAACACTATAGGTAGTTCCTAATAGTTCCCTTTGCAGGCCAAAGTTCAAACTCGGATTTTACCTTAGTAAAGAAAGCCAACGGCCATTCCAAACAACAGCAAAGGAGGCATTACAGCAGCCTTTCAAAACTCTACATTGCAGTAGGTAGCTATTTTGGCAAAATAGCAAACATAAGAAGTACATGCATGTATGTATGGCCCAGCACACAATGGGCAAATAAATACCTATATCTATGTGTCCACACTGTACACTTGGGGGGCAGGGTGTGTGTATACATAGAGAAAGACAGAGAAGGCATGCATAATTTTGTAATTTCTTAATACTATCACAGAATGAGACTATAACTACACTGATTCATTATCCTAGCATTTTGCAGAACAACTTGACAAGCTTGTTGAATCTCTAGAGTCAGAATGTTCCAAAAAATAAGAAAATAAAACTGTCATAACGTAGTCATATATATAAGGTCAGTATTACCAATACTTTATCTCATGCTAATCAAAAGCAATGACTTAGCAAGTTTTACTGTAAATTCATATGCATTTACACATTGCATCATAACTGCTTCAGTCACTGACAGCATAACTGAACTTGACTGCTATTGGTCTGATCACAAATGTAAATTTTCCTCTCATGATTATAATACCAGTGATTGATGTTTTTAGGATATTTTTGTAACTATTTAACATCATTTTCAAGGCATTTATGGCTGCTATAAGAACAATTATTATTAATTATTTCAACTGAAATAGCCTGTAGAAGTCCCAGTTCCTGGAAAGACTTGTGTGAGAAAATTTCCCAGTTGCAACAAAAGAAAGCTCACATGTGCATTGAATATACAAGTTATTTAATTGTATTCAGATCATCACCTCAGTGATTCTTCCGCAACATTATGGAAGTCATAGTTATCATGGGTTCCTATTAAAGCTGCCCTTTCTGGATATAAATAAGCCTTGACAAAGTCTGCCCAATTTTTTATTATTTAAAGTTTGACATCACTAGCACAGGAGGTGAACCCTCTCCAAGGAAGACTGACTATGCTATAATGAAGATGTCATGATCTTGACAAACATAGAAGAGTTAATGTAAAATTTCAACAGCTGCAGGTCTGAATCCAAACTTTTTCAGAATACTGACTTTCTCATCTGCTATTTTCATTTACAAACAAGAAGCAAAATGAGCCTATGCTGAATAGACCTCCTCTGTCTTGAATTTACCAGGATGGATGAAAGAGCTTTATGCCTCCCAATCAGCACTAGTCAGATAGAAGGACATCCCCACACAATGCAGAGTATTTGCAACCCTGAGATAGCTTCTATCCCTGAATAAGACACCCTGTTTATGAGTCTTAATTGTTCATGTTTCATTTGCTACTAATCTTTCAATAATGATGTTTTTCTTGTAATGGAATGAGCTAGGGAAGAATGAAACCAAGTTAAAGGTAAACCTTTTTTGATACCTCCCATACCATAGCATTGCTTAAAACTACTGTTTGCTGAACTACACTCACATCAAGCACAACATACCATAAAAACATCTCCATTTCCCATCATACACTCTTCCATTAGACAACAAGACATTGCAAAAGTTTGAGATGGTGCCTGCAGGAGCTCAGTTGTGACAATAGAGAAGATACATTTTGTAGATTAAAACACTTTATTGGTATTAATTTGGTATTAACAAATGGATCCGTGTATTAAAAAAGAGTAGTTTCACTAATCATTTTACTGATCAAAGAAATCATTTCCTATGTGGACAAACTTTAAGCCTGTCAGTGAGAACAAACTTTGAACAGTTTAATGATGCTCAGGAGGAATTCCTTCTCTTGAACTACAGCTAAAAGGCCTGTATAAAAATGTTATTTCAACACTGAAGCAGTCTAAGTGACTGACTGAAACCACAATGAATAAGAAGCATAACTTGAGCTTGGCAGATCAGAGCCAAATAAAAAGTGATGATAAGCGACATATCTAATAATGTACTCTCAGTGTCTTGTCATTAACACAATTATGTCAGTACAGTCAATCAGCACTTTGCCTTGACTTTAAAGTAAGATTTTGAATACATGTTTCTAGAGTTGGAGGGAGTAGGGCAAAGAAGAATCATTGAATCTAAAGCCACAGTTATTCATGGCTTTTTAGGAAAACAAGGTTATCCATTTATTATCTGCTTTGTGCTAGAATAACACTAAAATGATTCTCATGAGTTCAATACCATCTGTAATAGCCCTCTGGCTATACAAAACAAAGGGACTCAAGAAGAAGCATTCCTTTCACGAATGAGAAACTGATTTACTACCTGAAGTGATAATTAATGCCATTCAGTTTGGTTTCAAGTAGGGATGAATAGGATAAAATGACAATGCTTTCCTCTTGAAAAAGTTTCTTTGCTATGTGCTGGGAGGACTGACAAACATATGCCATCAGCAATGGCAAGTGATGGCATCTGCCAGAATTAGCTATCCAAAGCAAACAGTTATGAAATGGATCACCTCTGTGGCTTAGTGACAAAGTCCATATAGAAGCCTGGATAGGCAGAAGCACATTCACTTTACCAAAGCAGCAATATAGCCCCTATGTTACTGCAGTCCACAACAGCAAGAATTTATTAAATACTGTTCTTCAGGTAAAATTTGCCTGCATAAAGACTTCCACAAAAGGTCTGCCTGCTTCAAGACATCAATTTATTTTTTAGATAAATTATTAAAAAAATACTGAGACCCTGGCCATAAACCTCCAGATGTTGGGATGTTCAGAAGGTAAGCTGCCTAAAATCCTTAGGTTGTGCCTTACGAGGGCAGCCATCCTGAAAATCAATACTGGATTCCAAAGCAGCAGCTAGGACAATATCCAAAATCCAACAGATCAAATCCTCATGGGATATAAATTAAGCCAGAGCCTTGATTTTGCTAATGAATCAGATCTGCCATATAAGATGCTAATATTCTTAGTACTTCCACCCTTGGAGTTGCCCTGTAAGGGCTTCTGAGCTAATTGCAGTACGCTGAACAATAAGCATCATTCTGCCCCTCTGGCCACTCTGACCAAATCTCTGTAAGCTTTTCTGACCCACTCCTGGCTTTCCTGATAGCTTTACACGTAATCCTTTCCTGATCCCCACTCAGTTCTCCTGACACCATGACTTCTCCTTCTCTCATGCAGCTCTAATACTTGCTCTAATAGTTCTTTCTCTGCTCCACTTTTACTTCCTTCTCCATATTGTTAGGATCCAAATACTTCTTCCAGTGCTTCTGATTTGCTGCTCCTCTGACCTTGTGTCAGCCAGGACAAAATTGGTCTGATCCTGTCTGATCACACATTTTTCTCCAAACAATATTTACATACCTACAATCCTCTCTTTTCCTTCTCCTTGGTATTTTGATCCTTTCTACCTCCACTTGTCTAGTTTTGATCCACTTTTAGCTTCCCCTGAGCCTCTACATTCCTCTCTGAGCCTTCTTTTGCTACACTGGATCTCTTCTCCACTCTTCCTGTGTGGCTCCAATTACCCTTCAACATTTCCTTCCCTCTCAAAATCCCCTGAATCTCAACTCTGTAACATGCACTATATTCAATATGTGTACTGCGAAACCAGTGGGAACTTAATAACAAAGAAATACACTGCCACTGCTGCTGAAGAACATGATTGTGAAAAATAAAGAAAACAATATTTACTATCCACTCTCAAAATTTATTTCCCATACTTAAATATCTATTTTAATTGTATTTTGCCTACATTGTTACGATATGGGCTCCTCATTCTAGTTGTAAATTGACACTTCTAAATCCTGGACCCTGTAAACCTCTATTTTGCACAAGTTATACCCAGGGGATGAGAATATCATCATCCCCTGACCACTTTTCTCAAACAGGTACGTGGCACTAACAATGGACATGTACAATGAGGAGTAATGCCAGTTCCATCAGCTACTATGACTGAAGAGTGGGTGGCCTGTGAGCAGAGTCCTTGCAGTGCCCTGCTCTGGCAGCACTCAGCCTGCACGTGCTGCTCAGGATGGCAGGGTGGGAGCTCAGCTCAGCGCCCATTCATTCAGTCACCAGAAGCGGAATTCTTTCTTCATTTGCCAGAGGAGCACGACAAGGGGCTCCCCACTGACCACAGTCACAACATTGCAGGCCTTGTACAGGCCCACGTGCTCACAAACCACAAACACAGGTAAGTCCTCACACCGCGGTGGAGATGTGGTAACCAAGGCCTTCTGCTGAGTGCTCATACACAGGTATTTCACATCCATAAAGGGGAAGTTTCCAAACAGCTGATGGTTCAAATACGTGTTGAGTTAACATTTCTCTCTATTTAAGACTATACTGCATCAGCAAAAATTTCAGTAAGGAACATTAATTATCAAATGTGCCAGTTTTGTGACTATTAAGTACCTCGTTAGATTCAGTTTTTGAAAATGCATTCATGAGCACTTTTACACGGGACAGAACGGCACATTTGGCATTGTTTAACCCTTCAACATGACCCAAAAGATTTTGTTTCCAATTTGTTAAGGTTTTTTTGGATAATTTCCATTTTTATTTTGAGGGTTTTCTTAATATACAAAATTTGGATGTATTTTAGCTGTTCTTCAAAAACAGGCAAACTCTTAAGGACATTAAAAAATGGCATTCTTTTATTCAGTTGTAATAAAATTTATCCCTAGAGCTGCTACATGTTTTTCATTCATACCTGCAGCATTAAAAGCTGGTTAAAGATAAAAACATTATCTACATATTGTATATAAACATATACTCATAAACACTCATTGCTGACAACACCACCAGTCTTTGTGCTTATATTAGCACATAGAGAGTCAAATTTTTCAGCTACAATATATTTCCTTTAATCTGTCAGAAAGAAAACCTCATACTTCAACAAAGGCAGAAAAAAAAAAAAAGAAAAACAAATAAAACCCATATTTAAAATATATCATCTAGCCTAACCTTTACTCCATTAGGGAAAATATGGCTGCAAAAAAGATTAAATACAAATTTGGTTTGCTTTTAAACCTACTTAAGAAGCACCTATCCTATCTGTTCATATAAATTCCAATGGAAAACAAGATGACATGCAATTACTAATCTCAATGTACACAGCTATGCCTCGGGGACTTAGTGGTTCATATTTTACTGTT
This sequence comes from Acrocephalus scirpaceus scirpaceus, assembly GCA_910950805.1. Lineage (NCBI taxonomy): Eukaryota > Metazoa > Chordata > Aves > Passeriformes > Sylviidae > Acrocephalus > Acrocephalus scirpaceus. The sequence continues at coordinate 15,571,880 of OU383779.1, forward strand.
CTGTAATCAAATACAGAACTAATGAGTAAAAATATGCTTCCCCCAATAAATTCCCAGCACCTGGACAAGTGTCTGACAATGAAATGGAGGATGCTCACACAAAATTCATTCTGCAAAGCTATTAAAGTGTTATACTTGCCAACAAGTGTTCATTAAACAAGAATGAAGGATCTTTATGCCAGTTTCCTACCAAAGGCTTTTTAATATTTTAATGGAGAGTAAAGACTATTTATCTGAACTCTGATCAGTTAATGTTCAAATCTGTTATGAAAAAACAAGGAGTCCTTTATAATACCTTTCATAAAAATCCACTTTGCAATGCGTCAAATAAAGACTAAGAACTGTAAAAGATTATGTTGCATATAAACAAAATCAGTATCATTTTGAAATTATATGGTTATCCGTGGAGCTCCTTGGCGTATTAGACTCATGTTGTATTTTTATTTAAAGAGTGGTTAGCAACAACCATGATACAAATGAAAAATAAGATTAGAGGTGACATCACTTGTGCAAGAGCATCTTCAGACTGCAGAGAAAGGACCCCAAATTTAATGGGACAGATGAAAGAAGTGGGAGACTAAAAGATTATGCAAAACTAGGCCATTTACCTGTTGGGGAAACAAAAGCACTAAAAGAAACATGCCAGGAAGACTGGCTGACACTCTATCAAAAGGAATTGAAGTTTGAATCTAAACCAAACCTACATTTAATATAGCCTACACAAACAGGACAGATCAAAAATGTCTCTTAGACATAAAAGAATGGATCAATGCCAGACTTCACCAACATTTCCTTTGCAAGAAGACTGATGACTTTGGATTTGGGTTTAGCCCCTCAGAGTAACTTAGACCTGATATATCTCCCAGGTTGATGAGTGAGTAAAAAGCAGCATTCATTTTTCCATTGCAGATTTTTACCCAAGGACAGAAGAGCCACGTGCTCTTCTGCAAAATCCAGTCAGATGGGAAATGGGAGGATCCCATTTATTGATCCTTTTTTTTCTTGGGCCACCTCAAATTCCCAGCACTTGTGGCAGTGTATTAACTGACAAAATGTGTAAGGATATTTGGGACATGGTTTTGCTCTAGTTTCCAGCAGCCAGCATAAGAGAGAAAAGGGTGTAAAAGGTGAAATAAAGATGTGGAATCATAGATTTCTCTTTTGGCTATTGATTTCTGATCCCTATTCCCAGGGTGTTGATGCATTTTAATTTAGAGACCCTGGCTAAAAGTAGAAGCACCACAGAGAACAGGAATGGGAGCCTGCTCCCAAGACCTGCTTCCCACACATTTTCCTTGAGATGGCAGCTTCTAAACCCCTATGTTTCAAAATCTGATTTATATGCTTTTTTGGGGCAATCTGGTGAATTTGGTGGTATTTAACAGCAAATGCTTTGAGTTCCTCTCAAATATCTGCAGCCTTTTAGAGGAGAGCTCTCCTCTTCATCCTTTGCTCCCATCTCCTCTTCTCATTAAGCCTGATGTAGCTTCTGAAATTGATGGAAAAATTACATGAGAACCACCAGAGCTTGGATGTGTTTGTTGCACAGTGTCTAATTGTCCTTTACAGCCCATTTCAATGTAGTATCACATATATGGCTATTTCACATTTGACAAAAAAGAGAAAGCTTTCTTCATGCTAAAAGAAAGTACTGTGTAGCAGTGTGGAACACAACTATAAAGAGGTGAACATTTTAAAAGCTGTGAAGGCAGCAGTGTGCAAATACACATTTAAATTGCAAACCCAAACAATTACGTGGCAAGTACCCAACCGTGTGCACAGGTTTTGGTTATACAGGCACATGTGCATACTTTTAAAGCATAATAACTCTTTTATTGTTTTAATTTAATTCTGCTTCTGAATGTTTCTGAGTTCTTTTTGGGGAAAGCCAAGATTTCTTAGGCTAAGCAGCTGTTTGGTAGACTCTACCGAGAGCGATGCGTATACTCATAAAGTAAAGGACTGTATTGTGGAAAGAAGTATTTTTAAGGTGCAAGAAAGTTAGTGTTTAATAGGGTGTGAAGTTGTCAGGGAAAGATTTGTGAGGTTGGAAGTTCATTTTAATGCTTACTAATTAGAGTAGAATTGGCAGCTATAGTTCTGAGGAGTGAAGTACCTCTGCCAATGGAATACATTAACTGGCACATAAACAATAGAAGTACCCACTATCCTCTGATGGGCAGAAGGAAGAGGTGGCTAAACCAACAACATGAGCCTGGGTAATGCCAGTCTGTGATCTTTCCAGCATGAAAACCAATGAACACACCCAGTGCTATCTCACAAAGCTCACACTTGATCTTGACCACATATTCAGACAAGCCTCCTGATTTAATATTGAAAGACAAAATATTTACAGTAGCATGCAGCCCAGCTCCAATTAAACTTTACTATTGGTTAAACTAGGAAAAAGACCAGGATCCTCAGCTCAAACAGTGAACACTTTGTTCATTACTTGCTAACCTTAACAGTAGGTTTGTTTGATATTTAAATGATATTTAAATTATACTTATCCACAGAAAAGTAAAACAACTAAAAAAATAAATCTAAGACAGTTTTTTTCCACCATGTTGTCTAGTTCAAGTGTTCCTTTATGGAGAAGATCGATTATCAGTAAGAACAATTTCAAGAGTATTCTTAACCCAGTTCTATTATCACCTACTATGATTACTACATTAATGAACATGTGGTTAGATTCATTCCCATGTCATGCTTGGAATACTGATGTAACACTGTAACAGCTCCATCAGTGACCAGCAGTCACACAAATGCCCTAGTGCATATGTCAACACTTTTGTGGAATGAGGCTCTGTAAACCTTATGTTATTGCATTTATCAGCTCCAAGTAGAACCTTTTAATTAAACTAACTTGGTAAACTACCATGCACAATAGTGGAGCTTTATAAGTAATACATAATCATAATGACGATCAAATAAGGTGTGAGGGAAATTTCGTCATGTTGAACTCATATTTAAACAGGTGAGACACGGCCCACTAAATTCTCTGCATGAGTTTACTACACTGAGTTTACTATAAGTGACAGGAGTTATTCCTCAGCTGCTTTTCTACTAGTCGGAACTCACATCCTGATTTTGTGGATGAATTCTCAGGATTTCAGTCTCTCACCATACTCTTGCTGGTTGAGCAGCTCTATGGGTTAGTGTATGTAATAGCCACCACAAAGTTTAAGAAAATCAGTGAAACGTACATTGTGAAACATACATTGTGTACATTAAGAAAATCAGTGAAACATGCCATTGAAACATGAGTGGCACTGCTAGATATGACTGGCATATTTCCAATATTTCATTTATATAGACTTTAATCAGTATGTACAATATCTCTTTTCCTAAAGCAAATCCATTTTGTAATCTTTCACATGTAACTCTGTGTGTGTCTTTTATCATTCTCTCCACTGAAGCCAATTCCTTATGTCTTTTTTAAATGGACCAAATAATCACATTTTGGTGCTAATCATAATTTCTTCACATATTTCAGAATTTAATTGTAAAAAGTAAGGCTTTCTAATGGTTAGATAACAGTTCTGAAGCTCTAAAAAATAGTTCAGTTGTATCCATTCCTTACCCCTGTTAGTTACTCAGTGAAGCAGGAATAACTCTCCTTTTTTTACAAATGGTCACATCAGCTATACAAATCTGTGACCACAGGTAAGACATTGAGCAATTTATTCATAGTAATAAAGGATCGCAGCTGCATGGTCCTTCCCATAAACTAAAGAATATGGCAAAAGAGGACTGAAGGGTACTATTAATTTTATCAATATTTGGATCAATATTTTGCTCTGAGTCACAACAGTTAAACAGTCTAAGGTGCATCTAAAAGACGCACCTTTTAAAAACTATTTATTTACTTTATAAAGAGGAAGGACTGTTCAACCCAACATTTTTAAAGGAGGGACCATTTTTCTAGTCTACTACTAGAGTGCTTCACACAAGAAAATGTCAGAATGCCTCTTGGACCAGGATAGCAAATGAACAAATACAATGAACAAAAACAATACAAAATGACCCATTTTGCCAGAAACAAGGGATGTACCATAATAAAGTTACAAAGTAAATACTTAGCATCAACTGCCTTTTTGATATTCCAAGGGAAAGAGGATCACAGTCCTCTTTACACACAAACGTGTCAAGGAAAAATGAACAGTAATTTTTTACCTCCCTAGTTTCCAGGAAGTCAAATAGACTGCTTTCATACTAAAACCTGGAACAAAGATGGGGTTTGTCCATTGCATTACAATATCTTACCTTATAAGGGAGTATTTGACAGCCTTAGATTAAACTCCTGAAAACTAATGAAGAGTCCTCCTTAATACATATTTCTTTTTTTCCAGTTCAGGCTTGAAGTGACAACATTACAGAAATACCCTGAAGGTTTTTATTTAAATAGCATCCTATAAAACAATGCCCTCTTGTCAGTCAACACTAATTCAGCAGAAGTCAAGCTATAAATCTGTCCAAAGGCCAGCAAAGTGCTTAACTTGGCACATCCCTAATAAAATTAGGAATGTGAGTTTATTACATGAACCTTAAGTAGGTTTGGCCAAGATATTAAGATTTTTGCTTATGGCAACCATGGCTAATGTGGATTGGTATTTTCATTATAACACACCCCACAGCATTTCTCAGTAACATCTCAGGTTTCCAAATTCAACAACCATTTTCTACACTATCTGACACATCACTAGGTGTTACAGATGAAAGAAACTCTGTCACTTAACTAAGTGCAGTTTAACTTAAAGATGGCAAAGACTTTTCAATAATGCTAATTCTACTGAAAAAATGAGGCCAAATTAATTAATACTTCTATTAATGTAATGTGATTTCACTTTTTTCAAATAAAGAAGCACTTACAGGCTTTTAACCTAAGCTCAGATGCATTGTTTCAGCTCAAGGCAATTGAGAAGCGGTTTCTACTGTAATAAGCTGAAAAGCACATTGAGAAAAACAGTGAGAAGGTAGATTATGTAGTCTATATTTTTTTTGTTTTGGCCAAACATGCTTCTCAATTATATTGATGCAGAATGTCTCTTCAGAACAGAATTCTATAAAGCAGCATCATGTTGTAACTCCCTTCTGACCATCTTCCACACCAAATTTTTTTCACAGAAACATCTTTCCTTTGAGGGAAGAAACACACTCTGAGGTTCTCACCTGACTGAAGAAGAACATATAATCCCTGGTTTCTGCAAAACAAAGGCTTCTTGGTACCACATGTGGTCCCAAGCCACACACAGCACTGCAAGCACTGCAACAAGAAAAGATGCTTCTTAAGATGCTGCAATACCAAACACATGAGTGAGCAGTGTTGCTGAAGTTCACTTCATGAAAAATACAATACAGTCTGGGAAGGAAATATGATTGATTTCCCTTGAGTAGACTGTTTATCAGACAAATACATTTTGCAAACTTTGACATAAATTGTTAGTTTTCTTATCGTACTGACAATATAAAACCAGTACCTTTGTAGAAACTTCCTGGAAACTCTTTAATGACCTCTAAACAGTGTTATCATCATCTGACTTTCAACTTCAATAAATCATTTTAAAATAGGCAAAAAGAAAAATTGATATCAAAAACATGGATTTGTTTTCCATAGCTTTAGTATTTAAGATGTGAGGACTCTTCTCACAGAATAGTTATGATGCTGATAAAGCACTGATGACACACTTGCAGTCATTTTGCAAGAAAAGAAAGAAAACTCTCACCAAAGAGCCTTAAAAGAAATGAAGATTTGCAGTTTCCAGGTTCTTGTATGTAAGGGTCTGACAGCATTGTTCACTTTGAAAGGCAATGGCATATGCAAGTCCCTACTTGATGTCCATAATAGAAAGATGCAATACTGTAACATTTTGTGTGTGCAGTCTGCTTGTGAACACATCTAGTGACCTGCATACAGAGGACGCCAGAGCCAGCACACACAGATGTATCCAGAGCACATTGCCAACATTTGGGCTATCACACAAAAATACAAAATTAATATTTCAAAACTTTCAAAATAATTTTTTGCTTCAAAACAAATAGTCTTTTTGTGCCTGCATTTGTAGCTGTTCTTTTAACTGCCAAAAAAATCTATACAAGTAATATACTGAGTGACAAATGTTCATCAAATTCTTAAGTAAACAGAAAACATGCAATGGACACTTCCCACCCAAAATAAAATAAATCACTCTACGAATCAACCTTGCATAGCCAGGGACAGGAAAAAAACCTATAATCTAAGGGACTAAGAAAACGTGTATATGCTTCTCAAAATATGAAAAATCAATCTTTTCAAAGAACAGGTGTAAAACCAAGAATATTTTCTTGGAATTAGATTCTGAGTGCAAATTCTGAACAATAAGTATTTTCAAAGATGTTGCAGAGCTGCTGGACAATTTGAGAAGACATAAAACATGTTAGTTACTTGTGTGAATAATTTAGAGCCCTCTGCATGATACTATCATCACAAAAAGGCTATGTCTAACTGATGATTAGTTGGAAAACACAAAGTGCCTGTAAACCAACACAGCTCTACAATTTTCCTGTTTTCTTTTTCTGACTGGGAAGTGCCTGCTGGTCCTGGTAACACTGATGTCCCAGGATGGTAGTCTCCACCTGTAGCACAAACCCACTTGAAAGCACCATAGTAGCTTTTGAACTGACCAGGCATCCTGGTATTTGCATGCCTTTTGATATTTTTTCCCTGCAAGGTGAAGGTGCACCAAGGGTAAAAATTGGTGTGATGAGAAAGGTGCATCCTGATCTCTGTGAAATGTCTGAATACCTCAGAGCAGTATGGTCTTCAGTTCAGACCAGAGCTCCACAGAATAAGTCACATTTTCTTTTCAGGGCTACAATTAAAGTATCTCCCTTCTTCTGTGAGAGATTTTTGCACAGCATTGCATTGGATACTAAAAACCTCTCTCGATCCTTCTGATCCCCCTCGATATCTCATTAAATTGACAGACCAAAGCCTATTACCATACTTTTGTCAATTGCACAGTGGTTGTGCGATCTAGAGAAGAACTCATCTGACATCACCAACTAAACTAATATTCCCTACTGACCTTTATCCAATTTACAACCCCCCTCTCTCCAGAGATGAAAGGCCAGAGCATTACTCCACACTCCCTTCCACAGCTAGTATCTCACGTGCAAAAATAAAGGAGGTAGAGAAACACTACAAATCTTGCCTTAGAGCTGAAAAACTCTCATTGAGCAAGATAGTTTATTTCAATTCAACATAAATAATCATATGCAGGTCTGGAGCTTTTATGTCTTACAGCTCTCCCTAATTCCACATCTCCTTACTGCAGACAAGACAGGCATAAAATATTTCATCATGGTCTTTAGCAGAAGTGTTTTGAAAAACTCACCATTCTGCTGCACAGCAATTTCTGTCCAAATTCCCTCCACCTTTAAACGACAGGATTTTGGATGTTGGGATCAGAAAACTACACTGACATGACTAATTGAGACTGAATTAAAAACTATATTGTACAAAGCTAGGGGAAGAGAAACAGAATAGTGTTCCATTTTTAAGGTATGATTTTTGAGAATAGGTATTATAGACATAACAGAGATTCAATTAAGAATTATTTTGAAGCTGCCTTTAAAATTTTGTCCTCAATCCTTTGCTTGAAAATAAGAGTTAATTTTTCCTTCCAGTATTTACCATTTGAATTACACATGTAAAACATCATGTTAAACATACATATATATTGAAGAAGAAAGCCCACAGTACAGTGTGTCATTAAATCACCTTACTTACCAAAACTTAATGAGCTCTGAAACAGATACAATCCCAATATTGCAGGTCATAAAGAGTTTACTTGTGACCTACATCATTCACAGAGAAGAATTAAGAAATTAGGACATCTTTCCACTTTCCAGTCACTGTATAAGTGCCTATTCACAGAGTCTGACTCCTTAAGGGCAAGGGAAAGCACCAGATTCTGCAGGTATTCCCTACGTTGTGACTCATCATTGCACAGAGCTGTCAAAGCTCTGCTCTGCTGACCACAGCCTGCACCAGAACATTTCCCACATAAACCACTGAGATGGGCAACAAGTGCAAAACAACTTATGGCTGTGGTAGGAAAACACACCGTACAGCAATCCTTGTAAAACATAGTATGAGATAGAAGATCAAGTGGGAATAACAGTCCTCCAAAAAGCAACGTGTAGCTGCAATTTGAGAATTTTAGCCACATGTTTAGCCTTTACAGAAAAATGCAATTTCTGAGAGCCTGATCAGCTTGGTAAAAATGCTAAATTGAAATGTAACAGTGAATGAGACTAAGCCATGGGGTCATTGCAGACCCACTTACACTAAGTAGGCACTGGCACAACTCTCCACTGAGGTCTAAGTGCTGGTGAAACATGTCAGGCCTGCAGAATGCTCAGGAAACCAAGACAGCAAAGCTTTGTGCCCATGGATTATAACAATTAAACTCAAAGAGTAAAAAGAATCAAACAATATGATTTTCTATTACAGAATGTAACCAATATATATTAAAAAAAAAAAAAGCGCTTCTCAGTTTGCTGTACTGTGTCAGATTGCTGAAGTAAGAGGATCCACCATCTACTTCCACCAAGACTTACTGTTAATTGGGAAAGCTGAAAAACCAGAGCATCTGAGGCTTTCATGGAAGCAAACATGGATGCACACAAGGGGACCACTGTTCTGACAGTCCTCAATCACTGACAAAACCAGTTTCTGGTTACTGAAGGCATGGCCAGCATGAAAATCCCAATGCACTTCATACAGTGCATGTAGGTACAGTGGCATAAAGGGAGCGCCTCACTTCTGACTAGGTTTTGATTCAAATAATTGTGGTGAGATTGAGGGAAGAGAAAAATGGAACAAAAACATGAAATCTGCCTGGTAGGTTGTTTATATTCCAGCAGGAAGTACTTAACAGTACTTCACTAATTCTCAGCTACTAAATGATCAACCCTCACAGCTCTCCCATAGATATCTAGCATGGCATCTCTTCCAATGTAACCTCTTTTAGCTGGGTAATATAAATCTAAGCAGTACAGCACTGGCACTCTACCCCACCCTCACCCATTTCTAATGATAATCATCACTTTCTCTTTGAAGAAATGTACATTACATGCCTGCAAGAAAAGGATATTTTATCCAATGTATGTACAAATCATCAACTGATCATATTACTACAGCATATTTTAGACCAGATTGGTGAAAGCTCCACTGGATAAAAACATGAGAGCAAAATCACCTAAAAAGTCAAGAAAATAATTTTGGAAGGACTTGTTTCTTAGATTCCCCTAAGTAAAAATAATAATTAAAAAATAAATTCCATAGACAAGCAGAAACACTACAAGTTAAGCTACACAGTTGCATCTTGAATATGCAAATATCAGACTTCAGTCTTAAGTCAGTTTGAAAAGATAATGTCATGCAGAAAATCAAGATCATCTGATGAAACGTAGTTTGAGAAGGCAACTTCTTCAATGTAAGTTTTACATATTTCCACACCAAAACACAAGTGGTCCAGGCAAAAAAGTACAAGATTTTAATATCTTGATCACATTTTGCTTCCTAGAGAAACAACTGGGAAATCGTGATATATATAAAAGGATATTTTTAATTAAATCTTCAGAGATTGGTGTATTGAAAGGAACTAAATGTTTCATCACCCTATTAATTTAGTAATATGAAATTAATTTCATGTTAATGTGGATAAATAAGGCTGCCTTTAATGTTAATTTCATAAAGCTAATGTTGCATTCAGAAATTTAAAAAAAATCCCAAACAACAATGTGCAAGCTATCCAGTCTTCACCGTTGTACTCAAGGGCCTTGAGTAAGTTAGAATCCATTTCTGGCAGCCTGAGAGATGAAAAAGCTGTGTCTGGGATGAAAAAGTGGTACTATAAGGGAGCAGAATTTTACTCTGCTCTCGTGGCCTAAAAGAGGAATTTGTGTCAGGACACTGAGCATTGTAGATATCAAGTATTTTTTTCCTCCCCCATTCTCCTCCTGGTCCCCACTAAATCAAAAGACCTGATCAACATTTCCTTTTGCCTTCAGTTTCCATCCAGAAGACTGAGTCTTAAGAAATGACAACAGCTTTAGCATAGTAAAATTACTGCACTTCAGAATCTCCCCATGCACATCACACAGTCTCTGTGAAACTAAGAAGAGAAGCATATTCAAGGTGAGCAAATGCAAGAAACATGTTATCTCTTTTTCTTTCCTCTTCAGGGGATGAGAAAAGGAGAGTTGCAATTCATCAAGCCACTCTTCGTACAGAACTTTTTAAAAGGGCTTCTTGTCCATTTAGAAAGCTATAACTACAGTTGTATAGGGGAAAGCATTTACTAAAGAGTTGAAGAATGGGGCTGAAACTCTGAATCTCCTGACCACTAAGGAGTCAGTTCCCACTGCCTTGCATGAGGAGAGAGCAGTGAAATCTCAGCAGTGGTTCTACGGTAACCAGGTAGAACGGTAACCTGGTTAACATGGTAGGGAGTTGACACGGCCCCTTTGCAATGTGGATTACAACAGGATGAATGACCTGTGCTGCATGAATAATCATCAGATAATTCCTTCAAATATAATGTAAGTTACAACCTTGTTAGACCACATTCCTGAAGTCTTCTTCCCTCAGGATCTGGGACAAAGAAAGGTGAAATGCAAGAGAAAGTACAGGTGCATTTCCTAAGTTGTCACAACAGTTGTTTTGATTTCTAAGGTTGTTTCTCCAGCAGGAGAGAAAGCCTGACAGGCATTTATTGAAAAAGAAGTTATTGTACTGGATTTATGGAAGGAATTCATTTTAGAAACATAGTTAGAGGAGAAAGAAAAACAAACTACGTACAACTAGTCCGCACAATCAAATGAGTTCTACTGTCTTACTACCTTTACATGGCTTAAATCTGTTCTTTCATTCTTCCTTCCACCAAAATAAGCCAGGAGTGTTTCCAATAGAGCAATAAAATAAAATACAAGCAAAGTACCAAATTAAAAATATTACAACTTCTTGATTGCCATGATTCAGCATTTTTCTCTTCACTGTGCTTTTTTTGATTGTTTGCTTGTTTTAGGGGGCAGTTTCTCTACACTTCAGAATGACACTCTGACAAAGTCAGGTGATAATGATACAGACTCAGAGAATGAATTAACACTGGGAAATGAAATTTATTTAAACAAAGAAACAGATTATTTCCCTAAATTTATTTCATTTGTCCTGTTCTACTTCATTCCTTACCTTTCCATCTTGACTTCAAGCACTTTTAAGGATGCATCTTTACATTCTCCACCTTTCTCTTGACCAAGGCAAGGGCAGGAGTACGAGGATGAACTTGCCCTATGAGGTCACTCAGCAATTACTTTTTTGAAAACACTGCACTTTCTCTGATACTGTCAACATAACACTGAAAGCTGAATGGGTTGGGTCAGAGACGTTTTAGTCATCTTGACAAATAATGACTTCTGTTGAGAAAGGGTCCACAGCTAATTCTAATGTACTGTGACACATGACAGCTCCTCATGCCCACCTGGCTGAAGACTGCTACACGTACACTCTCAATCACACTAATGGATTTGGGAGGAAAGTAGTTTAGATGACACTTACTTTACTAATTACACATCTTAATTTAGTTGTACGCTCTATAGAGTGTAGTGGTGCGTGAGCTATGCTCACAAGTTTTGGGTTTATATAATTAATGTTATTTAAGTTGGGAAAATGGTTTATTCCGGACCCCCCTGTTTATAGCTGCATTTGCAGTTTGGTTTACCCCTTCCCGAAGGTGCTGTTCCCCTGGAAACCCTTCTGTCCATCCAAGTTTGTCCCCTCCCCCGGAGCCTGCCAGTCATTCAGGAAAGCCTCTACCCCTTCTGGAAATCTCGGGGAGACTCGGCTTCTGATTGGAAACAGGTTCTGGAAATCCCCTACCCCGCCCCCTCCAGGGATTGGCCCTTTGTGTGTCAATCTACCCCCCAACTCCTCCCTTTGTATCCCCCTATTGGTGGAAAGTTTATGTACACGCCCCCTGGCACCTGTCCTTTTAAGCAGCGGGGGGTCCAGGCGGGCCCTCTCTCTCGTTCACCATCCTGAGGTGATGTCCAGGCAATAAAACATCTCCTATTCCACCTCAGAAGAGAGCCTCCTTTTCCTCCTTCGCCATAGCTGCAAAATTACATCCAGTGCTTGCCTGCCAAGAACCCACCGGGTGGGTTTCTGCAGATCTGTCCAGCGGGCCCTACTGACAGCTGCGCACGCTTCTGGCCAGGGGCCGGGCAAGGCTAGGGTTCACTGATCAGTGACCCACGGAGCGTGACCGCAGGCGTGGCGCCACAACGTGAGGCCAGCCACGTGGACACGAACTTCTGCGGCACGAGGCAAAGCGACTGAAGCAGTGGCGTGAGCTCTCTGCACGGGAAAAGTCTGAGAACACCGCCAGACCCCGTGGACTCGATTCTCGCCTGCGTTGGAAGTCTCCGCGCAGTGCTGCAGGATTTCAGACAGCCACGTGCTTACCAGAATAGCAGCTCCTTGGAGTACGCTTTCTGGTAAGAGAAGAGGACAGCTTTCCAAGCGCCCGGAAAGTCCTCTTCAGGCGAAGGACCGCCAGCACCTCCTTTTATTCGCCAGCACCGGACGGGTGAGTAAAAATCACCTTTCATTTTGGGGTTCCTAGGGGAGCTGGATTTTCCCTCCCCTTAGGTCCCGCACAATTTTGGGAGGCTCTTTTAGAGCCAGGAAACGCGTTTCACCTGTGGAGAAGCCTTATGCCCTCCCAGGGTCGGGTAGTCTGAGTGCGGCATTTTTCTTTCTTTTAGTTTTCTTCTCGTTTCATTTCAGACGCAGGGCTCCGTCGCGTGGGTGCGGATTCATTTTCCCGTTGTCGGTTTTTGTTTGAATTAGCCGCGCTCCGAGGGCGCGGGGAGTTTTGGTCTCCGGTCTCGGGTTTTAAGTGGCGGGTTTTTGCTTTTCGTTTGCTATTTTAGTTTTTAAGGTGCGCGTGCATGACGGTTGATTGAGCAATGGGTGCGAAGCTCTCAACCGAAGAAAAGGAAGTTTGTAAATTATTGTTTTTTGTGTTGAAGGGCTCCGAGTTTAAATGTTCGAAAAAGGAGCTCAAAAAGTTCGTAAAACTGCTCTTCCTATACTTTCCGAAAATGCCCCCTGCACAAGTGGTGTGCATTCAGTTTTGGGATGCAGCCTATTCAAAATTTTTTCAATTAGGCAAAGCAGGGGACAAACACGCAGCTAAATTAATCTATTGGATTATGCAGATTCGATCTGCCATTTTAGAAAAACAGAAAGTAGAGGAAGAGCAGCGAAGGCAATATTCCCCAGTTTCTCCTTCCCCTTTTACCGCTCCCTCTTTACCCAAAACGGGTAACTTGCGGGGATCGGCAGGAGAAATCTCTCCTGTCGGCCCTGGCCTCCCACAAGCATCCCGTTCCCCCCGCCTGAACAGTCTTAGCCGGACTGCTCAGGAGGCTCGGCTTAGCCCTGGCTCGGCTTCCCGAGTCTCTACCCTTCCCCCCTCTTACCCAGTTCCCAAACCCCGAGTTCGTTTCGGTTTTGCCGAAAAAGATAGTGTGTCACAAGATGGCGTTTCCCTTTTCTCCCCCTCTCCCCGAGCGCAAAATGGCGACGACCGCGTGGCGCAGTCGTATGCAAATTTCGCGCCTTCTCCTTCTTCTTCCCAGGATTCCCTGTTCCCTCCTCCTTCCGCCCCTCCCCAAACTCCTCCCTACCAAAGCTCCGCCCCAGTCCCAACCCCCCCGAGTGATGTCAGCACCCGGAGCCACGCCCATGCCCACGCCGGAACCACGTTGGTCTTCCGGTTCTCACGGTCCCACATCCGGTTCCCACGGTGGGGAAACCGGAAGGGGGGGGCCGGAGACCCAAAGCCCGCGCCACAGTGAGCTCCCTTCTCTTGCGCCTGTTACATATAACAGGTCAAGGAGTGGGAACGTCACTCAAGCCACCTGGCAACCCTTTTCACAGAACATCATTAAGGATCTGTGCAAGGCCCACCTGGAATACGGGAGGGAAAGCCCATATTTCCGGGGATTGTTGAAGGCCAACCTCGCCGGCACAGTTGTAGTCCCCTCCGACCTGCGGCAGCTCTTTTCCTGCCTCATGTCCTCCACAGAGTTTCAGCTTTGGGAGGCGGCATGGAAAAACCTGTTGCGGACTGACTTGCCTGGCTTGTTACGAGATCCTGAAACTGCTACCGATGGGGAGGGCGACTCGATCACCCTCGAGCATCTGTGCGGGGAGGGCAGATGGGCTCAGGCATCAGACCAGGCTGGTAAAATTCCGGCGCCGGTGCTGGAGAAAATAAAACAAGCGGCCGAAAAGGCATTTTTAGGGCTGCAGGGAGAAGCGCCTTTGCCCAACTACGCCGACATCCGGCAGGGACCTACTGAGTCATTCGTCGCCTTCGTAGAGAAGATGACGAGGGCCGTTGAGACGCAGGTGTGGCGAGAAGAAGCAAGGGCAAGCGTGTTAGAAGTGATGGTCCGGAAGAATGCCAATGACCAGTGCAGGGCAGCCATCCTCAGCTTGCCGCTGGACCCTCCGCCCCCTGTGCAGGACTTCCTCCGTGTCTGCGAGGCAAAGGTTCCCTTCATGTCTGCTACAACAGAGCAGCCATCAAGGCATCTGCAGCGAGCCAATCCGAGAGCTGCAGCATTGGACTCAGGGGGTCTCTCCAGGAAGCAGCCAGCAAAGAAACATCCTTTTCGGGCGGGCAAAGACTGTTGTAGTCTCTGCGGACAAAGCGGCCATTGGCAGCACGCTTGCCTGCTGCGGACTGCTTTTCAGCAATTCGTGGCCACTCAAGGGGGTGGGGGTGGGGGTGGAGGTGGAGGTGGGGGGTTGCAGGGGAGCCTTCAAGCGGCTCCAAAAAACTAGGGGGTGAGCGCGGGACCACCCTGCGTGAAGATACAAAACGGGTGGCCCGGGCCAGGAGGGGGAGGGGGGGAAGAGGAAACAAAGCTGACCTTTCTTTTCCGTTTGCCAGGACTGACACCAGAGTCCCCCTGGACTCTGATCCACCGGACTTGACACCCAGGGAGATAGATCTCTCCGATTCAGTTTTAACCACCAACTCGCGGTACGAGCCGTTCAAGTTAAAACTCACTGACTCGCTGCTGTTGAAGGACAGCGATTGGCATCTGGTTTCAGTGAACCCCAGTGAACAGGGCACTTGGCATCGGATAGGAAGCAAGTACATTGTACTCGGAGACTGTAAGTACACTCCGTTCGAGGTCGAAGTCGCTCCAGGGATCGTTGACTCTGATCCCGAGTACTTCGTGGTTTGGCTGCATTGTACTTCCCCGCCTGCTTTTCTCCCGAAGGGGCAGATAATAGCCCAGGTAATCCCCATCCCTGATTTCCTCACGGAAGAAAGTCCATCAGTGGGGAGGGTGCAGGCAATTTCTACCGCGAAACCGCAGCTAGAATGCCAGATGCAGATGGGGGGGGGAGATCGTTGACATCAAAGGCCTCCTGGACACGGGCGCCGATGTGACCGTGATCCCGTCACAGGAGTGGCCTTCACAATGGGCTCTGCAAAGCGTGGCCGGACACGTTCAAGGTGTTGGGGGCATTCAATTGGCAAAACAATCAAAGAGCGTTGTGCAAATTACGGGGCCAAATGGGCAATTGGCAAATATCCGCCCATTTGTTTTAGATTACAAGGAACCATTGCTTGGGCGAGACCTCATGGCACAGTGGGGAGTCACAATTGACATTCCCGACCCCCCACAGGATTTTTGTGCGGCGGTCACTGAGAGGCGCCCTACCCAAAAACTGAATTGGAAGACAGATGTTCCAGTCTGGGTAGAGCAGTGGCCGCTTTCAAAACAAAAATTAAAGGCGCTGAATGAGCTTGTAGAAGAGCAACTTGCCAAGGGTAACATTGAGGAGACCACATCCCCGTGGAACTCCCTGGTCTTTGTCATCCAAAAGGCTGACAAGACCAAGTGGCGGCTCCTTCACGACCTCAGACAAATTAGCAATGTAATTGAGGATATGGGGTCTCTCCAACCAGGGATGCCTTCCCCGACAATGCTCCCTCGAGATTGGCAATTGGCAGTCATTGATATTAAAGATTGTTTCTTCCAAATTCCCCTTCATCCTGACGATGCCCCGCGCTTCGCGTTCTCGGTTCCCACCTTCAACCGAGAGGCCCCGAAGAAAAGGTATCACTGGAAAGTTTTGCCGCAGGGCATGAAAAACTCGCCTGTGATTTGCCAGTGGTACGTCTCTTCATTGCTGTCCCCTGTACGTGCAGCCGCAGACAAGGCGATCATCTATCATTATATGGATGACGTGCTTGTCTGTGCCCCGAACGAGGATGTGCTGTCCCATGCGCTTGACCTGACAATCTCTTCATTGGTTGCTGCAGGGTTCGAGCTGCAGGAGCAGAAGATTCAAAGGGTGCCGCCTTGGAAATACTTAGGCCTGGAGATCAGTAAGCGGACCATTGTTCCGCAAAAATTAGTAATAAAAACTAAAATCAGGACTCTTGCTGACGCCCATCAGCTGTGTGGGGCGTTGTCCTGGGTGCGGCCCTGGCTAGGTCTGACCACCGAGGACCTAGACCCTCTTTTCAATTTATTGAAAGGGGGAGAGGAGCTGAATTCTCCGCGGGAGCTCACCCCAGAGGCACAGAAGGCACTGGAGAAGGTCCAGGTAAAACTGTCCACCCGACAGGCAAACAGGTGTGCACCTGAACTGCCTTTCAGTTTTATTGTCTTAGGAAATCTGCCACACCTCCATGGAGTCATTTTTCAGTGGGACAAGGAGGTAAGCAAACTACCCCGTAAGGACAGAGGCGGGAGAGATCCTCTCCTCATTATAGAGTGGGTCTTTCTTAGCCACCAAAGGTCCAAAAGAATGACCACGCCACAGGAGCTGGCGGCTGATCTAATCCAGAAGGCCAGAACCCGTATTAGGGACCTGGCTGGCTGTGATTTTGAATGCATTCACATCCCAATTCAGACCAAAACGGGCCCAATTACAAAGCAAAGGTTGGAAAAATTTCTCCAGGAGAATGAGGCTTTGCAAATGGCTCTGGATTCCTACACAGGACAAATTTCTATTCATCGGCCTGCCCACAGAATTTTTAATTCGGAAGCCAAATTCACGCTAAAATTAGAAAGCCTTCAGAGCAAAAGGCCTTTAGAGGCCCTGACAGTTTTTACAGACGCGTCCGGAAAGTCTCACAAGTCAGTTATGACTTGGAAAGACCCTCAGACTCAGCGGTGGGAGACAGATGTCGCTGAGGTAGAAGGATCACCTCAAATCGCTGAGTTGGCCGCAGTTGTCAGGGCTTTCGAGAGGTTCTCTGAACCATTTAATTTGGTAACTGATTCTGCATATGTAGCAGGTGTAGTAGCCAGAGCTGAAAATGCTGTTCTCCAGGAAGTGACCAACCTTGCCCTGTTCAAGTTGCTCTCAAAGCTAGTTAAGCTTGTCTCCCACCGAGAGCAACCCTTTTTTGTGATGCACACAAGGTCACACACAGACATGCCCGGGTTCATCGCTGAGGGGAACAGGAGAGCCGATGCCCTTGCTGCCCCTGCAGAGATGGCCCCGCTCCCAAATGTGTTTGAGCAGGCAAAGATCAGTCACCAACTTTTCCATCAGAATGCCCCAGGTTTAGTTCGCCGGTTCCACCTTATCCGGGAACAGGCCAAGGCAATCGTGGCCACTTGTCCCAATTGTCAGCAGCATGCGCTCCCCACCCTGAGCGCTGGTGCCAACCCCAGAGGGTTAGGCAGTTGTGAGGTGTGGCAGACGGACGTGACACATATCCCTCAGTTTGGAAGGAGGAAATATGTGCACGTCTCGGTGGACACCTTCTCCGGAGCAGTCTTTGCCTCTGCCCACGCAGGGGAGAGATCCAGGGATGCGATTACACATCTCATCCAGGCTTTCTCCTTTATGGGAGTCCCAAAAGCCCTGAAAACTGACAACGGGCCTGCGTATAAATCCAAGGAGTTCCGCAGTTTCCTGCAGCAATGGGGAGTGGAGCATAAAACCGGCATCCCCCATTCCCCCACAGGTCAAGCGGTGGTAGAAAGGACCCACCGGGAGATCAAAAGGGTCCTGGGCCAGCAACAACAGGTCCTGAAATTAGAATCTCCAGCTATCCGCCTGTCCAGAGCACTGTTCACCATCAATTTTCTAAATTGCTCTTTTGAGGTTTTGAACCCACCGGTCGTCAGGCACTTCGGCAGCAGCGATCAGTTTTCCACCAAGGTTCGACCACCCGTCCTTATAAAGGACCCAGAGACCAGCGGAACAGAGGGCCCTCACCACCTGGTTACTTGGGGACGTGGGTATGCCTGCGTGTCCACCCCAAGTGGCTTAAGGTGGATCCCTTCAAAGTGGGTGAGACCCTATGTTCCAAAGGCCTCTGGAAAAGGAGTTAAGGTTTCACAGGTGTCCGTGGCATCCTGGAGACGGAAAAGACACAAGTGGTCTAGCTGGGAAGAATTTGTCCTCCCCTTTCCCCTTTGCCCTGTTTCCAATTATGTTCTTGTCTCACATTCTATTTAGTTCAGGTCAGACCCACACAGAGCGATGGCCCCACTGACAGCAGCCAGACTTCTTTCCCTGCTGCTGCTCTCCAGCCTTCAGTCTCCGACCGTGGCGTGGACAGTGCCAACATCCATGCCACAAACAGCAAACTTGTCAGAGGCATCTATACCACAGTCTGCAAACTTGTCGGAGGCATCCATGCCACAAACAAGCTGTCCTCAAACATCCGACTGGCTGGATGGACTTTTTGAGGACTGGGGGCTGCCTGGGTGGGCGAGGTCTATCATTCGTCCTATTGTAATTGTTTTGTTTATGATTTTGTGTATTCTTGGCACAGTTAGCTGCCTTCGTTATTTTGTTAAAAAGTTAGCCTCAAACTGTCTCCCCCCCATATGCAAGCCTAGTCGTGGTCGTCACAGCTCCACCGGAAGCAGAAATGAGAGTTGAAGAAGAAAAGGACCTCCCTGAAGAAGACCCCGAGCTGTGGCCGCCGACTAGCTGTTTATGGTTTAAATTACCATCTTTATATAAAAAGAAAGGGGGAGATGTAGTGGTGCGTGAGCTATGCTCACAAGTTTTGGGTTTATATAATTAATGTTATTTAAGTTGGGAAAATGGTTTATTCCGGACCCCCCTGTTTATAGCTGCATTTGCAGTTTGGTTTACCCCTTCCCGAAGGTGCTGTTCCCCTGGAAACCCTTCTGTCCATCCAAGTTTGTCCCCTCCCCCGGAGCCTGCCAGTCATTCAGGAAAGCCTCTACCCCTTCTGGAAATCTCGGGGAGACTCGGCTTCTGATTGGAAACAGGTTCTGGAAATCCCCTACCCCGCCCCCTCCAGGGATTGGCCCTTTGTGTGTCAATCTACCCCCCAACTCCTCCCTTTGTATCCCCCTATTGGTGGAAAGTTTATGTACACGCCCCCTGGCACCTGTCCTTTTAAGCAGCGGGGGGTCCAGGCGGGCCCTCTCTCTCGTTCACCATCCTGAGGTGATGTCCAGGCAATAAAACATCTCCTATTCCACCTCAGAAGAGAGCCTCCTTTTCCTCCTTCGCCATAGCTGCAAAATTACATCCAGTGCTTGCCTGCCAAGAACCCACCGGGTGGGTTTCTGCAGATCTGTCCAGCGGGCCCTACCGACAGCTGCGCACGCTTCTGGCCAGGGGCCGGGCAAGGCTAGGGTTCACTGATCAGTGACCCACGGAGCGTGACCGCAATAGAGCAATAGAAAATGTCCAGCTTGTAACTGGACATAGTAAGAACACTCCAAGAAAATTTCATAATTTTAACTCTGGAATTTGCTTGGGAGAACAGGCTGGCGTAACCAGTGTGAGCAGAGCAAATGAGGCAGTGCTGTAGCTCCCAGCAACTCTCCATGATGTGTCTTTGTTTAGGAGTAGTCCCAGCGGGTACAGGTGCGAATAGCAAGCCAGAAGCAGTTCCAACAAAGCTGTATATCCTGAACCCAGTGCTCTGCACCATTTGCACAACAGACAATCAGTGAAGCCCTCATTTATTGTTTTCCTGCAGTCAGTCAGGCACTTACAAGAAGAATCAGGCTTCACAGCAATCTTACACACTCAGTAAGTTCACTGAAACCAACAAATCAAACTAAGGAAACTTCACTCTGTGGTATGAAGTATTTTGAAGAAAGTGTTAAAAGAAATAGACTTTCATTCCTCCTTTTTTTCCTTTCTTTCCCACCAGACAGCACAGTTTTTCTGAGTATCCATCTCATCATTCAGCTGTTTCTTCTGACAAAGCCAGAATCCAGAACAGAATCTTCATGAAAGAGAAACCAATAAATTAGAGCTCTTTGTGAGGAATTTGCCGTTAGTTCTGTTTCTCCCTGCCTATTAAGATTCTTTATTTGCTTCACCCTGAGATTTCTGCTGACAAGTCTATTCATTTACTACTAGCCTAGATAAAATGCTAATAAACAAAATGTCAAAAAATGTATTCATATGACTTTCCCCTTTACGCTGGGCTTGTTTTTAAAGGGACCATAGAACTAAACATTAACATCTGGTGAAATCAGGATGCTTGTTCCCCCTAAAGACTAAGTTCTATTTCAGGCAACTTGCAAAAGAACTACTTAAAGTTGCCTTATTTCTCTGTTATGTTGGGCATGCTCAAACAACTCTGCCACCCCACTAATTTCAGCCACTGTCTCACCTCCCATCAAAACCAAGTAAGAATACCCATTTGGATATGCATTACACAAAGCTACACTTTCTACAGACTTTCTGTGGCATCCCACAGATGTTTTATAGGAGGATTATAACATTTCATTAAGCTCCACAGATAGGTTGTCATTACTTCTATAGAATTAAACAGAAAAACTCTCCAGAACCTTATTTTGCTCCCATATCAGTTTATGTTTTGTTAATGCCTCACTCCCTCCCATTAGACTGGTGGAGCAAGCGTGTGCTCTTTGGTCAGGTACTCCCAAGGGAGCCCTCCCTTTAGCAGATTTGGGCCGGTGAAGTTCAAGGGTAGGAATGGGCAGCATCACAAACCACTCCTAAACAAAGACACATCAAAAAGTGCCACTCTGATATAAAAGAGTCCAGGAGTGAAAGCTGCAAGCAGCTGGCCACTGAGAACAGAGACAAGCTGTCATTAGCTGGGCATAAAACACCTAAGTAGAGTGCCAAACTGAGAGCACTCCACAGGAGACTCTTGTGTGTCTCCTCATTAATCTTGACCGTTCAGAACTTCTGGAGACTGTCATTTTCTTCGTGTGAGACTAGTTGTTCAGCCTCTTTAAGTAAACATGCAGTCAAGATGCAAGACGAGAAGCAGTGGTTAGTCACAGGTAAGATATTCCTTCTTTCCTCACCCCAGCTCCTTTTAACCTGGAACATATGATCCCCCAGCAACAGCTAGGTGTTTTGTGGGGCTGGCATGACACATCTCTCCAGCCAAAACTATCACTTGTCCTAATCCAATTTGCTAGACATTTTCAGAATGAGATGGATGGGGAACACAGCTTCATCTCCTTTTATATGGAAGTAGAGTTCCGCAGTGAGAATGACTGATATTTTAGTTTTAGAGTGTGTTTTGTGAACCATTCAGGTGAGTGGAAGAAAAAGCAGCCCTGAACATTTCCATCTCGCTTGGACTCGCTCTAAATGAGACACCTACAACAGCAAACAAAAAGGTACCCTCAGGACACTTTCATGCATTTATTATAAAACAAAGATTAAAACAATTATATGGAAATTAAAGATAATATGGGATAATATGGACAATTTGTCTTCCTCTCAGTCAAACAGTAACATGGCCTAGTTCAACAAATAGCTTCCCAGCTTGAGACACACTGCATGCAAAATGATAAAATGGCTCAGGCTGCAAGGGCAGCCTGAATGGCTCAGCTCTGATAGGTGTGCCTCAGAGGATCTACTGAAAAGGTCAGATTTCACTGCACTATTAACCTTTGGCAGAAAAACCCAGCAAGCTTTTTTCACAAGTTTTCACAACTACACAGATGAAGATATAGACACTGCCCTTATTCACCAGCTTAGAAACCTAAAGAACCAGCACAGTGAAACTAACACAGCTTTTCTCCCCTGTCACTTTCCACTCTTCTTCTCCTCCTCATTTCTACCCAAAAAGGGCAGCTCCTAAATGATTCTGCTCTTTATAGAGCTTCAAAATCTGTTGTGATTTTCCTCTAGTTACCAGTGTCACACCTATGTAAGTCATTTTACTCCTAAAGGAAAGTATGTTCAAATAAAGAAACCCCTCTTTCTAAGAGAGAAATCCTTTTACAGCAGTAAGACTGGAAACATTCTGATTCTGAGGTATGGCCTCTGTATTCTGCTGGCACCAAGAGACAGCATATAATTATCATAATCCAGAACATTTCTCACTACATAAAAGTTAAACTTGGAAGCAACTTCAAAAATATGGGCCCCTGGTTTCAGTTCAGATAGAGTTAATTTTCTTCTTAGTTGCTGGTACAGGGCTGTGATTTGAATTTAGTACACAAATAATGTTGATAACACAGTCCTGGTTTAGTTATTGTTAAATCGTGTTTACCCTAAACCAAGTGTTTTACACTTTCCCATGCTCTGCCAGCAAGAATGTGCACAAAAAACTGTTGAAAACACAGCTTGGATAGGTGACCTGAACTGGCAAGAGGGATATTCCACACCATAGAACATCATGCCCAGTGTATAAACTGGGAGTAGTTGGCCAGAAGTTGCTGATCACTGCTGGGGGACCAGCTGGACATCAGTCAGTGAGTGGTGAGCAGTTTTATTGTGCCTCCATTTGTCCATCCATCCATTTCACTCTCCTTTCACTACAGTTATTACTATCTTTCTTTCAGTTATTAAACTATTCTTATCTCAACCCCAAGGATTACGTGGTTTTGGCCCCAGTTCTCCTCCCCACCAAGGTGGGAGGAGTGGGCAGTGAGTGGCTGCGTGATACTTAGTTGCCAGCTGGCATTAAACCATGACAATATGCGACTCTTGGTGGGAGAGGCTCTCTCCAAGTAGATGAGGCTACAGGGAAGAAGAGAGCAATAATATAGAAGTGACAAATTTAGGGCAGCCTTGATGTTCCAAACAGACAACAAGAGGGGTTGAGGGAGAGAGGGGAATGATCAGTAGCTAGAAGAAATCACCAAAACTCATATTACCCTCAAATTTGATAAATATTCACCTAACCTGTTACTATCACTAGCTTTTCTTTTGGGAATGTTTTTCCACAGCTGGAGATAAAAATATTGATTTAATTTTCATACTTTTAGGAATGTAACTAGAAGAACTTAGAGAATTTGTGAATTGAGTTACAACGCTCTTTGAGGTACATGAAAACACAAGGTTTTCATTACTGCCAAATACTATTTGTCTCAAAGAAACTTATTGCTTAATTACACTTTTTAAATGTCGAAACAATAATGATTTTTATGATAATAAATAAAATTTTAAAGTTTATCCAAACAATAGAACAATTTGCCTTCAGAAAAGCAGCATAACATTATCTTTTTGGGTTTTTTTTTTTTTTGCTTTGAATAATACTGTCACAAGCAATTGTCTTGGTGTAAATGGATACATTTGGAGTATGGTGATATTACCCAAATAAGACTGTAGCAGAGTTTGTCCCTTAGTGAGTTTAAATGTGACCCATGCTATTAAAGAATCACAAAGTCCTTTTCCATCCATTTTTACAAATGTTTTGAATATAAGAATTCATCAGGATTTAGGGGATTAAGAAATCACTGTCCACAAAAAAAAAGATCTGCAGAAATTTTCATTAGTTCTTTTATGAGTTGGCAGCAAATACTCTAGCTGTGAACTTTTATGAAGCTATAAATATAAAGGACCTTCTGATACTGGTATGATGATAATTCTAAATTTCCTTTTTGCAGCTGCAGTTGATCCCTTGTATTTGGTAAAAAAAAAAAAATCTCTCTTTTTGTAATTTAACAGAGAAAGTTGGCTCAACTACTGTATTGCCTTTGAGCACTCTGAGTGGAAGTTCATGAATTAAACCCACATGGCAACACAACCCCCGTCCCCACCTTTCCCTTAAGGTGGCTATAAAATATCAGTAGAAAGCCAAGCTGTTTATTTTACTTAGCATTTGATTTTGTAAGTAAATGAGTTTCTAGTGGGGCGTATCTTTGTAACCAGCTCCGCTACATCACTAAACTTTTATTAAACTATGCAATAAATACTAAATCAATCATTAAATGTTTGAATTCAATAGTAAGGGTGAAAAATAAGAATATGTAAGTAGGCAACCTAGTCCATAAAAGTCTAGGATATTTGATCATGGGGAGAGAAAAAACATTCTTTGCTACTGACAGCTTTTTACAAAACTTGATTTCTCAGGGGATTTATTTTTTGGGAATAAAATTTAAGAAGGGACTTTGTCTATATATTTGAGAATCTCTGTGGTGAACAGTATTCCTAAGCTACTCTAATAGATTTGTGCTACTCTAGATTTGCTGGAATACTGTCAGTATGTTTCACTTAATTGCCCAATAAACAAGGAAGACTCATTTTCCTCACAGTATCTTGGGAGAAGGACACAATCTGAGTCAAAAAGGAACTCATTCTCTTGGCTTCTGAGTTCCTAAACAAATACCAGAGAAGCAAAGAAGCAGTCCAGAAAAAACGCCATTCAACAAGAGAAACAGATATGCTGGCTACAATTACTGCCGTAGTAGCAGTAATTAAGTTATATTTTTTTTTATACAGCAATAAGTAATACTTAATTTTCCTTGCATCGTTTCCTAGGATTCTCAGGAGCTTGACCAGAAAGGACATAAAGTAACCAGGCTGCCCAGATATACACCAAAACTTACTGTGAGATAGGTTGCATTTGCTTGTCTTTGTCCCAAGGCAAACCAAGTATCAGCCTAACTAATGGAAAGTTATCAATCATGCAAAAGAAGAAAGCCACAATTAGACACCCACTCTTCATATCTGTAAATCTATGAACCGAGATGTCATATCATTATTCACCGACTCTGCTTGGGATTATGAACTAAGGTCGGCAAGCAAACTGTGCAGGGCACATACTTTACTGGACCAGACTAATGATGGCCTATGATCTAAATCCAAAGAGCTTGGCTGGAGTCCTGCACTCAACATACAACATATTTCAGAGCTGAAACAGTTGCTGTGAGCACCTGTTATTCATGTCCACTGATGGGAAATATAGGGAATCCTGTATATCCTTTGCTTCTATATGTGGTGCATTTTCATATGATACAACTGAGTAATGCAGTGTCTTTGCTGATGTATCCAAAAAGTTAACAATTATCAGTCCTATTTTTTCCAGTATTACTCTATAGTGATCCGAAAGTTCAGCCTTGCAATTTAATATATATAAAATATGTTTTGAAAGAAGCTGTAAGTAGCTTCAGTGACGAGAACAGAGGGTTCTCGTGTCTGTCCCTCTTTCTTTGGCTCTATTTTACAAAGCAGACTACAAAAATGAAACACTGGAGATTCTTATTTGCTATCATATTAATAATTAATAAATCTCAGCTCATGTACACAACTCTTCACAGAACCAAAGAATCATTTAGATTGGAAAAGGCCTCTGAGCCTTTTCAAGTCCAAACACTGGCTGGTCACCACCTTGCCACCTAGACCGTGGCAGTAAACACCATGTCCAGTCATTTCTTGAACACCTCCAGGGGTGGTGATGCTACCACCTCTCTGGGCAGTCCATTTCAATGTTTAACAGCCCTTTCCATTAAGAAATTTCTCCTGATGTCCAACCTGAACCTTCCCTGGCACAGCTTGAAGCCATCTCTTCTTGTCCTATCACTTGCTACCTGGGAGAAGAGGCTGACCCCCACCAGGCTATACCCTCCTTTCAGGCAGTTGTAGAGACTGGTAAGTTCCCCCTGAACCTCCTTTTCTCCTGGGTGAGCTCCCTCAGCTGCTCCTCACAGAACCTGTGCTCCAAACCCTTCTCTGGCTCCAGTGTTCTTCTCTGGGCTAGCCACGCTATTCTTGATACAAGCCAGAATGCCATTGGCCTTCTCCAATTTCAAGTTTCCTTTGGAAAAAATACAGTTCTAAGTGCCTAAAAAGCACACTATGACTGAACAATGGTTTATTAGGTGCTCCCAACAGGTGACTCTAATTAAAAATAGGGTCACATCTAAGGAAAGTAATCCAGGTGAACAGGGGCCTCCATTTGTCTCCTTTACATGGAGCTAGCCATGTAAAGTTCAAGAAGTGCACAGATATAACTTAGAAACCTAATTAGTCCATTAGAAGTAAACTCTGTTAAAAACCACCCATAAGCTTTAACGATAAACTGCAGCCATTTCAAATTTAATACTGCACTAGCAAGTAATACTGCCATTGAATAATTCAACATTCTGTAGCATAAGGCAAGATGAGAGGAATGAGAAAGCACAATTGCTATTTTTATTATGATGTGCCTTTTTGGGAGGTATAGTATAAACCTCATAGCACTGGCACTAATTATTTTGGCATCTTATTGGCAGTCACAATTAGACAAAATGTAGGAATTTCTAGGAGCAAAACAAGTTCTTGGCTAGATTTCTTCAGCCCGATATACTTCAGACTTTTATTTATGGCTAAATTGAAGCTGGATGTCAAATCTGGGTCCCTTAGAACAAAATCTTAATAATTAACTGGCAAAACTGAACATGATCGTTTCTGACACACCTACACTGGTAATTATTGCTTTGAGGCCATTTACTAATGAAATTAATGTATTCATTGCCCTAACAAATTAGCATAACTCATACATAATGCCCCACATTTCAAGACCTTCCTAGAAAAACAACACTTAATACCGCAGAATGAAATGGCAAGGGCATTACAATGGAGACAGAATTCACTGAATTGCTACATGTTAAAACCACAATGGCTAAGTGTTAGTTATAAAGTAAAATGTAAACACAATGTGGGTATTGAAACCATTAATAGTGTAGTCAAGAGTATACAATTGATGATTATCTTTGCACTTCAAATAAGCACATATTACAATAGCAGTAACCATGGAATGTAATTAACTGGCTACTTTTAGAGATATGAAGTATGAAAAGGAGGCAGTGCTGAAGCAATTTCTTCTTCCTCCTCAAATTCATAATAAATACAGTGTGGCTACTGTGCTTTTTCACTCATATTTCCATTCAGATTAATTCATTGCCTGGAAGTGGCTACAGCAGCCATAGGGTCAAGCAACAGCGAAAGACAGGATTAAATGCATTACCTTTGGAAATGACTAAAACATTAGCACCAACCTATTGCCATTTCTAATTGGTAAGATTCTCTCAGTTATTCCCTGAGTCTTCTATCTCACCATGCAGAACAGAGGTCAGGGAAGCAAACCACCACGTGACTAGTTTGATGCAGGGCAGGGTGGAAAGCACATCTGCTCTGCTGGCCCACCTGGCAGGCTGGGGGCTGCACAGAGGCCCTCAGGCCACAGACCTAACACGCACTGCCACTGACAGACCACTCATATCCTGGGACCTGCAGAGCACTGGTATGAGGAAGATTACGTAGGAGGAACCACTGCTTTTGAGCAAAAATAATCTCTGTATAGACTTCAAATGATAAAACTTATTTTGAATGAGAAGATGGGGGCAAACCCACATCAGGTTTGCAGAAAGTCATCTATACTCTGCATTGCTCAGAATTCACCCCCTGGCTCAACTGGTGGATGGAAGGCCTGAGAGCTACAGAAAATTTGACCAGGTCTTCCTTCCACAGAACTCAGGAGCCAGCCCTAATGACAGCTACAGCAAGGTTACTTTGCTTGTGTTCTCTACAACTGTCTAAAGGTTACTTCCTTCTGAGAAGCACTGAATAGAAGCATATTCTGTGCCACCCTTTTCTTCCCTCCTACACAGGCATAAATGCAAAGAAACACAGAGTTTCTTAGCAGATCCTCAATTGCATCATTACCTACTGCTACAAAGGAAAGAAAAGGAAAAAAAAAAATCCAAGGGGAATATTATGGAATAATCACCTCAAGCAAGAAGTTTCCCTAGAACCCCATCCATATGTGTTTGGCTCCTGCCCACAAGCATAAAGTTTTACATCTTTATTAATGTTTTTATTCTAATCAATGTAATTTAGAGTCTCTCATTATCCATATGAATGCCTGATCTTTTTCAACCCTCTTAAGTTCTCCGCTCCTGTGATACCTTATGCCAATGAGTTCTATATGCTAATTAAAAGTTGCATGAAATTTCATTTGACCAGTTCTCTATGTCTTGCTTGTCAAGTCATTCCCTTTCCTCTCCCAAAAATTTCTCTCCCTTTGACTTCCTCATTTTGCAAGTTTCCCCACTTTGAATAAAAAATCCAAGTCTCTCCTACAGTAGCTTTTGACTGTATCTAGATTTCTTCTGTTTTAACATTATATTTTTTCTTTATTTCTTTTTAAAGCAGAAAATAACCAGAACACAAATAGCGTAAGAGATTTTTCTAGCCCACTGAATTTGCTTTAGACACTGCACACATCCCAAAAGCACATTTTAGAATGTTTAAAGAGTCCAGCAGTAGGTTCCCAGTGTTGAACCACAAAGGTTACTGTGCTGTCTCTCACACAGACATGAAACCTAATTATACTGCAGCTATTACTAAGTATAGATAGATACCTTGAGGCAATTAATGTATGACTGAGAGCTCTTCATTTGTGCCTGTCTGAAGACCTGATCTTTGGCCTAATCTTGTGAATTGTCAAGAAACTGCTTCTTTGAACTTTGGCCTGTTGACACACAAAGCCATTTTATAAATGGGTAAACACTACCTCATTAATACTCCTCACAACTGCACAGGCAAGGAACAATTTTCATTTACACTACCCCTTCTATACACTCAAACAGTTGGTCTCTATGTATTTCTAAATATGTTATATAAAGTCAGAGTAGCAACAAGCAACATTAGTGAGAACAAGAACCAGGTCTTCAACATCATTTCATTGAGTAGGCAACAAGTAGTATAAGGCTACCTCTTTTTTTTTTTGTGAGTTTTCTTCTAATTTAAAAATAACTCCACACCAAAAAACTTACACAAACTTTAGATATTCCTAAAATGTTTTATAACACTGCGCTACAAGAACAGCAGTTCCCAGCCAAGTTATTGTATACCTTTTCATTGAGAAACAGCATCTGGTTGGACCACAGAAATCAAGACCCCATCCTCATGGCTGGTCTGCTCTATGGCATTTATGGCCTTAGACTGAAATACTCCCATATCTAATCTATTTTGTCCAGCTAATAATTACATACTACAATATTGCATTAGTATCAACTGTTTGAGTCACATTTATGTGGTGAAGTTCAGTCCTCTTTCATCCCCAGGCACTTAGTTCACCTGCTTTTCACTTTAGGTCTCTCAATCGTACATAGGTTTTATTTTTGGCAGCATGCCTACTTTTAGGTAATTCCTTTGTCTGACATGTTGTTACTTCCCTCAAATATGCCTCTGCAACCTTTCTTCCTCCAGGTCAGCTGTAATTTCTGTCCTATCATTTACTACTGGATACAGAGTTACCTTTGTATTGCTGACATTCCCAGCAGATGTCTTTGTCTGACCCAAGCACTCCTCACCACCTGTCACCTTGCTTCCAGGTTTGGCTATAAATAATCCTCCCCTTGCTGGTTCGACTATAAATAATCCGCTTCCCACCCTGTTGGGTTTTGGAGTCAGCTGGTTCCAATTTAGACAAGGTGGAGCTTCCTTTTCCTTTACAGAGTTAGAGTTCCCTCTCCTTTGTGTTACTCACACGGAAATGCTATCACTGCACAAACTCACAAGCAAAGAAATGTATTGGTAGGACCCTAAATCAATTCTTTTGACTGTTCATCTATGTTTTCATTCTAGCACTTCTCACATCTCAAAGTTTTAGTACCAGTATGTACAAGAGACACTGGGCTGTGCTTATGATCAACCTGACCTCTGCCTGCCCTGGTTCTCACAGGAGGGCCAACATGTCTACCTTGTGGACAAGTCCTACGGGACACTCTCAGCTACGTACCTTCTTGCACATATGAATGTGCTTGTGGACTGGGCAGGTCACAGGGCATGGTTCTCACCAGCCTCCATCTGTTCTAGCCCAGAGCCTCTGTATGTGCCACAGTCAGTGTCTGGACATGAAGGCAGACAGGAATCCTTCTTAGAAATGACAAAAAATATAGCTTTCTGGAGACTCCTTGAAGCATGTTACGTTAAGGCTGTCTAAACTATGTGGACAGGTATCCATGATCTTGTGAGTTCTTGTGACTGCAGGTTTCTCTCAGCACAGGTGCTTTGCAGTTTTACTCAACGAGTTGCAATTAGATCCTGACAAACACCTGTCTGAGGTATCCAGAAACTGTTCCCCTGAATCTCATGTATCAGGTGCTCAAGGAAACTGGTTTCTCTTCAGCACTTCTCATATAAGACCTGACATTTTAAGACACATTTTGTTTCAGAAGCAAAGAAATGCATTAAACTCACCTCAGTAGTTTGCTTGTGAACTGTACTGAGGAAGATGGTACCTTGGTGTACATTTACTTGTTTGCCTTTTTAAAAAAGATAAGATGGAGGAATGCTTTAGTCAGACTAGGGTGGCTAGTGCAAAGTTAAGACAGACCAGGATTTAAGAGGTTGTCTACTGGCAGTTCCTATAGGAAGAAGGGAGAGGTGAAAACCAAACAAGAAACATCCCATCCCACCCAGCCCTGCCAAAAACCCTAAAAACAACAAACCAACCAACCAACTAACCAACAAGAAAAAACAACAATAAAAAACTCCAACCCAACCAAAACAACAAATAAAAAGCACCTAGGAGAAGGAGAAGTTAAATTCAATTGAAAGAGGCACATGATTTTTCTTAAAGGACTGCCTTCCATAGTTTTGGCACACCACTTCTTTAGGGAGTCTATTTCACATTCCTCTTCTCAGCAGGTAGCTATACTAAGTAATAAATGCTGCTTCTCAAGGTTTTGGGTCAAGAATGTCCTACAGAGGATGAGGCAGAAAACAGGCAGCACCAGAATTTGACTTGAGAAAATATTCTGTGTTTATGGCATCCTCGGGAAAAGCAATGATTGCAGCAGTAGTAGTGGGCCACCTGCAGCAAGATAAGCAGTAAGTGAGAATTAAAGAGGAAAGAAAATGCTGACTGATTTTCTCAAAGACATTAAAGACTTGACTAGAGCCAGAAAAAAAGTGATGGATTTGCTGGGGTGTCTTTCACACATCTTCAGTAAAAATTTAGAGTAAAAGCAGAGATTAAGGAATGTGGTAAAGAGCTGGTGAGAGAAAGCATAGTAAAATCTTGAGGAGATACAGATGTCTGTATGCATTTAATGGCATTATGCCACTTTACATGTAGGGAAGACCTGCATTTACTGCCATGTATTATCCAACCTAGACAGGGGCACTGCGTGATAGGGGTTAATGTGGGGAGTGCCAAATTGGGCAGTAATGACCCTACATGCAACTGGAGGCACTAATGCAGCATAACTGGACTAACTCTGTGTGACCTTAAAGGCTGTACATACAAGTCGTGCCTGAAAAACCCGTGAGAACTTTTCCTGCTATGATTATAAACTTTACTAAGTTAGACTCTCACAGAGTTATATAACCCTATGTGGTAGTTAATGAAGTGCTGGATGTAAGAAAAATAACTGCAATGTTATTTTGCCCCTGGTATGCTTTGCCTTATAAGGATTAAACCTAGAGCTGATTCACTTGTGTTTTGTGATCTCTATCATGCTGCAATAATAATACTTAGCACTTTATAGCACTACTCACTTATAAAAAGTGCTTTATAAACATTATCTAATTATTAATCTTCACAACAGTCCTGTGATACAGGTATACAGGTCAATTTAATATTCTCTTTTAATAAACTACTAGTACTTTAGTAAATTGAAAAATATAGAGCACATAAAAATTCACTTAAGGGAAACAAAAGTTAGTGGGAAAAATTGCAATTCTCCCTACAACATTCCAAGTGGGCAATACACACAGCAAACTGTCAGTGATCACCACCTCAGAGGTCCACAGAGAACAGTCCATATAGAAAATACTTCAGTTACCTAATTGACACTCACTGTTTTTCTGGTGGTAACATGAATAACATGAAAGCAGAGAGACTACCAAAACAACTGAAGTTCCTTGATCAAGACCATACTATACTAAATTCTACACAAACAAAACATAGTACTCCTTACCCTACAATGTTGGAGGTCTAGGTATAACACCAAGGGGTAAGAGATGGGGAATGGGAGGAAATCAGTACAGTTAAACAGCAATCATCCCTGCTCATACTGCATCTGCCTACACAAAGATACACAGAGCCACTTTACACCACTACACTCCGTATCTCATTAGTACCCTGTAGCTCTCCCTGGTGATACATCTCAAACTTTAGTGTTTATGATTAAAGACGGGACAAGAGTTTGGACACACATCATGCAACCAGTCCCATTCTACTACTGTGAAGAAAATTAACTCTACCCCAGCTAAAACCAGTACATTTCCATAATTGCAAACTGAGTTTTCCACAAGATCACTGTTTTACACAGTGCATGGCATGGACTTGTCCGTGGGATGAATAATGCAGGGCAGAAGGCTACTGCCCAAGGATGAGATGGGCCGCCCCACGCATTACTGACATTCGGAGTTATGCAATGAGAGAGGAAGGTAGGGGGGAAAAAAAAAAGAAAAGAAAAAAAAAAGTTTCCTGCTTCTGGTAGTTAAAAACTTGCCTCAAAGAGTTTGGAGTCTACATCTGTTTTTCTCATATGACAATCTATGAGATACAGGACAAGTTTCCTAAAGACAAGATTTTCACTCAAAGTCATCTATCAACTGTATGTTCCTCATATGCCCCATGCCCAACTTGAAACCTGGGGTCTGCCTTGCTCGAAGTGCTGATCACTCATAAATGCAGCTGAAATTAAAGGGAGATATGCTTTCAGCTTACTACCCAATGTTAAATATTGTGAAAGAGAGAGGAGTAGGATGTCTCAAACTGGGTTCACAAATTAGTAGGTGCTTTCAACTTTGATTTACTCTGCCCTAGTCTCCATCTGTCAAATGAGGACAATAATTCCTCTTCATTTCATGGGGGTGTTGTGAAAATAACTTCATTAATGGTTTTTGAAGCACTGTAGTGTTGAGCGCTATGCAGAAACCTAGGAGGAAATTAATAGTTCTGTCTCTGGAGCAAGTTCTGAAAAGCATGCAATAAAAAGGGCCTGAAGGCACACACTTAACTGAAGAGAAAAAAATCATATATTGGATTTTATATACTTGAACAAAGTATTTGAACTGCTCAATGAATGAGTGCTGTTCTTGCATTATCCAGCAGATTTCATCCTGATTTTAAACTTTCAACTCATAATCTCAGCTTTATTTCTAAATTACCATGCTTCCAAAAATTTGGAATTATCCAGACCTCCACAAATACTATAGCATGGAATCCTACTGATAACCCTGTGACTCAATAGTATCACTAGGAATATTTAGAGTCACTCTACTGACCTTAATCATTTCAGCTCATGAAATAAGGCAACAATAGAATCTTTCTCAGCAGAAACCAGTACTTCAAAGGAAAGAATATCACAATTTGACAATAGATTTTGATGGTATACTGAAATAGCGAAGAAAGGTGCAATTCAGGGAGGAAAAAGTGTTCAAAATCTTACACAGAACAATACATATTTGCTTCCTTTCCAGAAACAACCAAACCATTTTGATCACAGTCTTTCTAAATGTTTTGCCCCAGGAGGAAGCCCAATGTGGAAGCTGTCAAGCCAAATGTTTAAAGTTTATGAAGAAATTAATATAAAAATTTTAAAATTTTATATTTACAGTAATTTATAAGTGAAAAATTTCATGTAATCTTGATGACAGTCAATATTCTCTGCCCTACCTAGAATACACATGCTCACATAGTGTTTTGCTTGCTGTGCAAGCATCTCTCCTAGCACATCTTCAGGGCAGAGGGGGTTTTACTATTTATTATTTTTATTATACACCCCCTAGCTGTTTGTAGGGAAGAATATTGTTCTAGGGAAGAATATTATTCCTTAGCTTCCCTTAAATAATATACAGATGACTAATCACTGTGGCACCCAGGAAAGATATGTCAGGTAAACATTCTGAAAAGAATGAACCCTTGAGCTATCCCTGCCAAATACTCTTACCTGGAACTGTCACAATGATTATGGTGCAACCACAGAAGGAGCCTTTGATGACTGAGGAGTTATCTGAATGAAACTGCTTGGTGAGTAGAAAAAAAGCCTACTGCCAGTTAGTCAAAAGCAGTGCCATTTCATAGAAATTATAGAACCACAGGGCTGCCATTCTTGACTATAGCAGTGAGGTTATCAAATGCATTTCTAAAAGTGTGAGTGAGAAAAAACTATTGTCTGCTTTACTTCCACTTGTTCAATTTGCTTAAGAAGTACAAATGCAATGGCTGTTTTTTGGCTGAACAACATTAGACTAGTAGGCTTATAAGGAGCTGGAGCTAAAACTAGAACTGCAGCTCCCCCAACACCAACATAGAAAAAAGGACATCCAGTGCTTGACATCCCTTCTAAATTCAGACTTTGTAAAAATCAAGTGTGTGGAAAAGTGTTTTATGTTTAAGATTCCCAGGGGTAAAAAAAAAACCCTGAATATTATTACGTTACTTGCAGTGTGAAAGAGGATGTAACCTTTTTTAGGTGTGCTGAAACAACCTGGTTTAGGTGTGCTGTGGCAGAAACCACTTGTTCTTTGAAGTTTTTAAGAACAGTTCTTACGTGTATATCAAGTCCAACTTCTTACATCTCCTACCCTGGTGTTGGCTACTCAGTCTAGAAAACAATTTAGCCCAAATTTTAAAGTAATGTTTGCAATGTCCTCTCCATACTTTCACTTTTTCTCCTTAGCTGTCTTACTTTATGTGCTTCACCTGTATTTTGATACCAAATCCAGTCATCTGAGTAACAATTCTGATACCCTGAAACCTGTCATGCAATACCATATAAGGATCAAAAGAGAACCTTGTCTGAATGAATGGAAGCCTAACAGATCAGATATACTGGCATGCAGCCTGTGACAGCATTCTGGAGGCCAACATCTCTTCTCCCCCACAGTTCCCACAGATCTGGAGGACTCACACTGTATGTGCAGTCCATAGGCAGATTAGAGAGCACAGAGGCAGTTTCGAGGACAGCAAATGCCCACAGATCTCCTTACTGACAAATAATCTCCCACCCTGAACTTCTGTCAAAACTGAACTCCATCCTGTCACCAACAGATCACTGGTGGAGAACAAAAGAATCTAAGCAAAATATGTGGGATAGAAAAGAGCTCACTTACCTGGCTACAAAACTGAATTCACAGCAGTTGAATTCACACAGAGCCCCCTCACAGCCTGTCCACAATACCACAGTCCAATATTATATACAATACCTCAGACAAGGAGTAACTGATGTCCCAGCAGTAGGCTTAAAATTCCTACTTTGTCAGGGCAAAGAAAAAGTACACAAACCAACAAACAAAAAAAAGGTGACTTTAAATGGACATATTCTTTCTCTTCCTGCCACAATTCCTTACAATTTCATCCACAAGGAGTGAGCTCCTTGTTAGCAGGCAGCTGATATTTTCCTTTTCCTGATGTATTCTCATATACTTTGTGCTATAGACAGCAGTGCTTTGTTTGGTCCTCACAGGCATCTGGAATATAGGCCTATGGAATGCAGCTGGGAGCTCCATATGCACAAATGCCTGTGCTGGAGCTGAAAAGAGCAAATCCACTTCAAAGGAGCAACGGAGTCAGGTTGGACAAGAAGGATGATGTGAGGAATGGGAAAAGATAATGGGAACTGTGGTTTGAAGTGACACAAGAGGATTAATACAAATAATTATGACCAGCTAGCAACAGCATCCTCTCATGGGCTGCATCTGACCAATGTTAGTAAAAGCTCCTTGGAGCATGAAGTCCAGTATGAATTTTCAGTAATTTACTCTGATATGAAAATATTCCTTATCTGATAATATGCTGCTGTCAAGAATCAGTGAGAGGAAAATATCTCAGGCCATATTTGTCTATCAACTCACTTTTATTGTCTCACATAAACTCAAACTCTGATCAGATATTTATTTCTTCCTAGAGCCACCTCTGAAGTACACAATTCAGTAACACACTTCAGAAAAACAGCTTCTGTTACACAATAAAGAGAATGCAACTTCTTTACTTTTCAAGCAATTTGTCTCATTACTCCCCAATTAGAGTAACAACCCCTTAAAAATAACACAATAAATCCACCCTTTTATTTGTTCTAAAGGCAGAGGAAGAAAACATATTTTACTGTCTTCTATGGTGAGAGGCAGCGGACTGGAGATTGTAGGGCTGTACATGTCCACAGAAGAGAGAAGGGAATTCACACACAAAACTGTAGCTGAAGAAACAACAGCTTGAACTCCGTCTGGCATGTGAGAATGACTTACAGACCTGGAAGCTTGTGTTTCAATGAAGAGATTCAAGAAAGGGCTGATATGGAAAATTGCCTCATTTCTAATACACTTTTATGTCTTGGAAGTGGTCTGTCAACATTAGAATGACTTACTGCTATATGCTGTACTCTCCAAATCTGTATTTCTCATTTTCCTAGTACTTCTAGAGCATAGCCTACACTGTGCTTTCCTGATCTGCAGACTGCCAATTTCACTTCAATAAATACTGTCAAAAAATTTCATTTAATCAGTTGTGTCACTTACCTATGCTGTAAGTATGCTTTGTGTCAGATTACCTCTTGTTCAAGAACTCTAGAAAAAACCCACACAAACAAAACAGATAGTTAGTAATTAAAATCATTTAAATCATATCTTTTCCAGCCAAGTACCCATAAAACCTTCTAATATCATCCTCCCGGCAGGATTCAAGAATAGCAAGGACAGATCTGTAATGAAAAGTGAATGCCTGAGCATCCTGAAATCTATTTCATATTTGATAATTGGCACCTTTCTTCCATTTAGAGTTTTCATATTATGCAAACGCTTATATACTGTGAGTCAATGAGGTATAGAAAGATAAGCTTCAAGTACATTATGGACAATCAGCATAAACTAGAGCTCAGGATTCCTGGGCCTCCCTGAGCCTTTGGAAACAATCAAGGTTCATGGTGTTCAGCCACTGCCTCGAGGGAAATACACATCGTTTCAGTGAGATAATGCACTCAAAATGACATGAGTTTTTTTAGCAAAAGTATGACCTGCAAAGGCCTGTCCTTCGTAAACCAGTGTTCAATAGTATGGTTATCAAATCCAGATGATACACTTTGCAGACCCCAAATGTGCCCACATTTCAGACCCTGAAATAGAAAACCTGATTCTTACACAAGAGTGTAAGAATTTGTTTATCAATCAAGTTTAAATGAGGTTAAATAAAGGTCCAACTATAAAAGGCAGAATACTATTTCTTGAAAATTCTGAAGCTCTGCGAGACAGAGAAGGTTCAGCAAAACAAGGGCAACTTTAGCTGGTGTCAAACACAGTCTGAAGTAGGAGAGAGGGGGAGAAGGGGAGGGAGAGGGATAAAGAGAGCACCAGCCACTTCTAAAGAGGTGCACCACTGACAGGATGGGAAATAATGGACACCGAGTTACAACAAGGAACATTGCAATTAAATATTGTTAAAGGGGGAAAAAATCACCATTAGGACAGTAAAAAGCTAACGTATCGGGAAGAGATACTGTGCAATCCCTGCCACTGGAGATGTTCAAAACTTGACAGGACCAGCGCTGAGGAACCTGAACCAAGCTTGACCTGAGAGCCTCAATTGTTGCTGACTTGCCTGAGGGCTTGTAGCCTTCGCCTGACTCCAGAGTGGAGAGGAGCAGGCTCTCCTTGTGGTCAGAAGAGACTGAAATCTCCTGTACATGAAGCAAGTGCAAATTTTAACCTGGAAGAACCTTGATGTTTTGTTTTGTGTATCAAAATAAATGGTGGCTCAAAGTATGTTAATGAGTAATCAAATAATAAGTTTCCTGCAGAGAAAGCCTAGACTTCCAGTGGGCAAACTGCCCCATCATAACAGCATCTTCCACCTGAAAAAGACTGTGAAACAAGCAAGTCACTTGCTATTTCACAGATATACTAAACTACTTGCTGTAGTGGCTTCCTTAAAACACAGTAAAAAGTGAGATTTGGTACAGAATAGAGACAAACACCCTGCTGTGCCTATCTGGTTTCCAAACAAAGCCCAGAGGGGAGAAGACGGGAGGCAGTTTAAGTTCATAGTTAGTGTGGCTCCACTGCTGAAATTCTGGAAACATCACATCATCTCAAATTCATTAAATCAATTTTCAGTTCCTAAATATTCATGACAGATTGCCATACAGGTGGGTTAGATTACCCATTCGTTGTAAGAAAGGGAAAGCTTAGCTAATACTTCCCCCAAAATCTGAGGGCAGCCTTTGTGAAACACTTTGTGTTACTCAAGAAGGAAACAAACACAGCTTTTGAAGAGGTGTAACACTGAGGCACACGCTGTTCACAGAAAGTGAAATGGGCTGAAATAAGAGCCAGTTCATACTTCAACTGTGATATCAGAGGACTAGGTCCCAGTAGGAATCCAGTCAACATAGTAACACTGAAGAGGATGTATTGTCTTAAATGGGATTTATATTTGCTTCTACACACAGCTCCAGAGACTGTTCAATATGGAAATCAAACTAAAATGACCAGAATAGAGTGAACTTAATAGCAGATTGAAATTTGTAAGAAAGTTTTGAATTCAAGATTACAGTGAATAAACCACTAGAGTGGGTTGCAGGAGAGACAACACAGAAATGAAATGAAACCATTAAAGGTTTATGAAGCATCTCTCTTTTTCATTGCTCATTTCTTTTGCTACCTGAACTTCATGTTGCAGAGTTTCAGAACCCGGCATTTCACACTATCTATATTTAAAAGTGACCCCTACAGAATATTCTCAGTTTAAATAAGAGTTTGTCCTTTCTTGGTTTGTTCTGTGGTTTTTTTCAGCTGTGTCTTCTGTGAAGTGCCCACCAAAGCACCAGATGAACCATGCCAGCCTTGATTTTCAGTACCTCTCCTTTCTTCACCTTCGATGAGTGTTGTATAAATTTTCCTGGCTGGAACTATAGGTAGCCTACATCATGGGAAAATTTTTTCCCTTACACCTTAGAATCTTGTAATTTATAACATGAAATTCAAACCAACGTAAATTAGTAATTCAATCCCTATATTCCAATTTAATGAACCAGAGGTTACATTACTTTATTGTTTTGTGCCAGTGGACCAATCATTTGGTTTACAGATGGAATGCAGTTCTTTGTTAATAAATAAATGCATAAGAAACTAAAGGTAACCTCAATGCAATTATGTTGATATCCCTCAGGAACCAGAATGCAATTATTTAAAATATTATTTTCTTAGATTACTCTCAAGAAAATAAGGAAAGAAATATGAAATTTGTGTCCTTTTAACTTAAAGTCATTTTAAGAGCATCAACAGTGATGCAGATAGTCCCCAGTGGCAACTGAGAAGCACTTAGCCAGAAAATTGTTATTGGATTACAGTTCTGGCTTCATAAAATGTGGCTAAAGATCATTTTAGACATCCATGGAATGACCCATTGTCATAGCTGGTATGACAAACAAGTGACAAAGTTATTCTATTCAGCTATTTTGAGGATTTTTCAGATCACAACAGTAACTTGGGGCTGTATCAGCCTACACAGTTTTGATTCAATTATAAAAATAACTCACAATAAGAATA
Source organism: Acrocephalus scirpaceus scirpaceus (assembly GCA_910950805.1). Classification (NCBI taxonomy): domain Eukaryota; kingdom Metazoa; phylum Chordata; class Aves; order Passeriformes; family Sylviidae; genus Acrocephalus; species Acrocephalus scirpaceus. Next base: position 15,611,679 of record OU383779.1, read on the forward strand.
ATTCTAGCATAAATAATTGAATCTCTCCGGAGGAAAAGAAAAATCCCCACAAACATGTGCATATACTTTCAAGTGTTCCTGATGTATAAAGAATTGTGAAGTGATAGGGTGATCAGAAGTCAATTCCAATAGAGAACTACCTTTCAAACTAACTGGTCTTCTTTATTAAAACAAACAAGATGAAAAGGGCACCAAAGGACACAGCATGATTTTTAACAATGCGCAAACTGAAACCACTTAGATACCACTAAGGTTCATACGATCCTTTTCATTTCATTTTACAGTCTTTTTCAAACAGATGATTTCCTGGATGAGAATCCTGCCTCCCATATTTTAATCTGCTGATAAGCACCCCCAACTAATGTGACTGTATAGCAAATGCACATGTGCATACTTAAATAAATGCAAACAAGAAATAAAACTCTTCACCTTTACATCTGAGGTCACCAGTGACCACTGGCAACACAGTAAAAATCAGAACCTTAATCAAAAACCAAAACATGGGATTTAATTTCCTCATGTAAAGTCTCTGTCATTTTTCTTCTCTGCCCATTACACCGTATGTCTTTGCTCATATAATTACATAATTAACATCCTCAGCACCTATTTCATCCCTTGTTAATTTTGCTAAATATAAAAACAGACATGCTCAAGGAAAGAGTCTTGGCAAGTGAAGAAGCATAAACAATTTAAAAGGAAAAAAATAAATCTATTCATATCATGATAATTGGTATGCATAACTGAATGCTACTAGGTGCTTGTAATCCACATGATGGCCCTCTGACTAGAAGTGCACATGCAAGAATAGCGTTTGCTGGACTGACAGATATTGCCTCAGAGTGTGGGTACAAGGAGGTCTTGGTTTTGTTTTTTGTAAGCAGTGTTGAGGCTAGTAGCACCAAAGGGCAGGAGTGGCAGTTGATAAACTACACTGGTCTCACAATACCATTGGTTCCCAAATCTTTTTTCTGAAAATCAAAAAGATTGGGGATGGGATGGGTGGGTGGAGAGAGGGAGATATAAACTTGGCAGCTAAAAGCCCTTAAGATTTTTGCAGTTTATCCAACAGGCCAAATTCATGTTTAGCTCCCATTGTTATACGACTATCATCATAATTCAGTTGAAGATATGAGTTTGAAGATTAAGGGTCAGCAGGGGGTTCCTCCTTCACACCTCTGCCATGAAAGAAGAGAGCAAGTAGCAGAAAGTCTTTAGTAATCGAAGAATTGGTAAACTTCCCAAAGTTTTAACTAATTCACCCTTGGCAAGCAAATTGGCAGTTTTACTTCTTTCTTCACAGTGTTCAAAAAGTAATTCTGTTTATCCTTTTGAAAAAAGGAAAATTTCAGATGGGTTCCATTTAGTGGGGTGGCAGAGACCAGATCTTTATTCATCCTAACATACAGATCTTTACATATAAGCCCAGATTTTAAAACTGTTACTCACAACAAAAATTACTTTGTTCCCTGAATGATACCCCCAGGTCATGGAGAGTGGTGTTATTAAATGAAAGGAAGAGGATCACTAACAGTTGTTTGCATGACAAACATACTTTTAAATGGACTCTTCCATAGAAGATACTGTCTCTCTATGCAGATGCATAATATAATTTGAATACAGCAGCTTACAAACAGAACTCAGAAGTCCTTCTCATTAAGAGTTAGCATTGAACTTGTTTTGTTACATTCACTAGCCACTACAATCCTGAATTATACCAAGCTTTGTCCCCCAGCATACTGTGCTGACCTGCTTATCCCTGGACTTCTGTTTAATTATCCAAAAATGCACAAGAAAGTGGAGAGTCCAGTTTGAACCCCGCTGATGTCTCAACAATTTCTCCTCCCAGCACATACTATTTCAACAGCCAGTGATCACTGGAGTTAAAGTGCACACAAGCAGCTGAATAGGATGCAATTCTTATTCTTATGATGAATATCAGGGTCAGAGGTGAGTGCCAGATAACACATAGCAGATGTGGAGGGAGTAGAAGGAATTCTGTTTACTTTGGGTGACCACCTACGTTTCAAGGGGGGAGGGGGGAAGCTAAAACTACAAGATAAAGACTGTTTAAAGGATGGTGTTGTACAATATTTTGCAGGACAAAGATACATACTTCCATATTAGCACAAACTATTGCTGAAATACAAGACAGTGTGGCCCAAATTAACCATGGAATGTGACTCTTCATGAAACAAATAGGAGAAATCTTTTGAAAACATACCTCATACCATATGATCACTTCAGCTGATATTGAGAAGTTCCATTTCTCTTTGTGTAGCCTGTATTTCTTTCCATTTCAGAATTTTTTTCAGATATTAGAAGCAATGCAGCCTTACAAAGGGGAAATGGAGAAAGTCTGATCTCAGCCTGAGGGTAGTTCTAGATAGCCACTGAGAAGACTGCAAAATGCAGATGACAGCACATTTACAATCTCTCATTATGGAACAAGAAAGTACTGCAAGTTATTGTAGGTGCTTGGGCTTAGATCATCATTCCAGACTGTGCAGAAGGAACATGAAACTGCTCCTAACAGAAGGAGGTGATTCCTAGAAAGATGATGCATGGAGCTGGAGATCTACAAAAATTCTTCAAGCCGGTGAAACTATCAGCAGTCATTTAGCTGCTCAGCATTTCACAGCCCATGGCAAGGGATGAGGAAGCTTTCTCCTCTGTACCATCAGCTGTTAACTCCCAAGCAGCAAAGAGGCAGCTGCCATGAGAGACAGGTGAGAAGACTGATCACTTCAGTTATACCAATGAGTTTACTGTATGATCAATGACCTTTGTTTCCCCTGCTCCCTCTTCTCTCCTAAAGAAATCATGAAAGTCATTAAGCATCTTGATGTTTTCCATATGGATGCTTCTACAAGTTATAAGGTCAAAGTGGACCAGTTAGGAGAACTTAAAATCATCAGAAAAGACCGAAAAGGAGAAAGGGGGCAGCATTTTTAAAAGAAACAAAACAAACCCACAAAAAACCCACCCTCAAACTAAACTATCTAGGGACAAGTTGCATTTTCCAACCTTCTACATGCATCAATTTCCTAGACGACTGAACGCCTTCGTGAAGGTTGTCTCTATAATAAAGTCTCGGCAAACAAATGCATAGGTTTGATTGAAAATCTTGCCCCAAATCATTACATATATTTTTTAATATAGGCCTACATTCATATAATATGATCCAGTCAGTTCTCAAAATGGAATAAATGGGAATTTATTGCAATTTTTAACTAGTACTTACAGAAAAACTAATAGAGACCAGTCGTCTGGGGAAGAACAGACCTCAGAAACCACTTCAATCCAAGGAGGGAAAAACAAACCAAAGTAATCACACCACACAGACGTCCACCAGTTAGCCTGCTAACTTTCTAAATTAGTTGTTACTTTTATTTCTTTATAAGCTTTGGTCTGTTGATGTTGAGTATTCAATCTCTTTTTCACGGGTGAAGTACACAGCAAGGAAGTAACTCTGAAGATACAGTAGAACAACATTTTTAAAGATATACATGGCCTCATTTAGAAGATGGATTGGAGTATGGAGGGCAATTTAAGCAGAAAATCCAACAGTTTTCAGTTTTAAGTCGTCTATGCAATGTACATCTCTCAGGTAACATTAAAGATGATTTTAAAAGATCCCAAGTCTTTAAAGCTGAAATGTATTTGCAGCATGAAGCAGTCATTCTTTTTGAAAATCAAAACAATCTGCAGAAACAATTCTGACATTGTTAAAGTTTGCCTGAAACAAATGAGCAAAATGATAATTATTTCTAGAAAGTAGAAGGGAATGTATCCCCACCCCACCATGTTAACTTTTGGTGTACTACCACACTTCCACTTTGGCAACCAAAGGAATGCTGTGGGCACCATTTGAAAGCATGTATGGCAGCCTGAAGGTTAAAGTAAATATTCCTTATCTTTGACAGATGGTTAATTCATGGTCATTATTACTAAATTCAATTTAGTAATTCAATAATTAAGATATGACAAACGTGTTTAGGAATATATGCCAGCACACCCTTCTAGGAACCCCAAAATGCAATATTTTCCTCCATGCTTTCACCATACATCCTCACGCTGAGTATGACAGTTTGAAACAAATGCAGGCATTTTTAGCACTTCAACTCCCTCCCACCACTCCTGCTACCTAAGAGTGGGATTCTAAAGAGTTACTGTGTCTCCAGACCCAGGATGGATGAGTGGGCTTGGCTAAAACAATTATTTCCTTAGTATGTGTAATGTAAGCCTAATTTTTTTCTTTTTAGGCCTAACTTTTCTAGTTCTGTGGTGCAAGTATCACCACTTAAGCAGTCATGGGGAACTAATTTGCAGACAAGGTCACAGTTTGACTGGCACTGAGTGCTAGTCTGGAACGGCTTTAAAACAGACCATATCTAACATAACATTTATATAAATGGTGAGCTGTGCACCCACTTCTACGACACAAATAAAGATTCACAAAGTGAGGCCACTCTAACAGACTGCAACTCTCTCTTTATTACCATCACCTATAACAAACCCGGCACATTTTATGTGGTGACAAGCACAAACATATTTTGGCAAATGTTTCTTTAAAAATCATAACAATTTAAAAACCAAATTCCTTCTACCTTCCTTTAGTTGATACAGGAAACTGAACTTCTCCCCTTCTCTGTCCCCACTGACATTTCTGAATTGGCCAGCACAAGAAAGTACCGCAAAACACCTCCGCAGTTCACTCATTGAAGTTGAAAGTCTTCTACTGACTTCAAAGGCGTTTGGATCAGGCCCAAAGTCAGCATCCTAACATGTGAGCACAGACTACCAAGCCACAGCACTGGCTGGAATCTGTGCTATTTATATGCTATTGCTGAAGCAGTGCAGGAAGCTTACTTCAGGTCTCCAAAAGTGTGAGCTGTTCTTTTGTGTTAGTTTGCAGAACATTTTGAGAAGTGTCACCCATTCCTGTGCTGATACAGGTTAACTTACAGGTTTCTTATCTAAACCACAAAATACAGGTATCACAGACCAACTTTGCCTTTGACATACTATGTGCACAAGTTTTCTGTTCCCTCCCTGTCCAAAAATTTCATTGTCTTCATGCCTCTCTTAAAGCCCTAAGATGTCATATTTTTAGTTAGAATATGAACTTTCTAGAGCAGAAACCTTGCATTTACTTGTTAGTAACTCACTTGATACACTATTGGCATTAGATAATATGAAAAATTTGAACAATAGTAACTAGGAAAAGCCTCTGTGTTATTTTTCCACCACAGCGATTAAACTTACTCAGAGTACTTGCATGGCAAAAAACTCCAGGCAAAACATTTGCAAATTAAACCTTACCTCTAAGTTTGCAAAGTATCTCAAGCCAGAGAGGGAACTGAATCTAACCTTCTGTGTACTCAAGGCAAGTGAATCCTTTAAACCAGTTCAGGTAAAATATTCATTCAAAGACCTGCATTAGCACCTGAATCAACATCTCCTTTGTGTGTTTTTCACACCATTCTAAACTACAACTGCTTCAAACCATAGCCTCAGTGGACCTAAGAGATGCTAAGATGTGTCAGCTCCTAAAGCTAAGGAGAGTTATAGAAGAAGATATCTCACAGGTCCTTCTCAACATCTCATGCAAGGTACCCTTTGGCAATCAACTACTCTGACGTATGGTGATGTTTAACTGTCTCTCACTTTCTTGCTCTCTAACTGAGTTTATAAACTCTACTTATAAGAAATTCGTAGAACTGAAGTAAAACTAACAGAGGAGTTCCATAATCTCAACAGTCTGGTGCCATATGGGGCACCACACAGCGCTGAAGGTAAGCAAACTGGAAGAGAAAATGTGCAAATTCCTCTTGCCTTTTGCATCCAAGCAAAAAACTTCTGGTGAGCAATCAAATTATTTTAAGTTACAAAAGTGCAACAGAACATCACAACTCATCTCTTCTTCTCAAAAGATAAAGCTTTCTTTTGCCTTTAATTAAAAAGATTAATAAAGTAAGAGAACACATCAGGTTTGCATCAATCATTGCCCATGTGGTTCTTATTACTGTAATTAAAAGTTATCTCTTCAAAATTGTTGGATAAAAGTGCCATGATCTGCAATTGAAAACACATTGAAGGGAGTTATCCACCTTATTTGACTATTTTAAGATAGTCAAATTTAAGAATACTGAAGGTAATATTCAAAAAAGTCTTTAAAGGCAATTTGTCAGTAAAAGTGTCCTATGAACCCTCTATTGAAGAATGTGAATAGCGTTAAGGCCTTTGTTTAAAAAAATTATTTGAAAGAATGAAGATTTTCTAAAGAAGTTATTTAAAACTTAGACACTGAATTTCAAGTTTTTATCTTCAAGGCTTGTTAGGTCCTATATATATAAGGAGTGCTCATTTCCCCTAGAGTTGAATCTTTTAATGTGTTTAGATTTTCACACTGAATGGGCCAAATTTCAAATAATCCTGAACAAACCTAATTCTTTTGCTGACATGTCATCCCATATCTCACATAAAATAATGCTCAATTTTGACATCCAGCTTGCACAATCTATAGGATTTGGAAAATGGTGATCTAAACAGAGATTTTTTTGCACACGCAGGACTGTAAACTTACAAAACTGTGAAACAGAAATTCTCTGCAAATTGAATGTATAATTTAATTACAGTACCTTTCATTCAGACATTATTGTACCACAGTTTTAACATCAAGCTAATTACATCAAAGCTAGTAGCATGCTTAAAACCAATGCTTTTTAAAGCCTTCTTTGTGTAATGTAACTTAAAAGGGTTTTTCCCCCACTCTCTTCTTTATCTTCACTGAATGCAAGATTTACTTTCTGGCATAACAGACAGTGACTCTATGGAGTTCTTTTCAAAACTGTTCAAGGTGTAAAAGCACTCACTACCTTTGAGAAAGGTTTACTGGATACCATTAAAAAATTATTTAATGGGCAGAAAGGTGTCTCTTGTAACATATAGAAGAAGCCTTTTATTTAATAAATCATAGGAAAACACCAGAGGTTGTTAAAGAAGGACTTGTTTGGGTTTTATCTTGAAAGAGAAAAAAATACATTTTCCTGCCATCTTTATTTACATTTGAACTCTGCTACCCGTTTCCTTCAGCAGCTTGTGAAACCCAGTAGTCTCTTGCATCTTCTTTCCAGTTACCAACAGACACCTTGACCCATGCTCACTGGGTTTATATGACAGTGCATTTACATGACAAGAACAGCCTGTCTCTAAGGGCTATTTAGAAAACTAAAAGAGACTGCGATTTGCCCAACAATTCTCAGCTATAAAAACCAACTTTAATTTAAATTTTTGCTCAGATAGAATTATCCAACTCTCGGAAAAAAAAAAAAAGTAACAAGGAACACAAAATGAGAGAAGTGCAGACTTCTTAAGCAAGACTATGGGAGGAAAGTGGCATAACGTATTCACTGTGTGTCTCTAAAATTTCCTATAGAAAAATTACCCTGTATCAGAGAAAGTGTGGAGAAAAAAGAACAGTGATGCTGAATATGACAAAAAGCTTGTTTATGTTTAATACTTAGGAGAAATTGTTCAAGGACAGTTAAATGTGACCCATTTAATACAACAAGGTCTCACATACCCATGGTACTCTGCTGAGTAAGTGCTGATCATGCAAATTAAAGGCTGCCTGGGGATACACAGTGCTTTTCAGTTGCAGTTTGAATTTTCCAAGTTCTCAAAAAACTTTTAGAGACCTGGATACATGTTACTGGGTCACTAGGGCTACTTCCATTTCTTCAGTTGTTGGCTCATTCTGAAAATTCATTTGTCTGACATTCTTGAGTCTTCTGGCACACAAATCCATTTTCAGTAATATAAAAATCTAATTATTGCTACTAGCTGTGCAATATCAAGTGTGGATAGCCAAGTCAACATGAAAAGGTGTCCCAAGACAAATATTTGAGCTTCAAGATAAAAGAGGAATAAAAATCTAGTGGCCATTGTGACTCTAATTAACTCAAAAGTTCAGCAGAGTCTAGTAGAGTATGTATCAAAGTCAGAGTAGAGTATGCCCTCAGTATTCACTGCATTCAAGTGTAATACCTCCTGGACTGCCTTACACTTACTGCCTTAGATTCTTTCCCAGATCACAATAAGCTTACAAATCCTATAGCCATAATTTGGGTTCATTATGTCTGAGCAAATGCAAGGAAAATCAAACTACATGCCACCCCTGAAACTGGCATCAAACACCCAATCAAAATTTTACAAGGTAGGTAAAGATTAGCATATGAAAGTGAAAGGGCTAAGAAAAATATACAAGTTAGAAATAGCAATGTCCACTTAGCAGGGGTACAATGTGCCCACTGTCTGAATACAAAAGAACACAAAGGCAGACAATCCTTTTTCATAATTTTACTATAATTACATAAATTTTATCCTTGAGGGAAATAATGCTCTAAAACAAGTTGCCCTAACCTCCATTCCCCAAGCACTTCTCTAGAAGATTAAACTGTTTTTCCTATTGCTATTTTTAGTAATTAAACATTCCATGGTCTGGGGCCCCAAAGAAAACATCACTCTGGGTTCTGGATGTATTCCATGATATCTTGAAACAATCTTAAAAAATGTATGCAGCCAGCGTTGTGATCCCCACTGGTTCTGCAGGGACCCATTAGGATCATCAAGGGAAGCATGTGGTTGTGACAGTGCAAGCAATTTAGCATTACTCACTGGAGCTGAAGCACAACACAGCGTGAAGCCACTATTGTTCTCCTTGGTTTCTGAAGACGCTCAAGTTCTAACCTACTCACAGCTTAATACACACTGAAATCAGAACCAGAGCCTGAAGCCTCTCAAGGGAAAAAGACTAACAGGGGACTGAAGCTAGGGGTTTCCCCCCTACCACCACCAAAAATGACCAGGAAATATTAAAGATTGCTAGAAGCCATTTCATTACAAATCTCCTTTGAACTGTTTGTGTAACTGAAAAAATGGATTATCTTATATTATCTTTGTGTTTACAAAAATAAGAGCTGCTGTATACCAACAGAAAAGCACATGAATGCCTGCTTCTATAGCTCACTTAGTATGATCTCCTTCCCTTTGCAGAAACAAATCTACTTACTAGGTAATTGTTGCAAAACCCTTTGAAATGCCTGTTCGGAAAACCACCTCAGCTTTTAATGCCAAAGCAGGGGCACAGTCAGTGAATGCAGTGGAGTTCAGGCTAGACCCTGGAACAGCTAACATGATGAGACATAACACTTTCTTTCAAAAATATAATTTCATTATTTACCAAGTGAAAAAGGAATGTGAGTGCTTGAGGACACTTAGGGTAAACTAACTGCATGTGCATGTGTATATATATACACCTGGTACCTTTGTGCAAGTAAACACAGACATTATCAGAAAGAGGATACTCTACTACACAGGGCACCAAGACAGTTCCTGCTAGCGATATTCTCTTTATGTTTGTGTATTTATAAAATGGTCCAAGACACAAATAGTTCAGAGTGACAAACTCAAAATAAAAAAAAGATCAAAACCACTAAGAGACACTATGCTTAGACTCTCTCTTATTAGTATTAACAGTTCTGGTGTGAGAACAACACAAAGTTGACCTTGGCTAGTTAGTGTTTTTAAGCCACAGAGACAAAATGGGTTTCCTACAGACACTATAAAAAACTGCACTGTGGAAGCATTTATGGGGTATGACTTTCAAAGTGCACAGTGAGGTTTTATAGCTATCTCAGACCTACTGGGCTAAATCCTGAGTCACTGAAATCAACACAGCTCCACTTAGTCTAGCAGCATTACACCAATTTACATCATCTGAGGATCTTGTCCAAAAAGTGTAATGGGACTCCTGTGGCCTCAGCTTTCACAGAACAATCTGATACTATATAACATAATCTGACAAACCCAAGAAATTTGAAATTAAGACTTCTGCTCTCCCCATATTTCACCCACTTCTGTTTAAGTGCATTGCTGCAGAGGCCTTGGTATTACACAGTCAGTGCACCAAAAGAGAGCCACAAGAAAAATACAACTGACTTCAGCATGACTCATATTTACTTCAGTGAGATCTTATTTAAGCAAAGAGTGAGTCTGCGCTAGGTTGAGTGACCACTGTGATATTAAAATGTAATAGGCTTTTCACAGTCTGGTTTCAGATGATACCTTCCTCTGCGCTATGAGCCTGGAGTGGGTCCCAAGCTTTGTTTCATTGGGATTTCAAATGTAAACATTTAGATCTGGATACCAACTTCCTCTTATATTGTAAATGATGTCCCTGAAATTCAGAACCAGAATGTTATTCTTGGCTGACCAAAGTCAAATAGAGGGATATTCTACAATTACAGTAATTTTGAAAGAATCTAACTATCCAAGCACATTTTATCAGCTGGCACAAAATTAACATTGCTGCATTTACTTCAGTGAGCCTAAAAATCTCACCTGAGTTGAAGGATTGACCCTTACATATCTACAATCTCTGTTAAATTACTTGGTATCAGTGACATGAAGTACTAGGCTCTGGCTGAAATTTCATGAAAGATGGATTAAAAGCCATCACTGGACAGACACCATAGGGCAAAAACATATTTCAGAAAAGAAAATTTCATGTTTCAAGTTCTCTTCACAATGAAAGGTGACCTTTGATATCATTCTTGCCTTGCTCCTTGTATAAACTCCTTCTGCTTTCAGCACAACTCAAACACAGATGAGGACTGTCTTCATTCTTTCCTTAGCATCCCCATTTCAATATTCCAGACTCAACCATCATTTACCCCAGCAGTCCCCTACTGTGCATCTGTCCCTCAAATCTTAAATGCCTGTCCTCCCAATCTGTTCTGAGGCCAAATCCAAATGAGTTTTGTGCATGTAAATTCTATTATCTACAAGCATAAATGACAGAATCTACTGCCTGTGCATGCAAATGTTGGCTATCTAGACCAACCAATGTGCCATTGTGTATTAAGGGGCAAAGGTTTTTTGTACAGAAAGAGAAGCCTATTAAGCGTACCTTTGAAACCATGGCCCAAAATTATGCACAAGAAAAAGAAGCACCCCTGCCTGTAAATAGTTCAGTATTTCCAACAAGTATAATTTTTATGCAGCTTAAATCTCTGGATAACCTTCAGTGGTTGAGTTACCCTTGCTCACAGCTCTTCAGGATTCACCTGGCCTTTGGTAATGCCAGAGTGTATGTGCAATCTGTCCAGTTAGAGTGTTCAGACAAAGAAACACCATCCCACTAATACAGATTATCTGCAGCATACAAGATTTCAAGTCATAAAAACATACAGGGAAGTTTAACAACTTGTTAACCAGAAAGACACTGTGATAGGTAAGAGAGAACTCGAAAAGACAGATGACATTTCTGGTTTGTGGTTGTTCTCATTTTAAACTAAGGTATGTTTTCTTTTAAATGCCACAAATGGCAAATTTTTTATGTCTATTCACCCACAGCCAGGTAAAATTAGATGATAGACCCCCTCCCCCCCCCCTTTTTTTTTCTTCTTTAAATCCAGGAACATTAATTCTAGGACTGAGTACTTCTAACACACTAAGTTTTGCCTTAGGCCCATTTACCAACTATCACAATCCCCTCCTGAAGAGGTCTGAAAATGGAACATCTTATTTACCCTTCATTAAGGAAGCACATGGTTTATCCTCTACATTTTCTGTATCTTTATATTAAGTCAGAGTTTGGGCTCTATCAACTCAGTTCTGTTACCAAGCTGTACTGATGAACTGAATTCAGTTCAGCCTTCGTCTGTGTTATCCATATATTTATTCACCATTATACAGACTCCAGTTATCACTCAGTGTATGAATCAATCCCCTAGCAATTTATGATTTATGCAGCTTGCTAGAAGTAGGCCATGCCAGCCTTGAAAGCACTTTAGCTTAGTTGTTTTTACTCATGAAGGACATATTGTCCTGTAATTATTCTGTCATTTCTTAAAAGGTGAAATCCTTAACAGGTTCATGCTTTCTGTGCTGCTATGTGTATGTGTGAGTTGATGTCTGAGCACGTTTTCCTAAGTAGGAATCATCATTCCAAATTACTTTACAAGGAGCTACATAGAGCTGGACAGCTTAAAATGTGTTAAATATCCTTAGAGTTTATATGGATGGTTGCAGGGGGAGCAGGGGTGGAGCAGGATAAGGGGGAGTCAAGGAAATCGTTAATATGTTCCAATTACTGCCCTGATTCACGAAATACACAGCTGCATAGAAGTGTCACTTTCTGTTTTGATCCTGTCGGTAATGTACATGTAATGCTGCATTTTCTTGTATCATTTAGTACGGGCAGTATCAGCAAAATGCGCAACTTTAAACAATTATGCAAATTTTCAAGTAACGTGTTCAGAGAAAGACTGAAAGGAGTTTCTGACATTAATCAAAGATTGCAGGTTCTACTTGCAAGAGTTCTGTAAAATATCGGCTAACCTTCAAGTTAGTGGCTGAAAGGCAAAGGTTTTTCCTGCCTCTAATGAACTGTATTTTTAGGTTATTTGGAGAAGAAGCACCAAGAATACTAACTTCCCTTTTCTACACAAAACTCTACCATTCAGCTTCAAGAAATAGCACTAAGACATTGTAATACCTCCCCTTCCCCTTCCTATGTCAGAATATTTGGAAAATTTTAATAAACTTCTGAATGATGTATGAATTCCATGAATCATGGGAGCTCTACAATAGATGCTGCCTAAGAAGACCTGCTGTGCCTAACTAAATGCTTATCTGATATACTGGCAATATGAAGCTAATGAAGTGTTTAAACACAGCATACTGAACTGTTTGCAGCGGAAAAAAGGTCAAACTAGACCTCAAATGAAAACTGGGAGGAATCCAGATTCTTCTGATACTTCTGGCTAGTTGGGGTCTCTCTTAAGTGGAGATTGCAGATAAAGCAAGGCTGGAATTAGGACTCTTCAGGCTTCGAAGTAAAACTTCAGCTCTCTCTATTTGTTGGAAATTGCTTGTGTGCTACTCAGCCCTTGCTGTTAACCAGGGAATGAAGCATAAATTGGCCAGAAAAAAACCACGTTCAGTATGGCCATGAAAAGGAAATGCCGTATCTCTCATGAGAAAGAATGATCTTGAAAGACATCTATCCTGCTCGCCTGACTACTGGGGCTCAGGCAATATCCAGACTCTTAAGATTATTATCTGAACTGCTCTCTGAACCTCTGCTTCCGCACTGTCAGCTGCAATACATGAGGGCAGTTTACAACAGAGTGTTAGTTACTCACTTTGAATTTCTCAGCTTTAGTTGGTTTAAGTGAGACCCTTAATGTCACTTAAACATAGTGTTTTTGTGTTATATTTTAATTTTGAAAGGATTATCAAGAAAATCTACCCTTTCCGTTAACTTCTTTGAAAAACGATTAGGAGTTTTAGAAAGGATCTCCAAATATCCTCACCGTGCCTGATACGTTATCCAGAATGAAACATGTATTGCAGATGAAAATTAAGAAAATGCAGAGGCAAAGTATAAAGTCCTCAATCTGAAATTACAGATAGTGTGTTACTTGGGAATGAAACATGAGCAAACATTTTAAATCATACTGAAATTTTCTTCGTGTTGGTATTTGGCTCTGTACAGCTTTATTGATAAAATGAGCAATTTATTTTTCTTTTTATAGGGCTAACCATTACACACCACTCAAAAGAATCTGATTGCTAGTAGCTGACTACAGCACTTGCAAGGAAAAAAATCCCGTTGTCTTACACAAATGTTACCAGTAAGATTCCACCTAAGAAAGGCTTTGGAGAACTACTAATGAACTTCTTTAGCTACTCCTTCCTAAAAAACGACATTTTGTAATCTTGAGCTGCAACTAATTTTCCTGGTATTACGTGTGGAAGTCACTGTGAAAACTAAACAGATAGCATATAACAAAAACCTCACTTGTAAATATGGTTCCTCAAACATAAAAATCTGGCAAAGCTCAAAGAGCAGAGCAGGAGGTAAGACAGATTTCATATGCTGCTGTCTCTAGTGCTTTAATGTACATTGGATAATTATGTACTTCATGTCTTCCAAACTGAGTTACTTTGGTTTAAATCTATTTGTAGAGTATCTGGCTATGTGTCTCTCCTAATTTTGTATAGTATTCTCTGGTCTAAAGCAAGCAGTTCCAAATTAAATAAACGAGCATACCTACTGCACAAAGCAACCGGCTGCATTCCAGTGAACCCCCTTTGAAAGCTATGTCAAATCTCTGCTGACTCAGGGAGGAAAGTACCTCGTTCCCTTTGCATTAGTCACCCTGCTAGAGATTAATCCTAATGAGCTTTTTTTACAGGCTTGGCTGGCACACCCAGGATTTGCATAACATACCTGTGATTTCTCAATATATAGCCCAAAATGTGCTCGTTCAAATGCTGATAGATATCAGCTTTTCCAGAAACCATTAACTACAGCATTACTGCAGGAGCTTATCGAGCCTAGAGTGAGGCCGGCCACAGGGTGCTTCCGCAGCTTTGGTAAGCAGCCATCACACAGCTAAGTACTGTAAAATCAGCATGGGCCAACACTCACACAAACACCCGTGTAAACGACACATCTCACAAAAGGTCACAGCATTAAAGAACAACAGTGTTCTCTTTTTCTTTATTTCATTATCCTCATTATCTCCCTCATTATCTCCCTATTTCACTGATTTTTGGCAAACAGTGGGCATCTATTTGATGTGACTAGATTGTTTGCAGACTCTGTGATGGAGTTTCAAGCTTCCTCCCAGCTGTATCCTGCCCTCATTAGGCAAACAACCATCCCTTGGCCTTTTCCTCCCACCAGCATGAGAAAAGACTAACAAAATTTCAGTTCACGGAGAAAACAGGAGTTGCACACCTTTGATCACTCTTGAGTTATTTTACTCTAAATACAATGCCCCAGCAATTTTTACTGAGGGAACAATACTAAACTAGTAATCCATACCTACAAACCATCAAACCATCAGAAAAAAGATCTGTCATGCAAAAAATGTTTGCATGCAACTTGGCTCAGCTCTTTTATAAATTAAAAAAAATGAAATAGGCACTATTAGATGCAAGAGGCATGGTCTATTCTGGACTAAAGGGCTGGAAATTAATTTTCAGATCTGAAGAATTTTAAAAGAAGACATTAACAAGCTCCTTCTTAGTTCAATGGGGGTACTGCTAGCTTGTTACTGCAGCCAACCTAAATCCCTGCAGCATCCCATGGAGTGAAGCTGTGTCTTTAAGGTAGCCAAGGACCAAACTGCAAAAAAAAAAGGCATCTCAGCTCACAGTCTAATACACTCCACAAAGGACACAGTCTGAAACCCGTCAGTTTACTGAGCACTAGTTCATAGTCCCAACACACTCCAGCTATAGTCTGGCAATGGCAGCATAAGAACACAATAAATAGCTTGGTCTCTATTAACAAGAAATAAAGTAGCACAGCTGTGTTTCACCATGACAGACCACAATCACAACGATCATTCACTGTCACTTCCTAAAGTACTGGCCTGGCAGCCTATATTGAGATTTTGACCTCCCTTAAAGATTCCTAAGGCACACATCATCCTAGTAGCTATGGGCTATGTAAATGAAGCACTACAAATTGTGCATTGGTACACCTGACTTTTTGGACATCCAGCCACTGAAGTGGCACACAACAAAACTCATGTAATTTCCTACGTTTCCTGAGCTGAGTACTTTAGGAAGTGCTGGCAGTAATGATTTGGCATGGGGCTCTCAGGAGGAATCATCAGAACTGGCCAGGAAGATGCATGAACATAGGTTGGATCTAAGTCTACCTCCCTGAATCAAAGATGCTCAGGCATCTGAATAGACCAAAAAAGGTGTCTCCAGCTATCCTGGAGCTACATCACAGAATTTTCTGCACCACAAGTATTTCCATGAAAACAGCAGGCCTACTCTTTTACTTTAAATGGAGTTTTATAGCAGCGTCCTTTCTTTTTAAATGTAACAGAACTGAATTTAAAATGTTCCTACAAATGCCCAAATTAGTATCTCCTGTGCATGTTTCCTAACCACCAGGCTATCATACAGCTAGCATGGCGGGGACGGACAGGGATTCACTACCTCTCCTGACAGTCCATCTCATCAGCAGCTCTGTGCGATTCATGAAGGTTGTGAATAGTGCTCAGGGCCTGGTGACCTCAACCAGGGCATAAGTCTGCAGAAAAATGAAGCTTAAAATCCTTTAGGACTTTTCCAGTCTCTGGATACCAAAGACACTATCTGGAAACTGAAATGTAGTGTTGCTCTATTACTCCAGACCTATGATGATCTTTTCATGAAGGAGAGCTAAACCAATTCTGCCAGCTCCATGAAGCAGGAATTCCCTTTCTCCTGTGTCCCATGGGCAGGCTCTGACAGAGACATTGCCAGCTGTCTCTGTTCACACAGGCCTCACTGTGAAAAAGCCAAACAACAACACGACTTTCATGCTGCACCATTTAGCTTTGGCTGAAAGTGTAATCGTGTGTCTGTGGTTTTCCTGTTTGGGTGCCTAATTTAATTGGCTGAGTCCACTCCTTCAAGTGTGGAATGGACTATGTAGGTATGAGGAATTAGAATGTTTCTGCCAGAGACATTCCACCCGGATCCCATGTTTGTTTAACATGTACAAACAGCTAAAATAAAATACTTGTTGGCCTCAGTAATAAACAGAATATAAAATAGTGTGAAATTAAGCAAGACCAGCTGGGCTCCAGAAGAAATGAAAGGAACAGTTAACTTACACTGCACAATGATCTGGAATGCAGACACACTCAGATGGACTGCTATTGATGTCTGGTTTTGATGCATTTTATACACAAAGTGCTGATTAGATCTAGCTACCAGATTATACCCTTTCGTATCCATATGTCAGTAATACACAAAATTTAGAGGAGCAAAACAATTGCTCTGCAAGCCAAGTTTAAAATGTTGCATCATTGGCTGTAGAAGTGTGAAGTCATCACAGCAGTGATAATGACTCCATTGTTCCAGAGGCAAAGGAAAGGGAAAAAAAACCCAAAAAACCAAAAAACCAAAAACAACAACAACAACAACAACAACAACAACAAAAAAAAAAAAAAAAAAAAAAAAAAAAAAAAAAAAAAAAAATTAAGAGTTCTTCTGATCTAAGGCAGGATTTGTCCAGCCCTCAGGGACTCACGAGAATTTCAGAATAAGCATCTGTATAGAATCTGTGTAGGATTGGGCCACCAGATATATATACTGAAACCATAAACCAAGCAATTGCTTAAGCAGAGTTTTTTAGAGAACTTTAGAAAGTTGTTCCCTATAACACAGGACAGGGTGGAGGTGCTCTCTCCGACAGGATTTTTCCTTCCCAATTGGGAAGCAGAGTCAGGGACTCCGTGATACAGAAGGCATGATTCTATCTCATTGCATTATGCAATTTTGAACAAAGAATTCAAGCAGAAAAGTGACTTAAGCTGCAATTCCTCTGAAGGATGCTCTGCTACACTGCCCAGACCACCCTTGATTCTTTCTCTGATTAGTCAATATGCTCTAAACCTTTCCAACCTACCTTCCCTTGGAACTATACATGTGGCATTGTGGCTAATTGCCCTTCCAGCAAACTTTTCCTGGCAGTTGGACATTTTGGATCTTTCCCAGTTTGTTACAAACAATGCATCAAATGCATTTGTGTTTCCAATATCTCTTTCAAGAAAAAGAGGCTAAATGAGGAAATAAAGTCCAGCCCTTGGAAAAGATGCATGGGAAATAAGTTTGTCAGGGCTAAATCACTGACAAAATGAAATGTCTGGGGGAGCAGATTTAGAAGTCCGTCAGACAAATTGCTACTTATAGTTTATTTCATTGGCAGCTGGACTGTTTTGATCTTTCATTTTCTTAAAAAAAAAAAATAACTGAGAATTGTAAACAAGATCTAGTTCTCCCTCCCCAGTGCGAACTCACTGTTGAATTGCCAAAGCAACAGAATGGATTTTCTCTCAGTCACAGTGTGGGTACCTGCTTCTTATCACCTAAGGGCAAGATCTCAAATCATCCATAGTGAAGCCTAAGCCCCAAGATGAAGCTTCCTGTGGAAGATCCTGTCTGTACAGTCCAGTGCCACTATGCCTCTGAAGGCACTGGAACATCACACAGGTCACACACAACAGGAGCTTTAATTTTACTTTGGTGATCATTTAAAAACACTGCTTCCATCCATTGCTTATTCTCCCACAGTTCTTCTATCATAAAAGATCAAGATGACTCACTTGCCAGGTAAGCCAACATGATGGGGAACTGGTTCAAAATCAAAAGGAAAAGAGAAAAGAATTTCACAGCACCACCTGTATCAATGGCAGAACACACCACAGCATCACCAGTCTGAATATCTGAACCATTAGTTAGAACCCAGATGAGAAATAACTGTCACTGATATGTTTCTTCCCACCCTTTATTTGTTTCCTTTATCTAGAAACAGTTGGAATAAAGCAAAACAAACTGAATTTTCATTCTCATCCCAGGACAACAATTTTGGGAATTTATAGCCCCCCTGGAAGCCCATTCTTCTGGGGATGCAGACCCAGACTGCTCTCTCTAGGCTTGAGCTTGATGGACACATGAAGGCATGC
Organism: Acrocephalus scirpaceus scirpaceus; assembly: GCA_910950805.1. NCBI lineage: Eukaryota > Metazoa > Chordata > Aves > Passeriformes > Sylviidae > Acrocephalus > Acrocephalus scirpaceus. The sequence goes on from OU383779.1 coordinate 15,630,230, forward strand.
TCCAGTGGCCAATAACATACACCCAATCAGGTCTTCTTGCCTAAAGAGCAGGTAATGCTCTGGAATACAGAGCTTCATATATTGCCATTGTAAAGGTTTGAGAATTAACTAGTAATGGGGATTGGTCACACAATCATGGTAGAGTGGATAAATCACTAAATCATTCATTTATATAGTACAATACAGTTACAGTAATAATACTGTACATATGGTGAGGGGGCCAACTGGGGAAGAATATTCTTCAGAACCCTGCACAGTCATTAAAGAGCTCTGTTTTAACTTCTTCTATCACTTACTATAGCTACACAATACATAAGTACATCAGCTTTCCACCTTCAGGAACCTGACTCCAACACCTTCTTTTCACCCTGCTGCCTGGAACTTAACACTTTCAGCATCAATTAGCATCAACCAGCAGGAGTTTTTAGGAAATCGGCTTTTAAAGGGGCTCCAGAAGTAAGGCTGGGTATTAAGATATTTCATCTGGAGACTGGAGTTAACTGGACTAAAGGAAGCAAAGACATGGGCTGCCTATGAAGACATGCAAAAGGATTTTATGAGACAAATCGCTGGGTGACAAATTGATCAATGAAACTTAATGGAAGCAAATGTAATCAGATATGGAATCAGCAATTCTGACTATACGTTTAAAATTATGGTCTCCAAGGAAGATCTCGATAGCACAGTGTAGGTAACAAACCAGCCGGATAAGTAATACAATAATATGACAGATAATTAAAGCCTCAGTTCAAAGAACAGTTGACAGAAGAAAACAGCAAATTAAATGTTAGGAGTCACTGTGAAAGTAGAGAGCGTGACTGCATCAGTGCATAAATCCACAGAGCCAGAGCCCTTATAGCTGGTTCTGATCGGATTTCTCAAATGGATATAGAAATAGAAAAGGCATGGAGAAGAGTGGCAAAGATAAAAAAAGCTGCAGAATGGCCACTGGACAGGAAACAATCAAATGTGCTGGCATGGTCCAGTATGGAAGACATGCCACAGGGAGGACACCATAGACACCTATCAAATTGGAAGTGGCATGGCAATGGTAACAGGGGATTCATTCATTGCTTCTTCCCATACAAGAGCTCAGAAGCATCAATTAACATGAACAGATCCCACACTCAAACCAGTGTAATGTACAGTCAAGCTGTGGAACACCTTGAAGGAGGATGCCACAGTGGATGCAAAGGTTTAAACAAGTTCCGTGACTGGATTATTGGGGAAAAAATTGTGAAGGTCTCCCAAGGAGGAAAACCTCTCTTCTGGCTCAGCAGGGCTAGAACAGTATTTCAAAGGGTAATAGCTACATTCTTCAGCTTCTGATGATACCTGAGACAAGGATGGGGCTAGATGAGCTTTTGGGTCTAATATGGCTCATCTCATGTCCTTTCCTCAATCATTTGCCTTTCAGTGTGAACCAAGTAAACTGTACCCAGATCCTCCTCCCCTCACAGCTCTGTAGACTGAAAAGGCTTCTATCCTCAGCAACTTGTCATTGCCTCATTGCTGGGGAGCATATCAAATCTGTTAACTAGGGCTGCTTCTTTATGCCCCCATCTGTTTAAGTGAAAACAAACCCTACTTATAGTGACAGTATTATTTAAATCAATTAAGACACTTTTTGAGGAATACAGGTTAACATCTGAACAGCTCAGTCACCACACTGGAGTAGGGATGCAACAACCATCTGGAAAGGCAGAACAGACTATAGACCTGTTTTTCCTTTCCACATTCGTTCTCCCAGAAATGTGGAGTATCAAATCTCTCTGGCTCAGGAACTCACTATTTGTGAATGAAGATGGTTGACAATTTTTCAAAATTTTCTTTTTATGTTCCTGCTGGTTTTCATTTTCACTGTTTCTTTGTCAGATCCTTTCTCCCCACAAGAAGTCCAGGTTTGAAAAAAAACTAAACAAAATCTCCACATCCAATATGAAATATCTGCCACTCTGTGATTCCTTTAAATACTTTACTGAAAACATTATCAAAAGGCTTCTAACAATTGGTTATATCTTAAAAGAGGGAAGTCTTTCCAGTAATATTGTTATTATGTCAAATTTATTTCAGAGTGTGCACTATTATTCAAAAAGAGAAGCTTTTCTATATGCTTCAATATGAACAATTTAAAGTTAGGAATTTCCACTGAAATCATACTCACTCTTAGTCAATTCAATTCAAGTAAGGAAATACCCTGATCTGACTGCAAAATCATTGTCTGTATTTTTAATCTCCTTAAGATGTGAATACTGCTATCAGTGAAATATTAGAAGTAAATGATGATGCTTCCCATATTTATTTTGACTTTTGTTTTCATTTGTAATCATCATATAGGGAAGATTTTTTCAAAAGCCTCTCTTGGTAGTTTTCTGTTTAACTCTCTGCATTAAACTGCAACAACCCTCAGCCAGTTTATCCAGAAAACCATTTCTGCCCTTCAGAGTTCAACAAAGGAACCAGCACTTTACAGCCTCTGTCTGCCTTTGGACAGAAGCTGCATGGCCCTCAACAAACACCCTTGGGGATAAATTTAAAGAAGAGAACTATGTGATTGCCTTTCTACTCTATTTAATCAATCCACACCCTTCTTCATCAATCCAGCTAGCATCAATAAGAAACTAAGGATGAAAATCAAGGCTGCTTCCTAATGACCAAAGCTCAAAATGTATCCCAGTTCATTAAACATTTTCACTATTTCTATCTTCAGAGTTGATAATATGTTTTCATAAGCAGGCAGGTTATTAAAACCCAAACTTCCTGGTGAGAGCTGGGACATTATCCATTAACTTGTTTCTGAAGAGAACTGTCCATAGACAGCAGACAAAAAGGAGAATTCTTTACCCTACTAACTGCTCATTAAAAAAGGTAAAAAGTGCTCCTCAAAAGACAGGCCTTCACAAAAACACTGAAGTTTCAATTTAAATCTGGATGAAATCACAAATAAGTAAGAACAAGGCCAATAGGCTGATTACATGCAAAGGCAGCATATACCATACATCTTTGTTGCACTACAGAACAATAGAACAAGCACCTTAAAGAAACGGGGGGAAACATTGAAAATTTTACTACTTTTCTCTGTATTTGGTACTTCCAGGAGAATGTTCTTTTCACAGGATCTGCATCAGGATCTGCATTTCCTGTAAAACCAGGAAACCTTCCAGGAAAAAAAAAAAAAGATGACTCTTTGACAGAAGTACTGTTCTCAGTCATTCATTTGAAAGTGCTGAACTCATATTCAGAACCTGGAATCTAAGAATCACCAGCTGGGCTGGGATTCAAAATTACATTGAAGGAGTGATTTTTGAGTTGTGAGGCATTAAGTAGTAGAGGCAATTGCTCTTCTCAACTATTCCACAAGGAAACTAGGATGAGAAACATGTAAGAATTAAGAAAAGAAGACTTAGTATTGTTGGACTACAGCACCTTGCACTGCTGAACCAGAGGTTGCTTTAAAAAGAAACTTCAAAAATTTACATAAACCTTTTACAGTGAATCATTTCAAGATGGAGCTGGAAGAAAGACAAAACAAATAAGATAAAATTGTGCATAGCAAATTAGTTAAAAAATAATCTGTTTATGTACTGGGAATTCACTTATAATAAGAGGGGCAAGAAAAGGTCCTGCCAAGATTCAGCATTACTGCCAAGGGAAGGAAGAGTCCATGGAATAAGCGTATGAGGGAATATCTATAGGTCATGTATAAAGAGTATGGAGAAAGCCTGCAACCGAAGGAACTACACAGAGACACACTCCTGTACAGTGCATGAGGAATGCAGAGGGTCACAAACCTCTTTTATTTCAGTTTAGGAGTGATTAAAAACTGCTGTCAGCTACCCACAGCCAGCTGGGGAGATGCGGGGTGGGCAGGATTCTCTCAAAGTCCATGTAGCATCACTAGTCTATGCAATATACATTAACTTAACCTGCACTGCAGAATGTGCTACCTAAAATGAGCCCAACCAAACCAAAGGGTGCCAAACCAGGTACTGGTTCCCAGGAGCCAACCACTGCTGACGGCCAGCAGCTGCAGCCAGTGTGCAGGATGGCCAGGAACCCAACAACATGAATGGACTCCAGGATCAGGCAGAATTTTCAGCAAAACAGACAACAGGAGTGTGTAAAATAAAGCAGGCCTGATCTGCTTTAACTCAGCCTTCACCCTCCTCAGCACACGAGCACAAATGAGCATCCTTCCTGGAGCCAATGACAGCACATGGCTGCATTCATTCGAGTAAATTACTCCCTTTCTTTGCATAATTTACACAAGTCTACCTCTTACAGTCACAAATTATAGCAACTTGCATCTTACAGGTATTTACAACCATGAAATACTGGAGTTGGGGAAGGAAATCATGATGAAAAGAAGAAAACCTACAGAAAGCTCAAACAAAAGATCAAAAGGGCTCTGCCAATGTAATAAGTATAACAGTAAACACTCTAATTTCTTCATCATATTACTGGAAGTGGCGTTGCTATGGTAAACAAATTAATATTTTTAATTCAATTTACTTAGAACTACCTATGACTTCCATTTACTTTTGCTGTTTCTCCCAGTTTGAACAATGAAAAGCAATAAAGCAAGTTTCACTTTTGCTTCCAGCCAGTTTCACTTTCAGAAAAGACTATTTATTAAAAAAACCCCCACAGGTTGATTTCATTGGAATCAAAAGCTGCACACATTACTGTTGACCTCCGATTCAATAAAAGGTTTATGGAACACTTAGGTTTAGGTTAAATTAAGTTGACAGAGTTTTGATAACAAATACTCAATTGATTTACAGAGAAATTAATTTAGTCCAAAGTGTTAGTACAGCTATTTGTTAAAATTGCAAATTATAAAATTTCACAGAATCACAAAATTATTGAAGCTGGAGGGCACCTTTGGAGACTGTTCAGTTCAAACCCCTGCTCGAAGTACGGTCAAGAAGAAAAGGTTGCCCATATCTAGTCCAGTTTTCAATGTCTCCAAGGACAGAGACTCCACAACATTTCATGGCAATCTGTTTCAATGTTCATCCACCCTCACAATTAAAAACTTTTTTTTTTTTTACATTTAAGTGGAATTTTCTGTATTTCAGTTTGTACCTTTTGTCACTTGTTTTTTTGCCTGCATGGTTCTGAGAAGAACCTGGTTCTTTATCCTTCATAACCTCCTGAGCAGCAGGCCCACATTTTTCTTTGCCTTCTTTGTGCTGACAAGGCACCTGTAGGAGCTTTTCTTGCCACCCTTTACCAGATCCATGTCCCCCAGGGCTTTAGCTTTCCTCAGTCCATCCTCATACCCCTGAAGTCCTCCTGGGTGACTCCTTTCACCTCTTGTATGCATCTTTGTTTCTTTTTTAACAGGAATTTAATGCACACAGAAAGCTACGCCAGCATCTAGTTTTGTAATTTTGTGTGGACAATCCCCTTTTTCTAGTACATTGCAATAGAAACATCAAAGTCCTATTTATAGACTTCAAAAACTTTTAAATAAAGAAAAACCCCACCCAATCAACAATCAGAAAACTCTGTCTACAAAGGCACAGTACTGTGTCTTGTTCTTAGTCTCTCCTGCAGCACCCTGCCGTACACCACGAGCTCCAAGAGCAGGAGGCAGATATTCTGTAGTACTGCCATCAAGTCATGGCTTGTAAACTCTGAACAAAGACTGAGCCATGAGGAACTGCATGTGCAGTCCGTAAAATCTTCATAAAATCAATTAATGAACAAATAAATAATTCTTGATGGATAAGCCAGACAGCAAATATCCCACAAGTTCCTCCCCAGCCTTATTCCCACATGTAGGCTGAGGACTCTTAAGTGCACTCCCACAAACACTACTGGAAGACCTTGGGCCCATTGCTCCTTTGCTCTGCTGCCTTTCGCAGCTGTAAAGGGCAAATGAAATGTGAAAATAAATGCCAATTCTTAGGTGCTTTAGACCACTGAACACGTCCAGAGACCAGGCCACTCGCATTGCTTCTGCTCCCCTCACTGCCCTCAGTATGTGGCTTGTACAGCTTTAGTTCACCAAAAATACCAGAAAGCACTTAAAATCCTCCCTCTAGAGAAAGCAACACCTTCTCTGTTACCTGTAGCTCAGCTTTTCTCACACAAGTTCCTCAGTTTCTCTGTGAAACACCTGGGGTCCAAGGCCCTGGGTGGTCAGCACAGCCACTGTGAGAGGACAAGTTTGTACACTCCTAGTTGGAGCACAGTTGCCCATCTCTGCCTGTGAAACTCTGCCTACAGCACTAGCACTGTTTAAAAACTGCTGCTGACACAGCATAGCTGAGGACGCACCGTCACTCGGCAGAGCAGTGTCACCACTTCCCCCTCAATGGGACAGTTCTGCAGTGACATCCTGCAGGGACAGTGTTGGGGGTCAGGATTTTTCCTTTTTTTTTCTTCCTCTTGCTAAGAGACAATAACTACCCATAATCAAAAACAAAAGATGTGGCTAGGAAAAAGAGGAGGGGCAAGGGTGCAGTTGGCTACTCTCTTACCTGGGGAGTTTTCTATTGGAAAGGGCAGAGTTACCTCAAGATTTCAGGCTGGAGGGAGGGGGCTGTGCACAGCCATTTGCACCCTCACTCTCGGACTTGGAGTGGAGACAGATTGCAGTCGATGTGCGGAGAATTTGCCCACACAACCCCGCGGGGCTCCATCCTGTCTTCTCCTACCCTTGCTGCTTCCAAGGTTCCTGCTACAGCTCATTTTGCTATCTGGAGGGGCACCAGGACCAGCTGCCTGCCGTGAGTTTGTAAAGGAAGCTCCTTTTCCATCCCTTCCGCCAGCCCGGCCGCCATTACCCCGTGAGGGAGACGCTGCTGAGCTCGCGCTACAACGCCCCCTGCAGGTGTAGGGGAACGATCGCACCCACCCTGCCGGGAGCCAGCAGCGCCCCTGCTGGCCGTGCCCAGAACTGCACCGAAGGGCAAAGTGCCTGTGGCCAGGAGAGGGCTGGGACTGGCTCTCTGAGTGTTTGTTGCTGCTGCTGTTGGTATTGTTTGTTTGCCATGTTATACATACTAGTATGTATACATACTAGTAAAGAAGTGTTACTCCTTTTCCCATATATTTGCCTGAAAGCCCCATAATTTTGGAGTTGTAATAATTTGGAGGGAAGGGGGTCACATTTTCTGTTCCAAGGGAAGTTCCTGCCTTCCTTGGGAGATGCCTGTCTTTCAAACCAAGACAGACAGGAAACTCCTTTTGGAGCAGGGCACCCATCTGGGAACAAGAAAAAGGTCTCAGGCAAGAAAGTCAGTAGCTAAATAAAAAGGAATCTAAGCAAAACTTCATTTTTTAAAAAAATCAGCACTGCTAGTCTCTGCTGGTTCAAAGACAAAAAGACTGGACACTACAGCACCAGCTTTTCACTGTAGAGCACGATTAGGTAACAGCTGGCTAATTTAACAAAAGGTTGGTCAGTGAAGAATTTTATCAGATTGATTGAATTCTTGGCTTTGGTTAGTTTTACCTAGCTCCATTCTCCGCACCGTGACAGTGCTGGTAACATCATAGACTGTGACCATCAAGGTTGCTCTGTCTCCTATGAAAATCCTCCTTAGAAATGTAATCCCCTCTCTCCCTATGCAGGAAATATTCAAGAGGGAAGAGACCCAGCTTTATACTGACTCCATAGTAACTCTAGCACTACAGGTACCACTAGCGTTCAGCAAATAACAAACAAATGCAGTTAAATATATGTTGTTGTTTTCTAAAGATGTGTCTCATCTCAACTTCACTGCCATCTTTAAGGGTCTTCACTGCCACTGCATCAGAAAAGCAAAATATTTTCCTGCCTTAACATTAAAAAAAAAGAGTCAAATGCCACAGAAAACTCCTGCAATAAAAGGGGTGTTGTTAGGTAAGTGATACGTTTCATCTCAGCCGAACTCAAGCCTAAACTTCCCTGGGTCTCAGTGACAGCTTTGCCTGAGTATGGACAACAGCATTCATGGAGAGCAGGCAGTGGAGAAACGGATGACAAGTCAACGTTGGCAGTGCCACCTGACTCTTCCCAAGAAATAAATGGATCTATGGTTCTTAAAGTACTCTAAGAATGAAAACCTATAAATTCTGGCATCTGAAAACATGGAATAGTTCTAGGTGGTGATTTTTTGGGGGGTGGTGGCACTAGCATTTTATATTCCTTTCAAGATTTGGTCAAAGTTCTCAGCCATGGTTGCCACTGTAGTGAGGTCTGTAGTTGCCTCTTTCCTCCTCATGTCCTCCCACCATCCTTACACAGATAAGCTCTAAACCACACGTAACTTACTTCCATGAGCCTTTAAAAAATTCAGCTTATCACTGATTGTCATTTTCTAGTTTGATGACAAAATTACCATCAGTTACTGTTTTTAAGAGACATACAAAGGAAATTTGTTTTAGCATCCCTTTCTCAGCATTCTCTCTCCTCTCTGCTAAAACTGAGTCCAAATTCTGTGTGGTGCTGCTTTTGCAACAAATACAAATAGATTAAATAGCAAGGTGAAATATTTGCTTTTACTCTTTTAATGCAAAAAAACCCACTTGGAGTTTTGCATGGTTATTTATTGTTCTTTGCAAATCTGGCTGATGAAATAGTACTGAAGGAAAATTAGTGAGAAAAGGCAAGAGCCCTGAGTGGTGAAAGCCAACAGAGCTCACTTTCACCATTCAGACAACATTTATGCCACCTGAGAATGTGGAATAGCTACATTAACAGTAATTTCCTTTTATTACAAGTCCTGCTGTGTTTAGATGCTCTGGGAAAAAAATCCCCCAAATATACAAACCTCTTTTTTGCTTGATTCCGTCCCTTCCCACCTCTGGAAGAGAACGGATTCTGACAGGCAAGAGGATCTAGTCCATTATGATGCTGTGTGCTTTCCCACTTCTACAGTTTCTATATCATGTTCTTAGACCTAACACCTCAAATTCACCTCAGAGTGCCACAGAATTCCATACCTGGCTAGAACCTAATGCACATGATTACTCTTTTGTATTGCTGTCTTTCAGGACATGGGCTGTCCTGTTTCTCAGAGCAAAATCTTTTGACAGGAAAAATTTAAAGATATGTGCAGGCCACTAAACCCATGATCCAACAGCCTAATAACTCTTTCATCAAATATTTGTGAAACTATAACTTTCTTTTTCTCAGATCTTAATTATTTCTGTGAAAAGAAACTCACCACACACACATACACACACAGAGCTTGAAAAATCACAGAAATGGCAAAGTTGATTTCTATTTCCCATTACCCTTCCTACCTTAACTCCTTATACAAATACAGGCTTAGAGTGAACACCCTCACCAGATGTCATTAGGATGAATAAACAGATGAACATATACAAGGGGTAGATTCTGAAAGATTTTTAAGGATTCAGGGCTGTTGTCACTGCATGATGTCACACTTTGACCATTTGAAAATGTCTTATGATATAAAACCTTTCCCCCCTCCTTCATATATGTCCTTGAAAATTGAACAAATCTTATTTTTATTGTGTTTTCTTCCAGATTTTACCACAGCAATCTGGGCACCTGCCCAAAATGTATAAATTAAAATCTCATGCAGCACAGCATCAGCAACACAAAGAAGCAGCTAAAATATTTTCTCTTGGTTTCTGTCCTGAATCCAAACTTTGGCATACCCCATGTCACACATCCGCTTCTTCCAAGCTGGTGGAGCAGAGGTGGCTGTTTGTGTAGGAAGTCGGAGGCACCCACACCAATGAGCACTGACACAGCTGGCTTGGCCCCAGGAAGGGAATGCTCTCCCTTGTAAGAGGAACTGAAACTATGCCTAGGGAAGCCTGCTTTGCCTCTGACCAAACTAGCTGTCTTAAGGAAATGCCAGACCTTACTGTGCCGGGGTCAAATGTAGAATTATGTGGCAGTTTGATAAGCTACAGTACACTAATTTATTAGCTATTTTAAAAAATGTAGAGGAAATTTTATTACGGATTACTTTGCTTTCCTGAAAACTTTTTATAATTAAGAACATCTGGAAGACATTTCAATATATCATAAACAAGAGGAAGTCCAAAGCATGTGACTTCTAAGAAAATGATGCAAATATCCTTCTGTGCCAAAATTTACAGTAATCTGTTTTTCTTATTTTGCTAGGGGGGCGGGAAGGGAGAATGAATGAAGGACGAGACAACAAGGAGAAAACTACTAGTGTAAAGAAATATTAGGTACCACTATTTCATGAAACATACCATTTTTTATAAAACCCCAAATTGCTAAAATAAATTTGGCTTCTTGTTGCCAATCTCCCCCTCCCACCAATTAGTTTCCAGGGAATATAGCATTCTGGAGTGGATAAATGATGACATCAATCCTGACAATATTAGGAGGCTGAGTGAGAAAGAAGGAAAGAATAAGAATATGTTTTGGATGATTGTAGGTAAAGGAAACAACTGGTTTGACCTGATGAGTACTATGCTTTTTAATTAATATCACTGAATATCTACAACTTTTATGACAGTTCTTCAAGAAATAAAATAAAACAAAACAAAACACCAACACAGTTCAACATGTTAATAAATATCTTAGTTTGAGTAATTTGTAATCTTATAAAACACAGTAGGATTTATTGGCTCTAAAAACAAACACAGCTAAAAAGCTTTACAAGAAACCTCCAACAGATTTACTAAAACACCAACGATTAATTACTAAGTTCACAGAAAATGAAATAAAGCACAAGAAAAATGGTGAAAATGTTTATAACCAAATCTAAAATTCATGAAAAACTTAAAACTACTGTTGGGTTCACTGGAAAGACACAGGAAAATCAAGCTGAACTGTCTCAGAGTCTAACTGGGTTTATATTTAGAATTTCATTTGAGTGCATGGGCAACTATCATCAAGTTTATATGGCCCCTAGCTGCAATTTCACCCAGAATTACTATTTGAATCCAGAACTTTCATTCAGTCCTAGGGTTGGGTTTGTCCAGATTTGTTGCTCTTGAGAACAAAGCTGGTGTGATAGGGAGAGTATTTTCCTTTCACTCTGTAGAGCAGAATGTGAGAGAAATGGGTTTGATGCCTCCTCCCTGCAAGCTAACAGGAGAGTGGCCGTGGCAAATCTGGGCTGAGAGCATTGACCAGCTCACGGTCAACCATAAACTGGGAGCTTGCTAGAGCTGTTCTCTGTTTGATCCAGCAGCTCTCTTTCCCAGAGGAGGCAGCACAGTAGAATGGAATGACATGTACTGATTGCTTTTCACTGGTCTTGCCCACCTTCCTTCTGTGACAGCTCATGGCTGTTCAGAGAAGCACGAGAACATCCTTAACCGGGGAAGTCTTAACATGGGCCAGAGGGAGTGAAGTCACATCCCGGGTGTATGTGGACAGGAGCTCCACAGCTAAATCCTAGAACTTGGGGTAAGCCACCTCCCTGCTTATTGAAATCAGATTTCATTATTAAATCCACCTTGTGTGAGACCACTGATATTTTACAGTCTCTTTCTTTTCTAATCAGTTTTAGCAGTAATAAAATAATTACAAAGTCAGTTATTTAAATTTTTCAGATTATTATCATGGGGCATCTAAACTAATCTTACATGTTAAAACAAATTTTACAAATCCTACCTTTCAATGGTACTGTTTCAGAATTTTTACAGACTCAGTGCATTGGTGACACTCCTATCACATTTTAGAAGTCTTTCCCCCAGTACTTAAAACATCCTTTAAAACACAAAATTATTTTTGAAAAATGTGTTGAGAATTTTAAAAAAGCAACAGCAATTCCTCCAGCCTAAAATAACCACTAATTATGAAATTATAATATGTCAAATTTTAATAGAGAATGCAGCACTTACTGGTGAACTGTACTATGCAATTTAGGGAAGAGTTGATGAACTACATTCTCACAATTTCAAAGGCATTTATTTTGTTGAAGTAACTTTAGGTTATGCATTTCATGAAATTACTCTCTTTTGCTAGCACTATGTACAAAGAAAGCCCAGTTCTGACTGAGTACTCTGACTACTACTGTCATGTTGCCATTGCATCAAAATAGGATAAATACTAAGGTCTTTTTATTTCCTTGTGTTTTGAAAATGAAACATTTTGGAGTGAGAAAAAAATTATGTTCTTAAACAATACATGGCGTTCAATTAATTGCAGGGAAGGAATTGTGATAATGTTCTGATTTTTTTTCCCCTTTAATGAGTATTTGTGGACCAAGTCAGAGTTCTGGCAATATATTTAATAATCACATCTAGCAATGCAAACAGGCATTGATACTCTTTCTGCAGATGAATAACATCTAAATTATGCTTTGCATAATATCAAGTATGTTTGCATTTTTAATGAACAATTTTGATCTTAAAGGTTGCTTACAAAGTAAAACATTTATTATTAGCAATGAAGATTGTGCTTGGTCATTTAACTACCTGATACTGTATCTGTTCTTTGTTTTTAAATGAACTTTGATAACTTATAGGGAGCCAGCCAACATTTACCTAAATAAAAACCGTTCATGTAAATGTTGGCAAATAGTACAATGGGATATGAATTTTCTTGAACAAAGCAAAATTCTGACAAATGTTCAAAAACATTGTCTGGGCACTATTCAACCAGCTCTTGTACATGGTATTTTTAGTGTAATGGAAAAGACTCATTAACATTTTCCTGTGAGAAATCTGAGTTTGTAAGGAAATTATATTTCCATGGCATTATCACAAATTGAATCCCTTTATCCAAAATAAATTAAACATTTGTTTCCTGGAGTACAATACTGGAATGAAAGAACAAGTCAAATGGCTTAATCAATAACTTTTTAATTTTAGGACTTGTCAGCTTTCCCTCTCTATTTCGGGTTTTTCCCTTCTAGCATCAATGATGACAGATTGAAGGGATATGTAAATGGGTGAAATGCCTCAAACTTGTAATACAGTTGGAAAATATAATTTCATTTGGGAAATTTCACCTCTGCAGAAAAGTGTAAAAAAGTTCCAAGGTGTAATTGCAACAGGTGAACGATCCCCTGTCCTAATAGCACCTGTCAAGGACATACTTGCACTGGCATTTTGTTCATACTGGCACAGAAACCATCACTGAGGAACGGAGGGGAGAGCTCATGCCACAGTACCAGCAAGGCCTGGCACTTCCAACCCCCACCCCAGATCCCTCTGACAAGGCAAGGCTGGCCATGGTGGGGTTTTTTACTGAAATGATTGACTATTTACAATGACAGCCACTGCCTTTGGGCAGCTCTAACATGATTCTTCCCACAGAGAGTAATACTGTCTGGCAGGTACCAACAAGAGGGACCTGCAACATTCCATACTACTATGGCTAATTTTGGAAGAGGTCATTCCTGTCTGTGACCTCTCGTTGACATCTGGGTGATTCTGAGGCAGCAAGCATAATTTTTGCACATGTTGCTATTTCTAATACAGCACTTTTATTTTGGGGTGAAGTTGCAGTAGAAAAGAGAACCTGAGCAAGTGCTTCCCTGAGCTGGAGCTTGGGTGTCCAGACATTACAATGAATTGATTGAAGTTTTGATCAGTGTAAAATGATAAAGTGTGTAGATGAAAAGACTCCATATCATTATGGAAAAAATAGCATGGTTGTTTCTAACACTGAAATGACAGATGATCTATAGGAAACAGATTTAGAAATCGAGTGCTAAAAATACCGATGCAATGCTGTGCAGTAAGAAGAAAATAGTTACTCTTCTCCCTTAATCACAGAAGAGCAACATTCCTGTCCAGGGAGGTTGGACTAGAATCGAATCACCCCCCTCTTGTGTGGTTTCCTGACAGATGATCAGTTCATTTTTAACTCTTCAGGAGTGCAGTCAGGTTATGGTACTTTAACATCCTGTCTTCTGTTTATTTCTTTCACCCTGCTTTCCATACTCCCACTGTGCTGTGTCTCATCTGCCCTCACCATACTGCCTTTTCATTTAATCACGCATCAGAAGTCTCCTTCTACCCTCCCATCTCACCACACTGAGTCTAATTTTCTCATTCACAGAGGAGGCTGTCCTCTCCTCCCTCCTTTAATTATGACTTTGCATTAAAAATAAAAATAATAAAAGCTCATTTTCCTGAGACATAAGTTATTGATGCTCTGGCCCTGGAGAAATATACACATTTTTATTTGAAGTACTTTTAAACATTTTGTTTTTACCAAAAATATGTATTTAAGTAAATGAGAGCTGGGAATGTACCTTCTCTTTTGGCTGCCTGGCCCCCTTGGAGCTTTGCCTTGGGTGTGTAACTGAGAGACGGCCATTCATGCATGAAGAATAGAGGCTTAATTAATTGGATTGGAATTGTAAAATGGTGTACTTGATGTGGGTAAGGCACATTCCACACTTTTCCCCCATAAAGATTGTGACATTTTTGTGGAAGTGTTGAAGAGTGGGTCCAGGAGCCATCAGATGGATGAGACTTCATTAAATAGGTACAGCAGGGAACCCCTAGTCCTGTATCTCACACAGATTTTTCCCCACGCATTCATTTAATTAACTCTCAATCTGTATCTATGGTTCCAGAACAATTCTGTTTAATTTTTATGTTACATGTAATATGTAATTTATAGTACATAATAAATAGTTTGTGAGAGGTGGAGCGATGAATGGTTTGAAAAAGGTTTTCCATGTCCAAATGAAGCTGACACAAATTATTTTTCATTTCTGCCAAAATTAAGGTTCCATTTTTTTCTTTTCAGCCTTGAAAAATGCTGTTAAAAAATCTCAAATCATCCAGGAAAGTTTATCAGACTTCAATAAAATAGTGACTTCATTGTTAGCAAGTGCTTGTTTCAATCATTCACAAAACGGCTCCTCCTTTCTACAATATAAGCATTGCATACAAAATAAAAATATATGGCTTCAAAATTCTGTTTAGTGACATTTATTATAAAAATAAATTAAAAGGCATTTTGGGCCCTCTCTCATTTTCTCATAATGTGCACTTCGCCTCTTTAAAATATACCAGTTCTGTTGTGGGGAAATCACTCTCAGAAATGTCTCTTGTACTCTGCTACATTTTAGAATGTGAAAGAATAGGTTCTTAGAAGTAACTTCATCCACTAGGAATGAGAAATCATTGTTCTGTGGTCAGCAAACATTTTAGAAAACAATGGTAATTGATTTTTTCTTAAAACAATGTGCCCTGTGAGCTCACTGGTTGTTTTCTCTTGGTTTTCCAAGAACTGTATCTTTCAAAGTTTCATGAAGCATCTTGTCATATGGGGCAGTCCCAAAGTTTGCTCCATCTTGAGATATTTTAAGATTGGAATACATATTGTTGCTCTTGGATTGTGCAATCCACAGTCAGTATTTTTTAATGACCTTTCATGCAATATCAAAGTGTAAACAACATGCTTATCACCCCTATCTCCTTGTGGACAGTGGCCCTGGAAAATTTTTTTTTCTCCTCTCATCCAAGATATTTCAGTGTGGAGATCTTAAGCACTGATATCCTTTTTCTTTGAAGCTACTGAGCTTTACAAAGCTGTTCCTCATGTTCAGAACAGTCTGAATTAGAAAATAGAAGGACATATGATAAGCCATAAATGTTTAACAGCAGAGAAACTTTTGATAACATTCATCAAGGTCTCCTTCATTTTCTGTCAGTGACATGGTTCACATACTAGTGGGACCAAAATTCCATCATTCCTTATGAAGGTGAGGGGTAGGGGTTTATTCCCGCATCACATCTCTAGATGTCATATTATTTACTCCAGCAGTCTGATGTGAATACTTGAGTACTTCCTGAAGCTAACTATTGTGAGCTATTTTGAAGCCTTGAATTGCTACCATCTAGAGAGGTTAAGTCATAATAATTACGATATGCAGTGACACTTGTGGTCTA
Organism: Acrocephalus scirpaceus scirpaceus; assembly: GCA_910950805.1. Classification (NCBI taxonomy): domain Eukaryota; kingdom Metazoa; phylum Chordata; class Aves; order Passeriformes; family Sylviidae; genus Acrocephalus; species Acrocephalus scirpaceus. The sequence goes on from OU383779.1 coordinate 15,646,043, forward strand.
AAATAAAGACTGGTTTGAACCCCGTAAAAGGGCAGTAAAAAAATCATTTTCCCCTTCTCACAGTTATGTGGGACCAAGGATTTTATCACCATTCTCTAGGGGTTTGAAGCCCAAATGCTGCATGCACTGAGTAACTTTGAAAATTTAGCTATTATTGTAGCTAACCACCTAATGTATATATAGCCCCACCTCATATCAATTATGTAAACATCTTGGGTTTACAAGTTTGAGCTGGAATTCTGTAAGCTGTTTCACAAGACTTTCAGTTGCTACTTGAGTTGGAAAAGCATTCTTATGCCTAGGCTTTCTTGTGGTAGTCTGGCATTTCATATTCAGGCCTGGGCAAAACTGGGATGAGCATACATTTGCAAAAAAAGTAAGAAAAAAAAATGAAAACCAATTCCTCTGTAAATCTTATAAACATCAAGAGAATGTTCAGGTATGAAGCACTGTAAATGGTTTATTCTTTCATTACCTGCCAAGCCCTACAAAGAAAACATCTTGCCTGCTTCTTAGAGATGCCTTACTCCAAAAAAGCCTCTCTCTTACGTGTTAGTTCTATGCATTCCCATCTAAGTTGAATGTAGCAAATGCAGGTACAATAAAAAAATTAATTAAAAAATACAATAAAAAAATTAGTGCAAATGGATCCTCAGTGCTTGGAGGCACACTCTCATCTACCAATATCCTTAAGTTAATAGTGTACTGTTTTCCATTAGAAAAAACAACATGAAGAAAAATGTACAATTTATTATTTTTTATTCTAAAGCCACTTTAATTCCAAGTTCCATGGCTCCAAAAGTGTCCTATCTTTTTATGGATTTGGAACAGGCCACATTCTCATTTCTTTTAATAGATGAATAGACAATGTGAGGTAAGAAAAAGCCACCAAAGAAACAGTGTGTAAAGCAAATTAGAGTAAAAGGAGATTGATATGATTCCAAGATGGTGATATAGCAGTCCTTGCTGAGTTTACAGTGCTTGTGGTTTATAGCATGTGCCACAATGACTTCAGCTTAGAGCTGGATAGACTTTGAAAATCCTGAAAGAGTTACTGAGACTATAAAAAGTGATACTTTGACTTTAGTGATTTTTTTCCAAGAGGGAAAAGTTGAATTTAAAAATGGAATTTCAACTTGTAATGCTGCTTTCTGAGACAGGTCCAGGAAAAATGTCTGTTTCATTCAGCCACCTACTTTGATGTATCCTGAGCTCAGAAACCATGTACAGAGAAAGTAATGGTACACAGAAAAGACAGGCATGAGCAGCTTCCATAGCAAATTCAGAAGGAATTTTCTATTGAAAAAGATTATTTATGCAATTAGAAGTTCAGTTACTGTCTTTATATAAGGACAGTGTTCCAAGATGAAGTCTGCTAAGCTCAGTTGAAGTACAAACAGAGCCAGTTGTGGCAGCTGCATAGAAATTATGGGACAATCTTTAGTCAAAGGAGAGTTTCGAAAAGGGGAAAAGGGTATCCAAACATTTCCAAGTTCAACCCTCTTCAGTTAAAAAAATAATTTGCATCAAAATAAAAAGAGTAGAATCAAAATATTCTCCAAACCAGGTTTGTTTTTTGTTTTTCTAGAGCCAAATGACCTCATTTGGAATCTAAGATGGAAAAAAAATGGCCATCTCCAGTCTTGATTTCCCTAACAAACCACAAATAGCTATTTGCATATCGTAGTAATACATCTGAACTCCTACCATTGCATAAAGCTTTCCCAGCAAGTTTTCAGTTACAGACACAAACAGCAGCCATTCAAAAAACTAGTGAGCTCTGATTATTACCAGTCCATTGGAAAGAAATTTGGAGCAAGAACATTTAATACAAAAGGTAAAATTTGTGAGTTATACAATACCTCATCTCTCTAGTTTGAGTACAATAAGTCAGTGGTGAACCTGCTACATATGATATTTCATGGCTCTTTCTGAGATAATTTGCACTACATCTTGTTATTGCCAAACTGACCCACCATTCTGAAAGGTTCTGCAGAATGTTATAGATTAGTTTATTTGCTTCTCAATGTGATTTGTACTTCACCAATCTTCCCTAATCTTAAGATGTTTTTGCCTGCGGTGCAGGTGAACATTTTTATTGTCAGTAGTAGCTGTGCTTGTCCTGCCTGCTTCCCGTGTAATAGGTAACCATAACAAACACTTTATTTGAGAATAAATTTGATGCAAATAAATATGGGGAGAAGTTATTGTGGCTTGATGGGCATAGGAACGTTTCTTTCATGCGCTGGGACCAGTTCAGTGGTGTGTGTAAGAAAGCTACTTCTGTAGATTGTTTTGGAGTCCTCAGTTATGAGGGTTGAAAGGGTCTGAGTGTTTTACTGAGAACCGGTCATGAAACAGCTTGGCCAAAAGTCCCATCTCTTGTACGTTGCTGTTGCTAGATGGCTTTTGACCAGCCATAGCACTGATGCAGGATGAATGTCTAGGCTCAAGCAGAACTGGTCACATCAAGAGTTAGCAGTGCATGAAGAGACCAAGCTATCCACTCCAATATGTATCAGCAATCAGTGTCACCCTTTCTCAGGTAGAGACTCTCCAACTAGGACCATACTATCTCATCTTAATTCTCTTTCCTTATACATAATTTTAACTTTTTGTGATCTCTCGAGATGTACACATCTCTTGCCTCCTTGGAAGAGCTGCCCAACTAATTCACTACCCAGTCTTTCTCCTTTTTCTTCCAGATTCTCAATTTAACAAGATGGGCAAATATCTCTATCAGGCAATTTATAGGCTCACTCAAGACTGAGTAGTACTGACTTAGCTCAGATTTCCCCAGAAGCATTACAGACTTCCTAGAGTTCATCACAGGCCCTTAAGAAATCTGAGGAAAAATATCTGAGGGAGCCACACTTGTGAATAAAACCTAACTCGCAAATCTGCAATGCAGTTGAACAATTATGCATCTCATCAAATAATTTTCAATAAAGTAAATATTAACAACATAAAATTTATTTTTGGAACATTCAAGTTTGTTGAGCAATACTGCTTTCCTTTTCCTGTTAAGGGCCACATATCCAAGAAGAAACTACATCTTTCACTCTCAAAACCTTTCATATGAATAATGGGATTGCAGCATTGGAGATAATTTATATAAAATTTAAAGCAAAAAATACTTTTCCTATAAAAATCATATTTTTAGTCTGCACAAAGTTCTATTCTTTACTAATCTATTTGTATCTGTATATTCAAACAAAAAAGCTTTCATAATACAATACGTGCAGATTTGTGGATATTCGGATTTATTTACATGAAATCACAAGTATATTATTCTTACTAACTTAAACTGAAAGAAAGTCTTCATTTAAGTGACTTAATCATACCCAGAAAGCATGTAATAAAATAATGACCTCTATTACAGATCATAAGTAGCAATCAAATCTCTACAAAATAATGATCAAACCAGATAATAGGTCTGATTACATTCAAAATCGTGTGCTTCTACTCTGTTTTATTTCCAGAATGAGAAGTAGAAATTGACTTATGAGAAGATGCTGGGCCAACAACCGAGGGGAGTCTAAGTACGTTGAAGAATGCCAATTAAGTCTGGAGGAGGTCTAAATTGGGGTAGCTTACCTCTTCTTCCAGACCCCTCACTGTGCATATCATACCACTTTAAACCCCCTTAAGACTCACCTAGACATGTTCATTGAGATTTAGTTACTTAGGTAAACTAAGTCAGGTGTAACTCCCATATTGCCTCTAAATATGATGATACAATATCCAAATTAGTACAGCTCATATTCCAAGAGGTTGGAAGAGAATAGTAAATGAAGAAAAAGTAACATGAGTAATGAAAAGCTGCAAATTGGAAAGAGAAAGAACCTACAGCAAAAAAGCCACGTTTCCAGTGATCTTTTTCTGTTTTGGCAGCCTGTGAGGTATGCCAGAATAGCCCATGGTGCAAGTAGCCTGGGGAGTTTAACAGATTCCAATGTTTCAAAAGCTGGTTCCACCAGGGCCTCTTAAGCCCGTGTCTCCCAAACCTTTGGGATGTGCTAAAAAGTCTTTGACCTGCAATCACATATCTGACAAATCTGCATGTTGGGATCTTTTTTTAGTTATGGTTTCATTCCTTCTGCTTTTCTTTCTGACAGAAGCATGATGTATTGACATACTAACCTCTCTCAGCATAGGATAAATATAAGATTAATTCCTCCATATTTCTGCAGTTACCAATCAACAACTCTGGTTTCATAATTTATGTGTCAAAATCTTTATATTTTCAGGGCAACATTTAGTATCCCAATTGCAGGAGTCTAGTCCTCCTTGAAATGTTAAACTCCAGATGTTTAAGATAAAAGGCATATCCATATGACAAAGAAGATAGAGATGCAAGCCTCTCTTTTTGGTCCACTTTGGCTGAAACCAGCTAGCTCTGGGGCAGATGTAATTTAAAACTACAGTAACTGCCACTAAGCATTGTATATGGGTATATGAAGTCTCCTCTTTCCAAAGGGTTCTCCGTAAGATCCAAACACTTGACATTTGCAATTAGTATAGGATGCAATTTCTACCTTTTTTAAAAATTTAATAATAGAGCCCTACCCAGGTTCTCTACCAGCTCCCTCAGGAGGTACTGAGATTGCCTTATATTCATCTTTCCTGTAACCACCATGCCACAATTTATGCTGAAGGGGAGGAAACTCCCTTGTTCACTTTGTTCTAGAATCCCTTCTGATGGAATCCACTCTGCAAAGCCTGATCAGCAGGACAGGGAACAGAGCAAGCATGACTACAGCTTGTCAAAGGACAGGGAAAGTGTACACACTTTTCAGAGATAAACTTCTATCCACAGAATTTGAGTAACCTCCTGTACCACCCTAAAATACTGTGTCTGTGAACAGTCACCCACTGACAGCATTATCAATGGCCTTTGCAAACTTTTCATTTCAGTATCTTCATTTAGTACAAGAAAGCCTGGGTTTGTTCATTCAATAGCTGTAGAGATCCTAAGTAATAACAACCAAAACATACCTTAGACACTAAATTGGTGAATCACGATGATGTGAACAGGTTGTTCTAAATTCCTAACCTGCTAAAGGAAAATTAAAAGCTTCTAATTTTGCTAACAGAACATTTTGTTTGCTCATTTGCTTCACCCCAGTACAGTCTCAAAGAACAGCCTGAAGCCATTCAAATAGCCCTCAACAGACCTGAATATCTGTTTTGATCCCCACATTTGCAAACTAGAAATCTAACTGAAAGTCAAGTGCTGATTAATAGTGACATCAAAGCCAAGGCTTTAAGAATATGTTTCATCAGTAGAATGAGGTTTGTGTGGGCTAGACACCTAATTCCAATCCATTGCTAAAATACATAAAGCAACAGAGATGACTAAGGTTTGCAGGTTACAAAGAGCCAAGAAGGAATGTACAGAAATGGCAGAGAGAGCACAGAAAGCCACCACATGCTAAGTTAATAGAAGCAGCTTTAAGAACTTATTAACAGCATTGCTGAAAGTTAAATAGGAGAGAAGTTTCTTTACCAATGGCAGCCAACTGCTCCATCTGCAATCCACCCTCTAGGCAGAGGAGAACAAAACCTGGTGAGACTCAGAGTCTGAGAGAGAAAGATGGTACAGCATCTTTTCTATCCACTTACTATCAGCTTAAATAGCATTTACTTGCTGGAGATACATGTAAACATCATATATTACAGTATGTGCAGGCCAAACTAGGTCAAATTCAACAGTTTTCTCCATAGGACCCTGGCCTCCCTTACCCCAGGCAGGGGTCAAGAGAGCCTCCTTGTGTGCTTCAACCTGAGGCAGCACCTCCTGTTACCCTCTGTCAGAGAGCAATCAGCTGTAGCAGTGGGTCCAGGAGTAGTTTTCAAAGTCAGACTGGTGCTGTAACATGCTGTCACCCCACTACAAGCACTGTGGGCACGTTCACATCAGTATGCACTATGCTAATGCCTGTACCATAAACACAGCCCCGCTCTGGTTACCATGCCAGAAAACATGCTAAGAGCCAGCTTTGAAAATAACTCCTTGGGAAAGCCCAAAATACCATAAGCAGGTCTCAAACATCATAATAATGCTTTGGGAAGGTGTTATTAGTACCTAGAAAGGGCTCAGGGCAATGAGAGCTTGTGTGCTAAACACAGTGAATCCACAGATATTCAGGTAATCAGTTGCTTGTGGGGAGGGCTGACGTGAGCTAATTCTCTGAAAAGAGCTTATAGATAACTATGGGGAACCATAATTGCACATTGCTCCTATCTAGTACAGCAGTTTAGCACTAAAGTTCCAATTGTACATGATACTTGGGAGTTATTTAATAATTGAATAAATACCAAGTAATAATAGCACACTTTGTTTACCAAATATCTGTACTCAATGTGCTCTTTTAGTACCACTAACAGCATTTATTTGCTTGTCAATACTGTTCTTTAGGAAAGTCATGTGGCACTGTAGTATTTGCTAAAAAGCAGTTGCAGCCTTATGAACTCAGCCTGAAACATACTACTATATATATTGATTCTGAGTATAAATATTGTCACATTGCATAATTTTATCAATTTAATTTCTAAATATTTGTCAAAATAAATTTGGCAACTGAAGTTTTAAAAAATTAATCTAGATGCCTTATTAACTACATTTGTTCACTATATTTTAAACTACATTAATTACTATTTCATTTTATAAAAGAAAATCAGATTCCTAACATTCTACAGTAACTGTTTCTGCATTACACTGCCAGTATCTGAGACTGTCAGAGTATTATTATCAGCAGAGATTGTCTTATGTTACTTGCATGCAACACAATATACATATTTATCCCTCACATAGTATTCATAATAAAATAGTAAGAGAAAGCCTTAACAGCAGCCCAGCAAGAAAGTCTAGAAGGAGAAAAAGGCAGATTAATCAGATGACAAACAAAATGTGTCTTTATGGTCAAGAACTGGGCTCAAGGCTGAGCTAGGTTTTCTCCCAAACCTCTAGGATCTTCCTTCCCTCTGTGAATGACATACAAATATTAGGCTTTATAGCAAAGACCCTGCAGAAATGGTTCACACTCCTGAATGATTTTTCAAAACCTCTTTCACATCTAGAGTAGATCTGTTTTTCCTCATGCTTTAAGGCATGGGAAAACATGCGGCATGCTTATCCTCAGAGAGTTGGCCCTATCCCCAACTATGCAGAGTTAATATGATGATCTTCTCTATAGAGCTATGGGGGTGAAAGGCTCCTCTCTGCTTTCTCTCTAGCCTCTGTAAGTCAACATAGTAAACTGAGGATATCTTCTGAGGTGGCTTTTATGTGCCACATAGAAACCTGTCAATAAGTATACACTACAGACAACAAACATGGTGGGGAAATTCAACTTGATACACCTCCTAGGAACATACTTGAGGAAAGCCCTGAAACTGGGGCAGTTATCAAAAGCTACCATGGAGTGAGTTAAAAGAGAAAGACCAAAAATAAATGGCCAGACAGAAAAAATGCTGAATGCAGACCCAGAGGGACTGCTGATAACATTTGTCTGCAAGTCTCTACCCAGACAGTAGAGGGCTGCACAATTTCTCCAGTATGGGGAAGGTTTAATGTGACAGAAGGCACATTAGCCTGCGCCTAATCCTGGGGAGGGGTGCAGCTTAGCTCCAGGCTAGAAAACAGCCCATCTCAGATGAAACAGGGCAGCATTGGTCAAGCAGGAGCCATTTGACAAGAAATGAGTGATGTGGACAGGCCTTGAGCACATCAAGTGAGTGACTGAAGCTTAGGTGCTTGCAGGGCAGCTTTGGCTTTGCCCAATGCCCTTTGCTTTGACCAAATACAGGGCAGGGGAAATGGAGTCAAATTCACACCTGGGCTGATAGTCCCTTCAGGCCTCAGGTAGGTTTAGATCTTGTTTATGATTGAGAATATGCCTGATAAAGATGACTACAACACATTCCTTGTTCCCTGTTTTGTACAGTGTCCCCTCATGACTGCTCTTGGCAGAAACCTGTTCACTTTGCTGCCTTCATGATGAGGGCTTACAGCTTTCATGAGTGCTGGAAACCTCACACCCAAACCACAGGCTAGCATATGGTCCCTTTTGGACCTCTCCTCAGCGCATCAGTCACTATTTTTTGCCATTTTGCCTTCAAGGAAGACTAGGTAGGCGATATTAGGGTTCTCAGGCCAATTCTCCTTCCCCAGAGTCACTCCAAAGCAGCTCCAGCCTGTTTGTGGCAGCTTCATTTTACATCTGCTCTGCTCATGCGCTTTACTCCCAACAGCAGCAGTAATTAGTGCCTACCTTACACCACCTTTTGCTCTTGTCTGGGTTCTACATTTGTCATTTATCTGTCTCAGTGAGTGATTCAGCTCCTGTGTTACATGAGGAGGGACAGTGATTGTGCTTGCTCTGAAGATGTAGCACAGACCCTGCTCTATCAAATGCCTAAGCACCGATACACCACAGAGCTCAGGGCAATCCCTGGCAGTGGGGTCATGCACTATAAATATTCAACAGAGAAATACTTGGAGAACAGTGATACTGAGATATTGAAGGACGATAGTTCTGGAGAAACAAATTACCCCCCAAAGTCTGTATGATCTCCTGCCTCAAAAACTTCCGAAGCATCAAGACACAGAATAGCCTTACTAATTGTGAGGGAGATTTGGGGCTTTTGGGTCTATTTTGCTCAGAGATACCAAGTGTCTTGAGAGAGATAATACACTTTTTATCATGCCATACAAGAGAACTGGAAAAAGGAGTTATACTTTCCAGAACACAGAACCTGTATGAGGTCATTTACTGTTTTGATCCTTTGAACATCATCACTCTTGGCTCAGTTTGAACACTGCATCTTTTCAAAGGCATTAATTGATTTGGCTCTGTACAAGATGAATAAGAATATGGCAACTGAAAATTTATTCTTGACTAGAATGCTGAGTAATATACCTCTTTTCCACTAATTTCTAATTAAATATGGCAAAGAAAAAGATAGGTAGGTTGTCTTACCCAGGAACAAGTAAACCATCCAAAAACCAAATTTGTGGTATGGCTGTTTGGCATTTACCTCTAGCCTACAAACTTGTACCGATTATCTTACCATTACTGGAACATGGTACATCACAGATTGCATACTTCAGGCATATAATTTCAAGGGCAGGAAAGGCATATCAAAACCATCATTTTCTAATTCTGTAGATGAGGGTTTGTTTACACAGTCTTATACCATTTCAGATGATTGGAGGCAAGATCAGTAGAAAAAAATTAGCTTTACTATAGATAACGTGAGCCTCGCCAGTCCTATTTCTTAAGGCTTATATTAATGTCAATACAAGTTTCAAGGAACTACCCATAGGATACTCTTGAAAATAAGATGTCACATTTCAATGAATTTAACCCAAGGCACAATTTTTTAAGTGCACACTGTAAATATTAAATAAATTTGTCTACTCCCTTGTAGCTGCTGCTTATTGTTTGAGAAATATTTCAACTTAAAAACTAAAAACTGTGAAAATTTTGTCATGTGCCAAAAGAATTTTAGAATTTTGACATAAACTGTGATCTAATTAAACAATAAGACCTGACAAAACAGTCACCACTGTCTGATAATGACCTCCCGGGGCAGTTAAACATACCAAAGCAAAGCAGAACAGACTGAGAAGGTCAGCAGCAGCACTAAGAAACCTTTTACAAGACATCTAATCATTCTTGTAGCTCTCACTTTCTTTGTTTTATATTTTTTGTATTTAAAAAAATAGAACACACACATGGAATATAGGAAAGACATTGTTCTGATTTATCTGTATATACAAAACCTCCAAACTACAACTATGTGGTCTATGTAAATAATCCTAGTCTGGCGGGCACATTATTTTGCAAACTTTATTAAAACATAATTATTGTTCTCATGTAGCATAATGAATACCAAAATAATGGGCCTAAAAAGAATGTGATGGAGACAGACTGTACATGGTACTTACAATACTGCTGGCATAGGTATCCATCTAAAATGGAGACTAGACTACAGTTTTGCATGCTCTGTCACATGTAAGAAAATGGTTCAAATTCACAGTGTGGACAGAGTCTCTTTCAATGGGTCGCCCTGACCTAAGCTATTCACATACAATGTAGAATTTTCAGGCATCTTACTAATATGGAGAGAGTACCTAACTTCAGTGAGTTAAGCTGTGCCCCTATAATAACTCAAAATGATGGCTGCATTCACAGGTTACTTCAAGGCTCTTGAGTGCTATACCTAAGTTTGCAGTGCAAAACATACTTCCATGGGCAGCTTCCTTTTCATCCATGACAAAGGAGAGCAGTGTTGAAGGTACAGAACTAATCTGTGGAGATGTTTATATAGCTTATTTTTACAGTGCAGTTAAGTAACTGGAAACAGCACATGCATCTCCTCACAGCTGAGAGAAATGCAGCACCTCTCTTCACAGACCAGCAGTGGGACCATCCCTTTTTTATCTGCTGGTTCTTTCTAGGACCACTGGTTAAGAAGTGCTGCATACAACATACCTCAACAAATTACACTATAAATTTGATTTCTGAAGCCAGTTAAAAGTTTACATGTAATACCAAAAGGTAATTCCTTGCAGAAAGGTAGTGACCATGTCCTGGTATAAAGTCTCCTCTTAATTTGGAGAAAAAGCCCACAAAAATACGTGTATGTGCATATACTGAAACAGCATGTAACTTGCTGCTCTGTAGCATCCCTGCAGCATGGCAATTATTACAGTAACCTTATTACATTTACTCCAAAGTATAGGATTTCCTGGATTCCAGAAAATTAGTCCCGCTATACTAATTTTTTTCTAATTAAGAATATCAGAATACACGGTATGCAAAACTTGATCTTATTTGCTTTTGTATACATAAAAAGGATTCAGTCACCCCCTCCTTGTCCTCTAAAACATCTTGGTTTGTTTTTCAGTTTTTAAGAGCTGATGCTGTGCTTACCTGCTGACTTCCATTGGGGTTTCTGCAAGGTTTAGTCTAAATACTCTTGATGCTGGACCTCTCATCCTATGAGCTACTTCAAAGGACAGAACTAGAAAAGGGATTGCTTTTCTAAAAAGCACAATATCAAGGAAAAAAGATAGCATTTTGAACTCAAGATATCATGGACAAATCACAGAGAAAATCTATTAGAATGATAGATGGCATAAATTTTAATATAAAACACCAGCAGAGGTGGTTTTTTTCTTCCTGGAGTAGCTTTGAAATTGAACAGTCTCTGTTTTGTCCAAATTTATAGCTAAAGCCTCTAGTTGAAAAGTCGCCAATGAACAGAATCAAAGTAATCAGATTTTTACATTACAAGAACTAGTAAAATCTTGGTTCACAGCTATGATTTCCTAACGAAGCACCAGTACCTATAAATGAGTATCATTTCCTGCCTCAAGGCTCCCTAGTGTTTTAAGTACAGTGCCCATTTATCCATCAGCGTTGACCAGATACTGTTGGATTATGATCTGCCCTTCAGAAGCAACATAAAGCAGGTCTATTTTTTAAGGTTTAATGTAGCATGTAGTTTATTATAGTTTTTCTGGTCAAAGGAATTTTTCCATAAATATTCCAATATAACCAAATCAAAACATAATTTTGATTTCTAGAGCAGACTTTTTTCCTGATCTACAATCGGTTGATTATATTATTAATCTAAATAAATATATGTGTTCAAGCAGTGTTTTGATTAGGAGACTGACAGTCAAATCACTTAGTAGTACTGATCAGAAGTAACACATTTAAGCTAAAATTCCGGAACATATTCAAACCAAAATCATGTCAGCTTCTACCAATCTGTGCAAAGCCCAGTGTCCTGTTCAGTGGTGGCAGTAGAGGAGTGGAAGTACCACAGCTGCCCAAAATGTGTGCTAGACAGCCAAGAAGCAAATGACCAGAGTAACAGAGGAATGCACTGATTCAGCAGCCGCTAACAGCAAGGCTCATATGAAATCCCAACCACAAATTAAATTAATCTCCTTCCATCATCAGAAAACACCAAAGGAAGGCAGAGTGCAATGAGCCATGCTGCAACAAGAAAGTGTTATTTATATCTTCCAGACCCAGCACTGGTGAATTTGGCCCTTCATCTATAAATTACCCATTTATGTCTTTAATAGGTATTTCAGGGCCAATGATTTGTAAGACAAAAACGAGGGTTGAGACTCATGCAATGGCTCAGTGCAGTTATGTGTTAACCAAAAGGCTCAGCCTTTACCCTAAATTTTCTGGGCCAAATTATAACATTAATCAGAATGTAGTTCATTGAGTTGCACAGATCTATTTGAAGGCTGAAGTAAATTCTCTGTTTTGTGGGTTTCAGTACCTCCAACAGCAAAGTATGTTCCCAAGTAATATTTCCATGCATTTGTCAAGGTTTGAGGATTTCTGGAAAGAAATGTATGCTTGGGGCCATTTTGTAGCTTATTATGTCCCAGCATCTGAGGTGTTAACTTGTTTCATTGTTACTCTGAGTGGAATTCTGGCAAACAATGGGATTTTTAAATGATCAAATAAAAACAATAAAAAGCTTTCTTCCATTGTAAACCATTCTTAAGCATGTATTTTGTGGCATTTTGTAAATGTAAAAGTACCTGGATTTAAAAAATAAGAAATAGTTTATAATTATATGGGTAAATTCATCTTAAAGACCAGGTTCTCTGTCCAAGTTACAACTCCTAATAAGCACAGAATTATAATAAAACTAATGAAAAATGTTAACCACAGAGGTATCAGCAGGCACCACTGTAATTATTACTGTGATTTGCTTATTGACAGCTATAACAAATTCTAGCAGACAGAAATTGGAATCTTAAGAATAGCAATTGGACTACATTTAAGTATCATTAGATACTAACTAATAAGAACTGTTAGGCTGCTCTCTACTTCAAAAGCTTGGGAAAATATCCCCAGAAGGAAGACTTTTTTTAGCCCATCCCTTTTCTTTATTTCTTGTAAGAGCTTAACAGGCTGCAAATATTTTCTGAGCAGCAGTCATTAGGGTGATGCAAAGGGCTGCAGCCTGCTCTCTGCTACTATGTTCAGAGAGAACCAGCTTACAAACAAGTTACCACAGGGTAACACAGGGTGTGAACTTACAGTGCATCGGCTGCTCTCTTGTAATTGCCTGTGTGCATGCTTTTATCCTGTGGTTACTTCAATACTTGTTTATCCTTTTTTCATAGAGAGGTAAACTGCCTTGAATTATCTGATTAGCTGAGGGGAGAGAGGGTGCAGATGGGCCAATTTTCTGAAGCAGCTGATGTGCTGTGGGTCCTCTCCCTGACCCCACAAGAACAGACCCTAAACTCTTCCAGCACAAGTGACCTAACTCCAGCTGAGTGCAGAGACTCAGGTTTACATCACTGCAGCTGCGAGCAAACCCAAGCCCTCACCCTTCATCACATAAGGCCATACTGTATCATCAATTTTTAAGTCTAAGTCCCAATTGGAATAAGTTAAGAGATCAGCCTAAAAATCAATGACACAATATGGCCCAGAGATAGCAGCAATCCTTCCTGTAGATCTCGCATCTTTACTTTTAAATCTGCCCTCTTGGACTGACCTGCCTTGTTTTGTTCTGCTCCTACTGTCTCTGAGTAAAATCAGAGATGGGCGCAGAGCAAAATACAGTATTTGGATTCCAGTTACCTGGATATATCTGAAATTTGAGCTCAGGCCCTTACTCTAGTTTTGACATGGCCCTAACATCACACAGATGTCCAGACCCTATGCTTGTTGATCCTCCTGAGTGCAGGAGAATACAAACTCCCTATTAATGATGACAAAGAGCAATGGAAGTAATTTTCAAGAGATTTCCACTACTTTGCAAGACCAAGCATTATCACTAGGAAATAAGAAACTATGGCAATTGTTAAGATAGGAGGTCTCACTCTGACATTCAGCCCTCACAGAGCTTCAGAGCAACTGAACAACCTTCTGGATAGGACTTTCACATTGGTTTCACACACACAAATGGCCAGAGTTCAGCTCTACATCTGTCTCTGTAGCTGGAAAGAAGAATATCTCATCAATAGCAGTCTCTCCAAGTGTATCTTCCTTAATTAAAGACTCATGTATATCTTTCAGCAGTGCAAAGAGTTTACAAGTTCTTCCTGTTCAGTTCCCTGTGGTCATTTGCTGCTGCTCAAAGAAGCTGGTGTGTGGCTATCTCATTTGAACACCGTCAAACTGGCTGACAGGTGGAAGTTCACAAATGCAATGAAAAGTACAAAGGCAATACAGCTTTCTTCAACTAAGTGCATTTAACTAGTTTTAAAAATAGCAGTACATTTTGAAGACAAAAATACCACTGTCAAGGCCAGCTATAACTTCTCTGAGGTGAATAAGATTAAAAAGATTTTTGGCATTCCTGCCATGGGGACCCCACCCCACAAGCATACCACAGCAATCTCCACCTGCAGTGGTGCAAGGCAGACTGTGTGTGTCTGTGCACGGAGGTGTACACATGCCCACATGTGGTTTCTCCACCAAAGTGGATTTAAAATCCCGTGGCTAAATTCTGCGCTCATTTACACCCCCTCTAATCCCAGCAAAATTAGTGGGATAGCAGGCATGTGAGGCAGCACAGTGCTGGCCTCCAGACTGTGTGATTCCATTCAATAAACACACTGAGGCACTTGTGCTGAATGAATGCTTTTACCTTCTCCCTTTAAACCTGATATTTTAGATATTAAGAGAAAATAATTACATCCTCCTCCTGGGAGGTTTATTTCAAATCCTTGCTAGGGCCCCACTGTGGCCAGTGCTTACATTTTTCAGAATTGATTTTAGGCAGTATAAATAGTCTGAAGCTGCACGTGACATTTCCTCACCCGAACAATGACACACTATTGCGGAAACATTTCCCAATGCAACACGTGGGTTTGTTTTTTGGCATCACTTGTTTGTTAACTCTTTTGTCCTCCGCCAGCAAGAGATACCCCTACCACGTGAACAAACTGATTACTGTTGGCAATTAGAAGAGGACCTCAGATTAATATTTCAGTAGAGAGGCTCCCACTTAGAAGGGATTGCGCTCCTGTAACTTCACAAGTCAAAACTTGTCAGCTGAACAATAGAAACAGATCATGCATGTGCCTTCAGCCAGTCCTAAAGGTAGACTAAAATACATTAGTTAAAATTACCTTCCTGGTATTGCTTGCTCCTCTCGAGCTGCATGCACAAACACTCTCCATTGAGAAGCAAATCAAATTATTTTAACCCCTATTTCACATGAAAATTGTTCATTGCAATTCCTTGTTTAGGTGAGAGAAGAACATTTTAATTCTTAAATTTTCCTAAGGATTTCTATTTCTGACTCTCTTCCTGGGTAGCTAATCTGGGGAAAATAATAAAAGAAAAAGACAATTGGTTTCTCATGAAATAGGCTTTGAATACTAGAGTTTATGTTCACCTCAAAATAAAAATCAATATAAGTCTTTATTTCGAGGTTGGCACTCTAAGCCCATAAATGCAGATTAAAAGACCTGTATATGAAGAAAAATCTATTTAGTAACTTTAATGACTGAGGTGTGTGGATCAAAGGCATTCAGCACATTATAACTTCTGAAGGTAAATGCTCCAAGTTATAATTTTTATGCTTGATATTTACACAGACTTTTTTTTTGCTGCACGTTACAGAGATTCTGTCCATCCTTTCAGCTTTTACCTTTTTATCCTGTTTCTATGTATTTTTTTAAATCCAGGATGTTATGAGGTGACAAAATGCTTATGGTGATTGATGTAAATACCCCAAATGTGAAAGCAAATAGCTGCTAGCCCAGCTGAGTACCATGACCACTAATAGCTTGCCCAAAATCAACTTCTGAAGATGTGAGGCACTGATGAAACAGTACAAACTGTTTCATCATTCCACATCTTTAAGCCTAAGTCCAGCAGAAACATCTTAACTAACCTGGCAGAATCTGCAGGGCTCTTGAGGAGCTCTAATATTAGCAGCCCTCTTGCTTCCACCACATGCAGAACTGGCTCACTACTTCAATTAAAATGTAATCTTAAAGGCAAATCCCCAAAGGCCAATTTCAGTAGAAAAACACTTCCACAGATTTTTATTGGCTCTAGACATGGCCACTGATACTCCTAGCCATGTCTTGATATGATTTTGGTCTGAAGAAGTCTGAATGCTTTAAATCCCTGAGCTTAAAACTCCTTCCTATGAGCTGAATCTAAAGCACATTGGTGTGACTGTGCTATGCACACAAACACACATCAGTGAGAACAGCAGCGACTGCCCTTCTCTAAAACATTTGTCTATTGATTTTGTTACAGTATTAGTTACAGCCATATCTCCAGTCTGTGCTGTAAATCTGTTGCTGTTTAAATGTTTAAATGATAGTATGAAACTCCGATCATATTGATGTTGTGGGTAAATGATGTTTTAGCTCAGTGAGTTGCTGGAACAACACTTAGCCAATGCTCTGAATTACTGCACTTCCTAGACATTTTGTACTTCAGGAATACGAGCAGAGCTTCAGCCTCTGGTTTTCTAACATTACAGTTTGAAATGTTACAGTAGCAGCTTAGGAAGAACTCCTCACTTCCACAGTAAACTTTTCCAATGAGTATTTCAGTTTGTTTGCTATCTTTCATTAACATTTGTGTGCACATACACACACATGCATGCACACATTTCATTGCTTATTTATAAAGCACAGGGTGAGAATATGATCACAGTGTATCAGAAAGAATCCAGGAGAAAGAGCAGTAAAGCATGTAGCCTGAAAACCTTCCATCAAACATCTTAAAGTTGCTGTGGTTGTTACACTGACCTACATGAGTTGTTCTTGCCATTTGGCTCTGAATTATTAACAATCAGTAGAAAGATTTAGCACCCTTTCAACTCCAGCTTTGTCTGTACACTCTAAGATAAAAACAGTTTACACTCTACGCTAGTTAGAAAACATCTGTGAGCACCCCAGCACTCCGCTTCTAGTGGTAACCTTGTTAGTGCTCCACATAACTGCATGTAACCACTCAGCATGACAACCTTTTGCGTTTCTCTTTATGAATAATTTTGTTATACCACATCCATTTTCATGTGTTCTTTAGTACAGCACGCGACTACATTTATTGGAGTTCCCACCAGAGAATTACTCTTGTTATCCTTAATGGTGCTATGTACTGCCCTCTCTGGATTGTAAGCTTGGCACTTTTCAAATCCCATTCACTAGGGCTTTTTTCCCTTTATTTTCTTTAAAATTCCAGCAAAGAATTTCATGGGTGGCAAAATAAATATATGGCATGTATATCAAGAAGGAAATTTATCAGAACAGTTGGAAGAATTTCAGGTGATTGTGGGATAAAAATGGAATGACAGCTGAACTCTGTAACTTTGATCTAGTATTTTATGTGGAAAGTTGTGATTTTTCAACCAAAATCTTAATTTTCTCTGGAAAGACAATTGAGGACAAAAATGGGATCTATCCACAAAATTTTACCAATTTTGTAAATTAGTTACCAATTTAATTACCATGTAAATTGGAAAATTGAGAAAAGGGTAGGAAAAAAGACTCAACATACTGCTCTACTTCTATTAAACTGACAAAAAGGACCAGAATTTGAGGGGGAAAGTATTGCTACTTGTGGTGTATTATCATATCTCTAAATTTGGTTTTATTAGCAAATATCATGAACTGCAGGGCATGCTTTAATGTTCCCAGGCATAGAGATTTGTAGGTGGGGACCATGATCCACGCTCTTCCTCTTTGCTAAGTTAATAAGGATGATATACTTTGGGAAATTGAGGTGTCAGGGAAAAGGTTCTTCAGCAAAGTCATAATTATAAAAACAATGAGTCATCAGGCACAGATGATGACATTACACCCAAAGTCCAGAAGACCTTAAGTATAAATTGGCTGGGCTGCTGGCAAAAGACAGGCTCTTACTTGAGAAAGGTCCTGTTCCAAAGGAATTGGGCCATGCAAATATTGTCCCTTCAGTGCATAAGTGTCATCTCAGAATGATCAAGGAATTATGAGTCTTGAATCATCCATCACATAACTGACCAGGTGAATTTGGTAAACTGACTCCAATAGGAAACTAGGTCTCAGTCCCTTGAGATTCATCACAGCTCTGTCAGTACTACTGCAAGGTAAGAAAAGCCTTCCCTTTGACTGACACAAGGTAACTGCAGGCAGAGCGAGCCTGGGACAAGCTTCTTCATGAGAAGCTACTAAGGAAGCCAAGTGGTTAGGAAGAGATACTGCTGGGTAAAAAATTGTAAAAAGATGAGTATGGCATTCAGGCCAATTTTCTGTATAGCTAAAGGCTAACTATCGAAGGCTTCTTCTATTTCATGGCCTGTTAATGCTCTGGGAGGTCCAGGAGCAATGAGATGGCAGCATCTGCAGGGTATGGAGGGGTATTTATCTCAGGACAAAGTAGGACAATGATGATATGCTGAGACATCACAAGCAGCTATGCAAAGGGACCCAAAATTACTTGTTGGCAGTAATGTACATCAACATAGAAAATGTGAACCTTTTAAGCAAAGAGCAAAACCTAAAAAAAGCAAATGAAACCCCAGTAAAATCTAAAGCTGCCAGGAGAAAGGAGAAAAGAAGTGTTGGGTGACTGAGCTATAATGAATAACAATCAGACTTTGAATGCTCTGAAAAAACTAAGATTATTTACTATAGAAGTGAGATGAACAAGATGAGGACATACTGGAAGCATGTTAATGAATGGCAGAGAGAAAGTAAATAATGTTTTTCCTATCATGACAAAGAGCCAAAAAAATCCTTTATCAAGTTAAAAGTTGGGAATTTAAAATATTTGGTACCATTTATAGCCACTGGACATGGCACAAAAAACTTTCCAATATAAGAAACTCATGCAACTTCTACAGAAGCAAACAAAAAAAGCCAGTTATCAGAACAGAGTTTAAAAAGCACTGTTAAAGGAATAATAAAGTACTTTCTTCCAAATTTAAACCAATCTCAGAACATCATGTATTATCAATGCATTGAATACTGTAAGAGAGAAAAGTCATCCCACACCTTCCTAATGTAGGACAAATGAAGACACTTGTTATCTCAAGTGTCTGCCATGGATCACTGTCAGAGACAAATCTAAAGTCCTTTCCAGAGTGCAGACAGCTCCATTTCTTTGTTTTGATTGTATTTTTTTCCAATTTACCAAGCAGGCAGGTCAACACAGCAGAATCAGTAACCAGCTAATAGCAGGTGAATGTTAAACTATCTGCTGTCACTAAATAATTATATATTCAGAATGTTCACAATGGAGAAGGTGGTTATTTTACTATGTGGACTATAATTCAGACCCTCCCTTGCACTCTTCCAGCTGTGAGAAACAATCCACTCCTGCAAGTGCTGCAGATGCTGATACTTCAGCCCTTCACAGAGACTTTCTCACACACATGAGGACTTGCTTAGCTACATCACACAGAAGAACTCTGTGCTTGCACTGCACTACAGACTTGATTTGATGTGGTATGAAAGCTGCTAATCACCTTAGGGCCTCAACTTTAAGAATATAAAAATGACTGCTACAATATTTTGAAACACACTTTTCACAAATTCCCAAATACTATGCTTTGATATTCATAAAAGAAAAATAGTTGCCAAAAATAGTAAACTTTTCTATAAAATTACTATAGAAATTCCATGCCGTTCAATGTCAGGTTTTGTACAGGAGAATCCAAAATCTGCTGCAGTCCCTGTAGAGGTGACATCTTGACCCTTCATTCACACTCCAGAGCCACACATTTATTAAAAATAAGTAAGCCTACAGTTTGTAGAATTTCAAAGAAAAAAATCATAATAACATAAAACAAGTGAAACTAATGCAGATAGCGTTGCTTGAGTTTGGAAGGAGGATGAAAAAAACAACTCAAAATATATCCTGTCCTAGTCATCTCAAAATGGACAAACTCTGAAACCAAAAGTGATATATTCAATGTTAGCATCTGTAACTGATTCACTAGAATATATAGCAAAGGTGAGGAACATTATTAACTAAAATCTACCAAGGATTTCCCAGACTACACCATGCCTCCCTGGGAGAGCATGTGTGAAAGCCTGGATATACAGGATACAGAAGGTTAAGACAGGTACATCATAACCAACACACTGGGGCTGGGTTGTGGGTCTCAAACTTTGAGCAGCTCATGAAAGGCAGTTGTAAGAGCCTATAACTCCGAATAAGTTTCCACGGTAGCTTGCAATTAGACAATGTATGCACTGTTTAGCTCTACAGACAAGTTTAAACAATACCAGCAAGTTTCATGACCTAAATGCAATGGCAGTCACCAAGTATTCTGTAGAGCCATCATTTTTTTGAACAAGTAAGAAAGGGATATAATGAATTTTTGAAAATTATTGAATAGAATGCTTAAATCATTGCTTCCCTAGTAGAGCGGAATCCAACTTCTCAGTAAAAGTTTAAAGCTAGTCATCCTTAAGATAAAAAATTGGTCTATTGCTATCAGTAAAAGAAGAAAAAATTGGAAGTCCTTCAAGAACATCACAATGCCTCTGGAAGATTATCCATGGAAGGTTTACAGATTATTTGCACAGGACCTTGTTACATAACAGGCTACGATGAAAATCAGATGGCTCAGCTCCTACCTTAGTCTCTATCCAGACTGATAAAATTAAGTTTTAAACAATTTTGGTGTGAAAACTTCCATAAGAAAGGCATAGCTCTTATGTGTCTTATGGTGGGATTTCTTACTGAGATATATTTTTCTAAAGATACAGAGAGGCCCTTGGATCCAAAGCTCTGTTTTATGCATATTGTATAACTGTATGTTAACAGTAATAAAAACCTGTTTGGGTAAAAGAATTTTTCTTGTTTGCATGCTTAATTGAGAGAACTGCAGGGATAAGCAATATTAATGCCTTCAAAATTTCAACAGAGAGAACAGTTTGCCCCTACAGTGTCATCCAAGTGGTACACAGTAATATAAAAAACACATGTATTTTTAAGTTTTAAATATATAAGTTAATTTAAAAACGGAAGTATTTTCCTTCTTTCAAATGTACAGGAATATAGCCCATTCATAAATAAACTGTTCAAAGATTGTACCTGGGCTCAGATGGTGCACCAGCCACCATCTCTGTAAAACAACTGGCCTACTTGGCATCCCCAGTGCTCTGCAAATGGCTCAGATACCTCTAGAAAAATAAAAGAAGCATCTGAGAACATTGGGGAATAATGAGCAGTGATCTGCTTGTTATGAAATGTATTAATCATATGGCTTGGAGGAGAGGTAACAGATGACTTCATTTAACAACATGGTTACAGTGACTCACTACCAGGAACGGAAAGAGGTGACCAAGCCGATCGGCTGACTTTCCACTCCAACTTTCCTTACCCTATCAGAGTGCCTTGGCATCTCTGCCACCCTGGGGCATGTGCAACAGCTGCACCCCAAACACATTGTGCCCACCTTTTCCCCAGTGTACAAAGAGCAAAAAGGTCAGTATTTCCTCTTGACCACAATCTTTGATTTAAACCATGACAGGACAGAAGACATGAGAAGGTGGTGATGACCAGTCCATTTTAAAGCTCTGATTTGCTTTGTCCAGGATGCTCCATATTGTTGACACAGGCAAGAGCTGATGAGAGATGGAGAAAAGTGTATTCCAAAGCAAACGGATCTATCCGTTGGCCTCTCAGGAGGAGTTGGCTATGTATCCTGGAATGCCTAACGTTCAGAAAATTTATCTTGGTAAAGGCTCAGGAAAATGTATGCTTTTATTTTACCCAAAGTAAAAATATCGGTCAATGTGAAATTAAAAAGTGAAAATAATACTCCCCCTTGTAAAAAAATTCCAGCCTCCTACACTGACTGTATCTTTTAGACGTCTAAAACAAATAACATGAATTTTATGTGGTTTTTTTTCTACTAACATTTTATTGGTATTTATAATGTAGTACAGAGAGACTTTTAAGAGGGAAAAAGGCAAGTTACAATAACACACCAAAGCATTTAGAAAAGGCTGTGGTTGCAGAGGACACAGACCATGCTACCTTCCTCTTTCTTTCAAGGTGAGTAACAGAAAACAGCAGGCAAGTAATCCAAATCCTTTCTGTTGCCACTGAAGCACACAGTGGCATAGAAATAACATATTTCAGATAGTCACCTTTTCACACCTCTTATTCTGATTCTAGCAAACGAACTAGGTATACAGAACACAGAAGTATTATGTGTAGATCATCATTAATACAGTGGTAACAAACAATCAAAAAAACCCTGAAACACAGTAGGCTGTGTTTGGCTCAAAAACTAGTAATATGTAGAAGGGTGAACAGCCTATGTGTAACAGAGTTCTGAGCTTGAGCCAAGAGTCAGTAACTACACTGTCTAGAAAAAAGAAGCTTGTAATCACAGTTTTAAATCTCTGACCAGGCACCCAAGATATGTTTGAGATGTACAAATGCAATTGTTCATGGCACTTGTTGAATACAGCAGATTTTATACCTGAGCACGTGACTGATGCTAGCCAGTTAACCCTTTAGAATTCCTATCAATTAGCTCTTGAGATTTCTCTTCAGTAGAGTATTGGGTAGTTATTTAGATTTACAGTTATTGACACCTGACAACCTTTTCAGCTGCCAGTGTCATCTACTACAGTCTTAGTCAGGAAAATTTAAGTAAGACCTCCTCCCATGCTTGAGGATAATGGTATTGAAAGCAAAAGCTCTGTAGTCTTATTTCAAATCCAGTGGCTGTCCCTATGATCCCTCAAGGAATAACTGGTCATGTGGACTTAGATTAGACATGGAACTAAGTACATAGCTGGCTTTGTAATACTGCATGCAGAGAGTGATGGGCCTACATTAAGCTAGCTTAAAGATTCAGCTGACTATCTAACACCCAGGCTCCTGTTATTCCACTGGATGGTTGGATTGAATTCTAAATCATAATTCTATTATATTTGAGAAGTTGTGGCAGTCCAGTAAATTTCCCACTGGATGAAAAAAGGGACACATCACTTCCATTTTTTTAAAAAAGGAAATAAGGAAGACCTGTGGAGCTTGTAGGCTACTCAAGTCTCACCTCTATGCCCATCACAAGCACAGAGAGAATCCTCCAGAAAGCTATGCTAAAGCACATGGAACATAAGGAGGCTGGTTGATGACAGCCAATGTAGCTTCCTTAAAGGCAAATTTGCCTGATCAATTTGGTGGCTTTTAATGACAGGGTTACAGCTTTGGTGGATAGGGAAGAGGAACTGATGTCATCTACCTGGACTTGCGCAAAGCATTTGACACTACCCTAACATGAGATCCTTGTCTCTAAACTGGGCAGGCATAGATTTGATGGATGGACTACCTGGTGGATAGGGAATTGGCTGAATGGCCACACTTGAAGAGCTGTGGTCAACAGCTCGATGTCCAAGTGGAATCCAGTAACTGGTGGTGATCTCAGGGGTCAGTATTGGGACTGACTCTGTTTCAGCTTTGTCGGTGACATGGACAGCAGGATCAAGAGCCCCCTTATTGGTGACAATGACACCAAGCTGTGTGGTGTGGCAAACACGCTGGAGGGAAGGGATGCCACCCAGAGGGACACTGACAGCCTGGAGAGGTGGGCCCGTGAACCCTTCAAGTTCAGCAAGGCCAAGAGCAAGGTCCTGCTCCTGGCTCGGGGCAATCCCAAGCACTGACATGGCTGGGCAGAGAATGGATTGAGAGCAGCCCTGAGGAGGACTTGGGGTTTTGGTTGACAAGATGCTCAGCATGAGCCAGCAATGTGCACTCACAGCCCAGAAACCAACCCTGTCCTGGGCTGCAGCTGGAGCAGCGTGGCCAGCAGGGGGATGGAGGGGATTCTCCCCCTCTGCTTTCATGAGACAATAGATGGAGTGCTGTGTCCAGCTCTGGGGCCCCAGCATAAGAAAACTTGAGCCTGTTGGAATGACTCCAGTTGAGGGCAACAAAGATGATCAGAGGGCTGGAGCACTTGTCTTCTCCTGTGAAAACAAGCCGAGGGAATTTGAGTTCAGCAGCCTGGAAAAGTGAAGGCTCTGGGGAGAGCTTAGAGCCCCTTCCAGTACCTGAAGGGGCTCCAAGAGAGCTGGAGAGGGCCTTTTCACAAGGACAAATAGTGATAGAACAAGAGCAGATGGCTTGGAAAAACTGAAAAAGGGGAGGTTTAGATTGGATATTAGGAAGAAATTCTTTACTGGTAGTATGGTGATGAACTGGAACCAGCTGTCTGGAGCAGTTGTGAATTTCCCATTCCTGGAACTGTTGAAGGCCAGGCTGGATGGGGCTTTGAGCAACCTGGAGTAGTGGGAAGTGTCCCTGCCCTTGGCAGTGGCACTGGAACTAGATGACCTTTAGGGTCCTTTCCAACCCAAACCACCCTATGATTCTGCAATATACAATGAACAATTGTTTTCCTTCCAGTACAAGACAATATAACCATTGCTTAGTTTAAGTTGTTTCAGTAAATAGAGGGTACTGAAGCAAGTTTAGATTGAATTAGTTATATTAATGCCCACAGCTCTCAATCAAGCATGTTTCCACCATCATGCCCCTAAAAGTTTTATGTTTGTGTATTAAGCCAGAAGTTTTTTCACAGATCTGCTTTTTTAGAACCATAGTCAAAATAAAGACATTAAAGTAATAAAGGCCTGGAATCCAATAATAATATGTTAATTTCCATACCACAGAATGGTAAAACTCCTTCACATTTCAGCAAACAATCTTTCTTACTTTCTTAGGCTATGATGACTAAGGCAGTCTCTGAGGGGGTGGAAAGGCACGCAGAAATGTTCTGGGTTGCAGCTTGTTAACCATTCCAATGGAAGCAGCCTACTGCCTCTAATGAGCTCACTGTTTAAAAACAAAGATATTGCACCAACTGTAGAGCTCACTGGTGCCACCAATTAGTGAAAATATAAGCTTGGTTATTGTTCCTGCTAAGGTAAAACTGTCATTTGAGAGCATCAAAGCCACTCTCATCATTGCTGAAAGCACACTTCCCTGTACCATCTCTGTGAAAAATTACCCAGAGGATGGAAAAATAAAAATATATAGTATATTAAAAATAATGCTATGACGGCTGCTATCCAGATGCAGTTGTTAGCTCTTACTCTTCTATGAAGGTTCTTTTCCAACAAATGATTCCTTTTCCGATAAATGATTCTATGATTCAATTTTCTTAAGCATGAAAGCTTGTAAATTGTGACTTTTATATTGGACTGCCTGTCTGCAAGGCATGATGTTTGATTTTGTGCATTAGTTTAACATGAGATACTAGGACAAAGAAAAAGATGGGAGATTCTGATACGGTGTCAGACACATCAACACCACCTTTCTCATGCAACAGTGAAAGTCAGTCTGAGACTAAGAAAGCGGCTGTTACTGGAACCAGCAGGAACATGATGACCATGCTACATCACTGCACAATTTGGTGAGACACACAGAAAATGGGGAAGACCTTGGACAAGCAGCTCAAGGGTTTAGGACAAAAAGGACCTTGAGAGCAGAACCTGGATAACAGGGAAGAAACACTGAAATCCTCCCAGCAAGCCCAAAAATCCAAGCCAGAAACCCTCCTACAAGCCCGAAAAGCAACCCAAGTAAAACAACTAGGGCAAGTGGCAGGCTCTGTCAGAGCCATTTTTATCCCAAAACTGAAGAGAATGAGAAGATGAATTAGAAACACACTGGGTTCTGCTCATATGACAAACTGAAATCTCCACAAGAAAAACACATATGGGCTTTGTGGATTGTTTAGCTCCTAAGGCTGCAAGAGAGGCAGTCCTGGCTGAGGGCCTATAACTGACCATGAAATTCTTCGTTCTGTCCTCAAGGAAAAAGTAGAAATCACAACATCAAATTCCTTCTTTGAGGCTGGAGCTATCAATTTAGCCCCTGGTACACACATACACCTTCCTTTATTGTCTGATCGGCCAGGTCACTCTATCTAGGAAGAAAAAAAGGATGCAAAATCCTAGAACCCTTGGCCTTCTGTACAGAAAACACATAGTATTTAGCTAGGAAATAGCTTTCTGTAAGTAACCCATGCCCCCAAAAGAGATAACTTTTACATCATAGTTTTGCACATGGTAATTGACATTTGCTTGCATTTTATAAGAAGACCTGGTTTAAACCAAACAACATCGGAACCATCTCAAACTGTAGGAAATTCCAGTTCATTGGGAATTCTCCAATGACATTTGCTTGTCAAAAATGCTGGTTCATCAAAATCTATAAATTTTCCCCAGAGTATTTCAGCCAACACCTGGCGACACCCTGTCTGTTAGGCAGGTTTTAGCATGTCTGGCTTCTCGCCAGCCTGGCTGCTGAGCTATTGGTAAGCCCAGTTTCCTAGAATGCTGTATGTCCTTCCACTAAAGCTCTCAGTACTGGTACTTATCTGGAAGCCTTGCCAACCTCAGTCAAACCAGAGCTTTTGGGGTCAAGGACCCTTGCCTCATGCCTGAAAATGGCTTGCACTGTAGCTTGTAGGTACCTGCAGGATGACATCTGTCATCATACTGAATCCCAAAACTTTCAGATTCCCACTTATGAAATCTGTTCAGGCTGCCTCTCTTCAATACTGCTCCAAATTCTGGGAACCAAGTGTACTACAAATCTCAGGACAGATAGTGCAGTGGACTGTGTGCCCTGGAAGCCCCAGAACCAACAAAATTCCTTCCTATTTAATTCTTCTCTGCAAACCACAGCACTAAAACTGACCAAAATTATGTCAGACACCATCATTCAGTCCAGCATTCCCTGCAGAACAGTTAATTTCAGATATATCGCGTTTCCTGTGGTTTTGGCTTTTGTCAGAAATGGGGGGTAGTTCTCCCCTCTTCCTTCCTCCAACCTCAAAGAAAACATTAAAGTCTGTGGAAGAATGAATTTTTTTTTCCCAGTGAGCTCTACCTGCAGAAGCGACATATTTGGCTATTTCATGACAGTATCCAGAGATCTCTGTAATGCAGACATTGGTATTTTCAGGTCTGTTTTCTACAGCTCTTCTCTATTAGGGAGAGATTTATTTTCCTTTCACCACGCAGAGGAGAATGCACCTTGCCCTGCAGAGGCATTTTTAAGTTTTGAAATAGCCCCTTCTATTTCCAGCATTTTCTTTGAGATTGCTTCACTCAGTGCTTGACAAAGTAAGCTGCAATGTATCAAAGGGTGGGTGCCGAAGCCCCAGGAAATCGTAATTTTCCGAAACCTTTATGCTAAGTCTCTCAACTCATGCTACAGAAGCTAATACAGTATGAACAACACTCATCCTATTAAACCTTTGGGTTCTTGTGTCTAAAAATTAATTCCTTCAGGGTTTGCTTGTTTCTAGATATCATGTGCTCAGTCCAGGATACATAGCATTTCATCAAGAATATGAAGAAAAAAGCAAAGGTATCTTTGAGAAGTATAACTGAAAGACTGCCAGAGAGCTCACAGAATGTCAAAATGGTGTGCAATATGCCCGGACTTGTTTTCCTTTCCAGTGAACTGAGCGTTAGGCATCATTTAGAGCCTGATTCAGTACAAAATACATTGTCAGTTACTCTACAGTAAAAGCTCGCACAAGGGTTCTGTAACACCAAGCCTGAGTGAGTTCTTTGCTAAATCATGCTCTCAAGATTCCTAGTATGCATACGTAAGCATGGCTGGAAATGGGAAAGTGAAGGGGACAGACTCCTTACTACTGATAGGTGTAGCAGACCAGAAGGTCATAGTGGAGGGTGGGAGGAAGCACTGTTCTGCTCCATTTGGGCAGAAGAATTTTGTGTTTGCTCAGAAGCCTAAGAAACTTTGAGACACCATATAAGGGCTGGGACTCGGGCCCTGCTGGAAAAACCTGCTGGAGCTGAGCTCTGTGCATAACTCATATGAACATTAATGAGAGTTAAATGCACGCATTGAAAGAAGAATAGACCCCTTAGTGATTTGTCAAGATAAAATTCAAAATAACTTTGAATGCTCAGAGGTAAATATTAGGTTTAGGAATTAAAAACAGCAGAAGTAGTGGAACAATTGCCTATAATGAGATCCAGAAACAATCTACCCACTGTACCAGGTTTTCATTAGAGTTATGGCCTGCAGCCATACCACCTTGGGCTGTGATCTTAAAAGCTAAGACCAGTTGTGCTGCTTAGCATTTGGAAGAAAGACCTCCAAGAAAGCTTACCACTACAGGAACAGCTTAGTGATGCAATAGACAATGTTTTTCCTTCAGATTCAGTATTGGATTCAGGTGTTAGGAGATCTGAAGGTCTTTTGTGTGAGATCTAAATCTGATGATCTGTGATCAGCAAAGCATGCCTGTTATTTCCCATGAGTGTGCAACGTCACTTTGAAAAGGCTACTGCATTTCACTGTAGAGGTGGTTGCATGTGAGTAATAGATAAGAGCTGCCAATACAATGTAATGATCAACTTTACAGTGAAGTTGAAAAGCTAAATTTGCCGATATGGGGTAAGTAGTTTAGTCCCAAAAGCTCCACAGAGGTGCTAAGAAGTGCTGTATTTTTTAAAGAGTTTGTGTATACCCTAAAAACATTGTTCAATCTCAGAGCTTTGTAAAGGGAAGGCACTTTTAACCCTGGGTTTACTGTTGATGTTACCACATTCATAATTACGTAATGCCTGCATGCACAGCTGAGCTGCCTCTGCAGCAGCACCTGAACCATCAGAGCCCACAAAACGGGCTTCAGGAGCAGCTCCTGAGGAAGCTCAGTTGTCCAGCTGACTGGGAGAACAGCAGACCTGTCCTGTCCCTGCTCTTAAATCCCTCAGGTGTTAGCCCTGCAACGAAGTAGGTGCATTCAATTGCAGACATTAAATAGTTCCCTATATGTGAATCCATGGGACTACTCACAGTGCAAGAAGTTAAAGATGCATCTGTGTCCAAAAAATGAAGGCATAAAGTACAGCTACATAAATTCTAATCTATGTTCTTGACCTATTCACCTCCCCGGTTGTCATACAGAACACTGTACTAACACTGTTTTGTTTGTCCATGTAGGACATGATCCAGCATTCTTCTGAGAGCCCTTTAGTCTGTGGTGCTCAAAGGGCTGACTTCATCCGGAATTCACTGAAATACATCAATTGGGGTTCATTGAATTCAATGATCTGAGAGCATTTGTCATCCCTTAGCAGGCAATTAGCACCTTCCAGAAAATGAGCCTTAGACAATCAGGTCTAAGGAGTTCAGACAGGTTTTCCTCTGGGTTTTGGGGCAGTTACTATTTGTATATAATAAATATCTGCTTTAATTTTTTGCTTCAACTTGAAAATGCAATTTTGAACAGCACTTGAGCTGTCTATTAACGTTTGCTATTATGCTAGTACTGGACACAGCAAGTCTCTGATATTTGTGAGTAACCTACTGGTGATTTGCCAGAACTGAGCTGCTAAATTGATTTAATATGGAATTTTGTCATAATATGACCCAAACCAAATATCTCTCCCCTTTAGTGTGATGCTTTTATTTGCATTTTGTAGCTGAATAAAATGGTCTGTTTGAGACATCCATACAATTTACAGTAGTTGCTCATCTCTGACTTGTTGCAGAGAAGAAAGCCATGAGTTTGTTGGCTTTTAGACTCCAGGCTATGTCATGACTTGTGCTTGTACACAGGCCATATTTGCTCAGTATTCCAGCATTACCATTGATTTCATGGGAACAAGCAGGGTCACATAAACCAGCTGGTGATACATGTTTGTAGGGAGGAGGGAAAGTGTCAGCACACACTACCCGCTGTCTTATATCAAAAACTCTTCCAACTCACTGTACAAGAGGTTGGAAGCTGGAGCTGTAAGAAAAGTGCTTTCTTAATTTTACATTTTTCTTTACACTAAATGAAGTGCCCTAGGACTCAGCCCTAGGACTTCACTCCTCTTGCAACAGGCATTCCTCTTGAATGAGTATGCCTGATATCTGTGTCTCTTATCATAACGCTGAGAAAATACTTGTCTGTTCAGCACAGTGAAGGCTTTACTACAAAAAATGCTGTGAACTATACACGAATTCCTGTGAACTGACAAATTGCATGTGAAATCAGTTGTTCAGGAACATCCTGGTGATCTGCTTAAGTGTAAAAACCTCAGAAGATTTTCTACAGACAAAAATGGTGGGTGGGGAAGAGACATTAACAATTACAGCATTTGAACTACTGATAAGGCAAGCACCTCTCACGTATGGAAAAGCAACCACTTTTTGTCCAAAACTGTCCTGTATTTGCAATAGCTCCAACTTCATTTGGGTAAATGAGACTTCCTTTCTTCCTTCCTTGACACATCATCCAAAGACCACTGGAGTCCACCGAAGTTATTTAATCAAATCAAACAGGTTATGGATTAGTCCCTTAAAGAAATACAATTTTGCAAGAAGATGAAACATTGTAGTTAATACACTCTAACGACAAAGTATACTCAAAAATAACTTGCACACTGCTCCTCCTTTGCTTTGCTGTTTTTAGGTTTGTAACTATAAATACAACTAATAGCAGCTCTTAACACAGAAGAATTAAGGAAAAGTTCAGTACTCAATAATATAGTCAGAAAAACTGAAGGACGCATGCTCCCATTTAGTTTCCAAATGCTGTTCTAATCCCTCCTAAAATCCTAGCAGCTTCTACAGCACTGCACAGGAATCCTTCTGCTTCAGAAATACATCTTATTTATCTATGCAATAGGCAGCTCAAGGCAATAGAAAAATCCACATTAGAAAGAAGCAGAGTGTAATGCTTTTATAGCATCCTATATCAGCCTTCACACCAAAAAGATGTAAACCACCAAATGTCAAAAGAGCGTATTATCCAGGATAAACTGAGCACTGCTGCCACTGTCAACTGCTTTAAGAGATGCGCACTTGAAGCACTGACAGCAATAAGTGAAACTCCTGTTTACATTTTTTTTAAAGAAATGCACATCCACATTTTTTTCCCCAGATAATGCTGTAAAGTTCTACCAAGAGGTTACTCAAAACAACTGCAAATAAAGTGCATGTACATAAATAACTTTGTCTTTTTGTTTAATGTCCAAGATGATTGGAACAGATTGTATCATGAACTACTTTCCCTTTGGCTAATTAAATAGCCGTCTCCACTTACCATAAAGCATATTCTTATTAAAACAAGTATCTATATTCACTCTGTTGAATAAATTACTTCCAAGTAAGTGCCATAAAGCCCATTACATTCCTGCTTTAGAAATGGATGAGGTCCAAACAGACAATCAAAGGATTTCACTGGGATTATTTTAGATTAGAAAAACTATGGTAGACATGAAGCACTGACAAGATCATAAAGACATAAAGGATAAATTAGCAGTTACATACCAAAGTACTCCAGCAGTTTCTAGCATATTCAAAAAGGTAAAAAAAAAAAAAGGAAAAAAGGAAAAAACCGTATTGTACTAATCTAAACATAAATGGTAATCTGTTTATGCAGAAATCAAATGTCATGACTAAATGTTATCTCCCATTCAAATCAAATAGCTATTTCAAAGCTTAAACCCCAACAATATAAAAGAAATAACCAAGTTCACTAACTAGCTGAGTAGGAACTTATTTCTTTCCATAAGTTCCTTTTTAAATTGAATTGAAAAGACCATGTTGTGATCGACCATATTAATGAGCCATTATTGCATAACTGTATTTTTATTGCAGATATATTACCTGCTAAATGATGCTGTTTTTCCAGAAAAAGTTCACAGTACAGATTCTATGGGAATGTTTCCTGCTGACAGTTCCTAAATCTTTCAGAAGCTGTCAGCAACCTCAGAAATCAAGTCTGCAGTACCCCAGCAAGCAGAAGCATATGCACAGGCTTTCTATTTTTAAGCTGCAATCCAAACCATTAAAGAAACACCTTAAACATAAAAGATTATTGTAAATAAGATGATCCTATCGCACTTGTTAATCTAAAGGGCACTGTCAATTATGTGTAATCCAAGCTGCAATTTTTATACATATAATTTGACATTTAAAATATACTTTTTTCCCCTCCACAAACTTCTGCCCAAACTAATTATCCTCAGACCCACATTAACAACTCCTCAAAACTAAAATAAGTAACAACAAGTAAAATAAACATTTCCACAGAGAACACTGATCCATGGACACATGCTGCCTTTTCTGTTTACCTGTATCCAGCTCACTTATAACACATTCTTCATCCGTGCAGGTCTTTAAAGGGCGGCAAGTCAGCCAGAAGCTTACGAGAAATTAGGCAAAAAGGGCTATAATTGCAAGCAATTACTAAAGATGACCAGACAGAATTCTGAAGAGTCCTCAAGCTTCACTGTAGTGTTCTTGTTCTGCTTTCTACATTTTTTTTGAATGAAGACACAGCGGAACCAGACCCAACTAAGAGTAACTCTTTGCTAGAAATAGGATTGTACCAACACCACAATGTCCTATTATACACTGAACATGAGCACAAACAATCCTTACCAACACTTACTAGAGAAAACTGATTACCATTGCTTCCATCAAACCAAGATTACTTTCTTTTCATTATAGTGGCCATTTTCAAAGTGGTGCTTAAGAATTTACAGGCACAAACTCTGTTATTGGTTGACTGAATTTTTATGACTAATTTCCTCATTTGCTGTTACGAAGATTTGTCCACATAAACCTGGTACACAATCTCATTACTTCATTTTAGCATGTTCCTTTGTTTTGGATTTTAGCTAGAAGACAATTTTCTCAAGAGCATAATGGACTCTAACGTACAATATTTCCATGCTGCTTTTTAGCTGGCCTGAGCAAACAGAGTAGCTAGGAAACTGCCACAGTGGGACAGGGAAATTTCCTCACCACAGCCAAGAGTTTGAAGGTTTTATTACCTCCAAACCGACCTCTCTCACATTCTTCAGGACTGTGACTCAGGACGAGGGTTGTAGTCCAGAAATCACTGGCTGGCAGAACATTTTCCGTGAAGGTCATTTTGCCAGTTGATCTTTGCTTAATAAGTAACAATTCAAATAGATGTGGACCATCTATTTGATAAGCAGTCATTTCCACCAGTCTTGCAGATATTGCTTGGAGACCTAGTTTAGTAGTCCAGCCCATCATCTCTGAAAGCTACTGGCTACTCACAAACAAGACTAAACCAACTCATAACTCCTGCATGGAATTTCATCAGAACAAACTGCAACTGTTTGGAAGGGCAGACAAAATCTGCAGGTTTTTAATCTTATCACCACTGATGCTGTAGGTTCAACAATTCTATATTCACCTCATTAAATAATAAGTGATAGCAAGAATTATTTCTGAAAAGTACTAAGGATTTTTTTTTTTTGGCTAGTCTCAATGCAGCTTTCCAAATAAACACTTAACTGCAGCTGGCACAATAGAAAACACTGTAAAGACAAAACTCATGGTTGTGTAAATGTTGCTTTAAAACTGAAACCCAAGAAAAGGAGGTGAAAATGTCGATTATGATTTGCCTTCATGAGAGGAAGGAAAGGATGGATCCCAGAATATAAAGCATGTGCATGGAGGTACATGGGTATAATTTTATACACAGACTTGCATCTCTATGTATGTTTGTATGTATCTTGGGCATTAGAGATACTTTTCAGCAAGTAAGGAAACCCAGTGCAGGTTTTCAATTTTGCATTAGATTTACAATAAGTAAAGAATCTAAAAATACTTACAGTTTTTATTATTTTCTCATTGCTAGTTGCCTCTTCTTTGCTATGGATTGACGTAAACATCTTCACATGAAAAACAGGATTTTGCCTTCCACCCTAATTTCAGATGCAAAACCTTCAGCTGAAGTGTAACAAGCTAACACTTACAAATCTGTTCCTATGTTTTCTGGGGTAATAACACACTTTTAAGAAAGTTTTGGAATACCAAAGCAGAAATGCTCAGCAGAATATGGTTTGTCTTATGCTGTCAAAAACTTTTTAGAAAACCATCACTCAGTTTTGAGAATTACTTTTAGGCCTTCAGCAAGTCTACAAAGCTCTCCCTGCTTTAAGTTCCCCACCTGCAACGTTGAGACAATCATCATACTTAACTTCCTTCATAAAACCCCTTGATACCCACTGAGTAAGCAACTGGCACATATATATATATGTATGTATGTATATTTGCAATCCACTTTATAAGTGAATTAAAGCTATGAGTACAGATCCATGTATAGAATGGATTAACAAGTTAATGTTCCTACAAAAATAGAAGTACAAAACTATCATAATATTTATGGTCAAACTTTGTTTTCTAAATCCTATGGAGCCTTAACTCTAACTTGAGCATTATGCTATATACCCTGTATTTTAAATAGAATTTCTACAGAACCATCCATTAAAGACTTAACACAGAGGTTTGTCTTCAGTCTCAAATTGCTCTAAAGAAACATACTTATGAAAACCCATTGGCATTGCTACAGTTAAGTTTCTCTGATATATCATACATCACTCACCTAATTGCAATACTTGTGATTGGAATGGGTTGACTAAATTTTTTTTAAATTTTCCGAATTATTTTCCTTTGCATATATTGAATTGAATTCAACTACTTTTTGTCCAAAATTTTGTCATTGTTTCCCCAGTGGATATATTAAATGAGCCCTCAGAACCATTAGTCAGACACTTTTATAAACATACACTGAGTTTGAACAAAGCAGGGTTACATTTTGTTCTAAGTGCGTTAAGTCTTCTGAAAAGGATTGATTGCATATGATACACACAAGCTCACTTACCAGAACTGTTCATTTTCCTGAGGTGAATGTTCAACTATATGCCTCAGGGCACAATTATTGGTCTGAATCACTTTTTGAGGTAGTATATTTTGGTGAGTGTGTGGTGGTTACACATCGGCAAATGCAGACTAGGGGGAGCCGAACGAGAAGCAGCAAGATGAATGCTAGTATTTATGAAGTTAGAATCCAGCTACAACTTAGCAGGTGCAAATGCAAACTCCTAACAATCATACAAAAAATGACAAAACCCAGTAAGAACCAGCTCAGTTTAAAGTCTGCCTGTGGTTAAAAAAGCAGGCATAACACTTGCTAACTGTTACATAGCAGATTTTATACCTTTTATCTGATTTTCTCCATATTTTTTATCTCAGCAGGCATCTACTATCAGCTCTGCTGACTGACTGTGCCCTCTAGCCAGTCCTTGCAAGCATCAGCTTGTCATTCAGATTCTCATCCTTCCAGTACACCTCATTTGTAGCTATCACAGAATCTCTCTTTTTGTCCCTCCATGGTCCTTCTTGACTAAGACCTGGTATCTGTAAAACCCTTGAGATTCTGCTCTCCAAGGAACTCTAATTCTCATCTTCCTCTCACTCTTGTTTCTTTCAGCTCACAATATGCTGTGCTAGAGGCCAACTTTATTTTTTCTGTCAAGGTTTAACAAGCCTTGTAAAATGTGTTACCTCAAATCTCCTCATTTTTATCATGAAGTGAATGAACTACTACTAAACACTTGGGAATTGCTAAAATGGGAAGAAAGGAGTTCCCCTCTGCTGCGGCCTCTAAGTCATACTTAGTGGTGTATTTCAGTTATTTCAGCCTTTCCGAAGAACAAGTCCTCTCTCTCCTACAGTACCTTTTCTTTAAAGCCCAAAAATCCAGCCATATGGTATTTCCTTGTGAGTTTTGATCTCTAAAATCTGTTGTTCCCTAGGCCAATTAACATGTTGAGAATCTATAGTTGAAGGTCATGGGAGGTATATTCTCTCATAAGCAAGGGAACAGGAATCCATGTCTCCTTTGGACAATTCCATCTAATCAAAAGCTGCCTCTAATTGATAGGATGCCCTTTTGGTCTATTGTACAGCTGTGTTTAGGACTTCCTCTGAGCAGTAAGGGATTAACATTTATTTCTTCTTCCCCTCCCCAGGGGTTACAGTGGATGTCCCTTAGAATGGCACCAATACATCATCATGCCCAGAAGAGAATGGGATGGAGTTAAACCAGAAGTTCCCTAGATGTGACTGACTGGCCCTGTCATTAGATGATCACATGGACTACCTCCTGCTTAGTTTAAGCAGAAAATACTATCCGTCATCTAATAATAGAGATCTAATAGCTCTCTGGCTTATGGTTGCTACTGAAATAAAGCAATGTATCCATCCATATATGGATGTATCCATCAATGTATCCATCCATATATCCAATACCTTCTTTATTAGGGCCTGAACACATATTATTCTTAAAGTCACATTTCTAATAGAATCATCATTTAGATTTTCCAAAACCCTTGTGAATAGACACAGCCTAGCAGATAAGAGTCTATCTTGCCTACATTCTGCTATTGACAACAAGAAGCAAGAAGTCATTAAATATTTTATTAAAATAAGATTATTTCTTCAGGCTTCTTTCTTTTTGCAGTATTATCTACATCAGATAAAAGATCCATCTAGTCAAGTATCCTGACTTTGACAATGTCCATCAGACACTGAAAATCACATGAATAAAGGTAAGAGCCTATAGTAACATTTCTCCAGAATACTTCCCATCAGGAACAGTAGCACTGGAGTTGTATACAGTAATCCTTGATGTATTCCACTCCCCCAACTCTGATCCTCCCCTATCATTTTTGAACTTGTGCAAAGTTTTAGCACTATGTGACAAGGATTTCCACAGATTTGCCTCTTCTGCTCTAACGGATTGCCTTCAATCAGGAAGTATCACTCAGAATTCCAGCTTATTTTTTAAACCATACAACTTTTACACATTGTTGAGACTAAATAAATTTTTTTTTCTTTATCAAACACTTCTCCCTTTAAAACACTACATTTATACCTATTACATAAAAACATCCAAATAAGGCTTAATATAGCAAATAAGAGATGGCAGAGAAACTAAATGATGTTTGTTACAGAAACAATAACCTCCCCCAAACAATCCAGGAAAGAGATTTCTGTGTTGCTTTCTTCAAAAATATTTTCAGTTTGTTTGATAGAATATAGGCCGTGAGGTGCCATTAAACATGTTCAGCCATAGCACAGGTCATGTCCAGGTATCCTCATTGCCAGCACTTCTACTCAGGGTCCTTCCACTGCAGGAAGACATTATCAAGAGCCCTTTTGTGCCTGCTGGCTTCAGAGGTACAGAAGCTGAAGCAAAGGATGGTATATCCTATAAAATATACATGGCTGCCTCAGACAAACCTTCTGCTGTGTTTCTGCACAGGGATTCATGTAGAGTACACAGTTCCTACCATCACACAGTAATTTCTTGTGAAATCTTTACCACCCAGGAAGCATGGCAAGGCAGTGCTGAAGACAAGAGCTTCCAAGAGATACTAGAAGATACAAAGTAGAAGCTTACACAAGTGCCTTGTGCAGGTAAGCACCCCCTCCACTGGCTTTAAGATGATCTCTGCCCAGCAGACCAGGAGTAGGACCTGTACATGCAAGCGATTGTGTATGTGCCCACTCCAGAGGGCACATATGCATACACTGATACATTCACAGAAATGCAGAAGATGAATGCCAAGCTGCAATAAGGCAATACTTTCTCTCTAGAAGTGTGTCAATATTGGTTTATTTTTGAAGTATATAGCTGGTTTCAGCTGCGGGTCATACCAGCTTCATCTAATGACACACTCATTTATCGAATATGTTGTACTACATCACCAAGAAAAAGTATGAGCTGCTTTCTAAATCAGCTGTATTTGCCAAGAGTATTTTGGACAATGCCACCTGCCCAAAGAATTATTTCTGCTAAAATGTGTCTTAAAGCTCTCTTGGCTGTGGGGCTCCTTCCACTTTTCAGTAAAATCAATCGACATCCTTGACTTCAGTGACAACAGAGTAAAGTTTCATGTCCTAAGAATATAATACCCACAATATTTGTCAAAGCAACCTCATTCTGAGATTCTCTGTCACTGTTAGGAAAACCCAATTACTGGCTCCCTTAAACTGAATTGTGGCTTAAGACAAAGTGCTAAATCAAATTCAGTCACACACAGCCTAAGATTTAAATATGTATTTTAAAGGGACAGTTAAATAGCAGTTTAGGCACCACATTCACCTGCTAAGTCATGTTTAAAGTAATTCTGATGCAATCTGAAATACGTAGTATGTTTATACTTCAGAATGAAATGTTTATTGGAATATCTGAGGCAGTTCAGTGACAGAAACATATAACCCACAATTGTTCAGCACTCAGTGAGTCCACTTGCTCAGAGAAGCTTTTTTAAAGCTCAATTTTATAGCATGGGACTGATTGGTATAGAAATACACATGGTATTAAGGTAAGCTACTTAAAATACAGCAGTTCACATCTGCTGGGATGGAGTTGAAAGTCCTAAATCACACAAGGCCTTAGAATTGATGTATGAAGGACAGCTAGACTGAGTGAAAGCTGGTCCAGGATGGTGAAGAGATGGAACATGCCAAAGAAGAGAAGATAATCACTTGGAAATTGCTTTAGTCTGGATTGTACATTCCCTTGAAATGCACCTGGAACTGCCCTGTGCCAGTAAGCTGTTTCCTGAAACACCAGCTGCCTGTTTCACACTTTAGATGCATATTTTTTAAATGTCTAGAATTATTAAATAATAAGAAAATTAAATGAGAATTAGTATAACAACAGTACAAAATTGTTTTTAACAAAAACCCCATTTTATGCAAATACAGGCTTAAGGAATATTACATTCATGACTGTGAAGAATGCTAACAGATATTCAAATGCCAGATTTTAAAGATGAGGATTTTTATTAAATTCATACTTAGAAGATTTCAGTGGCAGACAACTTAACAGACTTCTATATCAGCAATAGCACAATGTAAAGAGAAAGAACTGATACCTTGTGAAGTCAATATCATAATCTGTTCTGATACAGGTGAAATTTAAGTGATTCCTACTATTTCTGCCACTTACCTCAGCCCTTTCCTTTTATCACACCTTATATTTGTGTTGATTCCCAAGTAGGCCACTGAAAGCTTTTTTGCTGACAAAAAAACCAGGCACTGGGGTCAGCCTTTCAACACTGAAATGTACAGGTACTGGCAGGTAGGATTAATATGAAACTATCCCGTAGTTCTCTTAACTCTTAGAGCAATTCCTTCATTCCCACTAACAGCACCTTTTTACCCAAGTACAGTAAGTGTTAACCTCACAAACCATGAAAACTTAAGATAACAGTGGCTGTACATCAAGGTCCATCAGGTGGTAGATATCAAACTGCTGTTCTCAGTGCCGTGGGCTCCATATATTAGCAGTCAGAATAGTTGAATCAGCACACAAGTCCATTTCTTGAAAGGTATTAATCTTTTTAAAGGTGAAGAATTAATAATACTGAGAGAGAGAGAAAGGG
The DNA here is from genome assembly GCA_910950805.1 of Acrocephalus scirpaceus scirpaceus. Taxonomy (NCBI): domain Eukaryota; kingdom Metazoa; phylum Chordata; class Aves; order Passeriformes; family Sylviidae; genus Acrocephalus; species Acrocephalus scirpaceus. The sequence continues at coordinate 15,685,293 of OU383779.1, forward strand.
TGAGAGTAATGCAATCTGTTACAGGACTGGGAAAGTGCAAATGAAGATTAGAGCCATAGTTAGCTGTCACAAGAGATTGCAGCCCTCGGTGAACAAACCCTCTCAATTCACTGGCATTTGTCACTCTACTGCATTCTAGCCTAAATTACATTTAAAATAATTTTGAGACAGTGGAATTGTTCATAACCTGTGTATAAGAGACTGGCAGGGAGTATGGCAGGGAGTATGGCAGGGAGGCTAGAAGTAATGAAAAGGGGGAAATAGATTCTTTATTGATCAACATGAACATCTTGCAGAAGAAATAGGCAGAAGGGAGCAAAGGAGTATGGATTTTTGAGCTTGTATTAAACTACAAGATGGAAATAACTGCAAGCACAGGACTGTCTGCAAAAACTCAGAGACTCAGCAGGGCTTTTAAAGTAATTCGTATTTCTCTAATCCCAGTCTTCTACTTCAAGTGTTTCAGAAAACACAAATGAGGACCAGGAATAGATCTACAGAGGAGACGCAAGCAGGACAGATGTCCTAATACAGTCAGCAGCTACACGAAACCCTCATAGGACTGGAGCTGAAGGATGACAACTAGAACCTCCAGTTAAGAAGTCATTTCCCATAACTTCCTTCTGTTGCTGAAATCAACCCATCAAGGAGGATGGAGCCATTCTGGGTTTGGGAATGTGCCAGGCTGAGGACTCAAGGACCAGCACATCCAGCAACACAGGGGAGGGTGGTCCTGGATCTCAGCACCCAGTGCCACACAGTGCAGTAAAAGTTTGCTTGAAGTGTCTGCTGCTGGTAGAGCTGCAGGAAAAAGTTGTCCAGAACTTCCTTTTCAGAGCAAGTACCCAGCCCAATGAAATTATGGATGACTCAAAAAAAACATCTTCAGCCAGGCTAGTTCATGCCACATCCCATAAAAATAATTTGCAATTGATTTTGTTTGTGCTGTGAGGACTCACAGCTGTTACATATTTTTATCTTTCCTAATATATACTTGACATAATACATATATTGACATATATATATGGATATTAACCCTTTTTCTTAATTTGTTTTACCTAATCTGGCTCACAACTTCAAGGATAACCTGTGCTAAGACATTATTCTGATGAGGAAAAACTATTGGTACAGTTCTGTCCTGTCTTTTATCATAATGACTTCCCTTTATTCTTGCCATAGGTAGGAAGATTCACAGGTGGCCCTATACCCCTCTGTTTTCATTTACCTATTTTGCCAGTTGCTGAAGTGCCCCATGAACAGGTCAAAATCTTCTCAGTCTTCTTCAAGCTTAGTGGGAGAACTCAAGTGGAAGAGTTTGCATGACTGAAGTCTAAATATTTCATTTTAGTCCCGCAAATTAATTTATGAGCAATGACATAACAATGTAATAGAAGATTTTTTGTTTCAGAGAAAAAACATTCAAAAAGCACTGTAACAGTGTTGTATGGTAAGTAGCCTTCATAAAAACCCCAAACAATGTACACAGTTACATAAAATTAGCACAGGTTAACTAGTGTGAGCCCTACACTGGGGATTCTGAACTGGCTTTTCAAAGAAAAAATTAAAGCCAACTGCAACAATTAGCCTAAATACACAATGTCTGAACCTAAATTGTTTAAGATACACAATGCAGTTAGAAAGACATTGTGTGATTAATAAGTTAAAGTACTTGATCATAAATCCAACAAGAGAGAAATTAACAAGGATAAGCAAGGCTGAAAGATACATTTTAAGATGGATGTGAGAGGAGATGGAGAATCAGTGAAGCAAACAAAAAAAATCTTGGTTCGTGCTGGTGAAGCACAGAAGTGGAGTCTTGTGATGAAGAGCTGTGGTTAAGGACAGAAAAGCTCTTGGTAAAAAGGGTAGGAACAGTAACAAAGAAGCTGGTGTTCCACTGCCTTGTTGCTCATCCTGTTAATTTACCCCTAGGGAATGGGATGAAGTACAGTCAGATTAGACTCGTAGTACTTAGAGCAATTGATTTTAGAAAAAGATAGAAAAAGAGCTGGAAGATATGGAAATAGAAGCAGAACAGGTCAATTGGATCTGAGAGGACCACTGTGGCCACAGCTGCAGAAGTGGCAAAGGCAAATGAAGATGAGAGCATTTGGTGAGCTGGTATAGAGCAGCAAGCTGTTTTTACCTGGCACATTTATATCCAACAGGAGCAGAATCGGAGCTCCTAGAGGATGTGTGCTGTGGAGGTGACATTCGGAGGCAATGTGAAAGGTGATACAAACCAGGTCCTCTACACAGAGGTGAATTAGCTGCAGTCAATCACTTGTCTCAAACTCAGTCTATGCATGTCCTGATAACTAGTGTGAGCCCTACACTGGGGATTCTGAACTGGCTTTTCGAAGAAAAAATTAAAGCCAACTGCAACAATTAGCCTAAATACACAATGTCTGAACCTAAATACAGTTCTTTACTGCTTTCCCAATTAGCATATTGCTAACAGGCAAACCAAGCAAGGCTCTAGAGAAAGTCTGAGGTATAAGCAAAGTGATCTCTAAACTAGGTGCTTCACGAAGTCCACAAGCAACTTTGAGCTTCTTCCTCAGTCAACAATAAGGACTCAGGTAACAATAGCTTGCTGTGAGTTCCAGGTATAGAGACACCAGTAGCTTTCTGGAAGTCAGTTGTAGTCTGGGCAGTACTATATTGACATAAACTCTACTGATACAGAGGCCATTGTGACACTAATGACAAAGAATTTTAAGAACTCGGATTATTTTTTAAAACTTTGTGACATGTATCTTTGGTCTGGGGACCTTGCTGGCTGGATCAGCTCCATTTTCCCCACACCTTCTGCAAAGAGAATCCCTGCTCTAGCACCAAATATCCTTGTTAATGGTAAAGGCCTCCTTTCCTTTTTACTTGCTCAGGAAGAACGCCATCTCTCACCTCACTCACCCTGTGCCAACTGCCACTGATCATGGGCAACTAATTTACAAGGTATTTTCATTAGAAGGCAAACTCAGCACGACTTTACATAAAACAACAACTGAATATGAAGTCATGTTAATAGATGCAGACTAAAAGAATGCATACAGAATTCCTAACTGTGCTGCACAAGATTGCCCTTGTGACAAGATACCATCAGTTAACCCTTTGAAATAAGCAGCAGTGACCTCCCACTCAGTAGAACAATGAGATTCTGCCACTACTAGTATTGGACCAGTCTTTGCCCCACTTTTTCTCATTCAGCATCATATGCTGAAAACATTTTCCAGATAGAGTACCTTGTCTTTAAAGCTACGATACAACCAGAAAGAAAATGGAAAGCAGAGAGATAGGAATTCAACCTAGTTCAGTCTAGTTTTTAAATGAAGTCAGTGTTTTTTTACTCTAGATGCCTGCTTACTTATTCAACTCAAGTTCACTCTTAGGGGGATCTTGTCAATAAAGTCAAATCAGGCTCTCTGTGAGCAGGGAGGTTTTTGAGGGTCTTTTTTGAGGGCTTCATTAAAAGCAGACAGTTTCTCTAACCTTTTAGCAGAACCTGTTATCTGATGACGTGAATTAAAGTCTCTCAAATGACTAATAATCATATCAAGGCTGCCATGTCAGCTTGTAGATTTGAATAAGAGGGTCTGAAAACATTTGCATGCCTCGATGTGCCAGTGCTAAGAAGCTAATGTGATAGTGCTGTCATAAAGCACTGGAAAGACATGACTTAATGTAATCTGTCATGTCATATGCTAATCTTCAGCCATTACTTGAGTGCTGTAAGTAAGTAGAAAGCATTTGGGAGAAATCCTTTTCAATTTCTCTGAGTACCACTTCTGCTGCTGGTCAGCTCAAATGGGTTTTGTGCATTTAATGCGGAGCTCAAGTCAAGTTGGTTTAGGTCACACTTAATTAACCAGCACATTGATGGGCTGGGCTGGTACAACACTATGGAAAATGGGTATTCCTGATACAGCCTCACAAGTAAATATTTCATATACTGATGGAAAAACCAAAAAAAAAAAACAAACCCAAAAAAACCCCAAAACCCTACTTCTGCAGTCCTTGATAAGAATGTGTCCATTTCACAAAACCACTGACTTTTTTAAAAGATCCTGTTTTCTATGCATTTCAGTGCCTCACTTACCTTGCTTCTATGTGTAAGGACAATTTAAACAAAGATAATTATAAATAGTTAAAGACATTTCCATTTGTAACTGCAAACTTCTAAGTACCTAATTTGGATTTGTCATTTAAACTACAATAGACAAGAGGCAACTTTAAACACAATATACTTTTAAATAAGAATAGAGAAAATTATCAAAGGGAAAATTCCACTTTACTTATTTGTTTTAGGAAAATGGCACCAACATTTTTTTAATATACAGAAGGTAGAAGAGGGAGACATACAATGTTAAGTACAGCATGTGGGAAAGAAAATGAAACATTATTAGTGAGAATGACAGAAATTTCAGGACAATTTTAGCAAAGTGTGAAGGGATTTTGAGTCAATACTTGAAGGTTATTTTTATAATAGCTACAGCCTATTCAAATAAAAGCTTAAGAACCTTGTGCCTTTTTCAGCTATGAGGATGTTTAGCAGGGCTTAGCAGTTTGCAACCTGCCCCAGATAAACCTGAAGTCTTTGTACTCAAGGATTGCAGATCATTTAGATTAGGACTGCCTTAAAGAAATGTGGAATAGTACACTCACACCAAGAACAAGAAAACTTTCCTTATTCTGTTTTCTTGGTGGTCACATTAGAATCAAGTCCTAAGAAAGTCAGACATTTCACAGATCTACAGGAAACAGAGATAGACAGTCTTTACAGTATTAGGTCATTATGTTCATTCTCCTGCCAATGCCGGATTGCTCCCCATAGTAAATTCTGAAGTGCTTCATTCAGTCTAAATTTGAAACAACTCATTTTAACAGGGCTTCCACCATTCCCAAGGAGAAAGAGTAAAATATTCTTACCCTCCAGCATCAAGCGTGGCCTTCCCCTTTTCAGATCTAACCTCCACACTGCCTTGCTATGGCACAGGGAAACCTGTGTTATAATTCCAACCCTCAGTTTCCCTTGCTATTAAAACACTTAAGAGTTTCTGATCAAGGAACAGATCAATTCTTCCCTTTCTGGAAGAATAAAAAGATACAAAATACGCTGTTAGGTCTGTATGGGAACAGTAATCCTTCAGTTCTTTAATACTGGGATATTCATTTACAGTCCCCAGTTAAAGATGTCCTTCCTGACCACTGAATGGGTTTAATCCTTTAAAGACTAATCTTCTAGAGACGTTTTTCCCCTCAAGTTCCTCAAGTTCCCTCAAGTTCCTCATGTGCTAATGACAGCACTACAATGAAATAAAGTCCTCTGATGTTCTGCACCATAGAGTGTGATGGCAGGATTTCCTCCTATTCTCACTAGAAGTACCAACTGCAAAGGCAAGGACTTGGGGCAGATGCAACCCCAGGACCTAAAGCCTTCACCAGTTTATCAGTGCAGTAAAATGAAAGCTCTGTGATCTGTCTGGCTTAAAGTCACCTGAGTACTTCTGCTGTGGAGTAACTCGAGACCAAAGCTAGCCCAACTTTACAGACAAGAGTTTTAAAGGGTACCTTTTCCTGACTATAGAAAGTCATGTCTATAGTCTAACAGATATCACTACCATGAGGCCTCCTCAAATAAAGAGCCAGAATACATCAGCCAGCCAACTTATTTGTATTTTTTTACTCTTTTCTCATATAAAGCATTCATAATTTCAATTTCTTAATATTTGTTAGTGTTATTTGAAGTCCTTCCAAACTTTTGGCTGACTAGCTTTGGATGTAATGGTGTCCAGAAGCATTGCTAAGAGGAATTTCCTCAGAGCTGTGAGAGGAACTGTGTTTCTAGGAAGTGAGGATGATGCATTTCATTGTCCTGTACTGTACTTAAGGGGAAGCATTCACTATTTCACTCACCAACAGAGAGAAGGGGCTATTTTCACAGATGAACAGACAAGCAAGCTAGACTTCAGCTATACTGACTTGGTTGTCTGATACTGATCATTGTCAGGAAACATGTTTTTCAGAGTACATACCTTTTACTAGAGAAAAGCATTTAGTCAATCTCACACTGGGCTTTGTCTTTGCTGTATCAGCTTGAGCTGTAACTCCACTTTTGCACATAACTTGAGGTTCATCTGCACATAGTACCCAAGTTTTGAAGGAGGACCTAATACTTACTAATTTGAAGTCAACCTTTCAGTGCGATGACTTAGGAGGCATCTTAAAGCACAGGTGATACTCTCAGTCTATTTCCAATGCATCATTGTCTTCCAAAGGCCATCCAAATTCTGCAGGTCAATATTTCATTCACCTGCTGAGGATACCATGAAGGTATGTTTAACACCACGTATGATGGTACCTGCCAGCCAGGAGGAGTGTGCTAACTCTACTGATTTCCCTTGGAGCCAGCCATTGGGAAGAAGTATTTTTAGTTACTGTCATCTGAGTTGGCAGGTTATGACTCAAAGTCTGTGTGCATGATTACACACACAGAGTTATCTAAACAATGCAATCAAGGTCTAAGCTAGTTCAAAATTACTATTTATTGGTCTATAGAGTGGTATTTATCAAGTGTCACAAAAATATGGAGCACCACAAAGAGTGTAAAGATATCCATTCACTTACAATTGGCTTCCAAAGTTTGTAATAAACTTTTAAAAGAAGGTGGAATGTATCCTAAATTTTTCATGGTTTATGTTCAATAGACTATAGGAAATCAGCTCAAAATGACAGTATTAAACTATGAATGTTTGTGTGCATCATTGCAGATAACTACCTGAAAGATGTAAATCAATAATATAACAGATGGGGGAAAGGAAAGATTGTTTTCATATGCAAATGGAATGACTTAAACTAGTACAAATCAGAAATCAAGATTGTTCAGCAAAAGGTTTTCTGAAGGTTATCAAATTTATATTTATTAGTGATTTTTTCCATCTCATTGAAGAGAACATTAAGACTGGAAAAATACAAAAGTGACATCCTCCACATTGCCTCTGCACACAGCAATATGATCTCCTTCAGCAATATGATGCAGCAATACCAAAAGGAGACAGAGTTTATATACAGGCTAAGTCAACCAAGATTCAGAAATAACACAAGCAGATAATTAACAGACTGACTGCAAAAAGAAGCAATTAAAAACAGAGAGAAGAATGAAACTGTTTAAAGCCTCCTTAGTCCATTTTAAACTGTTTTCCTTCACCTGACTTTTTCTAAGTCATTTATGGTTTGATCTCTCTGAGAGTGATCACAGTGGTGATCCCACAAGAGATTTGATGACACTGAAAGACACCTTACAGGCTAGTTTCATAGGACTCTGACATCCAGGTAAGAAAAACACATTTGAGGATCCCTTTCTATCTATTTGCCAATTTTGAGGTAATTTGCTGATGGGTTTTCTTTCATTCTGGTATATGGATTAATAAAATTAATATGAACTAATGAAAGAACAGTGTTTTACATTTTCACTGAAATATTGTCCTATTTTTTGATATAACACATGAAATCCATACTCAATATTCTCCAAATCTCACAGGATAAAATCTTCCAAATGAGGAATGAAGAGAGCTGTCTCCTCATTTGGAAAACCTTGCATTTACCATATCAGATTAATCAGAAATACATGGACATAAGAAAGTATTCCCACCCATACCACCATTTTCCACAGGCTGAATATTTGTAGAACATCATAGATGTAGTTTCCTGTTCTCTAGATACATCTGGTAATGTCATCAGGCACAGTCACTGGGGTGGGTCCCCCCATTTTCTTTGGCCCAAGTTCTGACCTCCCCTAAAAAGAGGTATTCAAAGCCAGCGGGCATCAGTTTAGTTCCTTGCTTTTCCATAAGCAACAGGGCTAATGGCAAACAGTCAAAATATTCCCTTAGAAGCTTGAAGTTGCATTAATATGAGCTTGGGACTTTACCAGGTCTTTGAATGCAGAATTTAGACTTTTCTAATGTAACACTACACATATGAATGTTCTGAAGCTTTCATTACCTGCAGGCTTTTTTAAAAACAGAAGAATGTTTGATTTGGATGGTTGCATTAAATTAGGGGATATTAATGGATTATACCCACAGCCTCAATCGTAATTGCCAGTTGTCTACAAGTAACTAGTTCTATATGAAGGCCAAAATTATCAAAGCAAACCACAAACAATAATTCACAAGCACAAAACATGTGCTCTGTGTTTATCTTTCTAGGTTAGTGCCTCCAGTCTAGGCAAAAACTTCACCACTTCTCAGATAAAATGGCAGCCGCTAGAATTCAGAAACAACTTTATTTACAAGCAAATGTAAAGTTTTGGGGAAGTTGTGGCACGTTCACCTTAGAAACATATACATATTTATACCCAGACCTAAAATGAGTACAATTGAAATACAGCAAGAGAAAAAGTAAACTAGAACTTTCTTAGTCCTATTGTTCAGGCAAATAGAGGGCTTTGGATTTTCTTTCAAAAGCACATCACACCCAAACCCAAACTATAGTATATATATAGATACATGCACATATGTGTGCATGTAGAAACACGAATTTGCATTATTGTTTTATTGTACTGTGCTAAAAAATAGACTGCAAAGTGAAAGGGAAACAAAATATTAAAACTAAAAATTTAAATGTAAGAAACAAGTTCATCTGAACTCTTTATGGGTTGAAGTACCATAATGCAAATTGCTGTTCAGAATTGCCAACCTAATAATCAACAACATGATAGTTAACCAACGACATAATAGCACACCTAAAAAGTGCATCTGAATAGAACAGATCAGTTCTGAAGTCTGAAGAAAATTAACTAAATAAATATCTAGAGACAGCTCTTGTTTATACATAGAGTTTCAAGTGAGATTAATATACTTTAAAACTTTTGTAAATACCTAGTAGGGCAGATGTGCCCCCCACAGGACCATTTGTGTCTGAGTGTTGTAACTACTGATGAAGTCTGTTCACAACAAAATGTTGCAACTTGTATTAACTGTGACTGGACACACACATATGGGGATCCGATGCCTAATGCTACTGCAAATTCAAGTTTGTGTAAGTTTGCCAAAACACATATGCCATGCATTTGCACACAGTCTACCAATTGCTCTAACAATGTCTATGCAAACAGTTATAAAACCGAAGCTGCTGAGGTGGAAAAAAAGTATAGGCACCAGCCACCCCTGACTGGAAACATATCTATTCATAACAGTTACTTAACAAGCAATGGCTTCTCAGGCTTTTATTCAGTATAGTTTGAAAAAAAAATCTGCTTTTCTCTTCTAGGTGATTTTTCATACTTTTTCATTTTGTATTTTATAGTAGCTATGCATAGTATAGATGAGAAAATGCCTGTATCAACAGAGAAAATCATTCTGGACAGGAATATTCAAATGCTAACGCATAGTATATTTATTTTCAGAGCAGTTGTAGCTTGAGTACTCTGGGAATCTTCAAAAATAAACAGTGACATCTCTAGACTGAAGTCTCACATAATAGAGTTAACTTCATAGTGTAAGAAACAGAACAGAGTAAGAATATGAGCAACACCTCATGATTTGCTCACTGTTGTTTTCATAACTTTGCAAAAATGTAACTTTTTTCTTTGGGAAGCTGACCCTTTGAAAAAGTAGCAGAAGTATGGGTTGTGTTATTTACTTTGATGTTTTGAAATTTCAGCATTGACATTCACTCTAACAAAGAGCCAAGGAAGCCAAAGAGCAGGTGGGACAATGTAAGAATGTGCTAATAGATGCAAAAGTAAAAGCTCAACTAGGTGAAAAAACTAACACATCATCTGATCTGAGCAGTTCTGAGAACCGAGATGCTGAAAGTAAACAACAAAAGATTGGGTATCTGGAAAGAGCTCCCTAAAGGGTCGAAATGTAGCAGAAATGCCTCCTTCAAGAAAAGAGGGGCATAATAGTTACTCCCACAAAGTTTATGTTTTCATAAGGCAGGACTCCTGTCAGGATCTTGTTTTCAGATCAGATGAGAGAACAGAAATCAAGCTCTAAGTAGGCAGTGGTGTCAATTTAGAAGAAATAACAAATCATGAACAATAACATCATGAGATGTGGAAGCCATTTGATTTTCTAAAAATCCAAGTTAATAGATACTAAATGCAATTTGGTGAAGTATTCATAAAGGAAAAAAGCCTACAAAATAATAAAATACTATAGTCTGCTGATCAAGGAAAGATTACTTTGAAAATACATTGTATTGAAATCTTTGCTGGTAGAAAGAGAGCGTTATTTGTCAGATGGAAAGCAGACAGACATTCTCATGTGAATTTAGCAGTCTCCAACCACATGGATATGGCTAGGGTATAACAATCTAAATCCCATTTTATTTTAGATATGAAATGGGATCACTGTGTTTCTGAGGTGTCAAGGTTTCTACTATCTGAGCCAAACTCAACTTCATGGATGGTGAAACAATTTTTTTTAAGGATTTTAGACTTCAGAGTAAGTCTAAAGTAAGAAAGGGCTGTTCAGATGAGCTTTGAGTCAAATTTCATCTGTACAGAAGGCTTCAAAAAGGATTAGTCCACACACAGGGAACAGACACCAACATCCCTACTAGGGGATCACACACTCAGTACTTCTCCATCCCTATGAGTATTATTGGAATTTACAGCTATTACCATCATTATACCAAATTTCCACTGTTTGAGTGGCCATTTAATCATCTGCAGAGTAGGCAGGGTTTGTTTATTCTAGACAAAAATCTATAAATAAAGTCTATTTTTATTATTATGGAAAAAATCATTTTAAAAAGGCACAAGAATTCAACACCAACCACACAAAGCTAATACAGAGTGGAGAACAAGCAAAAAGTCTACCAAAATGTTAAACAAATTAGGCCAAAATGAGTCACCAGCAAGATCTTCAGACATGTCATAACAGGATTTAGCCAGAACAGAGGGTAAAAATGGCTCCCTGAAGTCCTTCCACACTTTTTGTTTCGTCCAGCTAAAGACACCCATGGTCAAGAATTGAAATTCTCATCTAGAAGGACAAGTATCTTCCAATACACTACTGTGTAGCCTTTAGGGGAAGCAATGTTTCAAGCAGGCAACATTCTTTTCTACAACACTCTTCTAAACTACCCAGAAACTTTGTGAAGATAAGATGAAGGAAAATTACTTTATTTATCAACACAGAATCTCCCCTTTCTTTTCCACTCCACCCTCTTCAGCATGCTTTTGCCATTATGGTATAATACCTCAGGACTGCTGTTTATCCAAAGATTCTTCCAGATGTAAGAACTGGGAATAAAGTGGGGAAGAAAAGGGAAGAGGGGAAAATCTCAGGTTCATGGCTTATGTCCATAGGCTTTTTTCCCCTTCCTACTGCCTTCTGCCAAATAAAAATATATTCTGAGTCTGCTATTGTATTGAAATGTCTCAGGCAGTTCATCAGTCCAATCACAGCTAATACTAGTCTTAGTCCTTAAACAAAAAGTGAGTACTTTTTCTCTGGCTCTTATTATATATACAAATCATTCCTTAAAATTGCCTCAAAATTCACTTGCAAGTACTTCAGCTGACATCAACATGATCTAGAGAACTCAGTTCCTGTAGTATATGCAGGTGCTACTACTCTTCTCTTGAAAAGCAAAGGTTGTTTATATTGAGTGTCATTCACTCACTTTCATCTTCACCCCCACAGAAGAAAGTGCCAAGACTCCACTTTCAAAAGGATCAGACCTTTGACCAATCTGGTTTACCCCACAGGCTGAGAAAGGTTCAAAAGAGCAATAGAGGAAGTTTCACCTACTCTTGTTCTGTGAAGCAGACTGGAAATGCAAACTATTAAGAAGTAGCATGACTTTACTATTCAGCACACAAAGGCCAATAGTAAAGAATGCAATGAATGAAGCATTTCCCACACCCTCAAGTCTTAAACCTGCAACATTGCAAACAATGATGATCTACAGACTTTTCTCAATTTTTAATTAATAATGATGTCTTAGTTTGGGGTTACAAATAGTCGAGATAGAAAGTGTAAACTCATGGAGCAGAAAAAAGAAACAATGTCTTGAATAGTAAACAGAAGAAAAACCGAGTAATCAGGGTGAAGCTGGAAGCCTGTGGACTGTGGTCATTGGAAGTGAGCTAGCTGGGATTGAGAAAGACTGCTGAGGAGAGTAGTGTAAATGGGGTGTTGAATGACTTAACCACTTATTTCCTTGCTTTTTGTTTGTGTTGGCATACAGGAAGTCCAGCAACCTTAACCAGAAGCCGAAAAAATCTGAGCATGTGGCTAGGTAGACAGAGAAGTAGAGAGTAAAAGTGTAATATACATCAGCAAAGAGCATAAATAACATTGGCTAAGAAACTAGAACAGCTTTGTTTCACACATCACAAAGTAGAGACAGAAGTACTATGTAACAATTCAACAGAGAGCTGAATAGAAGTGGAAAAAATAAATTGAAGACTTCTGTGACTTTAGCTCAATAGGAGGCAGTAGCACTTGCAAATTTATTTAAATGAGGTTCAAGAAACCTTGCATATCTCTGTATATAAATCATTCTATTAGTAAGACACACTGCATAAAAATTTCAGATATGGGGTCTGGCTCACCCTGTCAAGCTCTCCTACAAGGAGAGCCTGGATACATTCATTGCTTTAGGTATGATGGATGCCAGGTCTTTTGAGCTCTAAAGGAACCCAAATAAAGATGTCATGTTCAAAAAGAGTAAATGACAATATGGAAAACAGGTAAGCAGACTGTGTTTTATAATAATCCATCAACAACCAACCATCCTAGCACATACGAATCACCACAGTGAAGAGTACCCATTCAGAAAGGCTCCAAGAGTACCTGCTTTTTTTTTTTTTCCAAGTGGCAAGGTACCTAGTGTTTCCTCATGACAAATTCTTTGTCACAATATCCTAAACTAGTACAAGGTAAATAACTTGTGATCTTCATCTAAAAGAGCAGAGCATATCCCAGTGAATCATATATAGCATTTGCATGGTTCACGAATTGCTGAAAAGAAATACTATGCAATGCTTAGGAAACCAGGCTTAGACTGTGCTGCAGTAGGAGCTCTTTGTTTTTCTGCTCGGTTCTGTCTCACTGCTAGGCTCAGGACACTTACTGCTCTGAATGCTCTAATTTGATACTCTGCTGGTCTGAAGTGATCAACGTTTCAGTGATCTTTGCTTGGTTGTCTGACAAAAAAAAATTAGGAAAGGCAAGCATGGCAATGGATAAGTCCAGTCTGTATTGACTGGAGATGTTTGCAAAAGCAGAGAGAAAAATAGAGTGAAGGTATTCACACTGCCAACATCTAACCAAGGAGGACAGGCAAATGCCCTCTGTCATCAGTAAATAGACAGGCTCTTCTTGAGGTTCACTTAGGGGAATAAAATTTTCCTCTGTCAACAATTTGGAAATGTTTTGCTTTGTATTTCTTGCCCCTAGTTTTTCATATTTTGGTTCACTTCTTTTTGTTGGGGTTTTTTCAAGTTTCCCAACTAGGCCTTGCAATTGCAGACCTAAAGAAAAACTACTGTTCTTGCTTCCTGTGAATTGGACCACACAGCTGGATCTTCTATTTGTTTAAAAGCAGAGGTCTAAGTTCTGGAAGATACTGAGTGCTCTTGGCTTGCTAACTTCATAGATCAGAAAATCACTTGACAGCAGTAGAGATGCAATTATTTTTTTATTACTTGGTCTGCCGTCTCTCTGTCTCTGTCAGGCAGACTTTTCCCCTCCTAGACTGTTCTACCCACCTCACTATCTCTGTACAACCTCTTCTTGCTTTTCTCTTCTGAACTACACATGCATACATGGAACAGTGCCCAGATTCCTTCCTTCCCAGGATGGCTGGGACACAACGCAACCGTTACAAATTCCCCCATTTTCTTCACACAGATTCCACAGCCTTTATAACCAACAAGTATGAAAGACAGCAAGGCAGTGACTAAGAGCGTCCAAGAGACACTTCTAGCCAGTGTAGAAGCCAGGGTGTGGCCAGAAACTGGACACTTCACTGTATCACTTTTGGTTTTGTCCTGTAACACATCAGCAGAGCTTGCTCACAAACTGCATGCATTAAGAAAATGCCTTTTTTTAAAAGCTGTACTCATATTTCTAAATTGTAAGTTTTCATGCCACATTTCAAACTGTAAAATATTTTTTAAAACCTCTATTCTAGTCAAGAATTTACTAATTCAAATTTACCATTAGACAAGTGACACATCAAGAGCTTAATGAAGAAGTGTCGGGGTAAGAGTTTGGTTAAAGACAGGATTTCAACAGGTACATTTCAAAGATATAACGCAATTATAATTAACCTACCTTTAGATTTGTGCAGCTGAACACAAATTTTAAAAAGAACTGTGCCAGTCTGCTATAGTAGCTTGTTCCAGACTTCCCTATCTCTGTGATATAGTGTGTATGCGTTATATATAACATTAGCCAAAATCAAAAGGTACAATAGCAACAAAAGTAACCTCTCCATACAAGTTGAGAACTGTCTTTCAGGCAGTATACATGATTGTCTACATAAATTAATTAAATGAATAGATTACAGAATATAATTAACATTTTTGCTTCATCTATCTTCATTTTCTAAGCAGCTCAGTTAAATAAAAAAAGAAGTGCTGCTTCTTTTCATTGCTGTTAGTTTCACATGTGAAACAAAGACAGACCAACCTTAAGCCTTTTGATAAATATGATACCGTGGTAACTGCAGCATTCACTTTGTATCCCATTTCTCCAGGTTCCTGTCAGCCAGATGTCACTTGCAATGCAAACACTAGAAAAATATGAAATAATAATTTCATACATCATCTATGCGAGCATGAGCCAGTCAAACATTCAATACAAATTCAAACTGCTCCTACACATAAAGCAAATATCATCCAAATAATATTTAGAATGATTGAAAGGCTTTTGATTTGGAAGTGTATTCTCTTAAGCTAAGTGGTCCCCACGACCATCCAGAAAATTCAATTGTTTCATTTTAAAATGTTTTCTGCCCAAAATTATATCAAATCCTAATGTCTCAGTAGAAACACATGGGATTGGATTGCTGACTGGGCGCCCAATGTCAAAGAGGAATCTAATTTTCCAATGGCATTTCCTCATACTGTCTCACCAAAACACAAAATTGATAAAATTTTAATGGATAATTTTCAGAGCAGGACATTAGCCATCATGCTGGGAAATAGTGCAGGAGAACACCACGTAGCATCAGAAAGGCAATGTATCACAAGACAGTTTAAATAAATATTAATAAAGCACATGCCTTTCATTTTATATTTTCTCTTGCAACTAGAAACAGAATTCAGAAGGTAAGTTTTGCAATAATAGGCACATCTCTCTTCCCTTATTTTTCAGGGCATTTTTTACAAGTGATGCCCTTAAAGTATGGGTGTGATATATTACTTAAAAGAGCACAGTGTTCATCTTTTACTGGGGTGACACAGTCACAGTCAACACAGTCCTCTTCTCATTGACATCAATTGTGAAAGTCATATTGACTTCAATGACTATATCACTAACCACTCCATATAACAAAATGTTTTGTTAAGTAACTCTAAAGAAAAAATTGCAGTTCTGGGATAAATGAAACATCACCCTTCTGCATCTCCTGATGGGGCAAGGTACTGCAAGCATTTAAACACCAAAAGCCGTGATAAGATGAAAAGGGCTAAATCCTACTCCTGATGACAAATAAGTTATACTAGGGAGAAAGGTACTAATTAACTGTATTAGGTTATCATTCAGTAACAACGTAAAATACGTGTATGGAAATGTACTATTGAAAATGAGTTCTTCTTGGAATAATTTTCCTTTGAATTAAGTTAGGTCATTAATCATTTAAATTTGAGACTTATTTAGAAAATACAAGTGGACAGGTGAAAAAAAAAGTGAAATAAGATTTTACTAACCTTTGTAATTTATTTTGAATTTATAATGAAAGTGTAACACAGTGGAATATATGGTGAACTGGACTAACTCATCCTTCCAGGACCCATTTCTTGTCAATTTTTACTAGTTGGGTTTTGAAATCTGGAGAGAGAGAGAGAGAGAGAGAGAGAGAGAGAGAGAGAGAGAGAGAGAGAGAGAGAGAGAGAGAGGGAGAGAGGGAGAGAGAGAGAGAGAGTATTTAGTTGGGTGCATATGCAGATAGAGAAAGGTACGGTAGCGCTTACGCTTATGGGGCTATACCTGCTTTCATCATGAGTTAAGTCTTTAAAAACTTTAATAAATATCTAAGTAAAACTTTCAGAACATTAAAAAGACCACAACAAAAGAAAATCACAGTGATTAAAATGGAGGCTTAATTTTCTGGGGGAGAAAAAGCCTGCCCATGTCACATGCCAAGTCTACCACAGGTTGGTATTTTTCTTTTACAGTAAACTGCAAAACATCACTGAAATCCTCAGACTAGTTAAAGACTAGGGCTCATCATGCAGCCAGAGATGCTTCCATAGCTACAGCTTTCATTCAGAAATGCTCACTTTTATTTCACTGCTCAGAGGCCAGAGCCACTGTGAAGAAGAAGAAATTAATATTTTGGTAGAGATCTTTGTGGTTCACTGCACCTCTCTTCCAGTCAGCCTTGACAGGAGATTACTTCTTCAGAACTAGCCAATAAAATACTTTTGGCACAATGCAGAAGTCACGCTGGAGCTTGCTAAGACATGGCTTCCCCAAACCCCAGCTCTGAGCTGAACATAGCCAGCCTATAACTGCCCATCTCATGGACCAGTCAGTGAGTTATACCTTCCCCAATGCTTCTGGCATTTTTGCAACACCAATCTGCCAAACTGCCACATCTAGTCTATCCTCCACAAGAGTCACCTTTGCTCCTCCTGTAACTCAAAGGAGTTCCCCTTTCTAAAATAGGAGGGAAACAGAAAGCTAAAAAATGGAAGGCTGAGCTGGAGGCTTCTTTGGTGTGTCTGAGTGGAAACAAGGCCTTCCTGGCTCTTTCCTTTATCTTTCCTGCTCCACCTTCTACGAGTGGAAGGCAGTCTCCATTCTCTCTGTTAATCAAAGGAAGCAGAAAAGAGTTCTGCTTGCACTGCTTAAACATTCAACTGGGAAGGATATTCAGTGCTGGAAAGAAAGTTTTTCCAGAGAGGACTGAAATTCTCAGAGGGTTGGCAAGGTGCATTGTCTTGATCTGGCTACTCAGAGTAATGAAATCTAAACAGACTTTTATTAACAAGCCTTTTCACACCTCCTCTGCTCTCAGCTGAGCTCAGCACTGAAAGAGAGACTATAATGCAGTAAACTTTGAGAAGCTTTCTGTGCCTCTCTCAAATGAAGCATGCATTGGTTACCTAACTGTGCATGAGTACAGTACAGCACCAGCATCAGCTTCTGCCAAAACTCTATTACTGGAGGAAATTGCAAATTTGACAGATTTGCCATCCTAAAGTCATAATGGCCTAAGAATGAAGAGGAGAGTGAAACAGATTTGCTCACATCCTGACCAGACTTGCTCCACATCCTGGCTGATCTGTGCTGATAGCCTTTGGTAGTAGCTCAAGTGCTCAAAAGAACTCTTTAATTATCAAATTGACTTATAAGTCTATTTCCAGCTTTGCAAACACCAGTGAACTTTTATTTTAACAAGAAAAAAAGTACACTGAAAACACACCACAGATGCACACATTTTTCTTTCTCATTTAGAGAAAAACTTTATGTCTGAGACTTGTAGTTTTAGCTGTCTCTTTTTCTCCTCAAAATGATTTCACTTCTCTCAGTGCCAGCTGAATGTCTCTTTTCTCGTTCTTTCCTTTTAAGACTTTGAAGTTTCTAAGTAGATTAGGTAGGTAACTATCTGTTCAAGACTTTGTGGAACATATTCAGAGTAGCTAACACCAGGTGGGTTGATACTGGAGCAGGCACAGCAGGATTGCTCCAGAGGCTCCTGGCAGTTTGAATAACTGGTGCATCTGTGCAACCTAATTCCATATTTTGACTACTCAAACAACACACCTCCTTGTATAACCTGCTGGTGGTCACCTGTATCAGGCACTTTGTCAAATAAAATCTGAAACCATTATATTAAGTTCTTCACACAATGAAGAAGGAGCCCTGCATGCAGAAATATTCCATGTTGGTTTCCACAAGCTGGACTTACTGATCAGCTACAGGGGGAAATTATACTGTAAGTAGCACTTTGCAATATTTAAGCTTGAAAACGTGCAACTGGGCATAGGGTTAGTTTTACGTGTCTGTATTCTCTTTGCTAAATGTTTAGAGATACATTTGCATCTCCAAGAAAAATGTACATGTTAATTACCTCATGTTTGCACTGTACTTTCAGGAAGGAAAGCTATATAAGTGCTAAGTGCTATTAGCATCATCTCCTTCTATTTTTCTCTTTCAGCTTTTAAGTGAATATAGTGCTTGCGAAAGTTGTTGGATTGACAGCCCTGGAGACTGAAGTCTAAAGTGCAGCACACCCGCTGAGCCAAACAGAACTAAAATGTACAAAAGCCTCTCACCAAATTTTAAATACATGCTTCATTTAGCCATTGTTCTATGATGGCATGTAATACTACCACTGAAAGTTTCGCTGCTCCCATTTATTTGTTCTAAACATCAGTTCAGACTCTTCCTTTATTTCTTACTTTTAAAAACCTTTTCTTGCTGACGGGCAACACCCCAGAGACCGCTTCCCCGCCTTCAAAATCCCACGTTAAGATGGAATGCTGTTGAAGCGTAACTTCATGCTGCTGCAGTCAGGTACAATGGTGCATCCTGGCACTCACTTTGCACATCACAGAAAAGTACATTAGCTAATCTCACGCAGTTTTAGTACTGATCACACTAAGTGCTTGTCTGCAGAAATGCTACTCTATATTATAATCTAAATCTGAGGCAAGGAAACTTCTAATGGAAGATCTGCTCCTCTAGACAGGAATACTAGTGTTTCTTAGAAAACTAATAGTTAAATAACAATTCAGTGTTTTCTGAGAAATGGGTCATCTTATTTTTATTTAAATACTAGATTTCCAGGAGTGCACCTCTGTCCCCTGAAAGAGGTTTGGAGTTTTTTATAATTTACTTTTTTGAAATCCTTTATGGTATACCAAAAGACCAATCCTGTCTTCTAAGATGCCTCTCTTCACACAAGTACATTCAGATCACTAAAGCTTTCTCTCAATTTCAGCTAGGGCCACTGCTCTCTCTGGGAGATTGCCATTCCTGTAAACAAGTTCTCCAAATTACACAAACGTTTACTTCACAGTCTCCCTTTATTCACTGTCTGCTAGCCTCCAGGTGGGACTGTTTGAGCTTTTAAGTGAAGGGACTGATCCAAGCTGACTACAGTGAGCACATGAGATGCAGAATACCTGCAGTGTGTAGAGCTGATACTAACAGCTGCTGTTTCAGATGCTTCCAGAAGATTCCTTCACTTGTCTTGACAGGTTCCAAAATGCAAGTTTGGTGCCTGGGTCATCTTCAGTCCTGCATAAGTTCAAGACCCAGCACTTACAGAAAGTAATTCCTTTCCAATTCCAATTACTTTCCAGTTCGGGAAATTTCTCAGGGCTTCTTGTCAGGGCAGGCTAGTCTTTTATGATTTCCAGCCTGCAATGCTGCTCCTTTCTATTTCATCTTGACTTGATGTCATTAGTCTTCTTTCACAGAAACCTGAGCATTCTTTTCCTAATTTATCTAGATGGTACCCTGACAGCAGCTTCTTTGATCAAGACTTTGCCATTTATGTCTCTTCTCCCGTTAATCATTCTCTGAAATGAGACTTGTAGTAAAAAATAATTAAATCAAGTCTGACTGCCTTCAAATTTCTTGGCTTTCTGGGATTCTGGGTGCTCACTTATGTCAGGCCCTTTGGAGACACTGTGCTTTCTCTGGTCTATTAAACAGGTCATTTGGGCTATTTTCCTTTACTAGAAGGTCAAAACAAGTTTTACAATTGGTGAAACTAAAGAGATATTTACAGGACTTAGCTATGACACCCAGACAATTTTTTGTTTGATAGTTCTCCCAAAAAAAAAAAAATCTGGAGGCAAAGTGGCCACATGATAATTTGTCCTGTCCTTGCTTCTTGGGAAACAAGAATTCTTGATTACGCAAAATGTCTGTGCTTAACTCCAGGTTCCCACCTGTTCTCTTTCCTTCAGATATTGATTTTCTGTCACTTCATATGTGCAGAGAAAAAAAGACTAATGATTTGTTGGAAAGTGATATTTTTAAAAAATCTTTTTATAAATGTCGTCTAGACCTTATGTTTATCTGCCTCATGTTTTGTGAGATCTGATTCTGAATGAAAACCTCCAGCTTGTGAAATGCTTCAGGATCCCTTCTCAGCAAGATGGTCTATCTCCTACTGGTCACTTATTCTCTCTTGCAAGGTGAATTCCAAGTCCAAGGCATCTGTGGTCTGGTTCCTAAAAGTCTAAAGGGCCAACCATGACTAACACCCTAATTTCTCTGGCCAGTGGAAGTCTCATTAAGAGTACAGCTTATCTGTGAGTGAAAGGAAAGTTCCATCAACCTGAGTTGATAAAACAAACTGCCCCAGGGGAATATCACAATATTTAACACCTTCCTTGCCAATGAGAAGCACCTTTCTTTATGACTTTGCTGGCATAACCACAGATATAAGTCTAAAATTAATTAAACAAGAAGTGTTACTGACTACCTTATTCCAATTTGACAAAAAACAGGGGAAAAAAAAGACATGATGTTTGATGTACAGTCACATTATTTGGCTCAAGGTCAGAAGGTGTTGAGGTTTTACAGTGCTCAATATATTTTAGGAATGTGTGTATGTGTGTGTATATAAAATAGTTGTAATATACCATACAGATCTACATAGATACAGAACAGGATTAAAAACAAACAAACCAACATTAAGACTTTTTCGACATCTATGACAGACCAGCATTTCTGCTCAAGCCAGAAATTATCATCTAGCTTTGTCAAACACCATTGGTTTTTATAAAAAATAGTCTGATAAATTCAAGGCAAAAAATCATCCAGTTTCCTGTAGTACAAATGGCTGCATATAATGCATGTTCTTGCTATTAAGTCTAAAGCATTACAAGACGATAATGTTCTGTATCTCATCTCAAATTTTCAAACAATCCAATATCCAGTCTATGTATAGATATATTCTTGCTGTTTAATCTCTTCAAAATCAATCAATATTAATGTGTCTGCCTTAAACTTTTAAGGTCATTGTCTCCCTTCTGACATTTTAAACTACATCAACATCACATTATATCATTATAGACTCATGAAGCAATGTACTTTTACATTTTTGCAAGATAATGTCTCTTTTGTGTTTCAGTTTTTATCATAATATAAATCTTGAAATGTAATTTGCATATCTTTTGTTTAGCAAAGGAGACCCCCATTTATGGCTATGTAATTTTAATACATAGACTTAAAAGTGGATGACTTTTTAAAGGAAATGCACCAAAATATTCCAATTTATTCTTCAACTGAAGTGGCTGCTCCATCAGTAAATTAGTAAATTCCCTTAACAATACACTTGCTAACAGTTATGGTCTGCCTGCCTTGGGCTCGCCTGACAGTAGGGTTGCCATCTGTTAAGAAGTCCATTCATGGATTTTAAAGGGCTATTTCTAGGCTTTTACTTTAAACACTGAAAAACACCTCTTAGCTCTTCAGCCTTACCTCTACTTGTCCTGTTTCTCCTGTCCTCTGTTCACCGCCCTTCCCACCCTGCCAAGAGCAGCAGCGTACTCCCAACACTGACTGGTCTCTGCACCAGCAGCCACATCCCAGCTAAAGGCTTTCAGGCACATTCAGTTCCAAGGAAGTCTGGCCCATTTTTAATGTCCAAGGTGTGCAAGCAGAGAAGAGGGAGGACACTTACAGACAGGAACAGACAGAAATGAACAGGATCAGTCAAGAAATTCAAAAGCACCCATGAAGGAAACAAAATCAAGACGATGAATGCGAAAGGGATAGTAGGAGCTCTGGCTCTGGATAGATGGATATTTCATGAATTCCTTCAATAAATAGGGAACCTCTAGGGAAATTCAACACCTGGCAATCTTAGTGGATAGTGGTGCTGCAAAGAAAGCATAATGTTCACCCCTCTGGTAAATTCAAGCAATTAAACCCCCTTAAAAAAAAGGCCCTCTTAGGCTTTCTGCCCAGTAAACTCACAGCGAAAAGCAGCTTTAATAAATGTTATAAATCTCACCTCTGAGCCAACAGGAAATTCAAATGTTTTGCATGTGCAGGAGCCAGGGAGTTGGTGAAACAAAAGGTAAATGTGGATATTAGAATAGGTTATGCCCATACTCAGACCGGACAGCAGTAGATGCATGAGGCTCACAGAGATGACAGGTTTTTTAAAAGCATCCTTTCTAGTGCCATCTTTGACCATTTATGTTTGTGTTACAGAATTCTCCTTTCTTTGTGAGTGGACAAATTTGTTTAGTGATAAGTTTGCTGGCTCAATGAATTCAGGATTACTCCTTACCATACATTATTGGAAAGTAGTTTTGAGTTTCAATGTTTTAGACATAAAACTAAATAAAGAAATGGTAACAAATATCTGTGGTTTCTAAAATGAAAAGATCAAAGAAAAGAGACTGCAGAGAATTTTTGATCAACACCTTGACAAGGGGTGTTAGTTTTAATAAACAGTAAGAATTTTAGGCCATTATTAAGTATGAGATGCAGTCTCAGCTGTGTTTCTAATTTCCTTTCTTGCCTTTACTGCTGTTGTATAAAGCTCTGTAGTGACAAAAAACATTTATTGAAAAAATCTGAGCAGACCATTCAAGATTACGTTATTTCACCTGCCTATGAGAAATATTTGCCTCTTTGCCCTCCATGATGACAAGAGCTGCAGGTACATTCTGTATATGGGAAAAATCACTGGACAGAGATGCACTTATAGAAGCGAATAAGAATTTTTTAACTGAGTCTGAAGACTAAATGATCACGGTACACAGTTCCTTTTGATTGTTGCTCTTTTAAAGCCACAGATAGACACAGCCAGATCTTTGTGCACGTTTTTTAAAAGTGAATTTAAGTATGTAAAAACAATGCATATTTGGCAACATATCCTGTGATAAGGAGGTTTAATGAAAATCTTCTGGGAAGAGGTTGTCTACCAAGCTATAAATACTATATTTTTTGTCTGCCACACACTACAGGCTTATGAAAACACAGAAGACCACGAAAATTAGGATGAAGAAATAGCGAAGGAGAGACAGAAGTTTGGATGGAAATAAGCTGTATTTGCTGCTTGAACTTTTCATAGGAATCAGGACAGAGGCCTGCTCGTTTTTCCACTCTTAGTTTTTGGGGCAGGTGGGCAGAGAGTGTTGTTATGAGTGAAGTCTCTTCAGAAATCTCTTCATCACCCTCAAAAAAAGCTGAGAATTAATTATTTTATTACAAGAGGGACACAAGAAACAAATATCTCTTTGTTATAATGAGTCCATCTCTGGCTTTCCGCCTATAGTACACTTCCTTAGGGGATTATCAAGATTATTAGTAATTATTACTAGTAAGCCATTACTATGAATAATGGTAATTACAATATCATTTAAGGACCCTAGTCATAATCCTTGTGGAAGACTTATGAGCATAGTGAAGACCAAGGCTTTGCACATGCCTGAAAATGAACAAATACAGAGTTATATTCCGGAGAGCCAAACACTCAAAGCATTTCATTTGTCCAAAGACAAATGACTGACATCTTTTAACAACTTTTTTTAACTTTTAAAAGAAAACCAAGTGAAAACAGGAGGATTGGTGGAACCACATAATCCCATCTCTAGCCCCAAAATGTTCTAGTTGTGTGACATTTCTGTTTACAGTAAATACTGTTTAAAGAGCAGTGCAGATCCAGACACCGAATGGATCAAGGACACATAGAGAACATTCAGCTATTCTGGATATTCCATAGAAGGGCAACAAGATTGTGTCCAACCCAGTTGGCTTGCTCTATGTCCCTTATTTGACAGAATTCTAGTTTTTCCTTTAACAGAGAGCAAAGCCCTGCTATGAGTTAATGTCTAACATATGCTCAGAGTGGACACACCTTAATTTTCCCACTTTTTACATTTCTTTTTATGGTTTTCTCTGAGGAACACATACCCTCCCTTCTCTTTTTGCATCAGCTCTAAATCCTTGTCTATCTTGCTTTCCATCTTCAGAGTCATGAGAGAACTCTTCTAAAAGTACTCTGCTGAAAATTTCTGATCTGGTTTTCCACTAAGATAAGCAGAACTGCATTTATAACCTTTTAACTTCACACATAACTTCATAACTTTAGTTTACAACTATATAAAATTTTGTAAGGTTTTATTTTTAAAGGATGGTGTTATCTTAACATGAGCTATGAAGTCACTTGATATATATATATATATACACACACTATGTGAGCATATATACATATTAAATATGTATATCATTACACATGGACATATGCTTCTGACAAAACGTGAAGAGAGGACTTCTCATGCTATAAAAAATGGTATTTGCAACTGCAATCCAGAATATATTGCAAAGGGTATTAAAATGTGTATAGTTCTATTTCAAAGAAAAACATTTTTCAGTGTAACATGCTGCAGCTGTGTTCGTTAAGATTTCCTGATCATGGGGGTCACTGCAAGAAACTCAGCACTACCTTGACAAAGGTGACCAGAAGCACTCTGCCCAGAAGTGCCCCTCCCTCTGCATTAGAGGAGGAATTGCAGGTCAAATGCTCACAGGCACATCTATCAAAGCCAAAAAAAATACTTTTGTAATACTATATTTAAGAATCTAAAATCACTCCAAAACTTATAGAAGCTGGTTATCCAACCTCTTTATTACGCTGGCATTACATCTACTTAATTTCTGGTTCAGTCCAGATGCAGTTCAATTTCAATATACAAACACTGGTTCTTGGTTGTCAAGCCCCACATAACTGTTTACATGAATTTAACAATACTACAGGGCTTAAACAGGTAAGCATTCAGGGCTGGAAACATGTGACAACTGCTGTGTCAAACCTGCACAATGTACAGAGCAAGAGCCAGTTAGGCCAGCTCTGTTATCTTGAGTACAGAATCTTTTCCAATGCCTCATTCTTGAAAATTAGGTAGGCCTGATAAGCCCTATCTATTTGCATAGAAAAGTATCCTGTCTAAGTCTTTCATGTTGCCTAGGTTAAGCAAGTTTTAAATTCATACCACAAACAAGATACTTACTAAGGAGGGGAAAAATGCACATCAAGGGAAGCCCTATTATTTTAGCTACACAATTCTGGAGTTTGGTTTAGAGCTTTAGGGTTTTTAAATATATTTTTGCTTGTTAGCTCATTTTTTCCCCAAATTCAGTTAAGATCTGCTTTGGATATGAAATTTTATATAACAATATTTTTAAAGTTTTCAATTTTGGCTCATGGAAATTACCAAGCTATTATACACCCCCACTCTTGTGTGAAATTTAAAGGTACCTTTCACGACTTTCAAGCACTGTGTTTCCCAAAAGAAGAAAGGAAGTGCAAAAATATAATTGTTGAGATTAAACCTCAAATTTGCTTTAACTATCATTTTTAAGAACTGATACACTCTCGGTGCCCTAGTTCTACATCAGCCCCAAAACAGACATAAGACACATTCTTTACTTTGGTGAGCATGAAACTGTTTCTACATTAAACATTTTTGCTTGGTCCTTAAGCAATAAGTTAGGCAGAGAGAGTGTGACAGACAAGTTGCTATTTCAGACTTGAAACAGCACCTGGAGGGCCAAGACCTTTCCCACTTTAATAGCAGACAGAGAATCATGGCAGTGATCAGGGTCATATGGTGGGTGAGGAAGTCACTGATACTGAAGGATCAGATGTCACCGTGACAGCTGTAATACCCAGGGCTTACTTCCTTCAGCTAAAAAATATCCACAGAATATGGTGAATACACTGCTGCAATATGTACCTCTTCTACCTTTGTGTCATTTTATAAACATTTAACTCCTGAAGGCTCACAGTGCAAGAACAGAGCAACTAACCCTCGCAAGGCATTATAAGGGACATATAACAGAAGAAGAGGGGGTTTTTTAATCTTGAAAATTCAGCAGAAAAGATATTATTTGCTTGTTATTGACAATTCATTCCTCTGAGATAAAACAACTTAGTTACTAGAGGATCCCAAGGAGACAGCTGGAAGTGATGAGCAGGACAGCATTCAATTGCAGCAAGTGAACATCATAAAACAGGCACCACTGGATTAAAAAGTAACCTTAAACTGTTTAGTGTACACAAAGGCAGCCTAGTCAAAACACTTCAACAATGATTTAAAATCTCAAGTTAGAGACCAGTTTCAACCTTTAGGGAAGCCTTCTCTATTCATAAGGAGCTTAACTAATCATAACTTTCCATGACTTATCAGAACTGGATGCAGTGTGCCACAGCATGATAACTGAGCTCTGGAAATGTAACAAAAGATGTCTTTTTACAAAAATAATGGTGAGACTAAACCCCAAATTTTAATCTTTGAACTTGGTGCGGGAATAACATCCTGTAACTCGTGAAGTGTTCCCATGAGCATGCAGGGAGTCTTGGGCAGGCAGCTCCTGTTTGTGTTACTGTGATGTGGAGGGCAGCACGTGTATCAGGGAAGGAGCAGATTCCTGAAACCTGGTCCCAGGATGCTACACCAAGTGCATCACCAGGAAACAGGACAGGCAGTATCAGACCACTGCATTTCTGCAGATAGCTAGCTATGGAAATAGTAAGTCTACCTGAAAAATAACATTACTTTCAGTTCATCTAATCGCTCAGTATTAAAAGCCTAGTATTTAAGAAAACATGCAGTATGTATTTTCTAACATGATAAAAACTCTAGCTTTAAGAAAGCTTCAGAGTTAAATGGAGCCCAAAAAGGACCAGATTTCTATCTGTGTTTTCTTCGGTGTAGCTCCAGATGCATTAAGACCTCAGCAGAGACCTGCAAATATTATGTACAGCTTTCTTTTATCTTCTGGAAAAAAAGGGGGGGGAAACAGTATGAAAGAATGAAACAGTGCCAAGCACTACAAGAAAGGCTTAATAAATAGAGCCCAGGGTCACAATGTTGCTCTTATTTGCCCTGAAATATATCACTGAAGTTCTGTATATTCATATTTGTTTACATTATAAATGTACTAAATGAGCTAATTATAGTGATCATAATTTACAATTAAAAACAAACAGTTAGAAATTTCAAAGGCTTTCAATATCTTTTCTTTAATCATTTACCCAGGCTCAAAATATGCATTTTTTAGATTAAAGCATTAAAGTTGCTAATTATATTCTCAGAACTAACAATTATTTCTTTACCCTTTTACTACCTTCTTCTGGCAACAAAAAAATGTCAGCACTGATTTAATTTTTTGTTATTACTGGATTAAAAGAAATTTCTAAAATGCAATTAAATGTGCCCTATAGCTATAGTAACTTTTCTATCAGCATCCAAAGCCTCTTCACTAAAACAACAGCATAAAAAAATTATTCAGACTTTCTAGACATACTTTTTTTTTCCTTTTATAACACATTCCTTTGGTGATTATCTCCAATGACAACTCAACCATCTTAATGAGACTCTGTGCAAATCTAGATCTTGGTAAAAGCGAAAAATGAAAGTTAAAGAGGCTGTTAAGAGTGCAAAACCCTGCACATGTCAAGCACTGGTTCTTCACCTTTGGAAGCTTGGTTCAAGTTCACCCTGAGGCCCTAAGTGAAAAGTTCAATAGTCTCAACTATGTCCCTACCCGATATATCACAAAATCAATTACTTTATGATGGTACATTTGGTAACCTATGCTCAGACAGAATCAAGTTTTTTCCCATTGGGAATTCAACAATTACCTTCTCAGTAAATTATTCTCAGATAAAACAGAAGTTCCTGCTATCAGCAGTAGTTCCTCCTTTTACTGCCTCTCTTGTTTTGTAGTTGAGCTGGTTTGGAACAGTGATGTTGCACTCAGCCCATGCAGCAGTAGCTGCTGTGTGATCACAGTGATCCATGCTGACAGGACACCAAAACATGATTCAGTGCCCACATTTTTACTGGTTTGGGAAAGAAGAACAGTCACTGCAAGCAACCATAGAGAAAATTGTAGCAAGGAACATAATTGAAATTCTACAGTTCCTCAAGGACCTGGCTTCCTCTGGAGAACCGGGAATGGTAGGGCCCCGCCTTTAAGTTTTTTAGTTGTGAACACGATTTTGTAACTGCCATTAACAGTATCCTTGGCCCAGGCCTCAAGAGCACACTGATCCACCTCACTAGTAGCCCTCCCAAATTTACATATTGTGTTACTTTTATAACAGCTTGTTGCTGGTGTGGATATATTTATGTTAATTACTTAATATTAGTATTTCCAGTTTAAAGACATAGCTTTCACATAAGTGAATGCCAGCCTGAATAATAAATATGAGTCACTGAGTGGTTTAGATATGTAATATGCATTCTGTATGCTGCTTTTTAAATCAAGCTCCAGTCATTGCAAAGGACCATTCCAGCCCCTGCAGTGGTCTGTCCAAACAAAGCTCATTTAGCTTAGTTTAATACTCAACAGTCAGAATTTTGTTTCGTAAAACCACCAGCAACAAAATTAATGCTAACCAGCATCCTCTGTCAGAGTTGGCTGATGGCACACACATTCATTGTCTCTGAAGCAGATTATTCAGTCCTAGCACCAAGTAAGCCAGCAGTGATACTGTCCCCATTGTAGTAATTTTGTGGAATCTATTCTGCCTTAAACAGACATCTTCCAGATTAAAATACTGAGAGAAAATAAGACAGATAGTTGACAATCAAACAGAATTTTGATCTTATTCTCTCCAGAGTAGAAATGTCTAGATATGAGCAGTGAAAATGATGGGAGCCTAAAGGAAAATCCCAGTGTGCAAAGATGAAAGAGACCGAGACTGCCCAAATAAAGAATGGTGTAATAGACACAGGCCACATAATGAATGACAGGAAAACACGAAGTCAAAATTCCTATTTACCCTTACACATAATACAGGGACATAAGGACACACAATGTCACTGAGAGAATATAAATCTTAAAAAGAGTTTTAGTCATGCTGACCTCTTATCACTGTTCACCAAATTTACACTTTCTCTGCTATAAAATGGGGATAATATTCTTTCTTCCCGTTCAACACAGAAAAACTTGTTGGGGAAATATTCATATAATTCTATAATGAAGAATGCCATTGAAAATAGTAAAAAGAAATTAGTAATTTCAAGTGCAGTGCAGGTTTGGATTGCATCAGCTGGCACAGTGGACAATAAATAATGCCTAAGACTATAGACTAGGCAATGAAGTTAAATAGAAATATTCAACACCTTCCTTGTTCCCTGCAAATCATCGCCCTCTTGCGCAAAATGAGGCAACACTAATTAGTGATTTTTAAATAAGGATGCTACCCTAACACAGCTGAGAGAAGCTCACTCAGGATTCTAGGGCCATCCTTGAAACTCCTGTGCTTGATCTTGCAATCTAATTGACTGGTGTCTTGTGTAACTTTTGTCTAATACAAAGTTATAAACAAGGTACCATTTCTACAAAAATAACCAGATTATTAAGTTGATTGATTGCAAAATAAATATGAAATATTTGAATTGCTTCTCTAGAGAGATGCAAAAGATTTCATTTGTAGTCTTTGATTTTGTGATCATTTAGTGCATTTCTCATAGGAATAGTGCATTGCTAAGGAGCATTTCAATTCCTCTGTAAATGTTACACTCCTCTACTGAACTTTAGCAAGAAACCTGCTCAAAGCTCATGCTTAGACTTCTGCATCTTTCCAAGCACACTCTTTCTTCATCAAGACCAGAAATATGCCCACCAAAATGGTGATGAAGAACAACTGGACAATTCAAAAATTCCTAAGTGCAGAATCTAATGTACCTGTTCCATTTAAGGAGGCCTCTGGACAGTCAAGCCAAAATGTTGATGGAAGTATTTTGCAGACTGAATAAATTGTCTCAAAATAAAGGAGTAAATATATCAAAAGTTATCATACATACTTCATTTAATGTATAGGCCTGAACAAAGGGGACTTAAAGCAGGCTATTAAAGCTGATTTTTCTTTTAGAGCACAGCTGGTATAACACAGCACGTGCTTTTTTTGTAACACCACAGTAGGAATATTTCTGGATATGTAGATGGATTTGAAAACTCATGGTAAAATTTTGGATGACCTGGTTACAAGTTCCTCTGGTAGGTTGGATGAGATGAACTCAGATATGTCAGAAAGGCCAACACATGAAATGCTGTATCTAACAGAAGAGAGGATAAGGTATCAGGAAAAATTTCTTTACTCTAACCATTGTCAACCATCAGTCTGAAGTGCTGAGTCACCATCCCTGGAGGTATTTAAAAGACAGGAAGAGACTTGGCAGTGTTTGGTTTACTGTTGGATTCAATGATGTTAAGGGTCTTTTCTGACCCAAATTATTCTGTGATTCTATACACTGTGTTACAGACTTACCAGAAGTAAAACTGGGATACCACGGAATAAATTCCTCTCTAGTCCACAGGTGGTTTGCACATCTGTGGGATAAACATCAGCCTGTGTTTAAATTCTTCTGTGTAGGAACATTTGGGGTTCTTTTTAATGTCTTGCATGAAGAGAGAGTAAAGGAGCTGGATAATGCAAATACTGATGTCCTGTCCTTTATGTGGACTGATGAATGTGTTCACTGCCACATCCAGGTCAAAGATGCACCAGCTGGAGGCTGAGAGTTTTACATGTAGCTTTGCCTTGGCAGACACCTTGCAAATGCCAGCAGACACAGCCTTAGAGAAACAGGAGGACTTCTCGGAGAAGAATGCAGCTGGGGCATTTCCTCAGCATCAGATGTGCAGACGTGGTGGTGAGGGACACCGTTCACTGGGTGAACCCACTTCACTTGGCAGGGTGAGCTTTATGGTTGGATTTAAAGACCTTAAGGGTGTTTTCCAACCCAAATGATTCTACAATTCTACGCTGTCCTGGGATGTTAGACTGTTACGTTAGGACAGTCAAGCAGCCCTTTAATCATTCCATCTGAGCTTCATCTGTACCTCAGGATGAGCTACAATCCACCATTGCTGAAGAGAAATATGTGCCTACTAGACCAAGTTACTCTTGCTGATGATCAGCTGTCAGGAAGGCAGACTGTCCACTGACTAGATCAAGTTAATAAACGTTGGGAAGGGATCACAGAATCATTGAGTGGTTTGGGTTGGAAGACATCTTAAAGATCATGTGGTTCCAACCTCTTGACATCTTTCACTGGACCAGGTTGCTCAGAGACCTATCCAACCTGGCCTTGAACATTTCCAGGGATGGGGCATCCACAGCTCCTCTGGGAAACTGCAGGGAATACGCAACTGGCAGATCCTTACCCACTGAGGGTAAGAGGGGTGCCACTTGTATTGTCAGCAAATTGTCCAGCCACATCAAAACCAAATCCTACTGAGACCATGTGTAGGTTCAAGGCAGCATTCAAAATGACTATTATTCTCCGTATTCACTGGAATTTCTCAATTCAGGCTGTATCAGGACACTTAAACTGTATCATACAGGTTCACTTTCTGAATAAAGGATTAACAAAATAAAATATTTTCAAACTGTACACGCAAACCTTCGTGCATGGCACACTATTCTGTTGTTACAATCTTCAGAAGATAATATCCACCTAGTCCAACAGTTGACAAAAAGCAATGAAATCTTCATGTCACAAGGATGCTAAGATAACTAGATAAGCAACTAGTAAGGAAATTTTAGTAAGGAGTTTCCCAGGTCTACATTGGATATCAGGTTTTATCTAGAGTTAAAGAGGCAAGAATCCAATACAGAGAAAGTCCATCACATAATTAGAAAACAATCAACACTTTTTCTAACGCTGATTTCTTCTTCACTCTAAACTGCTTCATTGACTTTAATTAAACTTGCCCTGGGTTATGAAGCTAGCAAGCTGCAGAAACATTTGAAAATTAAATAAAATAAAAGCATCTTTCTTGTCTGAAGGGTTTTTGCTTAGCTGTACTACATTTCTGACTTAGAGGATTTTTGACTTATTAGAAATGCTGTATGTGACACTGCAAGACTGTTGGTTTTGCTCTTGAATTAAGATGACCTCCAACTCCCCAGTAAGAATCACAACATTAAATTGTTGAGATTAACTTCATGGCTCTTCATCACAGAATTCCTCTGCTGGTTTCTGAGGAATGGTGTGATGCTGTCACCACTTACATCAGCCCTACTCCCAGTTTTGTTTAAGGACAAAGGAAAGGAATGTTGTATATTTACAATACAGGCAGTTTTCATGCCAATAGCTCAGGCCAAGGTTAAAAGTACATGACACAGACTTTGGAGGAATAAAAAGGTGGCCTGTGTCCTGTCCCAGCCTGGGTCTGGCTCATGAGAATATGACCAAAATTCCCAAGACTGAGAGTGAATGGAATAACTTATAAAATATAATTGTTGTGAGAAAAGAAGACGGGAACAACCATATCAGATATATTCCAGCCTGGAGTCCTCTAGTTTCAATAGATGTGACCCTCACTTAAAATTCTAAATTAAATAAATTCTGGTCAAAGGTGGGCCTGGTAAAGAATTAGGAAACTTCAGGTCTGATTAAATTTTACAATTTGGTCTGCCTCTATTTTGAGTTGTTCTCTTTTTATCCTCTGAAGAACTTCCTAGAGACAATTAAGAAGGGTTCAAAACCTGTACTTTTTATCTCTAGAAAAAGCAAAAATATATTTTGGAAATATTCCAAGTTTTGTTAAGAAAGCAGCAATTACTTGCAACTGCATGCACATCTTGGTGAAGTACCATACAGTACTGTAAAGTATTGTAGTTTAATCTGGGGTTCAAAAGATTTTAATTCAATTTTTGAACAGCTTTTCTATTTCTTATTCTCCTGACATCCACAGATGTCCACAGATGTCTGAAAAACCAGAATTTCTATGCATCAGAAGGCTACTGTCCTATATCCCCTACTATCCTATGTCCTCTACTGGTCTTCAGATATTACCTAGATATCCTCACTAAAGTCCAAAGAAAGATCTTCGTAAAAGTCAGTGGCACCAGAATCAACCATACATATCTGTAAATTTAACATATGTAAGATAATATGTCTACAACAGAACACCTGAAAATAGATTAATTGCCATTTGTTATATCTTGAATGTGCACATAACATTGACGAAATGGGAAGAGTTTTCCAAGCAGGTAAAGACAGCCAGTGCAAGCAATCTATAATAAGATACAACTCTACTTATGTCCACTCAAGCTGTTTAACACCACAACAGAATTCCTCCATAGTTTATGGACATTTTCCTTCACCAGAGAAAAGTTCTCTGAGAACTTTCCATTAACTTCAATAGATGCCAAAACAGGCCCAAGAGCAGGAAATTAAGAAATATACTGTACCCAAATGAAATCATTGTGGGAATTTAGGTAGGCAGAACATAATTATTCACACTTGAATCTGGAGAGAGCACTAGGTTTATATCCCCATTCTGGCAAACATACGAGATATATAATAATCAAGAGGAGCAGGGCTGCTGGCTTTCCTCTCAATCAAAAGAAAAGAATAAAGGAGGAGAATAATATGTTTGCTTGATGCTGAGTAAAAGGAAGGAATGACATTTATTGCATCATCGGCAAGACTTGCCAAGAAACAAAATGTATTAAATAAATAATCACATTTGAAAAACTAGAAATTTGGTTCTTTGCTGGCGCAAATTGAAATGTATGGTTTTCTGTCTTTTGTGTTCAGTTCTAGGGAAAAATCTTTAGAAATTAGTGTCTTTGCAAAATACTGATACTTATCATTTCTACATTCTTTGATATAGGTAAGGATACCAAGAAGCACTGAAAAAAATAATGGATTCTCTTGCAAATGTACTGGATTGTAAAATAACAAAAAGTTCCAAATCTTGTAATAGAACTGCATTACATTCTAGGAAAGTAGATCCATTTCTGAGGTGGAACATGACAGCTTTTTAACTTCCTACAACAATATGTGACAGAAGAATACTATATTCAGTTGATACCGTAGGGTGATTTATGGAGGCAGAATGTAATAATATAAATTGAGTTTCAGAAAGACACTGTGACTAATCTTACAAAAAATGCTACAGGATGTTTAATAATCCTGGTGGGTCAGAAGTTGTTCCTCAAAAAATTCTCTTAAGACTGATTGTTATTAAAGTATGTACTGCATTTGGTTCATTTTTCATTTAACTATGTAGTCTAAAACTGCTGTCAAGTGCAAATATTTGAGTTGTAATTGGATACCCATACAAATGGAATAGAGCCACCAAACCTCAATGAAAATTACAATCATAGAATACTTAAGGTAGTAAATGCCCTTTGAAGAGTCATAAGACAAGCATCTGTCCACATCTTTTGAGGTCTCCCTAGCAGTACTCATGAGTATCTATTGTCCCATTAATCCAAGACAAAGGAGCAGGAATGAGGCAGCACACTACAACTCCTTTGCATTCACTGTGTAAACCTCCTCCATTGCCTCCCTTCAGCATTAAAGGCTGTGGTGCTTGTGAGTGGCAATTCCTAAAAGACTGAAGTGAGCAGAGAGAATAAATGGGAACACATAACGTGTACAGTTGAGGGGCTTGACTCAAACCCCTTAGAAATTAGGTGAAGTCTGTGTTTTACTTACAAGGCGTCTGTGTCGGTCCTAGTTGAGAAGCAGAGCAGTTTTCACAGTATGTCTCTCGCTGTCTGCAGAGAGGCTGTGACTGCAAACGCTTGGAGCTCTGGTCTGAGCCAACATGGTTTCACAAGGAGATGACAGAGGAACAGACGCGGTTCCATGGCTCTGACGTACACTGAGTCTACAACGTGGCACCCCTGCCAAGGCCTCCGCGGGACGGGAGCGTGGTGGCCCCATGGGATGGCAGGGCCTGGCCTGCGACCAGAGCTTGCTCCCCCCTGCCAGGGCAGCCGCAGCCCCGGGCATGTGCCGAGACACAGGGCTGGGCCCAGGCCAGGCCAAGCGGAGCGGCTGGGCGGGCCGGGCTGGGCGGGCCGGGGCTGGGCGGGCCGCAGCCCGGGCAGCTCCAGGGAGCCCTGAGGCCTGGTGGTACCAGGGCCTCCGACACGTAAAATACTTCAAACAAATCTTACACTAATTTTGTTTGATAGGGCTTCCTGTCTTTCCACTGTGTATTTTCCCCTGCATTTCCTTTATGATTTAAAATCTACTTAGCCATAGCTTTCAGCACTGCATGCAGTTCTTTTCAGTTCATCCTTGTTAATGAGAACAAATGAAAAAGTATGTTTGTGCATTTTCAGAGGCTATCCAAATGGGCTGAGATCCTTTCGTTGGCTACACAAAACCCCAATATTTTTGTAACTCTGGAAAATTTGCTCCACCTAAAAGTTTGGCTAAAGCTAGCATTTTCATCCCAGATTTGGGCTTCCTATAATGCCATAAAGTTTTTGTTACCCAGCCCACAAGTTCCTTGAAGAACATTTCTCAGACAGTAAATAGCAAGATGTTTAATGTATACAGTATGTCAGGTTTGGTCCCAATATCTCTCTTACGGCTCTCAGCCTTTTCCACCACACAATGCACTATGTCGCAGAGACCACCCAGCAATTTTTTTTCACTGTATTTCACATTACCTCTTTGTTTAGTTGTAGACTTCAACTCCATAAGGTAAAATATTCCTAGATACTTAATAGCCTGTGGTTTTCAATCTATATTTAAGCCCTGCCTTATCCACTGAAGGTACAATATGTTCAGGGACATAAACTCCAACTTACCTCAGTTGATTTGGCATTCAGACACGCTTGCAAAATTCTCAGCTAGCTTCTACAGATTTTTTATGTTCTAGGAGCTGAAATAAAAATACCATTTATACTGTATGATACTTATTAGAGATGAATAAACAATGCATAGCAAATAACTTAGAAAACTATTGTTTACTAAATATCGATAAGCGGATTTCTTAATAATGATTTAATGATTTCTTTGAATTTATTCAACATTCTCCAATTCTTACAGTTTTTATTCATTGCTTTTCAACTTAGCTGTTTCAAATGTTCAATAGTCATTAGCCAATCTATGTAGTATAGCTCTGATGAATGTGTGTGAGTAGTGATTTTTAAAGTTTTCAGGAGCAAAATTTGAGTATATAACTCTGGTGTTATTAATATTTGTCTTGGCTTTGACTAACATCTGTGCAGTGACTTCTGACCTAGTTACAACCACACTTGCACGTACCAATGCAGCAGGACTGGAAGCACCATTGAATCATCAGTGTAGTGCTGTCCCTGATTAATTACCACCATCAAGATGGAGGATGTATAAACTCAGGTGTAGCATCAGGGCGGCTCTCTTGCTTTCAGAATCCATGCTAGAAACCTCCTTTGATCAACCCCACTTCCTGCTGATGTATTATCCCTTCTGGAATTAGCTTGATATTATTTGTGTTGTTCTCCTCCATCCAGTGTGGTAAGGGCCCCATGTTTTCTGGCTACCAGTGTAGCCTTCCAAGTCAGCTCTTTTATAGCTTTTCTCTTTCCTGGACTTTAAGACAGAAAGTCAGTATGAACATGAATTTTCTTACTCTTCTTGGACAAAATTTAAATACACATCACTCACAAGACTGGGGATGGTACTATACAAAAGTTACCTATATCTATGAAACAGTTTTCTTAGAATTATCTTTCCTGAGTTAGAGGGATCATTAAGTAATATGACCAGAAATAGTTTTGGTACTCAATAAAATTCATTTAAATAATGAATACATTGCATATCATAATTTATTATGCACAGAGCTACCAGTACTAACACAGATGAAAAAGAACCAGAAGAAGGTTGTTAGTTGATTTGTTAATGCACTTAAGTGTCAACAGGTGTGATCAACTCGAAAGAGGCAGGTCTTACCAATGTATTGGTGCTGTCATAGAAGAAGGATGTTCTGCAGAAGCCTTAAATGTAAACTTTAAATTGACAAGCTGTTGAAATTCTCTATCAGCCACCACCTTACAAGTATTCCACATCTGATTTCAGGCTGGAAATGTGCCAGAAAAAAAAGCCTAGTACTTAAATATGTGGGTACTAAAACACTTGAACTTAACTCTGACATCTGCACATTTAGGTTTTTATGTTCTATAAAGATGTCATCTTCAAGGGAGGCATCAAACCCTATTTCTGTTCCCTGCAGATACTCATTTGTAGACACTCATTTGTAGTTTCAACTAAACACAGCACCATCAGATAGCTGTCCAGCTAAACTGCTTTATTTGGATCTCCATGACACAGTTCTTAGCAATAAAGATTTAAGATCATCTAAAAGACTAAGATTAAAAGTTCTTCATTTTGGGACCATGTAAGTTAATGAGAAAAAAAAAATTGTGAATACTTAAACAGAAAAAACCCCTCCATATTGAATATGGGCAACCTAAACAAAAAGTCTGGAACAGTGTGGCATCTTTTACTTCAGTATTTAATCCAATTAGTTTCTAGTTGATGTTACAAATGAAATCTAAAAAAATCTTCTCTTTTCTTTATGTTTTTCTGAATACACTTTGTTGCTTCTGAAAGTAAGGGATTAATAACACTTGGGATGGGAAAGCAGTGTAGATTGGCACAGAGTAAATCTTCCCTCAGCACAAAGCTGGTTTACTATACAGAGCTGTTTTATTATACTGGCTTGAGTCCTAAGCTACAAAAACCATTTTTTGCCAGTTCTCAGAAGTCACAGATAGAAAAGATTTTTAAGATTTCTTAATTCCAGAACACTGGGATCAACATCAATTCAGTCCATGTAGTAATTATCATAGTTTTTCCAGTACACTGTCTACTCTGTACTGAGTTATATGCCCATCTAATGATGAGGGCTTACTCAGTAAGTAGTTCTTAAAAATGTCTGTTCCTCTACCTAAATAGATTGCTTCTAGAAAAATTAATTTTCTATATATTTTCAAAAATCTGTTCACATCATTACTCCTAAATCCATATTCTTTTAACAGTCCTGCACACTGAACTGTCCCAAACAAAGAGGTAGTTTCATAAAACAAATCACACAGATTTACATATCTGACCTTTTATAAATTCCAAATAAATTCTGCAAAGGAGAAGAGGTAGTGCATTAACTCAATTTGCCCATGTCATAGAGAGACCAGAATGGAGGTCTCCAGAGAAAGCAGTATGCTAAAGCCAAAGTACAATATGTGAAATTTGTTCTGGTGCAGAATGCCATGTAGTTTTGTCATGGTCAAATCCCCCACAGCTCCTGGTTTAGGACTATGTCATTTAGGGCTATGTCATTTCACTGGATACTGGCTTGTTCTTTACATGACATACATTTCACTCAGCATGTCTATAAAAAAAGAATGGCTCCCTCTGAAGATACACAATATGCCAACAAAATAATTTCCTGAGGTATTATGCAGGCTGGAACACTTTTCCATAAAGCAGAACCATTTATGTTGGGTTTTGTTTTCTTTGAACTCTGCCACTGCTTTGTAGTTCCTCACAGCTACTCTCTTGATCAGATCTGCTGAGTGGCAAATGCTTCTTTAAATTCCCTTGTTGGTGAACACATTCTAACACCATTTTCTGTTTTGAAATAAATTGCTCAACTTTATAAAATAAAAGTAGCAAAAATGTCTAGTATAAAAGCATCCTATGTAAAGTCTACGGAGCAAAATACTTCTATAAAGAAGGATATTTGAGTTTTTGAGGAAAGCAACTAGAGATGTGCAATGAGTCAATTTCACAGGGAATTTTAGAATCTGGTGTTGTCTTTGGAATAAAAATCCCCAAATATATTAAAATCCATCATGCAGCAAATTATGAAAGAATCACAGTCTGTAAAAAACAAACAAAAACATCCTTTTATAACTTCCAAATGTATTTACAATGTATGAAGAACTCTCAAACTCCTCATGTGCTTGTACTGACATGTCTTCAGATCCCTGAGTACTTTTCATTACATAGTCTGGACAGAAGTGCGGCTTTGTTCCTGCACACCTTGGGAATTCCAAATGAACATCAGTGCTTCCAAGCCAGCCTCAGTGGTCTCTGTACTGGACTCTCTGTTGGTCCTAGGCACAGGTCGTGAGACAGCAAGGACCCAAAAATTCTGGTGACCCAGCAGGTTCCACTAGACTCCCAGAGAGTCAGGAGAGGGGAGGAAAGCAAGCTGCTTTGGTTGGTCATTGAAATTGAATCATCTTTGCTAATTTTTTTTTTCATGCTTTGCACTTCAGAATTGTCTTTTTAATCCTCTTTTCTTACCTGCACAAAAGGCAGCATCTAGGTGATGGTAAAGAAAAAAGCACCAAAGTGCAGTGAGATCAGATACACTTTTAAAACCATTTTTTTTCTTGGATGTGGAAATACATAGGGAAGTTTCCCAAAAACTTCTTGGGAACAGAAAACTTGATTTCTTATTTGCTTAACATTCTGGTTATGAAGCAGTTAAAATAATAATGCTCACAAAAGAATGACTTTGCAGATGTTGCATTTGCAGCAGCAAATCTGGGCCATGCCAGGAAGAATTAGAGTAACCTGGACTGTGTGTTTCGGACTAATAATGTGCCACGCACGACACAAAATCCTACACCTCTGGTGAGGGTGTTATTTTGCCAGTGAAGTTTCTCTACCCAAAGAAGATCTGTTTCAGAACATTCTTAAACCTATACATGGTTTTTAAAGTTCAATTCTCCACAATGCAGACACCAAACCCAGGACTGGGTACAGAAGTGTATTATAATGTATAAGAATGTACATTAGGGAATTACTCCCAGTCTGTCTTCCATACCAATATCAATGCAGCAAAAAGTGTATGGTAGAACAGAAGGTTTTGTGCTAGAGAACAGATAAGTGACATGGATTGAAATTATGGTAAATTTAAATTGATGGCCTAATTAGTATTATCTCTTTTTGTATTCTCTATAAGAAATATTATCCAGGAGGAACTCATTTTGCATAAATGTTGATATAAAGTGTAATTCTGTAGCATTTTCATTGTAATCTGGCATTAATTAATGCATCATTATTCCAAAGTGTTAATTAAATTATTACAGAAAGGGACATCTGACCCAGTTCAGAAAGAAAGAAAATAAGTATAGTGCATGAGAATTAAACTTTCAGAGGTCTGAAATGGTGTGAATTCCCACAACACCAGGTTTGTGTAGCAGCACAAAACCAAGATGAAATATAGACATGATATATGACTCATAAACCACAGTATGACATCAACATTTGCTCACTCACAATGGAGTCTGATGACAGCACCAGAGCCTTAAAGACAGGCAGACATCAGAAATCTGAAATGACCCATTTCTAATAGGGTAAATTAAACAAACTGTACACTGACTATCATGAATTACTCTCAAGGAATTCAGGGAATTGAATAGGGGTACAAAAACAATCACACCTTCTGCAGGCTCTATTACATACCCTGCTGCTGGGCAGGGATACCACTGCCATATAGCCACTGGGCATGCCAGGGCTGTTAATCAGGATGAACTGCAAATAATCCTCCACTCTTCAGTGTTGATTGTCTTGACCTTCTGCCTGAGTCCTAAGGGGCTTCAGTGAAATCTCAAACCAACATTTCAGTTGTTGTTCTTGTTACTATCAGCTGGGTGGTAGCGGTTTTCACATACAGGCAGGAGAAAACTCAATCCTGTACCAAAGGATGTACCAAATCCTGTACCAGCCTGATCCAATGCCCAGGGAAAAGCTACAGAAGTCTAATCCTGACTTAGAGAATTGGCATTTAAGCACGGGCCTGAAAATTGCACAAGCAGATCTCTGAGGGAACGCCACTGGCAGCAAGTGAGGCTCTCTGCAAAGGGCCACACAAGCTCTGTGGAACTGGGGTCTCTGTGAATTAGTAAACTTGATTAATAATTCAAGAAAACATTAGTCTAGAGCATGAAGCAAATCCTATGCTATGTGACCTACCTGCCAGCTATATGTTGGAGCCAGAGTTGCACAAGATACTTCCAGGATGTGGCTTCCATAAGATTCAATGTCTACACTATTTAACAACTCTGTTTCAACAATTATCACTTTCCTTTGTTACATTTGGGCTTGCATTGAAAGATCTTTAAAATGTGAAAGTTAAATGAGGCTCTTATAGAGAAGTGGTTTGGGTGCAGTATATTAAAGGGAAACTTCAAAGGAGCTCAAGATACCTTTCAAGCTAAGGTACAAAAATTTAAACAAGAACAAAAGCCTCTCTTGTATTTTGAAGCATTAATTGTTCCACTTCTGTTGATGTAAAGTGAAAGGAGAAGCTTTTAGTTAAAAGTACGTAGTATCAACCAACATGGAATGTTCCAAAGTCTCATGGAATAATTTTAGCTTTGATATAATGGCACAGGTGGGTCTCAAATTATAATGCTTTCTGTAGCATATGCAATAATTTTTGGTAGCTGAATCCATTAGACAAACATTAGTGCTTGAAGAGATTATTGGCATCAATCAGAGTTTTACCTTTTATATTTATAAGATATTTCATATTTATAAGCTATTTCATAACTTTGTGAGTGGTGTTTGTCACATAACTTTTGTGAGTGTTGTTTGGTATTTCATGCTTTGTGAATGAAGTTTTCTACATCATTATAGCCTGGTTTTCAAAGGATAAAATACACAACATTGCACTGTTTGCTCTTTCACCCATCTGTCAGTTTCCCTCCTTTAAGGAGGGGGCAAAACTGTAGAAACTGTAAGGACACTAAGTCTGTCAGGGGTTTCATGAAAACTGGCACCTGGGTAGTAAAGAGACAAATTGGTGCTTCCATGGAAGAAAGGTTTCCACAGAGAATTTAAAAATTCTGTGGACTATTGGCCTCTCAGGTGGCCAGTCTGTGAGGAGTTCAGTGCCAACCACAATACGTTAGCTTGCCCACTTGTAATTAGTCAAGGTTACTGTGGAGGGATTTATGAGACACATGAAATAATTACAAGTCTCATGTGATAGCACATCATGGAATACATTCAGAGAAGAACAGTGAATTGGTTTTGTGCAGAGGTAAGGGTAATTGGGTTCCAACTTGCAAAAAACATCACGCGCATTGGTGCTGCTGTTCATGAACAACCCATTGTGGTATAATTTGAGCATACCTGTAGATCAGCTCAGTAGAAAAAAACCCACATTATATCTATTGAGATGCCTGATTTTCTGCATTATCAATAAAATAGATAAACCAATAATTTTATCTATAATGCATTTAACTCTGATCCATATAAGATGACTGTGACAGTAAAAAAAAAGAATTTATTTTTCTTTTCAGTTTTGCTTTGCATCATGACAAGAGTATTCCTACTTCAGGCAATATTTAGGCCAGTGGAGACACAGAACAATTAATTTATAGGTTTTCTTAATGGTAGATGCTGGTTACTCTCACTAGGAAAAATGCTCCCGATTTTCAGGAACATGGTTTTTTACAGCTTTTGTAAGCTTCAATTGGATTTCTACGCACTAAGAATGTTTGGATATAAGGCCCAGTGTGTCTCTGTCAAGACTCGTAACTAATAGTATAATACATATGTATACATACATTACTTGGACTGAATACTATGTTTTACCCCTACATTTTATGGGTTGTCAGCCAGTGGAAGTTTGGAGCAAATGAGCCTAACAAATCCAGGAAAATCAGTTATAACTTTAAAAAATCAATAAATACAAATAAATACAACTAAATTCCCAGTCTCTCCTCTTTCCAGCTAGAAAGTAGACCTAATTCCTAGAACAGAGGTGCATGACAACATCAAAAGTTTGTTGCTGTGCTGAAGATTATTAACTTAGAGCATTATCATAAACCTTACTGCCCCATATGTTGTTTATTGTTACAGTGAGCACTGCTAAAAATGCAGGTTTTAGTGTGTGTGTGTGTGTATATATATATATATATATGACTTATTTTACTACTCAGCTTTTCCTGCCAGATGTTTGAGTGGTCAGCCAAAGCTCCAGAGATATACAAGGTTCATCCACATGTATGCAAAACATTAATAAGAAAAGTATCTTATTACCATCACTTTTGATGATTCTTTAACAAAGTGACAGGGTATTTTCACTATTTGCTGTGTCCTTATGGATAATAACAAATTAAGTGTTGATCAATCAATATAATGATCCATTTGACCCATAAATAATAAGAAGAGAAGATATGCAGAATTTCTAATAAAATTTCAATCCCAACAGAATTTGAATTCATTACTTTTGAAATATAAGGCAGACAGTTCGTTTCACTAACATGGATTTGAACTTGCAGAGGGTAAATTATCAGAGAGGCCCTTGTTGCTTTCATGCGGCAATACAATTTTATTAGGAATTACAGGGAAAAATTAATAAGCACTTCAGAGCTCAGAGTCCTGAGGTACAGCA
This sequence comes from Acrocephalus scirpaceus scirpaceus, assembly GCA_910950805.1. NCBI lineage: Eukaryota > Metazoa > Chordata > Aves > Passeriformes > Sylviidae > Acrocephalus > Acrocephalus scirpaceus. The sequence continues at coordinate 15,728,639 of OU383779.1, forward strand.
TGGCTTAGACCTTGGCACAAACTTGGGAACATGCCCTGTTGGAGTATATATTCTTTCAGTTTAAATTTTATTAATATTGTGGGCAAGGTTAAAAGCTCAGCCCATGTCACAATGCCAACCTCTGAAAAACCTCAGAACCTGCCAAATGGTCTGAGTTTGTCAGCGTGCAGTGAGCATGTTCCTTCTTTGGATATTCAGTGCTAATGAATGAGTTGCTGGAAATGCACATTCCAGTGCTGCACTTCTAGCATTCTAATACAGTGATTTCCTTTCAGGAGGAATTAGGAATTGCCATGTTTCTCTGTATGGTGAACAAATGCAAGATCATCACGCAGCAGAGTCACAGTAAGCACAAGAATAATCTTCATTTCAGGTCAAAGCCAGTGCACTGAATTTACTTCCCAAGAACTCAAAATTGTAGCTCAGAGATGAAGCTTCTTTTCACTTCTTTCCAGTCTCATTTCTTTCTAACTTGAACTCACAAATCTTCTAGCTCCTACAATGAAACTTTGAGATTGAGTTGGTACTGTTACTGAAATGCCCGATTATCAACCATGTTAATCCCAGCAGGGTGTACCAGGTTTATCTTCTGTCACAGAACATTGTAAAGCAATATATAGATCCTGGAGCTAAATTTAAATGAGTTCTCTTATATTCTGGAGGGAATTCAGCCCTGGAAGTATACAGCCCCATGCTGCTGTAGCTATATTGCTTTCTACAGCACAGTGCAGTGTAGATGTGCACATCCATTCCCTCAGTGACCATGATGATGTCATGATGTTCAGTGGAAGAAATGGAATTAGCTACAAGAATATCATAGCAAGAAAAAAAAATGAGGTTCTAGAAATATAAGAATACACAGCTACAATTCGTTTCAGGAGACTGAACAGCTCAAATTAGGTTTCCTTGTTTTGGCGGGTTTTTTTGGCTCCCCCACTTTGTTCTGTTGGGAATCAGATGCTCAGCAAAGGATTGCCATCTAATTCCTTTCAACTTCTTAATTTCAAAGTGTCTCTTGCAATCCTGGCCAAAGTCTCATCTTCTCATCAAGAAGCCCCTGGTTGAGGTAAGACAAAGTAAATATTCAAAAGCTATGAGCATTGTCTGTTACCAAGATTTTCAAAACCTGTGAACTGATGCTGTTCTTCAGATCTAAGGCCAGAACAGCTGATTTAACTCTGAAATAGCCTTTTAGAAGTCATACAAGGATTACAGAGATATACATGCAACATTTATAAACATAACATAGACACCCTCCTAAGAAAACATCAAAAAGATCAGTTAACAGATCTGGCCAAATCAGGTAAATTTGCTTAAGAAGCAAATCAAAAGATTGCTCAGGAAGATCTCCCTTTCAAAGGCATTTTTATACTTCTAAGCAAGAGAATTTGAATACTTCCACAAGACGTAACCAGAACAGAACTGCAAACAAGCCATTATCTAAACCAAGACTGTTTATTCTGCTCAACTGAAAGCCAAGGATGAGTATGCAGGATTTAGTATTTCTCTTCTATAGTAAATCCAATTTTGTTTTCTCCTTCAACATTCAATACTCTTGCAAATGTTCATGAGTATAAAACCTGTATTTTTCTCTACTGGTTTTTATCTTGTCCTAATGCTGTTCAAAAGAAAAGGGCAATCATTCCTTTTGGCCCGTGTGAATTGTATGCTTAAGTGAGGTGATGGGAATACAAACACAAGCTGATGAATACCTGAGTATTACTGGTGTGGAAATGGGTGCAGGAGATGGCAAGTGTACTGCAGAAGAGCAGCTGCCAGAGGTAAGCATACAAAATGTGGCTCCTACACAAAAGAATGAGATTTTCAGAGAATCTGGTGGAAAGCCTGACAAGTACATTTTGTTGCTGCTAAAAGAATTTATTTCTGCTGAAACCTATAACTCCTGGGTTAATAAAGTGAACTTTGATGGGACTAGAGGGAAATATGGGCTTCCCAGGAAAGTTAGGACAAACTTAGATGCATTTCTAGAACACAGATTTATGGAAGTGATTGAAGCTGATAAGATCAAAACCCAAGTTAACACTTTCCTTTGCTTTCCTATCGCACGCTAAATAGATCTCTGCCACAGCTGGCCTGCTACCAATAAAACTAATGACGCCTGTAAACAATACATTTCACAGAATCATCAAGCTCATACAATTAGTATCCATGCATGCTGTTTTGCTTTGAATTTTGAGGGGTTTTACAGAACCTGTTATTATGTTACAGCTAACTGACTACGAAAATAGCCAATGGCTTCTCAGGATTGACTGCTAAATTACAAGGAAAAAAGAAAAATAGCAAGGAAGTCAAGGAAAAAAGACTCAGATAGGATCTGAGGTAGTCTGATTAGTTTTGTATCTTGGTAAGGGTCTCCAGAACCAGTAGCAATGAAGAATCCTGAAGAGACTGCCTCTGCTACTAGTTGTAATAAGTATGCACATGCCCACTATGTGTTTATAAAATTAAAAAGCTTTAACTGGTGCATTCTTTATTCTTTTCCTTCCTGCTTACTAATGATGCAAAAATTAAGCACGTCATGCTCTTGTTAGAGGGATAGTCAATACACTGCTGGATACCTGAGAAAATGAAAACCACGAGTTTGGCAGAGCATGTTAGAGAAGAACAGTCTTGTCCTGTTGGGAAGGGGAAGCTTTGTAGATGCATCCAATAACACACCCTTTTCTGCAGGCACCAAGGGCCAGCTAGATGGCCTTTATCTCGACACATGTACAGAGGAGGCTACTGAAAAAACCCAAATACCTGCTAGGCAGGGATGTGCAGGTATACATCATGTTGTAAGACAGGTCACATCTGCATTTTGGTCATGTAATGGACATATTTCCTTAGGTTCTTCAGGGAGGGTGATAAGAGCTCTAAGGAAATGAGCAGTGTACAGGCTGAATGAATTGTTCTGATGAAACAGATTCAACTTGTGGGCTTAAGGTCAAGCTAGAAAAGGCAGGTCTAGGGTTAACATGGTCTCTTTTTCTCCTAAAGTTAGACTACAGGTTAGCTTATGAAATGTAGGCAGGAAGCCACATTTCCACTACCTCTCTATTTCTAATTGTAATGTTTAAATGCCCACTTCTATATATATATAGATGGCCTTTATCTCGACACATGTACAGAGGAGGCCCACATATATTTTTTCCTAAGATTCCCAGCTTTCCCAATTCTTTTTCTCATTTATTTTACATAAGAATTGTTCAAGTCCAGATCTAATTTTTACCATTTCATTTTTTCCCATAAGCTACTCCAGGCTTCTTTTTTGATGTCTTTTTTATATATCTTTTCTAAGATATATAGAATGCTACCTGCAGGTAGATTATTTAGGTATTTGAAAGTTAGACTATGGTACATATGGCTCTAAAACTATAAAAGGTAAATACAATTGCTTCACTAGTTATTATTTACATATATTCATGTGCATATATCTGTGTGTACATGTGCGCGTGTGTACATGTGCATATGTGTGTGTGCATACAAATATATGAACTCCCTGGTGGTACCAGATACATTAACTTTTCAAAACTATCTGTTGGAAAATGTATCTTTTCATATTTCTACTTTACCCATTCAATATAAATCAAACATCACAGACATAATTAGACAACAATCTTTTAAATGCTTCAAAACTAATTGACTAGAGTGCCTAAAAATTAACATTATGAATTAATATTACATATTTCCTGAGGACTTGCTTTTCAAGGATCCTGAAAAAAATTTGAAAAATTTACAAAATTAATACTTTATTTCAGATATTATGGGACTACTACATTTTAGACTGCATCTGTAACTAAACCCTTTGTTTTAGGTTAACATGCAAAGGAAGGAAATATCTCCACTTATCAATTAAATTCTTATTAAGGGAAGAATCTTCGTAGCTTTTCATGGGTAAAAGTCTTTAAACAATGTGCATTTCCAGTCTTGAAGTTACTTCAGTCCATGAAAATGTTACATTTCCAAAACAAAGCACTGGAAATTTCTAGAATCAATTCAAGATTGCCTTTCTGTAACTCAACATTTACTATGCTCTCTTAATAAACAACTTAGAATTATTTTTGTTTTTAATATCTGTATAACAACCCTCTATGGATCTATTAATAGTTTTGTATTTTCAGCTCTAAGCTAAAACAGGCCATGTAGCTTTATTATATGTGAGGATTGACTTTCCCAAAGTCCTGCCTGCTTTTCAAGTTTTACTGGGACAGGCTTAAAAAATTATAAACCAGGGAGATAGCATATTTTAAAATTAAATGTCACACTTATTTATTTCTAAGATCCTCACTATGAGCAGTATTGAAAAATATGCATGCTTCTATTCTCGTTGTGTCCTTTGGTTGGTCCAAAAAAACATAACTCAATTTTCACTTGTGCCCTAATTTAAAGGCTTCCTTGTCTTCTAAACAACATAGTTATATAGCAAATTGAAAGAACCTTCCAATTCAGAGACATGCACAATAGCTCGTTCCTATTATTAACAGAAAACTTTAATAACAGAAGCATTTAAAATTAAAGTTGTTTGGAGTTTTTCCCCCCTAAATTCCTATTTGGAAAAAAAATCCCATGATTTATGAAAACATGTTTATCTGTAATTTGTTTTACTGGTACTAGTTGCGCACGACTCTAATGCCATCCAAGATACATGGAGCAAATCTCCATCTTCCTCTGGATTTCTCAGTTCCTAATTTCACAAAAAATGGAAAATGAGCATCTGAATTTCATAAGTTGGTTAGACAGTATTGACTCAAAGCACTTTTTAACAAACTTCACTGAAAATTTCATTGAATCTAGCATGTTATGCCTTAAGTCAAGAATACATATAATTCATTTTGTAAACCATCTGTATAAGTAAATGCCAACTGAAACTATCTGAATTTCTGCTCTGAGTTAAATCTTATATATTTAGAACCACAATATGCGAGTGACACAGTAGGATCTTGTTTATTGAGATACACAGTAGAACCTTAGGAACTGATATTACAGTGGAAAGTAATCTAAATTGCTTTCACAGAATTCCTGCTACTTTCAAGTAATAAAAATGTTACACTCTACACTCTAAATAAAATCTTAGTTGCTATCGACAGTTTGTATGAGATTCACTCAGAACTACCAAGCTGTGAAAATAAGGCCCAACTTCTGTTGTTTTTGTTGATACATTTGGCATCCAATCATGAAAAACAATGTCCATGTCACTAAAATGGCCTCCAGGCATTCAGTATATCTACATCGAGGTTAAACATCTATGTGAAGATGTGACAGCACACCTTATAAAAGATATTATTGAGTAATATAGACTTTCTGTAATAACCAAACAGTAAAGAATATAGCTTTTTAAAGGTCTCCCCATGGCTGATCTCATGACTCAAAGATGAGAGACTGTGCTGCAAGCTAAGTAATAAAATCTGGTGGATACTGTGGGCTAGCTTGTGACAAATCATATCAAAGTATTATTAAAGAAGGAACTTGAGACCCAAGACTATTATTGATTCTTGACAGAATTTCTTATAAATAAATGCTGCAATCTGATCCTGGACTCCCAAGGCCCTGGTAGAATTCTGATTATTATAGGGCAGGTTGCAAAACAGTAACATTATTATTAGTGAAAGTTGAAAGAAGACTATTCAGTGTCAAACAGGTAGCATGGTCTAAAAAGACCAGTAGGAAAATGTTTTTCCCAGGCCTCATACACCTACAGCTGCAGATTACTGTTTAAAATGGCAAAATGATTTCTGAGCTTATAACAGGGCTGTGAACGTGTTAGTGGAATGAGTCTGTGACCCTTTAGAGCACTAAGGACACACCTCCATTAGTGTCCATATTCCTGCACTGAAGAGGCTGATACAGTCAACTGAAATGACAGGGTGATAAATATAAAACCACTATCATCAATAAGACTGGAATGTAAAAGCACTTAGTTTCAGCCTAAGTAACTCACAGAAAGTTTGGTTTCAAGAACCAATGTATCATCCATCACTACTCTACCTTCTGTTGACAAAGTAATTGTAAGATATCTAGAATGGAGGTTCAATATGAACTGACAGTTTTGAAAGGAGGAATTGTGTGCTGCACTTACTCATTAAATGTATTTTCCTCCACTAAAGATGTTTCCTTTTTTAGTTTATGTATGAATAACTTTAGTTAAAGTTCCCTTGACACACTGACTTTGCTTTGAATAGCACCTATATTCATTAACATAAAACCTGAAAGAAAATAATTTTAATGCAGCTTTTTTAACACTTCAAAAGCCTTTAACAAATTGATCGAGTACAATTATGTATTCTAAAGGGAATTTTAAAGAGATCACACAAGGTTGAAAAGTTCTGGGTAATAAAAAGAAAAAAAGCTAAGTAAAAACAGGCGCTCTGCATGGAACTTTGACGCACAGTGGAAGAAAGTAATAAAATTATATATATTAAAAATCCTTAACATCTCCCAATTTTATACAGACACATACAGTTATTGTCTGTATTACTTGGTGTGTGGAAAATATCATTCTCATTCAATAATGTGAAAAAAAAGGTGTAGAGGTCAAGATAATCAGAAAATGGAGAGATGCTAAATTACCGGTCCACTTACTACTGAGACTACTGAGTCAAGGCAAATCTGAACTACTGAGCAAGGAGATCACACCAATTTATCAACATGGCTGGTTGCCTTTGGGTAGGAATAGATCTAATCATGGCATTCTTCTTTAGCTAATGGCATATTATTATTGGCATTATTTTAAAAGACTGCATGATAACACCATTCTTTCAGAAACCTTATGAACTAAACAACACATTGCAGCTAAATGGATCAACTGACATTGAATGAGCCATTAACAAATGAGAAATAGATTCTGATCTGCAGGAAGCAATGTTCTTTCCCTTACATTTATGGGTGTAAATATATATATGATTATTTTAAAACAATAATTTAGATGGTGCTTTTGTCATTACAAAGTACCGAAATGAAGCCACATTGGCTATACTCAACATAAAGAAGCAGGATAAAACCATCAGTAGATGGAAAGTACTGACCCTGTGGCTTCAAGCTGTAAAGGCCTCCACTTTACTCCACACTGAACAGTGTCAAGCAAACACAGATATTCCTTGTTTGCACAAAGTATTTTTCCAGAATGGCAGGAGTTCTCTTTGAGAGGATGCTACAGGAAGATTTTCCTTTGCACACCCTTTGTGTCCACCTCCCTGTCAGCAATGCTGAGAACAGTCATAAAATTGCAAGACTCAGAACTGGCTGCACAGGGAAACAAACTGTGAGGAGAGGGAGAAAAAAATAAAAGGCTGAAAATAGACTTTTGACAACTACATGTTGCATGAACCTAAAACCTATTCTCTCCAGTGAGCCTCTTTATACTATTGAGAAGATTCTATGGATGGCTCTAGCATACATTGAGAGATTTCTACTATTCTCTATTTTCCCTCAAATCCTCTCTGTTGCACACACAGAATGAGGGTTTCAAAATGGGAAAACTTCAACTTAGCTTCAACGTTTACAGAACCCAGGCTTTCAGTGTTAGGCCTGATCCAATGGCTTGGTTTTAAGAGAGCTGATTTGACCTGCCTGTTCTTTGCATCTGGTGACAACACTGGGCACAAGGGATTCATGACTGATGGTTTGCAACAAAATAGCTATTACTTGGTGTGAGATTGTTATCATAATTTGAACAAGATTTGCATTTTGCTGCAGATAAGGGGGAGTCTGGGAGTAGGCAGGTGATGGTGTCAACAGCAGGAGTGTGGGAACAAGACCAAGCACAGGGAAGGCAATCTTTATAGCAATCTCCTAATGCTGAAGGAGTCAGAATATGGAACTTGCAACCCCACAGCCTGAGCACTTCTCCTCCCCCTTCCCAAAAACTCTTTACAAAGAACAGAAGACAGAGAACCTCTCAATCAATTTCAAATGCCTCTGCCCCTATCAAGACTCTCAGATACAGTGATATAGGACTACAGACTGAATGAAGAAATGCCCCTAATTTTTTTTTTCAATAATTCAGAGCTGCTGGCTCAACAGGTAAAATGTCTTTATAATATTTTCCTTAGAAAAGAATCAAGTTTCATAATACAATGTTCATGTAAGCTACGTATGATTAGAAGTATATCATATCTTAAAAAAATTAAAAGTCTATGAGTTTATATTGACTAAATAGTCAATAAACAGAGAAAAAAGACCCCAACTATATTGGAAGCAACAAACCAACAGCACTATGGATCAAATTCTTTCATACATATGCACACACTCCTCTCACAGTTCTGTTAGGATGTACAGAATGACTGGAGGAATAAAATATCATTCAGTAAAGTGAGGATGACAAAATCTGTCAAAGGAAGGATGTTAGAAGTAAAGATAAGTTCCAGCAAAGTATCAGCTGAGTGCATGTTTTGTTTATCCATCAAATGACCCTACAAGATGGAGCATTATTCTGTTAGGTTCCAGTGTGCTTTTCTGGATAGACTGGAAGGGATGTTTATGTTTTCAAAACTCAGTGATCTCTGTTGAAGCGTCATTAAAACAAAAACCCAAACCAAACCCAGATTAGTGCCAAGCAATCTTCAGGGAGGAAAGAATGAGTATGATTGAAGTTGAGATTTGAAAAAACAAATCTGTGTGTCGATAAATATAGTGATCAGGACGAGCGAGAGGTGTCAGACAGAAAAACCTGCTGCAATGTTTGTTGCTGCCAGCACACCAAAAAAATAAAGCCTAGGAGAGCTTGTTGAGAAATTGTTAGGGAAATTTGCAGAGCACTACAGATTGATAAAGTTTTTATCTTCAGAAGTGTATCGTTTGGGTGAACAAGCAACAACACAAGAATCCTACACTGAATGTTCCTATAGTGAGATAAGCTGTTTGTATCTCTATCAATGCAAGATCACAAATGCTGCATTCTTCTCTACCTCATACTGTCTTTTCATGGTATCAGTTTGGTCAGGGATGAAGTCAGTTTAGGAGGTTCCTGGCCCTTCCCTAACATGGTCCTTCTGCCTTCCCCCATTTCTATAGGCACACACCCTGATGTTTAGACTGGTAGTTGTTTAGAAGGAAAGGAGACAGCCAAGTGGCTTGGATTAAACCCTCTCTCCCCTACTATCTTCTCCTCCCAAGGGTTAGAGCTCCCTTACAGCAAAGGTGTAGGAATAACCAAATGGGCAAAAAGAAGCAAATGGCACAGACAGGAACTTCACATCCAAACCTCACTCCTCAGAAAACTGCGCTCTCAGTCTCATCTTGTGAATACAGACCTTGGTATTGAATTAGAAAGCATCATCAGACTTTTAATCACTATTTACTTTAATTGAGCACATGGTACTAATGTATTCAGATAGTAAATGCCAGTCTAAACAACACAAGCAATGGCATTCAGGCTACCTCTGAGAAAGTCTGCATCGGTATCTAAAAAGCATAGCTACCTCTGTCTTGCTTTCCTCATTCCTGTGGAAAGGGCTGCAGAAATGCAGATAGACACAGGCAAGCTCATACCTAACTCCTTCTCTACTTAAGGCTACTAAGAATTAAGTAAAGACAACACTTTAAATGTCAAAACACATCTAAGAAGCCATCACATTGACAAATCAAGGTAGGAAAAGTTATTGAATTATGAAGAGTGAGGAAATTAATAAGATTTTACAACATACATCAGGAGATGAAATGTAGGAATAGTCTCAGCAAAAATAGGGAAAGGGACTGAAAATTTGCTTGTTGCGAGGAAGTGAGGAGGAAGAGCTGGATATCAAATTTATAGGTCCTTTGAGCTCTTGAGTGAAGAATTTGGAGAAGGTAAAATGTCATCATCAGTCTCAGCTGACTTGCTATTCTATTGCCAGATGGGACCATTATCATCTGATTGATAATGTCAATATAATCATGTCAAAACTCTACTTGGATCCAGGAATTAGCTTTCAGGAAAACCCTGAGTCAAGGTAGAGCTTTCCTGCCTTTGTGATCTGTAGAGCACATGATCTGAAACAGGATTTAAATATCTGTCTTTGGCTCTCTGAAACACATTGGTATGAACATTTGTTACTCTTGGTAACTCCTGTGTGGCTTATCTCCATATTTTCCTTCTCTTTGTTTCTTTCTAATAGACCAATTGGTCACCTAAAAGGAATAGGTTAGTTTAATATTTCAACTATTAAATTAAATGCAACTATTTAACTAATAGTTTAAAATATTATAGTTTTTTTACTTACTTGGATTTCTTGGGAAAGGAGAGATGAGAGGAGATTCATTTTGGAATTACTTGAAAACAAGTAAAAAGCAAAAAGCTCAGCAAAGCCAGAAGTCAAATGTCTGGCTCCATGCAAGTTTTAGATAGCATTTCAGCACTAAAGGCATAATTTTTCTTGTCTCAGGAAACAGTTTTTCCTAAAATACAAGCTGATTTCAAATAGTAGTGAGATCTGACTTAAAAACTTGTGCAGTTCTTGACAAACTATCTTAAAAAATGTAAGCCTGTAGAATTTGTTGCTATCATTAAATTTTCAGTTGTGAAACTTTAATTGTGAATAAAAAGGTTAAAGGAGAAGATGCTGAAGTATATTTTTGGGCTCATTCCCTCAATTCTTCATAGTGTTTTAGAAGCTGGGGAGGCAGTCACAGAAACAGCATTTATTCCAAGAAAAGTCTTTGGAACAACAACTCTGGTGGTAATTTCCAACTGGACACAAGACATTTTACTGTTGCTGGCATGCTTTTTTCTCTTTGAAGGAGCAGAAGTCAGACTCCTGACGTACAAAGCAATTAGATCTCCCAATCAGGAATAGTTCAGCTTTAATTTTAAATTTTAGCAGACTAAGGGCAATTCAAACAGAATTGCTCAGAAAGTGGCATTGGTATCCACAACCCTTTTACATTAATTGCTGCCAGAATTTATGCAGGTAGGTTTGCAGCATCAAGAAGCTGTGAGTTATCTCTCTGTGTCACACACATATTCACTACAACTGGATAATTATTCCCTTTTTCCTTTTTTTAAGAATTAACAAGTGTGGTTATGCAAGCCTTGCATCATTCTCATTCATATGCTTTTCCTGGAAGGAATGCTTGGAGATGTTCATGAGCTACCCAGCACAGAATCCCACTGCTGCTTCCAGATGTATCTAGTATGGACAGCACTGGATCATTGTGCTGTTGCAAAAGGCACAATACAGCTTTCCATTTGAAAAGCACTTCCTTAGCATGTCACAGTTTACCATTGTCTAAACTAAAATTTAATATCATTTATTTTGAATACAAGAATTTCTGTATATTCAAGCTGTATGCACCTATATCTTCTGTGTGTAAATCACAGGCAATGTAGAAAACTGAGCATATTCTCATTAAAGGAAAGCTCAGCTACAAATAAGTTATCCCAGTGAAAACACTTTTATCTGCTAATGCCTTATAATCATAAAGAATAAGGAAATAATTCTCCTCAGATGGGATTTCCAAGATGAGATTTATAAAAGGGTGCCTAACTCCCCTAGATATTACAGCCTCCAACAACAGATACAGGCTTAGAGTGTGTTTCATTTACAGATAAAAGCAGAAGAGGCTGGATGTAGCTTTCATTTCCAGAAGAGCTTTGTTGTGGTTACTTTGCTGACTAGAAACTGTGATTCCCTGCAACATTTAGCCCTTGAGAAAAAGAAGCAGGAGACAAATCCTGTGAGGAGTGGTAGGGAATAGCAAAAGATTGAACAATTCTTCGAGCTTGAACATGTTTCACTATATTTTCATCTCTGTTTGGCCAGGTGGTAGTTGAAACACATTAAATGAAAATCTATGTGGGAGTGTAACACTATGCTACAGTTGCACTTTGTGCATACACTTCTTATCTCTTTAGGAACTTATTCCAGATGTTTCAGGAGAGGAAAATAAAACAATTATCTTGGTCATGTTTTAAGATAAGCTCTCAGCAGGTCTGGAAAATGTTTTAATCTGGCCTTCAAGCTCCTTCAGCAAATTCCCTATAGCATTAATTTTCTAAAACTGTTTATGCCCCATTTTATTTTCTCTGCTATTTGATGTGTGGAGGGAATTCAGCAAACATGATAATAAAAACACATCAATATTAAGTGGAAAACACTTTTTAGTGTTTTACTTCAGTGAAATATGGCAGTAGACTGTGGAACTCCTATACATAATTAAGAAAAAGCTTATGATTTTAATTAATCACTTTCTCCTGATATATAGATTATAAATTGAAGTTTTACATTAAGAACATTTACTTAAAATCCTTATGGCAAAATACAATTTCAACATCATCAATACAACATCAATATTTATCAGCCTAGGTAGGTAGAATTCTGCTTGTTAAGTCAGGGATAGAGGGAAACACTAAATCTCAAGAGATGCTTTAAAAGTAAGGGGAAATTGCATCAGCTATTTTAGTTTTCCTGTGGAAACCAACAATCCACAGAGCCTGGGTGAATCCAAACAAATAAATAGTGAATCTACAGGACAACACATCACCTGTTCCTTCTAGGGAGCTGTTAGAAGAAAAACTTGTTACCCAAAATGCAATGCAGAGCACAGCAAGGCAGGGAGGGGAGGGGAGGGGAGGGGAGGGGAGGGGAGGGGAGGGGAGGGGAGGGGAGGGGAGGGGAGGGGAGGGGAGGGGAGGGGAGGGGAGGGGAGGGGAGGGGAGGGGAAGGGAAGGGAAGGGAAGGGAAGGGAAGGGAAGGGAAGGGAAGGGAAGGGAAGGGAAGGGAAGGGAAGGGAAGGGAAGGGAAGGGAAGGGAAGGGAAGGGAAGGGAAGGGAAGGGAAGGGAAGGGAAGGGAAGGGAAGGGAAGGGAAGGGAAGGGAAGGGAAGGGAAGGGAAGGGAAGGGAAGGGAAGGGAAGGGAAGGGAAGGGAAGGGAAGGGAAGGGAAGGGAAGGGAAGGGAAGGGAAGGGAAGGGAAGGGAAGGGAAGGGAAGGGAAGGGAAGGGAAGGGAAGGGAAGGGAAGGGAAGGGAAGGGAAGGGAAGGGAAGGGAAGGGAAGGGAAGGGAAGGGAAGGGAAGTTGTGTCATCTCTATCATATTCATAGGTTTTGTCTATAATTCTCAGACCTCCAGGTCCATTCTCTGATCGCTTAATGAATACCTGACATCTCTCTCTACACTGCTTGGCACAGACAACCTGTCCCTTTCAGCAGTGGTCAGCACACACAATATCAGGACTCAGGGTAATTTCTACCTCTTTTGGTTTTGTTTATTCAGTTGTACTGATAAACTCATATTTCCAATGTTAAACAGCTGCTATAAGCTCAGTACTGTCACATGATATATGATGCCACAAATCTTGCTGAATTGCCCTTCTTTTCCTCAGTCTAGGGCCTTTTCAGACATTTTTTCTAGCCATCCTGATTTCATTACAGCAAATGTCATATCTCCTTTAGCTTACAATTTCCCAGTCACAGAACTCAGGCAGATACTTTAATGTAATGTTAAATTTTTAAAAATACTTTCACGTTATACATCCATTCACTTTTTAAGAGTAATTTCAAAATACTGTCATGTCCTGACCAATTTTATTAGTAATTTTCCCCCCTTTCCTATGATCAAAATTAACATCTGTACAAAGAATACACCCTCTCTTTTAGAGGATTACTTTTCGTCTTGAATCGTGCATAGAATATGTCTTCTAACTCTATCTAGTGTAAATAATGTTTAAAATAATCAAAGCATCATCATGACCTGACAGCAGAAGCCTTTTGATGAATAGGGTTTTATGTAGGATTATCATATGACATTTCCAAACTACATTATATTTGAGTCATATACTATTGCATTAAATTCTTCTATCATGCTGGATTTGTACATTTAGCAAGTTATCAGCGTTCTCCTTTGTGGACAGATTTTTACAGCAATTGCAATCGAAAGCAGAAGAAGTACAAAAGGAAAGCAGTGCAGAGGAAGGATATTTTACTAATGAAGAATCAGATCTTGTTCTCATTATGTTGTGGTATTTATTCTGCTGTTTAGTTCTGACAGTGCTATTGTATTGCTCAGTACACCAGATGCTAATACAGTCCCTAAATGTTATTTTTTAGAATACTGGATATGCTGAAAAAAACAGTAGTGTAACTACATATCAGCTAAGCTGCAAGAAATGCCTTCTGTCTCGCCTCACTACATGCCATTCACAATAGTCAAATTCTCTTCATCCTACAGTTCCTCTGCAAGTGACCTAAAAATGCAGCACTTTACCCAAAATGCAGCAACTACTGTGAATGATGCCTTCAGAGTACATGTACTGCAGCAAATGACAGCCAACTGGGTGACAGCCACATCTTCATTCCAAATGCAATCACATACCTTAAAAAATAGTTTAGCAGAGAGAGGCTTTTGCACCAGAGCAAACATGGAGACTTATCTGGTCTTTGGCACCCATAAAAAATTCAATTCATTGAGTTCCTCAGTTTGTATCGAGAATGAAGCTGGAACATCAGTACAGAGAATGATACTACAAGATGATAGGAGAGGACCAGATAGGACAGGACAGGATAGGGAGAGACAGTTCTTGTTCTTAACTGCTAATTGATTGTCCCAGCTTTATGAATGGCATAATGATGGTGATGGCCATCTATTATGAACATTAAGCAATGTTAGCTTACAGTTGAAAAAAAAAAATTTTAAAAAAGCCTATTGGCAATAGAGAAGTCTTTCAGAGAACAAGTGCAAAACACCCCAAACACTCATGGACCCTCAAAGGAGTGCTTTAGCATACCTTGAATTAAGGGTGCTAGTAAGATAAGAAAAGTAGTCCAAGAGTAAGGTAACACAGAATCAGAAATACAAAAAGAAACTGAGAGCAAGAGGACAAAATATGGAATGAAAGAAAATGCATATGTAACAAAGACAAGTAAGTAGAGAAAAGGGAGAGTGTTACAACAGTAGGAAGGGGAGAAAAAGTCTGCCTCAGCATGTTCTTCTCCCTTTCTAGACTCAACTCTACCATCCTCTCTTGGGCTGACTTACCCAAGCTCACAAAACACCCTTATATTTACCACTGGAATGGAGCAGTGTACACCAAAAAGCAGATTTTTAACAAACTGATTTCCCACAGACAAAACCATTCCAGGACTTTTATCTCCTTTGATGAAATTTCTCAGTTAAACAGCAGAGTGGAGGAGAAGGAGGAAGAATGGAGAAGGGGTGAGGAAGAACAGAAGACAGAGGTGTGATGGCAAAGACCATATGGTGATAGAGACTAATGCAGGGCTCAGTAGCAACCCCAAGGTCGGTGGTTGTCTGTACCCAAAAGTCAGCAAGGCTAAGATGCAAAATTGCCACTCCCTACCATGAACCAGAGGTGTAGTGATATGGTGTTTCTCAGCCAATGAGCTCCCCATGCAAACAACCCCCTCATCAGTTTAATATAATACAGAATTCTAACTTCTACTGTAGTTTAAAATATGTTGCTTTTCCACCCAAAATGTTGTTCAAATTCCTAATTAAACATACTTGACCTTCTCTGTCCTGAACTAATACTGTCTACTCTGCATACAAAAAAAACCCCATTTAAATTATGTTATTTTACTAAAATAAAATAAAATAAATATAAATCTATAGCTCTAAAATAGAATTGTCTCCATTTACCCTTTCTTTATCAAGAACTAAGTCTCTAGAGGCTCCTTCTAAGCTTTCACATTCTGTAAACTAACTCAAAGAATCATGGCCTCTGATGGAGCTAAATTGCTTATCACAGTCTAAGATCTAATGGAAATAGCCAAGTATAAAATAATATGGTTCAATTGATATCAGAAAGAAGAGCATTGTTTAAGAACTTAAAACACTTTGGCTGCTAAATCCCCTGTATATTCTCAATTATAACTGCCACATTCAGAGCTAACTGACAATATACCAGGTGCTAAATTCTATCTGAATTAATCCAGAGTAGTAAAGACTATTTTTCAACATTCTGTTCTAGCAATTACTCCTGTAGCCAGGTTTTGGGTGAGAAAATTAGGTACTAGGTTTCTTACTTTTGGCAATAAATATAATCCATATAACATTATACACTGAAAACTTGGCAAAAAAAAAATCTTCTTTCTTAATAAAAGTGAGTTGATGTAAGTATTTCCTGTTCAAATGAGTATAATCATGCCTCAGTTTGGAATACTTTTGTATCAAAAGTGATAACAAAAAAATATTTGGATGAATACAGTAATGAAGAGGTTAAATCTGATTGTAATTAGATTTCGGTATGCATGGTCATGTGGCTAATACTAAATTTTCCTTGATTAACTGATCCTGTTTGTTAAGAGCTCCTATTAACATTAGCACACTCTATGTCGGCTGTGGAGACACACCATGGACCAGTGCAAGATTAATGAAGGCAGGTACACATGCTGATTAGAATGTGGCAGTTTAATAAACTCTTCTAACATTAAATTATTTAATGCATTCATGCTCATGTAGGCTATTCAATGGTCAGCTTGACCACCTATGTGTTAATATTGGGAATTGAAATGCAGAGGATGGAAGAAATATAGCAGTGGATGAGGTAATTAGCTCTCATGTCTGATAAATGGGGCAATACCTATGTGTATACATGTTTTAGCACATCACAAATGGTGCTTTCATTAACTGGAATCTCTTGCTGAAAATTTTCTGAACGTTTAGTTTGATTTTGATCCCACAAACAATTCAGCTAACTACTATAGCCAGAATCTGTTTAATATTTGAAGCAAATCTATAGCGAGCTATAGTGATAAAATACATTGTTAAAATATAACACAAAAATTACCACTGAAGCTTTGAAGTAATTTCTATGTTCTTCCAGTGCACTGCTTTGAAACAAAGATAATATTTAATAAACATTACCTGAAAAGTTACGTGCTGTGGGCTGACTCATGTTTTATCTTGTGTATTCTTCTCCCAAGTGTTACTAACAAGTGCTTGTTACCTTTGCAGGAAACTTGCGGAGGAAGAGTTCAAGCCAAGCAGTACCAGCACAATGTAAGCGTGTGCTTGGGTTACATTGCATTTTCTTATGGGGCAACACAAGTCCTGTGTCATACACTGTATCAATTCACATTCAAAGCACCAGAAAACAAAGGCAAGGTTTTGATGTAAGGTGCGGGTCCCTTAATGTGATGCATTTTGCCTTCAGTGGCATCCAAAACACATCAGTAGGAGAGCTGAGGACTACCCTGGTAGTCCTTCTGCTCAACCCCTTTTGCTGGCATTTGAATCTCTTTTCAGGTCATTCAGCAAATCTAAATAAATGACAGAAATGGCTGATGGGCTTCAATTCAACACTATGTCCAGCTTCAAAATCCTTAACAAAATATAACCTTGCTAGAGCACTTTAGTGAATGAGCACTTTACTTATTGACTGTGGTCTATGTCCATTCATTTACAGTAAGCCACTCATTTCAAATAGCTTTTCTAACATTTTAAAGATTAAAATGTTATAAAATGAATAGCTTTAGTACTGATCAGCCACATAAGTGCATATTACTAGAATTTAATTAGCCAAGCTATTACGTCATTCCCAATAGTACAATGTGACAACATTGATGAAAAAACCCCATCGCTCTAGGCCTAGGAATCTTTCCTAAACTTAGGACTACTCGACAGGATTGGGGTGGAAACTGCGCCTTTCCTGATAGATTTTGGGTTCTATCACTGCGAAAGATTAAAAAAAAAACAGTGTATTGAAGGTGTAGCTGAGACAGAGGGATATCCACAGAATGTAGGCAGCACTTAAAGGCAAAAAAAGTAGAACATTGTTAGCCTTCTTATGCTTACTTAAGTAATCTGAAAAATTCATAGCATAGCTGTAAAAGAAGACAGAAAAAAAAGGCAACAAAAAAATCCAAACCAAACCAAACAAAGAAACAAAAAAGATTACTTCAGAAAATAAATGGATCTAAAAGAATGCTTTTGCTGAATCTTGCTTGAAAGCATGATGGAGACGTGTAAGCAATGAGCAAAAAGCAAGCCTTACAAGTTTGTGTAAGGTCAAAGAAGTCTAGAGACTGTCCTGGCAATGCTGCTACATGGCGTTTGGTGATAAGAACAGAGGAACTGTTTCTGGCTGGCTGATGTTTCCTATGTGCAAGCAGAACAGGATTTTATCAACAAAAAAGATTACTTCACAGAATTACCCATCTCAATTTCTTCCCTAACTGGACCTATCAGATGATCCTAAGTTTCTATCTGTCTTCTTGGATCAACTAGAGTGACACCATTTTTCATCTGCAACTACTTAAAAAAATTATAGTAATAGTAAAACAATAAAAAATATGTCACACCCTTTCTTCTAAGGGAACAGACTTCATTAGCTCCCTTCTCTCACCTTGCAATGCAATATTTAATTTAAAAATCTCCCTTTTCTGACTTGGATCTCATACTGGATTTCATCTGGTTTCATTGCATGTCCCATGCTGTTCCTCTGGGCGGTGTCTGCTCCTTGAGACTAGTGCTCTGCTGCATGCCAAATTGTACTCACAGTGTGCCTAGCAAAGACTGCTAATCATCGGGTAGAGGCAAGGAGAGTGGCAGTAAGAGAAAAGCATATAGATCCATTCCAAATCAAAGACAGGAAATAAATGATTTGAGGGGACAGGATCAAGGAGCAAAGCACCAATAAAAGTAAAGAAAAGTAAAGCAGTATTGGAAGAGATGAAGATAATGTGAAAGCAACATAAGGAAAATGAGATGGAAGCAAAGTCATAAAAGGAGGATTCACATGCTTGGAAGCTTTGACTTAATCCCTAGCAGTAGCTCCTGAGCACTAGTTGGAATACATGATTATATGACGTGGTAGAGAGGAATTCTAAGACAGGGGAAGATGCCATTTCAATTAAAGGGAACCTTCCCAAGAAATCCTTTCAAAGAGTCTGTGTGAACATTAAGCAAGATCTGTGGGTGCTGGTAGATCATGGAGCCCCATGTCTTTGAGGCCATGTGCCACATGATGCACAGATGAGCATCCTGAAGTTTGATCACTTGGCCTGTTTTGACAGATCTTGAGATAAGGATAAATGATTCTAATACATGGTAGGATTAACAGGAGGCATTGTCAGCTGAACTGCCTACACCTTCCTAAGCGGCTTCCTTTAGCTTGTAAGGGCTTTGACAGTTGGCATTCTCAGATGCAGATTTCTAGAACAGAACTGAAAGGTGTGTGGTATTGTATTCTCTGACAAGCTTAGGATTCTGAATATCACAAAGACACAAGGACTGCATTGCATTAGGTAATTTTCTGAAGTTGCTGTACTTATTCCTGTGCTTGTCTAATCCTCTCTTCTCGCTCCTCTATAATCTCTCCAGGTCCCCCTCCAATGCCCTTCCAATTACAGTTCCATGCTGCCCATCATGTCGTCAGTTGGGAGATACTAGGTTTGGATTAGCACTAAATTCCCTTAAGTCCCTCAAAGTCTCCACCTGGGTATGAAGTAAGCCTGAAACTTTAATTATATCTGCCCAGCTGATACAAGAGGTTTTTTCTTCCTAGCTAGATATTTGTGTTTCAGGAGACCAGACCAGTTAGCATACACCTTCTGAGCATGAACTAGCAACAATTTTGAAAGAAAAGCTCCCTGAACAAATCAACAAATACTGTATGGTATTTTTAATCTTGAACTGTGGTGGTTTTCTAAGAAAATGGCACATTTTTCACAAGTACCTGCTGCACAAACAGCTCTCAACATAAATGATGTTGAAGTCTGCTTACTTCAAACGATCAGTGAAATCAAGCAGATTATGGTTTTGGTGAAGTTGCCAAAATTCTTACATCTACATATGTATTGATTAGCTAAATCCTCCTGAGAAAGGCATAGGGCAGTTGAGTGAGTTCAAGCTTTGCCTTCCTCCCGAGCACATTTATGGCCACTCCACAGGCACTGCTGAGGAACATAAGCCAATGAATATTGTGTTCCATTTCCAGCAGTACCTCAGTTGTGCTGTGCTCTACTTGCATTATTTCCATGAGCTGTTTTGAATCAACATAGACTCTCTTTTACTATTTCAGAAATAGAATCTCTTTAATTTTCTGTTCAAGTATCAAAAATAGTAAAAGGGTTTATTATGTGTCAGGAAGTCTTCACAGCCTAATCTGACTTAATTATCAATATAACTAAAATACTTTTAATAACAATAAAAGTGCACAAATCAGTAAAGTCACATACAAAATCCAAAATACAACTGCATTGCAGTGCCTTAACATAACTAAGCCAGAGAAATATAGTCCAATACGTTTGTCTCTAATTTCCTTTAAAATCCACTCAGGAATACCAGGATAGAAATGAAATATTGGCTGTCTTGTCTAACAGTGCCTCTCATCTCTCTTTATGTGAAACCACCTGGGTCAGATGGATAGATAATTTGCCTACTAAGGGCTCATGCCCTTGCTTTATTAATCTGTTTGTCTTTAAGAGAAGGTTTTTCAGTTGAGACCCCAAGGGAAGCCACTTAAACAGAATACTCTTTGTTGGCATAAAAGTGGCCATGAAGTGGTGGTCACCTTCCCCCCATTTATCCTGGAGGGAATGCAAGGTTTGGTTAAGAAACACCATCTGTGCAGCTACCTAAAAAGTACTCTTACCCATTCCACCCCACAGCTGCCACCAGGCAAAGGATGGAGGTTCGTGGGCATGTCTCTGGTCCAGGGATGGAGGATGACTCTTGGATTCAACCACATGGCCTCAAAGCTTGTGTCTATGTGTATAAGCATTTCTTGACGCAAAGAGAATATGTAAGGTCTTGCTGCAGACTAAGAGCAGTTAGGAAAAAAATGATAACCATTTTATCTTGTTTACTCCTTCCTGAGGGATGCTGGGTGCACAGCCAATAGAGCCCAGACTTTCCACAACAACATAGTGCAAAAAGTAATTTTTGTACCAGAAGATTTTGAGAAGTACTTTAGTGAAATTTACATATTTAGATTTGTAAAGATATACAGTGCAATGTAGGGGCTTAGGCCAGACAGCTACCACTAGCAGTAATGGCTGTTCCACCTCTGAATTCCCAGGTATGATACAGAAAATTACCTCCAACTATCAAATTTAACTGATTTTACTTTTAATTTTTTTATCTTGATTTTTTCATAGGCTGCTTCAGATTTTTTTAAGCTATTTCAATACCCAGATGTGCTGTAAGGACTCCTCATGGAATTAGTTCAATTGGTAACCTGACTTTGAAGAATATACAAATAGATAGATAGACAGATAAACTTATATTGTTATATTAAAAAACCATTAGCTTAAAGGACCAGTGCTGTTGCAAACTCAAGCAAAGTTAAAGAATGTGGGAAAAAAGGTGGCTCGTGGCAGCAACTGAGGTAGGACTTAACACTCATATAGTCTTAATTCATTACCTTAAATTCAGGATATGCAATATGGATTTAAATTATGTAATTACATTACTAATTTTTCCCCCAGGAAATAATCCCATCAGTCCACAACCGAGGTAGATGGTGCTCAACAAAGGAACAGGGCAGTTCTTCAGTATTTTCGTTATTCTCACTGTTCAGAGAGTGGTCCTCCATTTTCCTCAGTTCATACTCACTTCAAATTGTATTTTACAGAACAGAAAATTTTCATTTACTTGTGGGATAGTCTATTGCACTCCATGGCATAGTATCTGAATAATTCTCAAACATTAATGAATTTATTTTCAGAACAACCCTTTGGTTCATTTAATTGTAAACCATTTTACAAGTGGGAAGCTAAGGCACAGAGCTAATAAGGTTAAAAATATCTGTTCATCCTGGGTTCTTCTGAGATGCCTAACACTGTTTCTCCTCACTATTCAGCATCATGCAACACTGTATTTGTTCAAGTGTACTTCCTATTGACCTATTGTGGTTATGAAGTACTTCACTAAATCAGAGCATACCTCTGTGGGGTAATGAAAACACACTTCTTCTGGGTCAGCTGACACAAGTGTAATCCTGTTGCCATTGGCAGCAGTGAGGGTTGGGTTTAAATTCATGGGAATTACAACAAAAACTCAAGCCATCAAAATGAACCGAGAGGTAATTACACTAAGTTTTCTGGGGCTAAAACAGTAAACCTAATTCTCCCACTTGCAAAGCAGCAGTTTAACAACCCATATTTTCATTAAAGATAGAACAGCAAACTATGCCCATGTAGACAAGCAGGGAATGACTAATTTACAAAACTATAGCTTCAGACTCTCTTCCTCCAGGAGCTGTGCTAGGGCCGGCAGGCTGCTTTCCCTCCAGCTCCTGCTTGGAAATGAGCTGTTCCTTGCTGGGCAAGGCTTAGCTCAGGCTGGACAGGCCAGGAGCACCCAGCCCATGCCACCACGCCCCCGCCATGGCCCATGCTGAGCCTCCCCTCACTGACTGTACATCTGGCTCCAGCATTCCATCTCGAGGAACACTGCACAGTACTGACAGCTAACAAACTTTCCTGGAGATCCTTTCTTCCATATGAGAACTCCAGGGCTGGGAGCTCTTGCTGTAGAAGACAGTGACCATTTTCTCCCCTTCCCTTCCTGCCCACCCATACAAGGGGTAGGCCTGGGCTTCTCTCCACAGGCTCACAAATGGTCCTCCACTTTCTAGGATCTGTTGTCCTTGGAGGACACCAGTCCTTGTTAGCAGAAATGACATTCAAACACAAAAAAACCTACCACGTGCAAAGCCCAGTATATCTCAGGCTGGAGACAGCCCGCAGCAGAGCTATCTCACCTTTGCTCTTCCTCCTGGCCTTCCCTGCCTCCGGGCTTCTCCAGCCAAAGAGAAATATGGAGGTTTCACTTTTACTGTAGACCTCAGTTAATCTGATTTTTTAATAAAAGATTTCTCCATCTGAACAGACAGAAGATTAGGATTCAGTTCTCCAGGACAACTATCAATTGCCAGCCTTCTTTACTGATTTGCATTTTCTGTCCTTGTCTCATGCGAATCTTCCTTGTATTTACTGTTCTTCACCTCTGCCTCATCATTCCAGCTTTTTCCTACCAGTTCCCATACAAAATTTACCAAATTACATTTCCTACCCTCTTCATATTGAAATGAAGTGAGGTCTCAGGATACAGAAGGTCAGTGAGGTAACCAAAAGGTTAATTATCACTCTAAGGTTTGGTGTTTAAGTGCCTAAGTGTGCAAGCACATTTTGGTGCTGGCAGCATCACTGGAGGAAAAGTCCACTCTGCTTCAGCAGCTCTGGTGAAGGGAGGAAGAAAGGAATATTGGTGCACTCTAGGGGTGCAGCTGTCACACTCAGTGATGCAATCCAGAAGCAAGAGATTAAATCTTGCCAGAGAAAAAAGAAAATTAAAAATCTGCAAAATTGACAAATTTAGCTGCTGAACTCTAACAACTCTCCCTGGAGCAAACAAGCAAAAACTGACTGAATTTTTAATAGCAGCTGATTAGTTAGCCAAACTTTCACACTTCCTTCCTGACAATAGTGAAAGCTGTGCCCTGACATGCTTATCACTGCTGCCAAATGGCAAGTCCTTGCTCTTGCATGGGAGCTCTAGTGATTCTTAGTAATACAATAACTTAGAGTACTGAGTACAGACAAAGCACTGTGTTTCCCTCATTTTATTCTCTCGAACAGCTGAAAAAAATTCAGCAAAATTCTAAAATAAAATGGAATTTTTGAATCTAAATATTTCAACTAGCATCTAAAAGGAGTCTTCCAATGGGTCTTTGCTGTCCAGGTTGTGGCTAAGACAGTAAGAGTGCCAAATGTGTGTTTCTGGAAAATAGATGGATGGCCAGACAAAGATATATATTTTACACCCTTATGAGCCATCTGGCCAGAGAAGAAACATTGAAACTTGAATTTTGTCTCCAACTACAAGTATTCACTTATCATCAGTCCACTAAGGGGGGTGATGCAGAGGGAGAACACCTGTCTACACCAATTTCTTGTTCTCTTCAATCCATAATTATATATTCCTGGGAAAAAGGTTCTGAATTTCATACCACAGGCACCTCCAAGTAATTATTTCAGTCTAAAATTACATTAAAAGTATTTTGTGGAGGTATTTTTAATTTTTCTGTTTTAAAGAAGGCAATATATTTTAATAATCATGCATTGAAATTTTTTATTAAACCCTCTATAAATGTAAGAAAATATTTTTAAAGGGTTTTTTAATATTGAAAACCACCATCTTTAACAAAAAAGCTCACTCTAAGTCATTCAACACCCGACATGTCAAAACATGAGAATGAGCATGCAATGTAAAGGCTAAAAGGGGACAGCTCTCACTGTGACAGATTAGTTTCAGCAACACCAAGAGCGACAACAGAAAAGCTTCTTGCATCTACTTGCATGAGTCTTATACTTAGCTTACCAACCTTACAGCTAAGGAATTGCTTCTTATGCGGTCTGTACAAAACCAAATAGAATCAGGGGATCATGCCCTCATGAAGTATCTGGACTGTATAATAGCAATAATTATAGAGCAGTATCATTAACAATCAGCCGACATTTTTCACTGTGACAGATTCAGCGCACTATGGAATCCAACTTTTAATTGAAAAATAGTCAAACTATAGCATTGCTGCTTGCAAAGATAAACTTTTCATTTGTACATGGATGCAGCCTTGTCTCAGTCTAACGCAACAGCTTTGAGGAAGATTGCCCTCATCTGTCTCAACTGTTTGCTATTTGCTAAACATAACGCCTCAAATCTCCCTGAGACTAGAGAGCAAACTTGAGAGAATCTCAGCCTATGTTTTACTTAGCATGGAATAACTGCTTCCTTCAAGCATGATTTAAAACAGCCAAGAAGGATTCTCTTTGGATCCCAGAAACTAATGTGCCAAAAATCAGTGTTGGAAAACAGGGTATGGACTCTGAAGCATGAGATGAAATTAAAAGTAATTTATATTTAAAAGACTGATGTATCATATAGAAGGTTTATTTATATAGAAAACAGTCACTACAACACAGTGTTCTATGCTGTGCTTAAAAAAATCCCATATTCAGATATCACAACCTTGGATTTGCCTAGAGATTAGTATGTGATGTGCCCTTCTATATGCCCCAAGATACTGCAGTAGTGATGCTGCAATAGTGGATGTCTTATTACTCTCTAGGTAAAAACACCACCTTCAACCCTAGCTCTTAGTTAGGGGCCAGTCAACAAAGTGCAACTCATAAACTGAGATCTGATTTTGCAAAAGAAAACCACATGTGAAAAGCAACCGCTAAGGTTGCATGATGTGATCTTTGGGAACAGTCAAATCTGCATTAAGAGACATACCAATCTATAAAAATTTTCACAGAAAGAAAAGTTCGGACACAAAAAATGCAATATATTAAATGAACTAAATTACAAGGATAATGCTTGAAATTTTTACTTAATCTCCTCTCTTTAAATTGGAGGATTGCAGCTAACAAAGAATCAATATTTGTGTGCAATTAGAAATACTGCCAACTACATCCAAGGGCTGTTGGAATGTCCTCACAGACAGACCTCCATAAAGCTTTCTCCCTGCAATGAATGTTAAGTACATACATATCTGACCTTTTCAAGTTAAGTCAAAGTGAGACAAAATGGGGAAAAATATCCTGATTGAAAGAGAAATGTTCATCTTACTTTATTTCTGTGAATTTTTGATGTACACTGAGCACAAACATCTCAAAGACTCACCCAAAGTTCTGCTCAGTTAATTACTGTAAGAATCTCCTTGTATTTAGGTGGAATTGGGGCAACTGACAGAGCAATTATTTTTGCAATAACTTTAATAGTCAGTGAGTGCTCCTTGTATTGTGTCTGGCTGAGAAAGAGACAATTTTCCCCATAGCAGCCCTCCCAGTGCTGAGCTTTGCACAGGTAGCTAAAAAGGTGTTGAAAACACACCAGTGTTCTTCTACCTACTGCTGAGCAGTGCTGGCACAGCATCAGAGCTGTCTCTCCAACATTCCCACCTCACCAGGCGGCAAGAGGTGGGCAAGATCTTGGGAGCAGACACAGGCAGGACAGCTGACCCAAACTGACCAAAGGGATATTCCATACCATAAGAAGTCTGCTCAGCAATAAAAGCAATGAAAGCTAAGAGAGAAAAAGTGGAGGGGGGCCACACGTTATTATGATATTTCTCTTCCGGAGCAAACACTGTATGGACTGAAGCCCTGCTTCCTGGGAAGTGTCTGGACATCACTTGCTGATTGAGAGTAGAGAATAAATCTTTTGTTCTCCTCTGCTTCTGCACATGGCCTTTCTTTTGCTTTATTAAGCTGCCTTTATCTTGACATAGGAGGGTTTTTTCTATCTTATTTTCTCCTTTCTTATTTTCCTCCACCCTGTCCTACTGAGGAGGGGAGTGATAGAGTGGCTCGGAGGGCAGCTGGCATCTAGCCAAGGTCAACCCACCACACTCCTCCAGATGTCATCCTGGAGAAAGCAGTGCACATCTATCTCGCATATTTGTCTCTGGGACAGGTGGCAATAAATTTCTACTTCTCTGCTTTAATTTTGATAGTCAGACAGGCAGACAGGCATTCATTTCACAGTGGATTCCTTTTTGTCAGCATTTCAGAATATTAGCTCTTTCACAGTCTTCCTAAAACTGAGTCTTAGTTCAAATTTCATGAACACCAGCAGTTGGTTCACATAAAGGTCAGCTTCCTAAGTTTCATCATTCTCCTTTGTATTGATTCACTTTAGCCATACAGAGAAGATCCAAGCTTACTTCTGCTTCACCACAAAATTTTTTGGATGTTACACAGTGGGGAAAAGTAACAAGTCTGAACTGATCAGTATGTGAAAACATGTTAAGGTAACTTATGTGGAAAATTGGACTGATGCTGCTTTTACAGCTAAAATCCACTAAAGCACAAGAAAAAAAGAGTGACATTCCAACAAGACATGCATTCCTACTAATTATCATGAATCAGGGTGGAAGAACTTCAGTTAGTATTTAATACATCATGGCTCTCTTTTCAAGTCCTAGATCTTCTTGCATGGATGCTAATTTAACATTCAGAATAAAGTAAGATCTTTAAGGTTTAAACAGAACAATTAGTATTTACACAGAAAACTTATGTTTCTTATAATAGGTCATAGTAATACACAATGAAAATTGCTTTTGCAGTATTTGGTAGTGGACTGGAATACTGCTGATGTCACTAAAAATGTAATTTTAAAAACACCTGAAGTAACCTTTACAATAACAGCCTAATAGATTTACGATGGACTTACAGGTTTACCTAGGATCCAGACATGAGATTTTAAATAATACAGATGTTGTCTGAGTGGAGGCTTAAAGCAAGTTGCACTGCAGCCAACTTAAAGGATCCAACACTTTAAGGGAGTGTTAGTTTACTTGTGTCATATTATATTGCAATCTCCCATGTTGATATCCCTTATATGTTAATTACCAGAGCAGCAGCCAATGTAATCACTCATCAGTGGTGGCTCAGTGCCAAAAGTTTTTGCTATGGTTCTTGAATTTCTGCTCACTGTGTTACTGAAAAGAATCCTTGCCACTGCTTCACTATGCAGAGTGGAATACCTTTGTCTTCCAGAAACCTTGGCTATTCTGTAACTCCAACAAAACATCTGTGCAACTACTGCAGAACACTTCAGGTGCTGACACTATCAAAAGGGACTTGCTAGAAGAAATCACAAACATCATCAACAAGAAAGAAAAGGGTAACAAAAGTTCAGATAAATGTTTTGATGTAAATGGTGAGAGGAAAAATACAGTAGCAGGGCTGAGAGTGCAGAATAGACATAAATGGAATGACAGCAGAAGAGCATAAAATGAATGTGGGGAGAAGTTAGTGAAAGAAAGGAGCTGGATTTGGGCTGCACTCCCCACAGCTGAGTTTGGCTACTACTGAAGCCAACAGAGGGGATTAGACAATACCTTTTGCTCTGAGGGGCAGTCTAGCCTCTGCCAAGCCTAGACAACTTTTACAAGGAACAGAAGGTGTTGAGATTCCCTTAGACATTGAGGCCCTCTTTCTGCTGGAAAGATGCAAGGTTTCCTTGAGGAGTGGAAGTAAAAGGAAATGCCTTCTACAACCAGAAAGCAGAAGGAAGGCACAGGATTCTCACTCTGCAAATGGCTCCCCCAGCTCACTTGGGTATGACATTGCCAGGAGGGGAACAAGAAAAGGGTGTGCTGTAACTACAACACCTCAAAAGCCATTCAAAGAAAAATATTACACCGGCTCTTAACATGCATGCCTATATTACAGTGAAACTGTACTTCTTTCAGTTGTGTACTACCTTTAAGAAACGGGTAGTGTCTATTTGTTTATACTGAACCTAAAAGCAGTCTCCTTTACAAACTAAAATCTCTCATGAAAAGTCTGATTCTTTTTCTCATTCAATACAGCACATTAGCAATCATTAAGAAAGTATAGACTTAAAGCAGTATTGCTGATCAAATATAATATATTGCATTAGAAATAAATTCCATATTAAAATAGGGACTTTTACTAAAGAATTACTTTTTTTTTCAAATAAATTACTGAAACTTTTGCATTATGAAAGCTCTCAGGCAAAATTAATGGTTTTGTTTTGCAAATTAATTTAGATATTAAAAAATCATATTTTCAACCAAGATCTCAGTTACTCAGATTAAATATTAACCAAAAGCTGTCTTCTGCTTAAATAGAATTTAGCCTTTGAAGTGTTTTTATTAATCTCTTCTGATGTAGGTGCTTGAAATTCTATGAAAGTGCTGCTGCTACCAGTTCTGTGCATCACTTACTGTAATTTATTTTCAGAACATAATTCTATTTATAAATGAAAATCCTATTAAAAGAAGACAAGAAAAATTAGTCCTAGACTTTGCATTGGTAGAGTAGAAACAAAATGAGCGGCCTAACCTGAAGTGACATTTACAAATTACCTGTTAATTTAAACTGGGTTGAAGGATGACAGAGTTTAGTCGGACTGACAGGAAGTACCGAAGGAATGACAGTTGGGCCTGTAGTGGCCATAAAGCTCCCATAGCAAGCACATTTATCTGCCTCTCTGGGAAAACCTTCCCTTGTAGTAAATAATATATTTGTAAAAATATTTACTTCGTGGCAGCCCAGTGACTGAACATTTTATGGAGCTGAACTCCTCCCCCACTCCCTCACTCTGCCATCCCCTCCTTTTAATTCTCATTTTTACTAAGGACAAGAGCTTTAAGATGGCCACCTGCCTTTAGTCACATGGTTGATTCATCACCACCCCCCTAAAGCTAAACCACATTATTTTCTTAATGAAAATTAGACAAGAAGTGACAAGGCTTGTATCCTTTAGTTGCTTCAGGATAACATTCATGCCCTGAGACCAGTTCCTTTGTTCGCTAGACATTCTTTGAACAGACACGACTGCGTATCAAGGCCATGCAGTGCCAAATATTTATAAGGATAATAATAGCTGCTCTCACTCCACTTACAAATAGCACTGAGAAGACTCAGAACAAAGTACTAAGAGTCTTCTTATTTATTCACTTCTGAAAACCAAAATGTTTTCTGAAGGAAAGGCTCCAGTGTCTTACACTTTAAAGAGTTTCCACATGTACAAACTTCTATAAAATATTTAAGCTACAAATGGAATATTTGGGAGTCTTAAAATAATCTAGTGACAATTATTTAGGAATCTGTCCCTCTTATGACAAACAACAAAGGACCATACCAGACAGCTACTGTAACTCTTTTCTGCAGGGGAGCACCACATGCATGTGGAGACACATATATGCAGGCACGTGTACAGGCTATCGTAAGGCTAACTCAGCTCACACAGAAAATGCTCTGGTGCATGCCTAATGAAAAACACTTTAATATTTTTAAAGAGCAAGCTGTATTTTATGTACACATAGAAATTACTGAACATAAATTTCAAATGTTACACTGTGGTTTCGGGATCTCAAAAAGCAGCATGTCCTGGGCCAGGCTGCCATGGTCTGCCCCTCACCCACAGCGCCTCGTGCAATCCACGGGCCGTGTTGGATCCACACTCTGCTTACCCTGGAGACACAACCTGTGCTGATAGAACGCAGCTGGGTATAACCATAAATGTGTCTCTGTATTCACAAGAAAAAATGTTGGATAAATCCCTCTGCCTCCATGAACGAGTGTATTTAGAGATACAAAACAAATGGTAGGTGGAGATTGTGTTTATATTCCAGAGCAAAGGCATGAGTTCCCATAACCTCTTCCAACCAAGTTCAGAAGCCCTCGTTTTAATGCCATTTCTACAAACCTCTCTTTTGAAATTGACAGCCAAAACACAGAAATGTCAACCATAACCAAGCCTGCAACATCAAACAAACTCAGGGTTTCTGTAGGTTGGTGTGGAAGACTTGCCAGCAGGTACCATCATCTTGCAGTAGACATTTTAAATGTAATTCATTTCTGATTTTTAATCTTAGCATGGGACCCCTGATTTTTTTCTTTTTAAATAATGGTTTGACAGGAAAGTAATTTTACACCTACTGTACAAAAGATTTTCCTTATTTAATAGCAGAATATAAATTCTGGAAGCAAAAAAAAGATCTTATTATTATGGAAGAATAGTAAAATAAGATCTACAGTACCATTATTTTTTTAAATTAGACATTGTACCTTAGTTAAGAGATCCAAATATAGACTGTGCTCTGGCCTGTAGTACGCCATTGATGACAAATGGTTCTCAAATTCTACTTAAAGAGTCCAAGAGGACACAATTAATATTTTGATTTCTCTCAGGGGAAAGGGGGCTCTTGCAATACCTACAAATTTTGAAGCTCTACTGATAGTGGGAGGAAAGTAACAAAAAAGCATAAAATTGAAAAAAATAAGGAAAACTGAGTTATTATATTTGATGTGCTAGCCCCAGACTTCCTCCCTCACTAAAACTGGTTAGGGTTCACCTTCCTCATACAAAGAAGAAATGACCAGTGGGAGTATCCAACTACAGAGTAAGAAAGATCTTTACTTTGGAGATGTTCAATACAATGAGGAGAAACATAACCCTGTCTCCAGCTTGACTCTATGATATAGAGAGCGTTCATGTGTCTTCATGCATCTTTCATATATCTTTAGAGAGACTGCCTTCCATTTAGATTTGGAGACAGAACTAATATACAACATTTTATTAATTCTCTCCCACACATCTTTGCCCAGAAAACCGTGAATACCTCTTTGACCAATCACAATTATTTATCCCAGTTTATTAAGTGTCCCTGTACTGTAAGACTGATATTCTTGCCCTTACAAAGTGTATCAAGGACATATGATAATGATAACGATCAATGTTATTTTAACACTGCACAAAGGCCAGCATGTCAATGCCATTTCTTCATTAGAAAAAAATACTATTGATTATTAACTAGAGATAGCTAGAAATGAAGAAATGAATAGGCAGATTACCCAACTACCAATTACCTGCAAAGACTTAGTCAGGTATTTGGGATGCAGATTAGTTATATGTGGTTATGGAGGTAGACTTGTTCAATGTTCAGCACCATTATTTTGATTGGTTGCATTACAGGAGAAGGAATTTAGGGCTGTAGTTGCACCAAATGGAAGAAAAGAGGTTATTTTTTAGTTTAGTCATGTCTACTTTCAAACCATCACATGCAAGTTTTCTCAGAACTTGTCCAATGAACTGAAACAAACAGCTAATATTCTTTGTGCCTTGGGAGTCATTATGTGTTAGTCAGTGACTGAATAATATCAAATAGTCTACTGGAAAAGTTTGGCCTCTTCCAAGAGTCTGAATGCAACTCTGGCACCCCTGAGGTTCCAACCACAGGGTTGACACCATATGTACTTACCTCATATGATCTCTGTCTAGAGAATCTCCCTTGTGTTTGTACAATCAAAGGATCTAATTTCTTTTTACACATGCAAAAATGGTAAAAATCACTGCTGTCTGATGGAGTTTATTCTTAAATCTTCTGTAATTCATACCTTTCCTTTTTTTTTTTTTCATTACCTGCCTTCTATTGCATTTTAGAAGAGTTAATTCTGATGCCCTGGCAGAAAAAAATACAAGGCACTTTGCAGCTCGGACTGCTGCTTCAGGAGGTCATGTCACTGGATATGAAGTATTTTATGTAGGACTCCAACCAGCATTCTGAATTCCCTGATTCCTGTTACCCCAGGGAAAATGGGTGCCAGCAATACGTCATGTATCTGTACAATGGCAGAAAACCTTCTTATTCCTTGTTTGCTAAATAGTCAATTATCTTTGGAAAACACTCCCAATTGTTCAGGGTTGTTTTTTGTTGGGTTTTTTTTTTATTCCACATCCTAAAAATATCACTGCAAACCTAATGCACACAGCTGATGATGATCAGAGTCCTTCATTTTCAGAGAGAATTTACATTATTGGAATCCTGTCTTCTGTCCCTCTGGTAACTAAGCATCACAGTGCTGATCATTCAGAGCAAAGAATGGTTTGCATGCCATCCTAGAATCCTTCTAGCTTTGTCACAGCTATAGGACTTGAAGGAGGAATTAATTCAGAGAAATCCTTTGGTCTGTGTCTCACGGCCAGCTTAGACTGTGCAAAAAGAGGTAGAAGCAGGAAAATTGTATTCCTTTCACTTCTCCATCTCTTAGTGATGAGACCTCTTGAGAAGCATTACAGTGTTTTCAGGCTGCCAGGTAGACATCAGGTAAAACCAGGAAGCCCTTACTTCCTGATCAGAATCACAGTCTGAGCATAAAAGTGATTTAGGTGCTTAAATACATTCTCGAAGTACCACTGGCATTTTGAAAATCACTGTCCCGTTGCAATACCTTCACAAAAGCCCCCAAATTTCTATTGGTAGCAAAGCTGGAAACTGTTTAAACATGACCACGTGAAGCAGTTTCGAGACTGATCCACACCTAGACGCGACAGCCTTCAAAAATTAGAGACCTGTGCATCACCTCAAAAGAGTTCATCAGATAGCTGTCTGTACAGCACTGCCCAGGCCACACAACAAGCTGGAGGTTCTGTGCTGCTACCACTCAGCCTAGGAAATCTAGACATTGCTGTAATACTTAGGACACACTGTCAATTCCCCTGTGTGACTTGCAGTAATGACTGAGCTCAGGTCTCCCTTCTCCCAGGACTCTCATAAGATAACATCCTCAGAGGCAAGTCTTTCTCAGCACTGCTCATTGAGGCCTCTCTATTCTCTTTAAATTGTCTAAACATTCTTTGGGACAAAGAAAGAGGAGGGATGTATTCAGGCTGGCAGCCAGAACAACCTCTAAGAAACCTAATTATTCATTATTGCACACCAAGTTTCCCCTGTATCATTGTGATCACGCCACACAGCAGCCGTTCACTGGGGTCACAAGGCATAAGAGCAAAGCAGAAGAAGTATCAGGAGGAAGGCACAGAAGGAGCAGCAACAACAGCAAGACACACTCTGCATAACAAGAGCAAGGCTGTCAGCTGCATACCTACACTGGCCATCCCAACCAAAGAGAGTGGCACCCCAGAGACACATAGAAACTTAAGGAATGAAGAGGATAGGGAACACTTTCCTTTAGATGCCATAAAACCTACAAACCAGAGTAGAAACTTCACTTGTAAATTTCTGCCTTAATCAATCATAGATGAACTGCACAAGAAATACATGAAAAGAAGGCATGGGTATGCAGAAAATAGGATATCCACAATAATTTGT
This sequence comes from Acrocephalus scirpaceus scirpaceus, assembly GCA_910950805.1. Taxonomy (NCBI): domain Eukaryota; kingdom Metazoa; phylum Chordata; class Aves; order Passeriformes; family Sylviidae; genus Acrocephalus; species Acrocephalus scirpaceus. The sequence continues at coordinate 15,762,168 of OU383779.1, forward strand.
TGATCATTTGCCATCTTCTTCTACAGAGGCAGTTTTAAAAAATATGCAAAAGTCCAAAGAATGCACTTCTAGGAGTACAGGGTGGTTTTTCAACCTACTATTCACATAAGCTAAGGCAGCATCTACCAGAAGTAAAACTTCTTTCTTTCAAAGGTTCTTTTAAATAATGCTGTGTTCTTTCCCCTCTTTAGAGGAGGCTCAGATTGATGGATTTGCTGATTTCCAGAGGAATCTTTTGGGGTTTGAACCAGATCCTTATTGCTGCTGATAACACACACAGAAAGCATACAATCATTTTATTCCCACTGGAATATATGAAACATTTGGAGATTGTTTCCAGCTTTGGCAATAGCTCCGTGTTGTTATGACATCAGCCTCATTATCATGGCCACTTTCATTTGATTCTTTCTAACCTGCAGGGACAGGGGCCTGGAAGTGGCAGTGTGTGACAGAACCTGTGCTGCATTCTCTGGAACCTCACCAATTCTTTCTTTCCAAACTGCGACTTTCACGTTGCCTTGTTAGGTAACCAAAAAAAGTGTATTCTATTTCATCTGTTGAAAGCTGTTTTTTCTTTATCTCTTGTAACTCCAGCAGAGAGGGGGGTGGATGCCTTCTGACAATGGGCCAGCTGTCAAAACCAGGCGGGGCAGTGTTTCTTATCTCCTTCACCACCTGTCCATCCTCCAGGGAGATATCTGCTGCTAATGGGCCATGAAGGCTCACCAATGACATGACACATTACATCATCCCATTGTGAGATGCTCCACCCAGTGTGGGGGGAGCCAACCATTCCTACCTGGATAAAAACTGAGACTCAGGAACAGCTGGCAATTCTGGGAATCTGGCCTTTCCACTGGGCTATAGGAGGAAGACCAGACCTATCTCACCACCACTGGACTTTCTCTACTCCATCATCTCTGCTCCACAGAACCACGTCTGTTACTCCAGGAGGATTTATTTTGACTGCTTCCAACACCCTGACCAACAGGGTGTCAGGTCATATCCCTGACCCTGTCAGGGTTTACCAGGACTTTTTTGCTTGCTTGCTTGCTTGCTTGTTTTTGTACTGCTACATTTGTATTTTGGTTGGGTTTTTTTTAATATTCCTAGTAAAAAACTGTTACTCCTATTCCCATATCTTTGCCTGAAAGCCCCTAATTGCAAAATTACAATAATTTGGAGGGAAGGGGGTTTACATTCTCCATTCCAAGGGAAGCTCTAGCTTTTCCCTGGCAGACAACTGTCCTTCAAAACCAAGACACACATCTATGCTCAGAAAACCCTTTTTACCAAATCTTTAGACAAATGACCAAGGCAAGACTGTGGCATCCTTACATAGGATCTTTGGAGCATTCTTCTAAAAGAAATTTAGTTCTAGCCCTCCTCAGTGTATATTTCACCATGTCAGAGTGAACAAAGTGGGGTGTGACAAACAAATGCTTACTTGTCCATTGCTTTCCATTTCCTTGTGCTCATTTGGATTCTACAATAATAAAAATCAGGCACACTGAAAGCAAAGAGCATTAGTGGCAGACGTCTCCAATTCCCTTTCCTATGGGAAAGGAATAAAATAAAAATCCATTACTCCTTCCATCTATTTGTATTACTTTTTTGACCAGTAAAAATTTAGGATGCAAATCCTGACATCTGCCATGAATATTTGTAAGTCTAAACTGGGAGAACTGGTTAATGTAAGAGGGTTTTAGATACTTACTAAAAACCCTAGGGCTCTTACTGGATAGACTCAGGCCAAGATATGCAGTCTAAGGAGCTCTTGTGGCTTTGCTTTGATTAAGATAGTATCTAAGTAAATAAATATTCTCACCATCATGTGCCTTGGGGATGAATATCTGGTCTTAGAGCCATAGTAAAGGCCCTTAGGACTGTGCACTGGCCAAACACTGAGACTACAAACCGATTCAGTGCTCCTTTCCAGGGCAGCCTGAAGGATTTCCTAGAGCTTGAACAAAAATACTGAGAAAGTTGTTTAGACTTCCTATAGTTTTTCAAAGATAGTCATAAAAGACTTTGATCATTAAATGAAAATGGATAATAACCCAAATTCACCCAGGGACCACAGCTATGGAATCTCAGAGGAGTTTTTTCAATGGGTATATCCTTCCCTGTTCAAGGCTTCTGCTCTTTGATACGATCAGTTAATTTGCGTATCTTAAATGCTGACTGGCATACAAGATATACAAGGTACATCAGATAGAAATAAATACATAAAATTTTAGCTCCCTTAATTTTACCAGACAGATTTAATAAATGCACATAACTAATGGGTATATAATGACTTCCTAAACTCCTACTTGTAGATCGTGCATTCTATTTCCCAGTACATCTTTTTTTCCCATGAAAAATTAAATGGAAAGTCAACAAGAAAGAAATCATACTGGGGACATTTTCTATCCATTCATTTACATTTTCACTCTTTGCAGAATGTGGATAGTATATTTTTATGGCATGTTTGGTTGCTATTCAAAACATTTTTTTTTAATTGAATAGCAAAATTATTAGGTGAGTAGAATCCTGTATGCATAATAAGAACACAATTTAAAGGTGTCCCTAGGCTAATTTATGAAGCACTAAATCAGTTGGAAAGTTTTTCCTTTTTCTTAAAGAGGAAACCTGCTTTTTCAGCTGGTTTTGTCTGTTTTCATGGTCTGCACATTGATCATGGCCTGGTACAGTTAGCCAAATGCATATGGGAAAAGAAACATCTGAGAGATGAAACTAATGATATGTGCACTCTTTGTTGGTTTGTTTCACTTCCCTTCCTAAATGAATTCCCTGTTAACTAGTGCACAAACCATTACTGAAAAAGGTTCACATGCACTGACCAGTGTGATAGAAAATACAGTTAACACTCAGGAGTTTTGCAAACAGGTATCTGTGATTGCACAAAGACCAGGCTTTTAAGTTAACCTAGTAAAATGATATGTGAAGTATCTTTCTTCACAGCCCAGCAAGGATGTGCAGGCACATTAAGTTTCCAATAAACTACAGGAAAAAATGTGCATTGCAGAGTAGGTGTTGTTGCTTCTTACTGTCACTGTGTGAAAATGATCCATAGAGCACACATACAGATCTCAAAGCACATTACAAAAGCAAGCAGGTAGCACTCCCATTTGTATTGAGAGTGGACAGAACCACACAGACTGCACAAACTCCCTGACTCATCCAGCAACAGAGACAAACACAAAACCCAAGGCTCTTGCTTAGATCAGCACATTATTGCCGACTCTCATTTTGCATTTGTTGATAGTGCCTTACAGAAACATGTGCCAAAGTGATATTTTATCCACAGATGATTTTTACTGATGGCAGTTGCTGGACTTTCCTAGTCCAAAAGTCCTCTGAGGAGAAATAGTTTGCAGTTTATACACTGCTCTACAGATGGCCCTATAAAGACCTTTTGTCCTAGTTTCAAGCATAAGAAGCTACACAGAAAAATTATTGTGATTACAGGACCTACTCAACAGTTTTGGACTGACTAATATGTGCACTCACACAAGTAAAAAGCTCTTCTTGGGAAAGAGGCAGAGAAGACAGCAGAAATTTCAGCTCGCTCAAGGCTATTCTGACAGTGTAGCCATTGACTGAGAAAGTAGTTCCTGTGTTTTAGTTGTTTTCATCTGATTTAAAATGTAATCTGTTCCATTATTATGTACTCCCATCCTGGGACATTAAATTAGACAACATCACCAATTGTTAAATTGGTAATGGTTACATCTTAAACTGGTAAAATAGACCTGATTTTTGTCCAGCAGAACTGCACTATGCATTCATTGAGCTAGCATTTGATTCCATGGCCACGTTTTATGCCTCTCCTTAACTAAAGAGAACCTAAATACTTGCATCTATGTATTTTTGTCCTTCTGAAGGACAAATTATATTTCTTGTTCATGTAACTATCATGAGTGCTGCATCCCCTACATGACACAGTTTAAAAGGTATAATTAGCAAAATGCAATCCTTACTTGTCTTACAGATGCCACCATCTGACGCTGAAAGGCAGAATATTCTATTCTTATATCAGTGTTGACAATAACCAGAATAGCTGGAACTTTACCAGGTATCCTGTCTCAAGAAGATGCCTTTCTAATAAAGGATTTTTTACACCTGTTATCTATAGGAAGAATAGAAAATTACTCACAGAAATATCATTTGGACTTTTTAAAATACCTTGCAGCATTTTAGGTTCAGAAACTGAGATAAACATATATTTTTCCATTTGGAATACATAAGGTTATTCCTCTATCTATTTGAAAGAAAGCTGTATTTATTTAGTTGGCTTTTTCTCTGTGATACTCACTTCTTTACAGCTATGTAATATCCACACCAAAGGCTGTTGAACCAGCTGCTTAGTAGTTCCTCAGAGCAGTTCCTTCAATTACTCTGAAAAATCTCTTCCAAGATGCCTTGCCCTAAACTCTCCATAATCAGAGCGGCCATAGAAAATTGTGATATAGAAGTCCTTAACAGTGCAATATGCAGTCCAATATTTCATCTGCATGTGTACACTTCGGTTATTTTAAAGTAGGTGTTGAAACCCTCAGGCAGCATATTGGACTGGGCGAACAGTCAGGGCCACTGGAAGACTTTACTAAAAAGTTATGCCTGGATTCACTACAGGAGAAAGCAAATTGGACACAGAGAACTTACGATAGGATTTAATGACATTAGCAGGACATTCCAGTGACACTGAGGAGGTGTGACATCTATTCCAAAGGCTGGAGATGCAATGGGCAGTGAGAGAAATGTCCCCTTAATTCAACAGACATAGAGTTCATTTTACCAGTTGGAAATAACTGAGCTCTTTGAAGGCAAACAGGACCAACATACATGCACTACTTTAAGATCCACTAAACCCCTTTTAGAGGGCATAAGCACTGCACCTGTCTCATGCTGGCCTCATTTGCATGACTGAAATTCCTCCCAAATACACCACACAAAACACTGCAGATTTTCTGTGCCTGCAAGAAGAAAAAAGGACTGTTCCTAATGTTTTATTAAAGTCTCGTAATTCTGAACTAGTGTGGTGCCATTTTATATGTGTTGGCAATATCCTCATGAATACCTGTGACAAGTGTCATTAACATAAAATACAAAGTGGGATTGGCATGATTTAAAATTTAGACACGCACTTGCCACATTTAAAAATGTACTTCACAGATATATTTTTAAACCATGTATTTTTTAAAAACAAGTCAATTCAATGCCTTATATTTTGAGTTTTAATTCCAATCAAGCTAATTTCTCGTCATCATGAACACATACCTGCCAGTAATGAAGGTTGTTTAATTAGGTCCAGATAAAATAGCTACAATTCTGTTTCTGATCCACCTGTCAAAGCAAATCAGTCTTTTACATGACTTTAAAAAAAACAAATTAGACTAGCTGATGATTTTTTGAATATTCAAGTAGACATACTGAAGATAAATCCAAACCAAAGTTGTGACTGAACAAAGGCCTGGAACGTGACCCCAAAGATGAAGAGATCTTGTTCTGCCAGAAGCAGATTTCCAAGCTTGGCAGTTGAGGATTATGAAGTCAAGGACAGGGTGCTAGAAAGTGCCACTGGATAGGATAGCAGTGACTTCCACAGCTGAGGGCAAGGTAACATTTCAATGCTATGTAAAATTAAACACAAATAACAATGTTAAAGGTCCTACTTAACGCCCCAAAGCCAGGTGATTTCAGAACAGACATGTCCAACCCATGCCACTGTAGTTCTATGGGAAAAAACCCCGAGTTTCCTGTTCCTGCTACTATTACAGAAACAAGTAGAAAATCTAAAAGGGCTGATAGGCTCGAATGCTAAATAATAATTTCTTTTTCATTGGATTTTAAGATGGGCTGGTAGGCTGTATACAAAAATATTTACTGGTAGGCAGATGGCAAAAAAAATTGACTGTCATAAATGAATTTGACATATATGATGTTAATTAAAACAACTTAGTACAGCTCTGAGAAATTGCTAGTGATTGCTTAATACTATAGGAGCTTGACCAACCATCTCCAAAAGTGTAAGATTAGGCATAAGTGCTAGGCAACAGACTAGCGAGAAAACAGCGATTAAAAGCACCTCTCAGACACAAACAGTTAACATCTAGAACACAAAAAGTAACTCAAATTTTAATATAGAAATTATCTATTAGGCTCTGATATGACATGTGCTTGCTTTTTCTGTGCTTACTGTGTACTCAATCCATTAAGTGAGAAGTCATCAAAAATGGCAGGGTTTCATGTGTTTTTTCTCATCTGAGCCTACCAGTTACTCTGCTCAGATGGTACTTCTCTCATTCTTTGATTCCTTATCAAAGCAGTTCTACTGATGTTACTTATTAGAGCACTAACTTTTCTCCAGTCATTTATGCAGATTGCATTGGCAATTGTTGTGCCTTCTAGATGATGAACTTTTTAATTTTGATTGATTTATAATTCACAATGACTTGTTCTTTTCTTCTGACTGGCATTCTAAGCACCATCCTCAAATTGTCTTTAATTTGTTTAGATTGGACATTTTTTGATTTGGCTTTCCAAATCCAGTGAGAGTCAAGTGATACTATCACATGTAAGCACTGATTTCTTACCTTACACAGATAATTCCTGTAAAATACAGTTATGGTAGAAAAGGGCACAGTTGTTATGAGTGTGTCAGTTTCCATAATGTTTGGGGGGTTTAATTCTTTTCTCTATGAATAAAATCCAGACCCACTAAAGTTATAGCTTTTCCATTTCCCCCATCACATTCATATGAGAGGAAGTTATGAGTATCAAAGTCTCAAAATCCATTCATGTTTGTTTCGTTAGAGGCTCTCCACTTCACTGAAAGGAAACTTGTTAGATGATGCAGTCTGATTTGAATCTCACAACCTTATGTTGTGAAAATAGCAACACATGAACTTGTTATGCCTACATATTGCAAACAGTTTAGCAGGTCCTCCTTGAAATGACAATGTGACTTTTTTTCACCCTCAACCTATTTTGCTCAGGTTACAAATGGAATGAATTAGGATCATGAGTCAGAGGATGAGATTTTTTTATTATGTCATTAGGTCATAATAATGACCTAATGACATAGTAAATTACCTTCTCAGCTTGGGAAGACCTGAGTATTGACTTGGTTGCCAAACTAAGGAACAGAATACAAGTGGTTCATACTCACCTGCCTTACCTAGAATACATGCCGTTCTTTCCAGTTCTTTCTAGTACTGGATGCCCAATATTACCTCTTATTTCTGCAGTTATGAAATCACAGGTTGATATGGCCCTGTTTGTATCTGTGAGAAGGAGAGGCAGCTATAAGTTGCTGGCTGTTTAACAGCTGGCTTTTAAAAAGGGTTGTTTTAACCTGGGCATTCGTACACAATCCACTCCTGCTTTATATTAATTAATCACCATGTCCAAAAGACTTACAGATTCTTGTCTTTCACTGTCACCTTTGCCATACTTAAACAGGATTGTATTGAGCTATTTTATTTATGTGCTTTTTTTCCTCTAGATCAGAAGTAGATTATATTTATTTGAATTACAGTTGCAGCATTGTTTCAGAATATATAATATATTACTGCCTTTTGAGCCTGCAATATATTGCCAAACTACTAAAGACTAAAAAATACAAAACTCTGGATTTTTTATTCCCATTTTCTGGAAACAAATAGAACCACAGAATCATAGATTATCCTGAGCTGGAAGGAACACACAAGGATTATCAAAGTCCAACTGGCTTTGCACAGGGCAGCCCCAAGAATCCCACCATGCACCTGAGAGCACTGTCCAAAGGATTCTTGAACTCTGCCAGGCTGGTGCCGTGACCCCTGCCCTGGAAAGCCTGTTTCAGTGCCCAACCACCCTCTGGGTGAAGAACCTTCTCCTGATATCCAACTTAAACCTCTCTTAGAACATCCCCATGCTGCTTCCTTGAGTCCTGTCACTGGTCAGTGCCTGCCCCTCCTCTTCCCGTCAGGAGGAAGTTGTGACTGCGGTGAGCTCTGCCCTCAGTCTCCTCCAGGCTGAGCAGACCCTGGGCCCTCAGCTGCTCCTCACACGGCTTCCCCTCAAGGTCCTTCACCATCTCTGTCACCCTCCTTTGGACACTCTCTAATAGCTTTATTGTCTTCTTGTATCACGATGCCCAAAACTGCCCCCAGAACTCACGGTGAGGATGCAGCAGTGCAGAGTAGAGTAGTACAATCACCTCCCTTGCCCAACTGGTGATGAATCATCTGCTACATAACCATCACTGCTTCTTTGCAAGACCTGAAGTCTGGATTAAAGGTGTTAAGAATACTGGCAAAAGTTGGCCAGTGGTAGATTATTTATGCTCACGCTGCCAACAGGTGCACTCAGATTATAAACTATATGACCTAGAAAGGTTTTTATCACTAGGAGCAATGAAGACCACATGAGATGCCACTAACTCTACTGATATTTGAGCAGTCTAAACTGGTTAATACAAGAAGCATGTTTGTTTATTTGACCTCTATTTACTACAAAACTGATGTTCAGGATTTTGCTAATCTCTCTCCAAATTTCTGCTCCTCTGCAGGTCACTGGCTGCAGAGAGCCTACCTTTGGCAAGGTGTTTTGTGTCATTTGTTGGTGTTAGAATGATACAGTTACTTGCTTATCCCATCAGAACTGGGTTTTCCACCTCTTTATGATTTTGTGTGCTCCAATTAATTTTTATTTCATCTCTCACCTAGCTCTAGAATATGTGGCACAATGTTTCGCCAGTTTTACACCATTCATCAGCACAAAACTCAGTTTGTCAGTGCTTGTTGTAAAAGGGGCAAAACCCCATGACTTACATTGCAAGCCCGCCTCTCAGAGTGCTCAAAATCATGCCTTAAAAAATGCTTTCAACAAGCCAGTAAGTACTGTACCTTTTCCCCCAACTACAGAGAGCAAGGAGGTGAGGCACTTCACTTTGTAAAATGGCACTCACATTTTGTATGTCTCATGTTTTAATGCTATTAGCTCAAAGCATTGAAATAAATTGAGGAAGGTTAATGACAGGTTTCAGTCACGATTGCAGTGACCATGATGAAGGAAAGGGGCAAGAGAATGGCAGTTTCCCTCAAACCCCCTCAACACATTGCTTTAACATTACTGCCATAATACAGTGAAATGCCACAATTAATCAGATCACAGTTACTGCCAATGACTAAGTTCTTGTGACTCCCCTGTTGGGATGTTCTACAAGATGACCATGTTCTTCATTCATGCTAAGTAAAGGTAGATGCCACACAAATTAGTATCCTTAATTGTTTATGGTTATAACTATAGGAGTTGGTTTTCATTCTAATTTTAAATAGGCATTATAAATGTATAAAGTACAGTCAAATCTCTGTTCCCCTATAAATCTCAAAGTTTCCACAAAATAGAAATCTACAAGCACCTGGCAGTCATGTTGTACCATACAAGGCTTCCAGTATATGCTGGAAGTATTTTGCTTACCTCACTAAATACAAGAAGCAAGTCTGTCACTAGATCAGTCAGTAACATCTTGTTGCTTCAAATATTTATTTCTCTGCCTCTATTAGGTTGTAAGTAAAACATTTGACTGGTTGAAACCTCCTGCAGGGTCTCATCAAATTTTAGGATTGGCCCTTTCTCCATATCAATAAAATTCAATTGCAATGTATTTCTAGTGCTAGCACATGTCAGAGGAATAAATTATTCTATAAAGGGCTCACTTTTTGCTGTAGTATGCTCTCATGTCCTCACTGAGGACAAAAGGAAACCAAAAAGCCCAGGCTTGTAGAGGAAGAAAGAGAGTATTGGCCAGCAGTAACAGCATTAGATGTGGATGTACTAGACCCTAGTTAAAGTCACCATTTCCTCTGCGCCTTGAGCAAGTGAGTGGGATTATTTCTATAAATAGGATTAAGAGCACTTACAACTACAACTCCAGGATATTTCAGAGTTAAACAATCAAAGGATTTTGGCCTATTTAGATACTTTATTAACACAAACTCCCCAAAGCAGAGAACTCTTCAGGTTATACTAAAACTAGCAAAAAGACATAGGAAATAGAAAACATCTTCCACAATTTCATTCACCACTCATCTTAAAAATTTCTATTAGCAATATTATTTACATGTCATATCAATATTCTGAAAACTAAGAAAAAAGCACCTTGTGTCAAGGAGGAGAAAATGTGTTCCCATTAGCAGCAGGTGGGTAAGTGATTATTGGGTGAGGACTGCTGAACACGTAAGGCTCTGGTAGATGTAGGAGCAAAGTTTCCCATGTCCTCACTGCCATCCTTGTGAGCTCACCTGCCTGCAGCAGAGATGTGGTGCACTAGGCTCCTGTGCGTGAAGGCAGGCCCACAATCCTTACAGTCTGAAAATGCTGCTGTGGATAATGGCAGGCAGGAGGGGATCTATCCCAGCTCTGAAGTACGGGCTTACAAAAGAGAGGTAGAGCAGATCTTTTGGGGACTGCAAAATCTTAAACAGTTGCAACTTAAATCTATAAGAACACTTTTACCAGAACCCTACATGAATAAAAGTGGTTATAGTATTAGGATAAATAGGAAGAGGAATAATTTGCATCACTTATGAGAATAATGTCTGATAAATGTTGCTAGTCTCTTCTTTATATAGTGGGGGGCTTGTGGCTTTTACAATTTTACAGCTATTAATTTGAGGAAATAGGTTATGGAAAGGTTAATGAAAGGTTTTAATCATAATTGTGATGACCATGACCTAACAGAAAGCCAGGGAATCTTGCAATTAAAAGAGAATACCAAAATTCTATTTATCCATTGCCAGAACACAAAGAAATGCCACCATTAATTATACACCACACTGATTACTAAAAAAGTTGTCATGCATCCCTTTGACCCAACAATCACTTGAATGGTGATACTATACCACTATCCACCAATACTATCTCTCTCTACAACATTCAGTTATTGGTGCCATATGCTATAGCTCAAAATGTTGATCACATATTTTGTGTAGACTTGAAGCAGAAAACTCTCATTGAAATCTGTGACTTGGATCTTTCTTTACCATCCTATAATACAGAGCAGAACCCTCCTCTTTGTTCATAAAAATATGCACCTATAAAATAATGTATGTACTGTCTGCTGAATATTCTCTACTATTCATGAAGTTAAAATTAACTCCTTATTTTAATTGCTTATCAGTTCCATAAGCATAATTCCCATGATTTAACCTGCTTTCATGGGGATCTGCTACCTTTCCATATAGAACTTCACATTTTTATGAATTTTTACTGTTTAAAATGTATATGTATGTAAATTATTATGCATCTGAGCCTTTCACATCAGAGGTACACTATAAATACTAAATCAACGTGGAAAACATCATGTCTGCTTTAACTTGACTTGATTATGGCTAAATATGAAAAAATAAATTAGCATTTTACTCTATTTTTAGTTGTCTTCATTGTATTATACTGTATATTTGCTTCAAGTGTGTAGACTAACACCTCTCCCAAATATTTCCTATAGGTTTATGCTAATAAAGTGTAACTTAAAACAATACATGAGAGACTAGGAAGAGAAAGTCAGATGTCTAATATAGATGTTCCTTAACTGAAGGACAAATATGCTCGAATATGCTCAAAACTTTCAGATACTGAATTTGGTCTTTTCTCAGAACAGACCTATTGCAGCTGGTAAATGTAGCACAAGTTGTATTAAAAAAAGGCTGAGACAATACAAAGCTTTCTTCTAATTTAGATTACAATTTTGCTCATGTTTTCCATAAATTATTATTGATTACTCTTAGATTTATTACCTATATTTTAGCTAGTGATTCAAGCCATTTTAAAAATAAAGCAAATAAAGCTAAAAAATGCTGCAATTCAGCAATTGTGCCAAAGACCATTTTTCTTGTCCATGGACGTGATTGACATAGGAATGTGACTCAGGAAGAAAACATTATTAACATGAAGAAAAGTTACAACTTTTGAATTATGTTGGCTTGCCTTGGAAGTAATTCCCTGGGTTACATCTGCATTGCATATTCTGATAAGTATATATAGATTCTCTTTACACATTTTAGCTTCTTTAATAATTTTGCTAAATGCAGAAGAGGGGAAAATAAAGACATATTATTAATAAACAAGCAATTAAACAGGTTAGGGCAACAATGCAATGCTGGTCATTCAGGAACCCTGTGCTAATTTTAATTAGCTACTTTCCCTTGCTTTCAAATGTAATTAAAGCAGCTTAGTTGTGCTCAGTGATGCAAACCACCTTATTTAATCACTAACATTATTTCCCTGAACTATTAATGATTTTCAAAATGCTTGTTTATGCAGAATTAGAACAGTAATTATCTTACCAGTTAATTTTGTACCTTCACATTTCACACCTCGCTCAAACGTCATTCATTTACCATAGCCTTTCTGTCAAAACAAAGAAATGCTTGTTCTAAATGTGCTTCTGACTGCCAAATTGAAAGCCAAGTTTTGTAACACTAATAAAGTAGCTCCCAAGTGAAACAGGTGTAGTAATTTAGACCCTTCCTGTCTTAAGCTTGCACGTACATGCTATGTCTTTTCTTTATTAGCTTTAAAATGAGAGCTTGGTGTGCAAAATAAGCTATTTAATTCAGACTTGTGGAGCAGAATATAATCTTTAATTTAAACTAGAGCCGTAAAAAAAGGCCTTTAATTTTAACTGGCATGTGCGTGTGAATTTGAATTAATAATCCAGAAAATTGAAACTGTTTTGCTGCTGTTGCTGGATAGTGACTGTTCTTCACATGCCCTTAGTTTTCACTCACTCCATTTCTCTCTCCCAAACTTTGCCTAGTGCCTATTTCATAATGTTGCTGTCTTACACAAAGGGAATTCTTCTAAAAAACAAAAAAAACTCAGTGATTGAACTCTTGCAAAAACATATTGTGTTGAAAGAAATTCTTATGTCTCTATATTTCAGTTTGCAAATGGAATATCATTGGTATATTCATTACATCTATTTAAGGCAGCATTTAAATACAACATGAATTTATACTTCATACATCATCAGATTTTTTCTTGTTATTTCTTTTAGTGTAAGTTAACAACTAATTGAGTCCTTATAATCACAAAACACAGCAGCCTTACAATCAGCAAATAACTCTTTCTCCTGACTCTTGTGAGAAAGGGAAGTCTTCCCTATTACCAGGAAAACTAAGCAACTGCCTAAAGTCATACAAAGAAAATTTGTGGCAGAACTAGAAAAGAGAAAGCTCCATCTTTCAGCTGCTCTGAACAGTCTCTGAGGTCTCCCACACTTATCCCAAGCTGCAAAACAAGTTCTGGTGGTGAGCACTAATTGCTGCTTTTGCAAGAGATGCCTTGTGAGCCAGCTGAGCAGCCTATGAAGAGTCACTCTGACTCTGGCCTCTTTGCCACATCAGACTAAATATCTATGTATGTAATCCAATTCAATCAAGTTCAACATTCAATCCACAAAACTAGAAGACAGCCTAAAAATCCCACAGTAAATGAGGCCTATCCCATAGACATTGCATCTGTGGATGCACAAATACACATCTGGCAAAACTCCTTCGTAAGAAGGGGACAAAAAAGACTGGATTTGATGCAATGCTTCTACCTCTGATGTAATTTTTTGCAGGTAACATAACTGCAAACAGAGTATAAAATCTCAGCTTTTAAAGGCTTCTTAATGAAGTTAAATTTGAACACAAAAGCAGTGCACTTGACCTCTACTAGACCCCTTTAAAGTGTAAAGTTACCCATGTAAGAAAAAGGGATGGCTGGATGGACACATAAGAGGCCAACAATAATTTTGCATGTGTTCGTTAGAGGTATGGAGTTACTACAGTCAAGATTTTAAATACTACATCACATTTTGCAAATATTCTTTCTAAATACATTATAAATCATACAAAAGAAAGCAAATCAATATGCAAAAAACCTTGTTTTAGTTAAAAAAACCATATTTTGTCTAAAAACTTTACATGTACCCTGACAAAGTAATATTTTAATATATTTAAATGTATTATATTTTTCCAGAGATTCTATAAATTTGAGACAGTTAAAATTATTTCAATATTTTCAGAATGCCCAAGATTCATGGTCTCCTGGCAACTAGCAATCACATGGCTGGAGAGGTTTTGGCCTACTGTTACAATGCCGTTATATGTTTGGTTGATGATTTATTCAAACCCAGTTGCAAACCTGCTGTTAGCTCCCTCATTGCTTTAATGCAGCCATTCTACCATTCATAACTGTCAAGAACCAATTCACTGGGACTTGAGCTTATTAAGCACCCAAAGTGTGTAGTGAACATATGCAGTTTTGTGCCTTGGAATGTGAATAAACACTATCCTTTCCATCTGTTTAAATTGAGTCTCTGATGTTTTTAACACCATGCATTATTTTTATCTTGTTATCAGAATACTCAGCCATGAACTCCAAAGAAGCCATTGTGCACAGCTTGGTGTTGGCAGGTGTCAGTAAAGCCTGGCAACCTCCTGCCTAACAGGGCACAGGCATGGAGGGAGAGGCTGGTTTAATACACTGTGCTTGCAAAAAGTTACTGTAGGCACAGAGTTTCTGTGTATGATTTCACACAGAAACAGGAAGGACAGGCTCATCTCATGGATACAGCACAGTACTGTAGAAAAAATAATGGGTTTATTTTCTTAAATACTGCTTCATTTGAAAGGAGAAAGATGGCTCCTGGCAATTAAAGGAGTAATCACAGAGGATATTTACCCTATTGAGGACAATATATCAATTCTCTTGGTCAAACACCCCAACTGTATAAATAATATAAAGAGGAAATGAGTTTTGAAAATAAAATATTACTTAACAAGTTCATTCATATTTTAATCTAACTCTGTTAATTCAATAGTCTCAAAAAGGCATATTTGAATTGCAGGCTTTAATAGTTTTTCATGTTGAATAACATGGTAATATGGTTTTTCTCCATTCTGTACACATAAGGAACATTCTAAAATGTGTAGCCACAATTACACAGCAACAATGTGCATGCTATTTAATGCTAGACTGGGAATAAAGCTGGTTCAAACTATTTGGTTTAAAACAATCATAAACAGACATTTTAACATAATGATTCTAGTATAATATGCTTTGCTTAAATTTTAAGAATTGTAGTGGGGAAAAGATAACATTCTGAGCACTAATTTAATTTAAATTAGGACTACTGTAGAATTCAAGTTCTGACCAAATAACAATTAAATAAGGTTTGAGGTTGTTTTTCGGGGGTTTTTTGTGGTTTTGGTGTTGTTGTTGGGGTTTGGGGGATTGTTTTGTTGTTGTTGTTTGTTCTGACACAAAGGACTCAGTATTTCTTGAAAAGGAAATTATTATAAAAATGTCAGCAAGAATAATTGGAGGGTCAGGAGGTTTTTTCTTGAGTGTTTGCTGATGTTGTGCCCATCCCATCAAGAATTTCAAAACAGGAATAAAATGGCACTCCATCTTCTGGACAGCTTGATGTTTGTCTTTGCTGTCAAGCCAAAGGGGATGCAATTCCATTCATACTGAGAAGATTAGAATAATGCAGAAAATATGACAAACCAGAACAATTCACAACCAGTCATATCACACGTTAAGGGGTCTAGACTCCTTTAGAGAATGACACACAGGGCCCTTATGAATCAAGGTTATTCACTAACAACAAATGTACTTTCTTACCAGCTCTTCACATTTTCATGAAGAATTTAACACAAATAACTTCTTAATATTACTCAAAATCATCACAACATCATTTAACTCCACTACACCTTAACCTGATGCTCTGCTTACACTCAGGAGTGGCTGCAACAGGACGATTCTGCATTGCACTTGGGAGTCCTTGCAGGAAAAACCCTTTCAGAACTATTGTCAGAGTCATGACAGAGGGGTATGAACATATATGTAAGTTTTTCAAAAGAACAATTGTCCTAGAAAATTATGCATCATTCCTTTTCTACAAGACTTTCAGTTTAAACTCATGGCTTCCTTTAACATAAACACAGTAGACACAGTACTCCAGGCTGTTACATTTGTTTTGTGGCAATGTAATGCAATTAAATTTAACTAGCCATGAACTGGCAAATATATACAGTGTTTGGGCTTTACCTTTAAATAAAGCTTACTGCTGATCCAAGTTAATCAAAGTTTTCTGCACACTTGGAAGAAAGCTTAAAGAAATTTCATCTTTATATCTATTTTCATGGTTACCTATAGAAATACCTATTCTTCAGAAAGTCAAGGTGCTGTGCAACACTTCTGTGGTCTCTTTCAATGTATTACACCAAATGCAGTTCATTTTTCAGATGTGTGAAGCAATTCAGTACTGTCTTACTCTTCCTGAATATTTAATGATTACTCAGAGATGACATCAGATGAAACTTTTGGTAGAACCAAAATTGATTACCTTTTTTTGCCATGACAAAATTTTTTCGCATCTACAGGAGATAAAGGTTTCACGGAATAATAGCTGGGCGTTTGCACCCAACTTTTCACACCACTACTCTGATGATAAACACAAACAAACACCTGAGTCTAACTCGCTCGGTACCAAACTGTCATTACACCTTATCTTCCCTCATCAGATACTTAGATCTGTTCATTAATGCCATGTATACATCTGCCCCCAAATACAGGAATGCAATGAAGTTAATGAAACAAAAAATGATGGGTAGGAGTAGTAATTTCCAGTCTCCAAATTATTTAACCATTTCTTATTCAGAGACTTAATCTGGGAGAAGTAATCAACAGTTAAATTAATCAAGGAATGCTAGCAGGGAAGGAAGGAAAAGAAGCTCAGTAAGCCAACCAGTGCAGCTTTGCACTTTGAAGAAAGGTCTAACATAAATAAGGAATAACCTGTAGATTTCTGTATAACCTGTTTCTTAAAAATTATGACAATTACACAGCTCCTAAAATAGCTGCTCCCATCCCCCAATTAGCATCATAAAATGAAAGACTGCTTCTTTCCTGATCTGTAATACAATTTTTTTTTTCCTACACACCAGAAGAACATCTTGCCCTGCAGTTAGTGAACATAGGGAACAACTGGTCACTATCCTATTCATAGCAATCATTTAGAACTTACATTATTCACCCCTCAGTCTTTTCTCAGCTAGGTAAATCTAGGTGTTTCAAGGGGGCTTGTTTGTTCTGTCTCACAAGTCTTTATCTTGAGCAAAACTCAGGCAGAGTATTGAATCTCAGGTCTAACACTTCAAGGAGTAATTTGCTCCCAGATTTTAAATCCAAAAATCCTGACCATGTATCTTGTAATTAAACCCTAGGGGATTTTCCCCCAATACTTAACATGATCTTTAGAATTCTAAAATTAATCTTCTGAATGCTTGCAAACTCTTCTGAACTGGTGTCCACCAAAAAAACTTTTATTGCTATCTGCTGTATCATCAGAGAGTAGAACTGGATCCATGAGACACCTTGGGGAAGTTTTGTGTACACCCCAAGTTGTAAAACAAAGCATTGCTATCTTTGAGTATTTTTAAACATTTATGTAAATGTTGTACTTAGCTTCATCTGGGTCATGGTTTCTTACACTCCAGTCTCTGTGTTTTAAGCATTAAAATGACATTTTAAAACATGGGGTTTTTATTTCAATCACAGAGCTGATCACAGTTCTTTTGTGAATGAACGTAAGTGAAATGAAAGGCAAGGGATATCTCATCTGCCTTAAAAACTGATGAAAGAAGATACAATTTAAGAGGAAAGTGAGGTCATCAACAAGCAGAATGCCAGGAAATATAATGGATAAAGCCAACTTTAAAAACTGTCCATAAGACTGATCATAAACACAGCCAGGTAAACTTCCCACAGAATTTTCAAAGGCAGGAGGACTACACAAGGCAGGTAACAGTAGTAGTCTTGTTTTTATGTACAATCTGAACTCTCAACTCCCATCTAATATGTTTGCTTACTGTAGAAAAAAAAATTAGTTCTTCCCTTACTCTTCCATACTTGAAAGACTAACAACACAATTAGTATGAAGAAGGTTTGATTACTTAACACTGCTAATCATACCTCAGAGCCTTGGGTTTCCACAGAGGCTGAAATGCGCACAAGGACTGAATCTCCTTCCTTTGTAGGATACCCTCCACAGAAGACACCCTTCTTCCCTTGTAGATCTCAGACCACATAGCCCTGGACTTTGGCTCTGCCTATTTGTTTTTTTCTCATGCATTCTCACTTTTCATCTATTCACAAGAATATGAGTCTTACCAACTCAAGGCCCACAAAAGCAGTGTAACAGATTGTAAGCAGTGTTTCCACATCCTTCCACATGAAAGTCCTTTAAAAAAATTTTTAATTGGTAAAATATCTACCCCATTCTTTACAAGTGTATTTCCGTATCTCTTAAAAAGTAGTATTCTGATATGAAGTTAGGTATGAGAGAACATCGTGTAAGTAAAGCATAGTTAATACCAACTTTAAATATGAAGAAAATAGCACACCTCTGCTTTATTAAAAAGGAAAACTACATTTGGTCACACATGATGGTGGGGAGGGAAGATTCCTCACTCAGGCAAATTCAAAGGCAGAGAACTAAGACAAATTTTTCCAACTTCTAAACGAAAATCCCGAAGAGACTAAACTACTCACCAGGGATGAAAGAATATTTGTTTATTGCCTGTATGTATCAAGACAGTTTTCTTCATTAGTGTAATGAACAATAAAACTAGAATCAGTGCACACATTCAGATGAAACAGATCAGTTGGTTTGTCTGTTCCCTTGCAAAAAGGGATATTCAGCACCTCTTTTCCAGGCTTAGGTCTCATCAAGAGAATAGATAAATGATCCAGAGCACTTGTACAGGTCTCTCTCACTGCCTTGTGCATTCAGCCTCCATGCTCAGAATCTCTGCCAGCTTAGATGAAACCCGTAATATTTTTGTAACTATTGTGTTTTGACAGTGTCAGAGTTAAGTGATGTAATAGGTAGGAAGCAGAGAGCCTCATAAATCATATTAAAAGTTAAAAGTTTCAGTGCAATAGCCAAAGGTGCATGAGGTAATGTATCCACAGTTCTCAATCAGAGTCTCCTTTATTATGGCCTATTTCCACCAGTCTAATCTGAAATGAATGCATTAGGTTTTGTGTTCTTTGCACAGTTGCTGCCAGCATCACTCTGCCCTTCCTCCTGATTTCCTTGGTAGTTTGGGAGCCTAAGGGAGGGGTGGATTAAATTGGAAAATATAAATAACAAATCAAAAATTAAAATTGATTGGATAAACAATTTCCCTGTTTCTTAATAAGTGATTGATTTTTTAATCAATATTCATTATTTCTCAGAACATACCAAACTGTTTATTGAATAAATGAATGGTTGAAACTACAATGACATGAAATCAAATAGGTGAACCAATTTCTTTAATAACATGGGCTGAACAGGCCACCTTATCTTACCTGGTTGAAACTAAAAGTCAGAAATTCAACACCATTGACTAGGTGATCCAAAAAAAGATGCAATCTGTTTTCATGTTTGATATGCACAGCTGTAAAGCTGCATGCTGATTTGTGCGATATTTCTAAATTGCAGTTGAAAGTTACCTTCTTTTTGATACAACTTCTGTGTTCTTTCTCACAATTCTTCATTAGTCAGCATACTGCAAAGCTTCTGAAATAAAATTCAGATCTGAAAAATGAGATCTGTAAAACTGTTCACTGTAAAGGCTTCAGGCATGGCAAATGAATTTCTCTAATAAGTTTTTATTCACTTGTATCAGATTCAGTGGTACACATAAACTATATGCTACATCCTAATATATACTTCAGACTATTTCATTTTTTTGGCATAATGTAAAAAATAATCTTCTGAGGCACAAAGGTTCTGATGTTTTTTCAGTTGAAGAAAAAGCACTAGGGGATGAGATCTCCAAGAAATGTTTGGACATTTGTTTAAAACACAAGCAAGGGTATTAATTAGGTTGTACATAATACAGATCATATCATTTACGTGATCTTCAACTCACAAATTTCTTCCAGGATGTGGAAATATTTAACTCTCATTTGTACTCAGAATATACAAGATTCTTATTCTTCTTATAAAAAATTATTAACTGTACTAATCAATTGTTAATTAATTTGTAGGATGCTTGCTTTAACATCTATTTTAACTTGTCACAATTAATTTAACATATGACCAAACAGCAATATAATTTCATTGCTCCAAAGACATAAAAGTATGGAAAAACCTGAGCAATGAAAGGAATCAGAAAGATTGCAGTTTCAGTTTGTACACTAATTCCATGTGTTCTTTGTTGTCAAAATTAATTATACAGAAACCAAGTATCAATCTATTGTGCTCTGTTGTCATCTACAATAACACTAATGTAAGAAGTTTCATTAAACTCACTTTTGTAGATCACAGATTTCTGCAAATGGTAAAGGCCTATGGTAAAACTAGAAATCTAACATAAAATCTAAAACTTCAAATGTAATTTCACTTTCAAAGTCAATCTATCTTACAGCATTGCTTCCCAATAATAAAGAGGTAAGTTCAGCTATTAACACTAAAAATTGGCATTTTGAAAGTATTAACTATTGAAATGAAGCTGTTTCCTCTCATAATATATAAATATTCTGCAGAAATTCAAGTCCAGTGACCATCCTGTATAACACACATTTCTAGAGCATTCAGGACTATCTAACAACATGAGTCATCATCACTGACGAGACGGTTTCCCCCAATTCCAAGCATAAAATCCAGGCACTAATGCTCTGGATTTATTCACAGAGCTTTCAGCTCCCTTAGTCTGGCATTTTGCACCGTCCACTTTAATATACATGTACATAAGCTTGTTGAGGTCCAGTTTCCCTTTGGGAAATTTAAAATGTGCTATTTTTCCAGTATGAGCTTGCTTCAAATGGCTGCGATTGTCCCGTCGGTTGAGGTAATAGGCTTGGCAAAGCCGGCGGCAGAGGAAGTAGAGGCACTTTGTGTCCCAGGCACCGACCAGGAGATGGTGGCAGAGAGCAGCTCTCCTTCAGTCCCTTTAGCGCTCCTTGGAATCCTCAGAGACCTCAAGGTACTTGGGACACTCATTACTGCCGCACAGCAATCTCCTGACTTGTGCCATCAACTTACTTTTTATGTTTTAGGATAATGTAACAAGCTCCAAACATTAGTTAACATCCAGTTTGTTCAGTCAGATCTGGGCACTTGCATAACACACTACAGGCTGGATGCACTCAGTTCTCCCTCTTCTGCTGAAGAACCGAGTTTCATGACATCAGTTTTGGTAGTGATAAAAATCAAACATTTTCTGGAGCCATTATTGCCTAAAATGTTAATGCAGTTTACTTTTTTCAGCTGTGATCGATAGCTGGAGGAAAAGTGCCCATAAATTACTAAAGGCAAATACGATTCTATTAGCACTCAGGAGATTTTGCAACATTTGCCAGTCTGTTTTACTGGAAAAAAAAATTAATTTGTTGAAAGCCTAGTTTTTTACCTGTCTTTGTCTTTCTTTGTAGAAGAGGGATATTTTTATCAGGAGTCATTTAGGAGACGTAATTCTAATGTACTATAGCTATAGGTTTCAATTAATGTTCTACCTCTCTGTCAGCTTTACATTCCATGTTTTATGAAATCATTAACTATTGTCATGTTTCTATTATGATACTATTAGGAAATAAAGAGATGTATGTAAATGGAGATGTAAAATAAATGTATGACAGTTACTAGGAGCAACATCTGTGCACTATCGTACGTGTTTACACTAATTTTCTAAAGATTGTTCCATTCATTACAGAGCATTGTTACTTGCTGTGGCACAACCCTTATTTCCATGCATTTAGGGATTCAAGCAAAGAGAGGGTAAATGAAAGCCTAATCAATACCACTTTTCATTTTGCTCCTAATGTGCTGCCTTTCTCTTTCTTTTCTTCATGAACAAATCCAAAAAAGATCCTGACGTTACAGTCATAAAATGTAATTCTTCTGCAGAAACACAGACAATAATGCTCTCTGTATTCAGGCATATTGCATATTCTAATGGCATTTGGCTAAATTGAGTATGGATTTAACATCAAAGGCTTCATGAATTTTTCAAATGAGATATTAAAGTCAATATTTCAAGTGAAAGATATTTCAATTTAGTTGCATACACAACAATAAAAAACTTCTACAAGGCAGAGGTACTAGTGGCTATGGCAGTATTAGTTCATTCAGGAAATTATTAGTTTATAAGAAAATCAAACAGAAGGTTGTGATATAACAATGACACTGAATAAATTAAACTTACTGATACACACTAACGTACTTTATCTCTTGAAGTCTGAAGCAGAACTTGCTACTGACATGTTCAGTCCTTCAAGCTAGGCTTAGTTTGGGGATATTTTATTTATTTATTTTGTAAATTCAAATGGTTCCACCTGGATTTGCATTCAGAACCCCAGAAATCTGCTTGTGTTCATCTCTGAAATGGCTAGGCCTACTGTATGTAAGAAACATCCCAATTCTGTTTATTTTTTAATCTAAGTGCATTTTGCTCCATATTGTCAATGCTTATGCAATGCTGTTTCTGATTTCACACTGAGTTACTGAACATTCAGACTACTCAGCACTCACAAATAGTCCACTGAGCTCTGACTATTTCTATGTCCTGGCAGAGATAAAGACTTGCAAACAACACAACACAAAGTCTGGTTGTTCTTTTCCTTTTCTATTTTGGGCACGTTGAATGTAGCAAAATGCCTATTAAATCGAGAGGATGTTGTATTGGGATGCCTACATATCCCTGAGGAACACATGCGTGTGTGTCACCTGCGACTCCTGGGAGAGCTGGATGTCCTACACACAGCACTCGTAGTGTGGCTTTAGGCAGCTGCACTCACAGGGGCATCGTGCTACTCTAAGGCCAAATACACCATTTGTTACACACAAATAACAGAAGATACCAGAAATTATAAATATATACCACTAGAGGGGTAATACAGGCCAAATACACCATTTGTTACACACAAATTACAGAAGATACCAGAAACTGCAAATATATACCACTGAAGATGCAATGAATACTGATTTTACCAGTAATTCTTATATTACTAAAAAACGAATTATAATTGGATACTGCAGAAAGTTACACTGATTTAAAACCTTGACTATCAGGTAGTTTGGGCCAACAAATTACTAGAAAGAACTCTGATCCCAAAAGCACTTCCCTGAAACTAGCAGGTTGTTTGTCTCTACAATATTCAACCGAAGTGTTTGCATGGGCTCCCAGAGAAAACAAATCAGGTGCTAACTAAAGGTTACACTGCCAGGCCTGTTTCTCACATGGCTGTAGAACTGCTAGCAAACACTGATCTGTTACTCAGAACTAAACAAAGCTAAGAGCCTTGTGGGGAACACTTGCAGAGACTGAGACAGGCCATCCTTACCCTGTTCAAACGTTACCTAACTTGTGGCATTGGTCTTGGGGTCCTAGACAGCTCTTTGTTCACCCCTAGAGCTTTTCTGAAGCTCAGTCTTTAAAGTGCTATAACATTTCCATAAAATGAGAAGTGTCAGGCAATCAATCAGGGACAAATATTATCTTCAGAAACAGTACTCTCAGAAAAAGTATTTCTCGTGGTAACAAAGGTAAGGCAGAAGCCTTGTATAGATAATAAGATCCAATAATAACTAGAATTGTATTTTCAAAATTGCCTCTGGGGCTGGGGAATGTGGTTTCCTTTTCTTCTTTTTTGATTTCTGGACATCTCTGAGATTGTTCTGAAAACTACATTTCATGCTTAGTGAGGTGGTAGTACATCCAAAAACTTCCAGTAGAAATTAGTGAAATCTTGATTTTTTTTTTTTTTAAAATGACATAAAATCACACTGTTAAAAGGAAAGATTCCCCCATGATGTCTACTCAGTCTGAGAATAATGTTTAAGGAACGATCATCTGAATTGAATAATTTCCTATTTTCCTTGTTGATTATAGGGATGCACATAAAGTTAAGAGTACTTATCTTGCAAGATCTGTGTCAAAATGAGAGCTCAAATCCTTCTTTAGAGCACTGCTAAATAAATAAGGAATATTTGGAGTTCAGAAGAAGAGACCAAACTGTAGGATTCCATCTTGGACAACCAAATGCTATGCCAAAATCAAAATCATTCACATGTCGTTCTGTACATACCTTTTGTGTTTAATGTAAGGTTTTATTGAAAACATATGAGTAGATTAACCATAGAAATAAACTGAAGAAATCGTGCTACCTAAAATACGCTTTTGACTCTTTATTAACTGGTGATAATCTGCACTGATCTGCATTGCAATTCCATTGCAGCTGTTGCTGACATTAAGATGTATGACAAGGAAACTACAGAAAAAGCTGATTTAAACAGGTATTTCACATTAACTCAACAATATATGCAGTGCATAACTCTTCCATGGGAGTTAAAGTATTCTACCTAATTCTTTGCAATTTCATTGTTTTATAAATAAGAAGTAATGGAAGTCCAGTTGACAGTCACTTGGTTTTCTCTAATTTCATAACTTTCTAAAATTTTCTGATTTGCTCTTTAACTTTCCTTCTTGATGGAATCTAAAGTAGGAACTGTAATTATGTAGTTAGACTGAAACTCATGGCATGGGAAAAGATGGTTACACTTTCAGGGATCTACCATTCTTACAGCAGGAGCAAGCACAGCTGCCTTCAGAACTGCTAATACATTCTGTAGGGAATGAAATCCTTGAAAAGGATGGAAAGTACCACCCTCCCCCTCCACACAGCAAATGGAGCTGGCATTCCCCAAAGCTCCAAACATAATGCTCCTGCACTTTCTGGCAAAAGAAAGTGTGGTACTCCATTAAGGGGAAAATAGTGGGTTTGGGGCACTGCATAGGATCATCTTCAACACAGAGGAAGAACCATGAAGGGTGAAGGACAGAAAGGTGGGAAATGTAACTAGGTGAAGAAATGATCCCTGGATCACACTGTAATGTTTTTTCTTTCCATTTGTTATAGGCCAGGTCTACAGCATTAGCTCTCCATCTAGGTAGAAGTAAGATACACCAGGACTCCCAACAGATTCTTTAGTCTATATCTGGGAAATGCATTATTATGAAGTGTTAGGTGGTTCATAGCACCTGTGATAGTCCTCCAAGCTAAGGTGAATTTTCTATGTTTTTAAGGACTGGCAAAGCAGGAAATAACTTAGAAACACTTTAGTCAGTAGAAATCAAAATAAGAAGTTCCATGTAGGTCATCTGAAAAGCCTAAAAAGCAATCAGAAATCAAACTGTTTACCAGGCACACAAGAATAGGAACAACCTCAGTGCAAAGTATAATAAACAAATTCCTCTAGTAATGTGAACTTCACAGATGCTTTCTCCATCAACTCCGTCCATATTTTGAAAACCACACAGGATCAATGAAGGCAACAGAACTTACCCAACTTCAGTAGTTCAGCAATGAGCTCTGTGTGTTCATCCACCCACTTCCCTGGAAAAAAAGAAGCATTACATGTCAGGAATGAGTCCAGTAATTATCTTCGAACACAGGAGCAATGCCAGCAACATTCTGGTAATGGCAACATTAATGCTAAAAGTTTACATTTTCAAAAGTGAAAACATTCACAGACACAATCTGGATATTTTAATTGTCACGGACCTCAGCAATCTGATATTGCTTAGCCTTGTGGCTAAGTCATTAAGCCACTGGTATCTATCTGCCACAAAAAAGAACAGATCTTCTCAGTACTTCCCTAATAAACTCAATAATTAATCCACTAAAATTTAAAAAATAAAAACAAGGGTCATGTCACTATTAACAAATAAGAAATAAGGAAAAAATTTACTTATTTTGCTAAAAATAGATAATGAAAATATTTTCTACTCTATGGTAAGACCAGAAAACAATATAAAGCTGTGAAGTTCTACAGTAATTCAAATTCACTAAAGTCATTATAAATCCCAAAATACAGAGAATAACTTTAATTCATTTACTTGGTCAATCATTTCACGTACGTGTCAAAACAAAGCAAAACAAAACAAAACAAAAACAAAGGGCAACAAGTTCATGTCCACATAAAAAGGACAAAGCATTTACTATATGAGTGTAATCAAATGCAGGTTTGTACCAGAAATATAAATAGTACAGATTGTAAAAATATTTGAATAATGAAGTACTTCATGCAATTCCAAGGAAAATTAGATGAACAACTGAAAAGGATAGAAATGTACACAATTCATTATATAGAATATGGTAACACTTGGCTAAAAGAAGTGTAGAGTTCCTCACTTTAATGAGCACAGTCTTTGCTCACAAATTAAAAATAAACAAATAAAAAAGATACGAGTATGATCTCACTTACTGGCAGTCGATCAAACTGCAATTTGTCCCAGGAGTTGGGAAGCCACTGCCTTCTAACACATCAAGTACTCCTGCTTATTGAACTGATCTGTGTGCAGTCTGACTCCTTTTCTGTCTACAGCAATTGTTTTTCCTACCAAAACATTTGGGTATATGGAAATGACAACTTAATGGTTAACTGGAAACATAGCATGATGTTTAAAGTTACATTGTGCTCACTTCACTTCGGGGTCCCTTTGTACCCCCACTGAATAAAAGTACATTTCCTTTCACTGAGGGCTGCACAGCCAGTCCGATCTCAGTGCAATGCTGCTGATGTGAATAGCAAACTTGAATAGCTACACACAACAGTTGAAATCTCTAACATACATATATTACCATAACTAAACCCAGCACTTTTCACTAATCATACAATGGCATGCTTCTTCATTTACAGCCAGCTGATTAAAATACAGATATATTGTCCTGAACATCACAGAAATCACGGGCACCCAACCATTGTTTCCAAATAGTGTTTTCTCTCATTGTTTCACTACTCAGCTACATATTGCAGACTACAAAAATTATTAAAGATTCCAGCATAGAAATGGACAAAAAAGGATCCTAAATAAGAGATTGAAGGGCATAAATTTTCTGCTACAACAAGGATAAAGCTTCAGGTAGAGAAGGCCTACTTCAGTGTCCTCCACCCTACTACTTCAGCATTTCAAACATAATCAAAAGAAACTAATTTGAATTTTTCATAAGAAAAACCTGAAAATACCTTGATAAGCTATAGATAGACACCTGTAGCTTTAAATTTTTATTTACTTGACTCCAAACACCTACAAATGCTTGAAAAACAGGCACATCTATGCTGAAAACAAAGTTATTTCTTAGAGAATGGGTCAACAATCTACAGATCTTAAGTCACTTATTGTCCAAGTCTGTGTGAATCTCACATGAGCTCTTACTGAAAGGGAGCAATTAAGACACAAAGTACAATTTAATCTCTGACCTATGTCTCTAAACATGTTGTTTACTCAGGGATTGTATCTCAATTCAAGAATATAATTTTGAAATATTTTTCAGAAGGGATTCAATGGATGTATCACTAAGCCTCTAATCCTATAAATAGGCAAAAACTGGTAGTCACAGCAGCCTTGGAAGGTGGTTGAAGCAGGCAGAAACTTCCAGTTTGTAGAGGAATGAGTGTTTCTTTGCCTATGTTTCTGAAATGTATATGAAGGATAAGAAAGAAGCTTACACATGGAGATTTTTGCCATCAGCTTGTGAGAGGTTGAAGAGTGAAAGATTTCAGAGTGCACAGACCATGAGTTATGGGGAGAGAATGAAAGGGACAGAGGTTGAGATGGAAGTTTTCACATTACCTTGAAATTGTCTGTTGTTCATTATTTTCATAAAAAGTATTTCTCCTACAGCATTCTTTTCATTAACAAAACATCATTTCAAGTCTTTCTCTTCTCAATTTTTAAAATTTGGTACCCCTGATATTCACTTTTATTTACTGAATATCTTACTGCACAAATACTGAATATACTTTGTCAGTTACGAAGTTACAGCTGCCTATTCCACAGGTTCATTTTTAAAGCATTGTTTTCCTACAAGACAATTTGGCCAACAATGAACAAAATAATGGACAAGCAAAAGTACTTCCTACATTGAGTACTTAAAATCAAATGCTGTACTTTAAAATCTCTATAAAGATTTCACAAACTTTTGAGAATATACCTCATGACTATTGCTGCACTTACCCATACAGACAGCTGGGGAAAAAATCACCATGGGCAGTTATATAGAACAATTAGCAGATACAATTTTCAGCTAGACTGAAGCAGATTTGATTATAAAAGATGGGGCTGAAGATATCCTATTTTTTTAAAGTTCTCTTCCTCTCTAAGGTACTTGAATGGCCATAAAATGTTTTCAATAAAGAAAAATCCACATATGCAAAGGTAGCATTCTGGAAATGCATTTAGAATATTTTGTGATGGAATATCTAAAAAGAGGTCTCACTACCAAATGCTGCTTCCAGTCTTTTTTGTATACCAAGTACCACTGCTATTCAGTCACACCCTTTATCCTTTGGGATACATCATCCACTAAATTCTGTTTACAGCCCTAGCGGCCTCTGCATCAGAGAGTCCCTTCACTTACCCTGCACTGTCAGAGTCCTACAAAACCAAGTGGCAAAGCCATGGGGTGACATCAATGCCTTGTCTGGTAAGTGTCTCTATTTTAAAAAAGAATCAAATCCAACTGCATTTCATACCATGGAATAAATAAATAGATAAATAAATAAATAATAATAACAAGAAGAAGAAGAGTGTGTTATTATCTACATAAGCAATGGTGACCCACAAAAATAGAAATTCAGAATTTATCTTTCATCCATAGTCTACTTTTAACAATTAGAAATATCATTTGTTCGTTTATAAATTGAAAAGCAGAATACAGTGTCTGTCCATTACCCACCCTGATAAACTCTTCCTGCTGAAACAACTGACAAGTAACACAAGTAATACACAAAAGATCCCGTGGAAGATGGGCTACTGCATGCTTCATTCTGTATGGGGATGCAGTCCTATGTAGCAAGAGCTTTACAGTATAAGAATCTTTTACAGAATGGATTATTATTTCTAAAACACCATAAGGAGTCTTGCACACCATCAGACAGGATTAGCGATTATTCTTCTAATACTCATTGTCTACCAGAGCATATTTACTGCTACATATTTATTATAAGCAACATGTTTATAGTTATAATTTATGTACATATTTCCAAAAATTTTCTTGCAGAATGGCATTTTGCTGTGAGCTGAATGCAGAACCAGGAACCAAGAGCCTCTCTGTTCAACCCTTCATTCCAGTAACAGGTTCCTGAGTTTGCAGCCTTTGGCAAACCACTTCCTGCATTTGTAAAATGAAGATATAAACACCTGCTTGCTTACCTAGAGAAGGATACTGGAAAACTATTTGGCCTTCACAACCAAAAGTCAAGTCTGACAAATTCACAGTGAATTTGGCAAGGAAATATTGCACAGTGCACTGCAATCCTAGTGTTGCTTTTACACCCTATGGCATTTTCCCTGTATGTTTTCCAGGCTGAGTTCGAGTTTCTGTTTGACCTCCAAACCTGCAGACAGTTATGGCTGTTAAACGACAATCAGAGAATTTGTCTCCCTGACTTTGGGAGGATTAATTAGATGCCTAAAGGTAAGGAATTAACCAAATGCTTGTAGAATGAAGGCTTCATTTGGTGAAGGGCCAATTTTCCCAATTGATAATGTATAAATAAAAATCATGCTTAATTTGCTTCTATTACTAATGCTTTATATACTATATAATTGGAAACAAATTAGCAATTTATTTTAAATTGTTTACATACAAATCTTATTTTCCTTAAGAGTAGAAATCAACGGCCATTTCTCTTCTAATTTGATGCCATCATCACATATTACAAAGACTAAGCATAAGGGGCTTTTTATTTTAAATTATCTCCCTAAGTAATGAAGTTAAATATTTGATAAAACACTATCCAACAGAAGTAAAAACAAGTAAATAATAATCAAATATAATCTCACATTTTTATTAATCTAGGGCAGTTTCATACTTGATGCACATACAAGTATTTTGAAGATACTGCTTGTATTCTCCATAAAAATTACAAGAAAATGGTTCACGTAACTGACAATGTTATTAAATAATATACATAGTTAACCTTACTGTTGTGAAACAGTCACCATATTCCTCAAAATGACCTGATTCTTTCTAGTCAAAAGGAAGTAAAAAAGTCTCAGAAATACCAGTTAAAGACTGATTCTCTCAAAAATGACTCAGTGAAAAATAATGACTGATAGTCGAGTGTTAAGACCTTATATTTGTGAAACGTCACAAGTCATCAACAGGAGTCCACAGAAATCCAACTACACTGTTTTCACATCAAGGTTCAGAATAGCCTGATTTTCTTTAGCCTCTTGGTTCTCTCTCAGCCCCACTCCTCAGCTGAACATATGTGAATATCATTCTGGGTCTATCATAAATTAAAGCATAATTACTTGAGTGTTGAAGCAGTATGGGCACTTGCCACAGTCAGCAAAAGCAAAGTCACTACCACTGATCATGTGTCTCTCAGAGCTCTAACTCTTGCAAGTACCATGACACCACATCCCTGTGGAAGAACATAGAACACAAGAATAAAAGAGGCTTTTTGTGAGGTACACAGTGAAAACAAACCCCATCAAGGCAGATAAATTTTTAATTGCATAGATATCAGACCAAAATATCACAAACAAATGGCCTAGATGGAACTTTCCAAGCTTGTGGGCAGAGAGAAAATAACAGGATAAACTACCTTCCCTGCCTTCCTGGATTTTTTTAAATGCTGGTATCACCTATGTTTCATCCTTAACTACAACTTCCTGTAACTCATGTCAATTCTTCTCACTTGTCCATGGCAACTACATCTATCATAATCTGGAAAAGAAAATCTAAAAAAAATACATCCTTTGAGTATAGAACACAAGCCCCTTTTCCTCAACTACTCTTGGAAGTTCCCTGACCTTGACTGAGTAGTAGATGTTGTCAACTTCTTCTATCCTGTGATGACTGAAGTTTGTCCAGGAGACAATTCTCTGTTAAATCCTTACCGCTCCTTCACAGAAGACATCAGTTTACACAGAAATTATTTGCAAAAATACAAATTACCTCATTTGCAGCCAAATTAGGAATAAAACAAAACTCAGCGACTGTGAAATAGTTGCTCCTCTCCAACCATATAATGGTTGGATATATTAATGCACATGGCTTTCTCTCATTTGGGGGATTCATACCAGTCATGAAATTTTTGATATTACACGCATTTTTCAAAACTCCCTAGAAATGGTGTTCATAATTTGAAAGATAATATAAAGAATTTCATCTGTTAATACACTCCTCTCTTCAAAATGCAGTGGCATAAACACTAATGTCCAACATGCTGCAAGTGGGAGGTAACACTGAATATTCTGCTTGAAAGAAGTCAGGCTGCCTAAGGAACACTCTTTCATGCAGTTCTGGATTCAAGTAATTCCAACACTGTTTTCTAAGAAGACTAGATCCTTAATGGAAAAGCTGCTGCTAGCTATGTGTTCATTAGACTTGGAAATGGAGAGTTACTCTTGTAGCCTGGAGCCAGAAGGTGGGCTATCTTGGAGGCAGGGTTGATAGCTTTTGAATACCAGATGAAGTCTATAGATACAAGACTGGTGTCAAATAACAAGAGCCTAAAGCAGATGGATGACAGTGTGTGTGCACTATAGGCTGTTGTTAATTTACTAGCTAGAGATAATGATTCTATAAAATTAAAAATGAGTCACTGGAAAACAGCCTGAGAGGCCATAGCCTGCAGATTTCAGGCCTCCTGGCAGACCTGCATTGTGGGGGATATGTTTTTATAGAATTATGAAAATTAAAATTGCATGTTACAGAGAAAGAAAATGTAATTGTTTCTCTTACTAGCTATTTAAGCTATTCATAGTTTGTATTTGTAATTCACAAGTACATATTCAGTAAAATGGAATAAACTAGTCATAGAAACTCATTGACAAGATACACATGAGCAATGGCAAACAAATATAATATTAATGAATTTTTAAATGTCAAGATGTGGGGTTTATGTCTGGAACTACGTTTTCATAATTTTAGCATGACTATATAAAGTCCCTCCTTTTCACTTTTGCTCTGCATAGGACTTTTCACTGCTATTGGGTTATGCTGGAAATAACTTTTCCTCTGCTTTTATCCTGGAATGAAAATTTCATGTCATACTTCTTGCAAGATTGCCAATAGATTTATGTATCATAATTTAGACAAGGCTGTCTCGTTGTTTCCTTGCTTCAAATGTAAGACCAGACATCAGATTCAACGTAAAATTTTTGTGAGAGTCCATTTTGATAAAGAAGCAACTTCATTGCCAAAGGCAAAAAAGGGAACTGGAAAGAATAAGCACATGGGTCTTAGTATGGTTCCCATGCTACCATTTACTGGGAGGGATACCACTCACTATGCTAGCTAGAACTTCCTGGGCCACTCAAGACCACCTAATCTTAAGAAAACAGTGAAAAATTCAAACAATCTGACATCCAGAGAGGTTGGATCTAGCTGTCTATATAGCCAAAACTGTTCTTGATCCCTACACGTATTTATCAAAGGCCCTAAAACAATTTAACCTACTGCCTGACAACCAAATTCCAACAGATGGGAAAAATATGCTGCAGGAAACACAGTTCTAACACTTAGACGATTCCTGTAATATTCTCATCTATCCCGTGTAGAAGGAACAATGCCTTACAATTTTTCAGTACTTTTTGCCCTTACCATTGTTGGTGAATATATCCCTTTGGATATCATTACCCCTAGAATCCCAGCTTAAGGACAAAAGTAACCACATGATAGTTAGTGACAAAGGCAGAAGAAACCAAACCTTGTGATGCCTGTTCAGGGTTCACAAAGTTTTTAATCCACAACCCCAGTGAGCTGATATAGAAAGCCACCTACACTGCTCCAACCCACCCTACACTGACTGAGCACCATTGAGTCCAGCAGTATTACTGATGGTTTACATGTGTGTGAATGAGGGCAGAATTAAATATGACATATGTAAAGAGATGTTCTTCAAAGCTTAAAAAGAGATGAGAGGAAGGAAGGGAAGAATATGCAGACAGAGAATTAGTTATCCTGCATAATATACTACAATCAAGGTCACATGTAAATATTTATGTATATAAATACATAATACTGCCCACGCAATATTGTGCCGATTCTTTTCAGACAGTGACAATGACAGAGACCTCTGCGCAGCAACAGACATTTTTTCAGCTTTAAAAACTTTAATACCAAAGTGTCTATCACAGAGACTTTAGTCACGAACACATCCAAGTATTACAGTGCAGCACCTCTCATTTCCACTTGAAGGTGAAAGGCTGACTTTACAAAAAAGTTTCTTTTTTCAGTCCTATGCAACACCACCTGTCTCATCAGCAGGACCACTCTAAAGGGATGGGCCTCAAGGCACCTCAGTCCCAAGATTCTCCATGCCTCATTCTTCATCCACGCTGCTAGTAATGTACCATCACTGGCACAGTTACACCTGAACACTCTGGTGCTGCCAAACACCTGGCTTTATTTTCCACTGTCCAAATGAAAAATAAGCATAATCTGCTATTTGAGGATACAGCAAATGAGGGAGTTCATGACAAATTGTGTTGGTTTATGCAGAATAGTGATAATAAGATACAAATGAGAATTTTTTGCTTAATGAATAATACTAATCACGTTTCAACAAATGCTGTGCCCTTCTAATTAGAGAGAATGCATAAAATCAGCTTAATTTATTTGTGACTAGTTATACATAGTTTAAATATTTACTAGAGATTTACTCTAACATTTGAAATTATTTTAAACAGCTCTTGCAGTAAAAGCAGACCTAGTAATGTAAAAGAAGTTACAGCTCTAACTTCTGCCCTCCCTTTCGTTATGTAGCGTGTGATGTATGCCCTCAGTTTTCAAGATGCAAGAGAAAGGATATTATTGATTTACATGCTAATTCTCCAACTGTTACTAATTTTCTTGATTCCTGCTTCCAAAGTTGCACTTCCAACATTCATCACTGTAGTACACTAGAGGGGCTGAGCATCTTTTTCAATAAATTACAGGAACTATGACTAATTATAGTGATATTAACTATGCAAAGTAATGTGTAACTTAAAATGGATACGTTTATCATTTCAAATTATGCTTTTGACTCTTGATGGCCTAATACATGGATGCTTTTCCTTTTTTTTATACAGATTATGAACTCTGCTATATTTTTTTAAAAATCTGTTTCACAGATACAGGCATACCTTGTGAATTTGATGAATGGAAACAAATCATTTACATCTCATGTAATGCCTAGTGGGTAGAGGACAAGATTAATACCAAGGGCAAGTAGGGCCAAAATCCTGATTGTTATAGCAAAGCACTGAGGATTCAGTTTGACCAGTGCCATCAGAAGGTATTTGGCCCATAGGATTTGCACCCTATTCTTTATGTCTTCCTAATGCTAGGAGGCTAACAGTGCAAGTTGCTTAGCTGATAATACCAGCAGCATGAACCAGTCAAAGTAAAAACTAGTGCAACTGACTTTCAACAGTTAGGAAAGTACATTACAAAGGTTTAAAATACAGAGGCTTTGAAACAATGGCAGTGCAGCTGTGCATGTGTAAGAACTCTGCATAGCAACAGGACTTTCTAGCAGCACCATATTGTCGTAGTTCTCCTTCCAACGTGGAAGAAACACAGCCTCTGTCTTCTCAGTCATTTTCACATTACCTAGTATTTCATGGTACAGATACATAGCTCTTAGTAAACAAACCAAATTAAAGAATAACGTAGACTGGTATGTTGCTGAGACATTGTCAGGGGAATAAAGCAGTACAGATGGACAGTGCCAAATTTCTCTACAGAATCTGCAGAAACTGACCACCAGAGACCAAAGAGTTGGGACAGATCCTTCCATATAGTTAGACTATTATTTTCCACTATGGCACACTAATCTAAGGGGTATTCTTTTTAGAAAACACCCATGCAGACATCTCCAGGGGTTTACCAGAGGAACATCTGGACTTTGGACCTCTGTCATTACTTCCCTGCTTAGCCAACACATCCACTTGCTCTGAGTTTTGGGATGGGTGCTCTTGTGCTTGTATGATACTGTCCTTAAAATGTGTCACCTTTCCTGGGCATGTTTCCACTTCAGAGTTGCATCATATGGGATCTGACCACTAGTTTTCTTAATCAAAGCTGGCTGTCCTGAGGTCCAGAGACTCTTCACTCTGGCACTCTCCTTCCTCATTTCTCTCAGTCTATTGAACTCCACTATATCATGGTCACTACAGCTGTGGCTATCATTGATTACCACATCATCAACCAAACCTTTACAGTTAGTGGGCAGCAGCAGATACAACTGTGAATCACCCCAGCTGGCCCTTCCAATATCTGAATCAAGAAGTTAACCCTGTCACCCTCCAGAAATCTTTTTGTCTCCCAACATCTGCCTTTTCATCAGATGTCAGTTCTTCCAAGGGTAAAGGAAGTGTAAACTGATGTTGTCTTAATTAAAATGCCTTCCAAAATCATACAAAACTACAGGTATTTCAGTTATGCAGTTTTATAACTCTGAAGTGGACCTTTTGAATTTATTTATAATGGCATTTTATGGTGGCTTGAGGACCTGAAGTGCTAGTCTTCATCCCACTGGACATCCCATAGGCAATAAGTTACCTTATGACTCAATGAAATATCATTCAAAAGCTTCAGCACTATTGCACAGCAGAGTAAATCAGGCCAGTACCTCATTCAAAGAACAACAGAAAACACAGGAAGTACTACCAAAGAGCTTAGGGGTAAACATCCCCGTTCCTATATCTATAGAAGACCTGAAAAACTAGCACAATGTTTTGGAATAAAGCTGGAGAAGGTTTGGAGAAGAGTTTGCTGAGTTATCATCACAGCTGGACTTCTGATTTCTTGAGGTTGAGTAAGTACTGTCTAGTAATTCTAAACAATAGGTTTATTTTTACTAATATTTCCAGGTTTCCAGTTCTCCTTTCTTCTCATCTTTGCTGCTCTGGGAATAGCTGGGTCTGTCAGTTGGTATTCTGTACAACCCAAGTCTCTTCTCATCAGCAGAAAATGAAGATTCTAGTTGTGACCTGGACATCACCAATAGCATTAAAACATAAATCAACCCCATTTCAATGATACCTCCTGTGGCTGAGCTGTTTGCCAGTTATCTCAGCTGGGTACGTGAGATGAACACTGAAGATAATTTTGGCTCTTACAAACTATGTTGGTAACCAGGAAGGAAAGCTTACTCTCATAAGAGGAAATGAAATGCTCTTCCCAGAGGCCTTTAAGAAAGGCTTTTCCCTCCACACAGCTTCCAGGACAGCTCCTGACATTCCAACCTGCTTACTGTATCCCTGTGACTACTGCACCTGCTTCCTGCTTCGCATAGCCAGAATGTCACCAGAAGGGACAGAACTGTCACCGAGGCTCCTCTTGCTTCAGAAGGGGTTCCTAGACCCAGGGGCATCAGTGATGTCTGTGCTGCTTAGAGAGCCTACTCCCATTTTACATCCCTCATCTTCCACTATTCTCCAGCTTATCATGTGGTCTTAAGACTTGGCCTTAGTGTGGCAGTCTATCTCCTAGGGTGTTTACAGAACCAATGCCTGCACAACCTGCACACCTCAGCTGATTCCTAAATGCTGGCCCATGTCTAAATAAATGGAAAGATAATTTGCAAAACTGAGTCTTGAAAAAGTTTTGAGTGTACTAATGTGCTCTCCTGAAACTCCAAATACAGCAAAGAGTAGAACCCCAGAATAATTTTTGTGTTAATAATCACAGAAGGTCACCTCATACAACCCTGCTCAAAGCAAGAGTCAGAAAGACAAGGCTCAGTCAAGATCTAAATATCCACAGGGAAGCAGGGTAACTTGTTCCAATGTGTGATCACTATCATGGGAAAAAAAAATTAAAATCCTCATATTTAATAAAAATGTTTTATATCCTTTTATCTGCTGCCTCCCATCCTGCCACTGCATCTCTCCGAGAAGAATCTCTGTCTTTTTTAGATCCTCCCATGAGGTAGCTGTAGACAGCAATAAGATACTTCCATAGCCTTCTCGTCTTAGAGATGAGCAAATCCAACTCTCACCCTCTCCTTATATATAATGAGCTCCAGAAGGCTTCATATGTAGTGGTCCTGATTACTAAACAAAATTTAATTCAAAGAAGCTTTGGTGGAAGACAATTTCAGAGACTACTTAAAATCAGAATTGAAAATCACTTACTAGTATCATTTACAATTTTAAAGAACAGCTCACAGCTGTCCTAGTTATGTTCTTATCAATCTCTTCTGGACAAGTGTTCTCAAGTCCTCTACCTCATCTAATGTTCTCTAATTCCCCTCTCAAGAAAATTTACTCTCAGGAAGTCATTGAGAGTTCACAATCTAATTAAACAAAAGCACTGTATGATAAAATTTACCACAGATGCATCAACCATGATCTTTAAGTAGAGCTCAGATTCGCAAATTTGAAAATTCCTGATCAAAATCTAGGCTGCTTTAGAAATCTACAAACAGTACGTCCAAAGCAAGGAATAATGATGTTCTGTCCTTGTAAAGTCTTCTGGACCTTAACACACTTCATTACCATTATCACTTAGAACAAATCTATAGTTTTAATCAACATGAAAGCAATGAAGAGTGTGTCTACTATTCAGGACATTTTACATGACTGATATTATGTATGCACTTTGTTTAGGCATTTAGCTCTCACTTTTTACTTCTCAGGGAAATGTGACAATTTAAAGTTCATATTCACTAGACTACTATCAGGTGTAAAATTCCACACCACTATAAATGGTCCCTTTTTAAATAGTATCTTTATGTCACGTTCTAGGCTTTTAATACTACCAAAGTATCAGTAAATTACTAATTACTAAAGAAATTAATAAAAAAAGAATTCTAGCCACAGATATCAGAATCCCAGATCCCAGATGTATTATGGTTAGATGTCATCCAGTGAAATGTTTTTGTGCTTTACCCTCTTTCAGTAGGTCTTCATTTCAATTGTATTAGATTTAGATGTAAAGTAAAAAAAAATTAAGACAATTATATTTAGATGTGTTCTGGTCTACTCTATGAGTCACAGAATTTTAATATTGTGCCACTAACATTTTTCCCCCAGATATCCCATTTTGTAGGTCATGCTAAGATACAGCAAGACTGCCTCCATATACACTCAACAAACATCTGGAAATCTACAGCCTGCCCTCCTTTTCAGCACATATCAGTTTAGAGACAGAAGATTAACAAATGAATTTGCCTTGCAGGGTGGAAGAAAGACAAAACACTGCCACCATTTTATTCTGAGTGGAAAAACAGAATTCTTATGTTAGAGTAAGAACAGACAAAGAGGTAGAGGCACAGTATGACAGACTGCAGACATAATCCTTTAGGGTCCAGCTGCAAACAGGAGATCTAATGTTGAGTTCTTGAGGCTCCTAATTGAGACCATGAATCTCAGGTGTGGAACTGGCCTGCATGTGGAACATGCAAAATGACCATCTTCTCTTACATTCACCACTACTACCCACAACTACTAAGATCTTTCCTAATTTTTGAAGTCTTTTTCTAAGCTCTTCCAATCACAGTAGAGCCAAGAATGAGCAAAGCTTCAGGATCGGGGGACAGGGGAAATGGGTGTTTAGGAGTCCTGCTTCTCCTTCTCTTCATTGTAAACTCCTGTAGATTGCCTAGCCAACATAACTGATTAATCTCCCAAAAGCACCAAATGATTTCAAGGGTGTTGATGCACCACCCTTACCAGTGCTTTTATTTTAAGCCTCAAAGATACACAAATTGATATTTAAAGAGTACTTCCTGGGGAATTTATAACATCCAAATCTCCCACATTGAGAACAATAAGGTTTCATGAAAGGAATGAAGAAATATAGCCATTTAAATTGTTCAACATAATTAAATTACTCCTAACTAGCTACTCCTGGATGAAAAATAGTACAGTTTCACAGACAAAATATTAGTTCCTCCTTAGACAGACTTTAAATACGGCTTAAGTGGGATATCAATGACTGAAATGTGCTCATGTTTCCTTAGCTTCTCCAGAGAGCATTTCCTCTGATTCTAAATAGGAGTAGTCTAATGGCTTTGACTCAACTGCATTCCTGAACCTCATGAAAGTAAGGTCTCTTCTCTGACATCTTCTTTTCATCTGATATTAAGAGATGTTCAGTTGCCTATAAATTCTTCCATTAGCCACTATAGATCAGATTTTCAGAGGTACTGAACTCTGGCTTCAGAGGGAAGGGAGCATGCAGGACAACTGCATCTATGTACAGCCCAACATCTTCATCAATTACATATGACACCAAAAGGCACCAAATTATCAGTATCAAGTGTCCTGCACACATGAAAATCATCAGGCCTATTTTACAAAAGCTGATGTGCTGAAGTGCAGCTGTGCCCAGTTATCTGATCAAGTAAATTTCTTTGCTCTAAAGAGGTGGACTCAAAGAGCAGGGTTGATGTCAAAAGCTAAGGGCAAAGCTTTGCAGAGAGAGCAGAACTACCAAGCAATAGTTCAATTCAGTGCAATGGGAGGGATCAGCTCCATGCTGTGCATGTGAGGAACAGCAGAGGCAGTGTGTTGAGGAGATAAAGACAAGGATATAACTATTTCCTAGGCACAGCACAACAGTTTCTGGAGTAAACATTCTTTGAAAGTTCATGTAAGTTCCTATGAAGTTCCTTTCACAAGAAAACACTTCAGCTATTTCGTTGAATACACTAGTCACATCTAATATTACCCTGACTCTGGCTGAAATTTTGCTGAAATTCAACTTTCTGTAATACTTAAGTATACATAGACCCTCTTCATTTCAATAAGGTGGTCCAATTTCTGCCTCATTGAACCTCTCTCTGCAGTAGAATTTACATAAAACCATCAAACTCATCAAGACTATCCTCTGTACGTAAAAGCAGATTTCTGGGAAAGCACAGGCTGAAGGCTACTGGTGAAACTGCCATTGCCTCTGGCTCAAGCTCTGTAGACAATAAATCAGTTGGTTAACATGTAAGTCAACCCACAGTTCCAGGCTGCCACAAGCAGGCTGTTCCTACTGCTCCTAGTACTTCCATGGGTTTAAAGTCTGTCTATGCTCCCCTGCATGTCACAGTGTGGTTGCTGAACAAAAGCTCACCTATGGCAAGCCTGCTCTGCTTGCTCAGTGAGTTGCTGCTCACTTTTTAAAACTTACCTTCCCTTTTTGTCCCAGCAGCATCCTTCAAATCATTCTTCTTCTTCCCATTAATAGCAATGCTGATATAAAACTGTTCTCAAATGGTTGGCACCAGGTCTTGCTCTGTTATTTGAATTTCTCCTGCTATGGAATACACCTAAAAAGTACCTCCTTGATAGATGTAAAGGATCTGAGTGGCCAAAGCTGCTCCTGCTCAGATGAGCTGGCAGAGCATCCCAGAATTCCACTCCACATCACTTACAACTTCAGCTGAATAGATATCAATATCTGTGACTGAATGGTACCTCAGTGTTATGAGAGGTATGACACCAGCAACATGCATTCACAGCAGGGATTCCAGGATACTCCAGTCTAGTTGCTTACTGTTGCTGATCCCACTTAGCATGCTAATTCCAGCTCCTACTAAACCAGCAGGAAGACAAGACCCTATCTTGTTACAATTCATTTCTATATTGCTGAGGCCATTTCAGCTCACTGAGATGTTCACCCAGAGAAGTTTTCATTACTCTTTGGTTAATGTGGCAGTTAATGTCCTTGAGCTCCATGTTCCTGTGTCCATTTAAAAATGTGGGGGGGAAAAATGGGTTGCCCTTATTTAGGATACAATCTCATAGTCAATCATTTGAAAAATCTTCATTTGCAATTGCTCAAGTGGATAGTGAAACCATTTCCTGAATGATGCTGCTTGCCTTTCAGATTCCTCTCGGTATTAGAAGGGCTATGTTAACTCTGGATCAGGGTTCTTTAATAAAACAGCACAGCAGTAAACACCAAAAATAAGTGTTTCATGCTTAAGGTACTACACATTAGAAAAATGTAATGTTCTTTTGATGTTTCTTGCTGGTTTATTGTTACCTGATATATGTTGGACTTTCAATTCTTTCTATGCCCTGAGCATTCATTACCTTTACACATTTTACAGTTCTCTAGTAATTTTGCAATACATTTTCCTGAATCAGCTGATGACATTTAATGGAATGCTTAAGACACAACATAAAACCATAAATGCTTTTGCTTATTCTGGGGAAAAAAACTGTGCACGTAAATTGGTTTTCATATTAAAAACAGTGTTGGTGTACCCAGCATTTTTGCTTCTGCTATACATATTAAAATATAACTAAATGCCTCTTATGCAATACTGCAGCATAAGTACAAATAACAAGCATTTGTACTTTACAAGCAAGCTATATGATTAAGGAGCTATTAATGAAGTGAAACAAAACCTCAGTCCTAGAATGTAATAGTCCATGAAATTCTTATGGGGAGAAAGAGAATCTGCAGTGAATAAATATTAACCTAAATGCAAGAGAAAACATAAAGCAAACAAAAAAAGAAAGCATTTTTAAAGCCAAAATTTTGGTAAAAACTGCTGACTACTTAAGGAAAGTCTATTTGCATACCACAGGGCTCCATCTGCTGTGGAAAATACAGGCTGCAAGAATGATTTAATATTTATTAGAAGTAGTGGCCGTTGTTAATTATAATTTGCACATTTACAAATCAGCACTGATAGCAATACAAATTATGAAATATAAGGGTGTTATGCTGGATACTGGGGAAAATAAGATGACAGACAAAGTTAATGGAGTATCCCTAACAACAGCTCTGTCAGAACACATCAGAGAACTAATCCAGTTACAAAGAGCCTGCAATGGAAAATCTATTTAAAATATTAAAATGCTGTTTGGTAAAAGCTTTTTCCTAGTGCATTTTACTTAAACAGTTGCTTATTGCTCATGGGTCATTAGCTGTACACCCAGATGCATTCTGCAAACTGCCGTTCGAAAGAACAGTAGAAATTAAATAAGAAATAGATTTCTGCAGCATTTTTCATGAAATCTAGAATCATCTTACTGCAGATTACAGACAGAAAAGTAATATCAGCTACTTCCAAGACAGGTGCTGTTACTGGTACAATAACTAGACATTTCCTTTCATTAAAAAAACAAAAAAACAACATGCCATAGAGAACTTGACTAATTTGAAAAAATTTCCATCCCTGGAACTCACTCGAAGTGGATTAAGAGACAAATATGCAGAGAAAGTAATTCCAATACTGAAAACTTAGTTCTAGTTTAAGACTTAACATTACTTTGATTTCAACTCCGAAGCTATAAATAGACTCTTATTTAGTAAAACCACAGAAATTACCATTGATTGTTTTCATTAATCTCACTTCTCTCATCATCATGTAATATGGATTACAGATAGAAACCATTAATGCTTTAATAGCAACTCTGCTCACCCAGTCATTCATGCTGCTACTGATTTCTGTGTTTTCACATCAGGTAGGTGGTCTGTAATATAAACCATGAGGCAACCCTAACCCCATTTAATTCAACAGGTAACTTAGTGTTTATGTCACCTACTAGATACAAGGCAAAAGTATGTACGAGGTAAGAGCCTGTTATATTCCCAGTATACAGTTCATTGTAATACACAAGTTAATTGTGCTTCTATGGTACAGACAAATCATATTCAGTCTGCAGAAAGAGATACAATAGCTGTCTCCTTAAAGTCCAACAGATTAGCAAATACATATTAATCTGAAACTCTGGCCATCGTCGTCCTAGACTGATCTAGAAGTATTTAGCTCACAAATTCTGCTGGCAAAATCAAGAGTAGCACATTTAAGCTGCAGCTTCTTCTGTCCATGTATTGGATTTCTTTTTATTTCTTGTCCACAAAAGGAAGGACGCGGAATTAGGCAATTAGATATGCTGATGGAAATGGTCTGGGGGAACCAAAACTGCTGTTACAGGGGCACGATACACCAGTTATGACAGAATCATGACCCTACAACTATCTTTCTGTTCCTTCTGTTGTTAGTGAATATTGCTTGTTCTCTGAACAGAAAAGCAATATTTTGTTTTCACCTGGTTACTCATACCACTAGCTGGATATTTAAAGAGAGTTAATGCTTATTTTGCTGGAGTGCAATTTAAGACATGTTTAGATGTATTAATTTGAGTTAAACAGTGTCAGTTTCTCTCCAAAAAGTGTTATTCTTGAGCATCAAATGAAAGGCAGTATTTCAATGCTAAAAACCATACCTTCTGGTGCAGAATCAGTATCTGCCCATTTGAACCTCCTCAATTCCTCCCCTTAGTGGTGGTTTCAATAATGAAATCTCTCTCACACATCTATGCCTGCAAAGTGGAAAAATAGACTTTGCTATTTTTGACTCTGAATCTCTATTTATTGTGCAATCAGAAAGGTGATTATAATATTATCAAAGTTAATGCCCAACAATTGCATAATGTACTCATGTTTGGATTTTTTACCAAACTATTTCTTTGTGCTTTTGGGGCTCTATAAGAATCACCAGATCTTTTACAAGATGTGTGATGATGGGGGAGATTATCCAGAATTTTAGGTAGCCTGCTCTATGGTAAGATGCCAAGATCCCATTTGACCACTGATGTCCTGGTCTATAGTAGTTGAGGGAAATCTCTGCTTTTTGTTAGGCAATAATTCTACTTCACAAAGAAAAGTTGTTGCAAGACACAATAATGATGGCTGGAAGTTCCTGTCTTTCGCAAAACACAAAAATCTCTGATTAGCCAAAGAACTAAGAAATGAAAAAATAAAGATAAAATGGTTCAAGCAAAGAATGTAATTCCAGTTTTATGAAAACCAGACCAAAATAACATCACTTCCAGAT
Organism: Acrocephalus scirpaceus scirpaceus; assembly: GCA_910950805.1. Taxonomy (NCBI): domain Eukaryota; kingdom Metazoa; phylum Chordata; class Aves; order Passeriformes; family Sylviidae; genus Acrocephalus; species Acrocephalus scirpaceus. The sequence goes on from OU383779.1 coordinate 15,806,008, forward strand.
ATTTTTATATTCTTTTCATGTCATGCCAGCAATGTAAAGACTATCTTAATACATGGCTGAAAATGCCCTTGTCACCAGCAGCTACTCAGATGCCTACAATACCTAGATCACCTGATCTCAGTGCATGAGTACTATGCAGAACAGGCCAAAGAAGAAACACAGCAAGAATATGAAATATCTCTTTGGCATGATTAGTGGAGCAGTTCTTCAGCAGCTGTTACTCAATTTAGTGCTGTTATCTCTATTTATACCAGAGAATGTTTTTTCCTTCAGCAATCTCTAGGGTCAAGACATCAGAAAAGCACAGAAGGATCACCCATTGTTTTTTCACTGTGTGAAGTGTTGATCTGGTAAGCACATGAAATTCCATCCTAAATCATAAAAAAAACCCCATAAATTGTTTACTAACCCATCATTATTCCATATAAGCTGAGGACCAAACAAAGCAGTGTACAATATTCTGTAGGAGCGGAGAAACAAGAAAATTAAACTTCCTACAGGTAACAAGTACTAGCACAGCCTGTATTGTTCATCCTGGCCCCATGAGTCTATGTCATTTTAACATGTACATGCTCATTTATTATGTCACGGGTCAGATCAAACAGCCACCCAAATTGCAATTTCCAGAGCTGAAATAACATATAACTCCCATTTATTCTTCAGAAATCTCTTGTAGTAATAATTTTCACACTGGGTCAAATGTACACTTAGCAAAACACATCTAACAAATTTATGGGTTTTCCTCTGAAGTCAGCAAAGCATTTTCACACAATAGCCCATAATGAGTATAAAGAACCTGCTCTATTTACTAGGCATTGTAATTTCTTGCTCAGAAAACACGAAAATAGAAACACACATAGTAAATTTCCTCCCTTACTTGGTCTCTTGATAGCAGCACAAAAGGAATAAATGATTGCACGGATGGCAAAGATGCCCCCTTTCGCATAATCACTGGCCAGGATAATGAAAGGTTCTGTGACACAGACACCACTATTCCCTAGTCCTGCAGGTCAGTTTTTCCTGAAAGGTACCTAAAGCTCTAGTTCTTCCTAGGTACCTAAAGCTCTAGTTCCATCAAGTACATTCTGTTGCAGAGTAAATAAAGTAGTCAGAATGGTCCTTTCTGAAGATTGACAGTTTTCTGCAGAATGACAGGCAATCAGCTCCATGGAAATTCATAGCAATGTGGCATCCCACACACATCATAATTCACACAGTCCTTGCTACTAATTATATTTGGGATCCCAGAAAATCCTGGAAAGCCTCAGAGCTGGGGAAGTGCAAGAAGTGGACAGCAATAAGTTAGAGAAAAAGTTGGGCTTGAACAGTGGCAGAAATGGACTTGGATGTTGGATTTGAATGCTTCCTGAAGGCCACAGAACAGTTTGGAGAAGCCTAAGTTAGGCTGAGGTTCAGCCGGTAGTCACTCCAGATTAGATATGAATGTTGTTCTAAAGGTAAAAAAATTCATGAACTCCTCTCTGTACTATGCCATCTGGACCTATGATAACTGAATTTCAATGGTCTCTTGAGTAGCAAATATTTTCCCTGGATTTCTTGCTTTGAAGTTTCCCAATATAATGTTTCTGATCTTTGCAACAGAACCCAATGTGAAATTTCAAGTTATGATGCAATATACCTTAAGATACTAAGGAAAAAATAAAGTTGCATTAATTACATTCACAGAATGTTTTAAACTTGCAGTGTGTGGAGGAGAGACTGGCCTGGGCTCTTTATTTCACTGCAGCCCACTAAGGAGACAGACACAAGGGACAGAAGAGAATCTTCCATTTAGGAAGTACCAAGTTAAACCCAGAGCTTTTAGTGTGTTCTACATTACACATGATAACAAACTCAGTCTGAAGCCATTCCACCTTGTCCTATCACTACAAGCCCTTGTAAAAAGTCCCTCTCCAGCTCTCTTGTAGGCCCTCTGTAGGTACTGGAAAGGGCTGTGAGGTGCCCCCAGAGCCTTCTCTTCTCCAGGCTAAAAAAAACCCAAGTCTCTCAGCCCATCTCATACAGAAGGTGCTCCAGGCACCTTCTTGATTTTGGAGAAGTTCTGTTCTAATTTGCAAAAAGTATATAAATAAAAGTACCTGACAGATAATGTCTTAACTAGACACAGGCGCATCTGGCAGTGGAAAATACGGCAAAAAGGAACATGTCCAACCGGAAAAAAAAACAGAATACACATCATCATAAAAATAAAAGTATGGCTGCTGAAGGTGTGTCTTTTTATTACTGTCAGTGAGTCTCTTCTACATGCTTATTGATACCTCCACCTCTCATACAGCTGCCATATAACTCTAGCCATGACATTCATCCATGTTGTTTACCTGTGGCATCCTTCACTTCCTAATGGGTCTTTTCTCTTTATTTGGATCCAACATAAAAGAATCCTTTCAAGTTTGTTTTTAAAGAGGAAAACAATTTCCCCAAACTGAATCAATTAAATGTCTAATATAGGTGTCTAGATTAGTGCTTTAGGCTTTTTATCTAGTCATACATACAGAACATACAGAGGCACAAAAGAGCTCTGAGTAATCCACTTGAAGTTTCACTAAAATGTTACTATGCCCATAAGTCTGTCACTTACACCACACACCTAGAGCTAGACCCCTAAACAGAGTTTGAAAGGATGGAGTGAGATTTTCACCAGCATAGACCTAACTTTACTGCAATTTAAGTCATAGGAATTTTACCATTAACTTAAATGTGACCATTTAAGGCAATGCTAAGTGCTTCCACAAATCCAGTCTGTAATCTTCTTTAAACTGATGGCTAGGCAAACTGGACCAAAAAAAGAGTAGCTTTACAATCATTACTTATTTTTAAATCTATACATCAGCCATGTGTGAACATGATATAGTCTGTGCACATGTAAGAATAAATGCATGCATACATATAAATGAACTGAATTTTTGTGTTGACAGATTATTTGCCAAGTTAAAGCCAAATGTGATTTGAAATTACCACGATATTACACTGAATAAAGAGGATTTATAATGGAAATACTAAAAGAACCTCTGTAATAGTGATCCTGCCGGGCACTCCTATAACAACATATATTTCATTCTTTTCAGTTAGTGCTGTTTTTCTCCTTTCTCTGAATGTTTGAGAACAGTAAGTGAAATGTTAATTTTTTTAAGTCAGAACCATCTAGCTAAACCATCCAAATCGTTTTTGTATACAGAGATTTTATTTGTAATCTTTCTCTGCAAGCTGCTTTGTTAAATCCTAATGACAACTTTTATGCATAATGCATAAAATAAACTTCACCCATGTTTAACATACTTTTATAAACATGTAAAACCCCTTCATAAGTGAGATGACACACTGCAGGGCATGCAGTTGCAGTACACTGGGAAACCACACTTCTTAGATGACTGAAGGCATCTGCTCCATGCCATTAATTTCTCAACATCGAACACATGTAGTTATCTTAGAACAGCGGTGCCTCATATTCTGTACTTTTTTTATTAATAGACAAGTACGTTTTACTACATTTATAATAAGTGTGCCGTGCACATCTACAATCCTTTTCCTTTTATTCTGGGAACATTTGTATTTTCTCAAGAAATGGGGAGAGAGGAAGACAGCAAGACAGCTTCTTACTTTATCAAAACACTTTATTTTAGCAAATAAGTATCTATAAAAATATATGCTAACAAGGAATCACTCAAAAATGGATGGTATAAATCTTCCTTATGCAAGAGGCAAAGAAATCAGAATAATAACAATGTACCACTAGTCTATGTCACTGAAATGATTTGTTTTACTCCTTTAATCTTTACCATATCTAAACTGACTATAATAAATGAATAATTACTCCAAATGCAGTGGAGTTAATTGAAAATCTGCTTGAAGTATAAAACCAAGAAATCATAACAACAAATACAAGGTTTAGCCAGTGTTTAGGAACTTGTCTTTGTCAATAAGTTTTAAGGTTCAGTGTAAATGATACTGTTTACCATCGTACATCATCTAACATTACTTCAGAAAGTCATGAATTATTTCAGACTTCCATGAATATTAACAGTCTTTAGAGTCATGGTATTTCATCAGCATACACCCAAGTATTAAAGTCTTATGGGGTTTGACTTTTAAAAATGAAACCAATTTAATTCAAGTTTATTTTATTCTCAAAACCTGATTTTTAAGTCCAGAGAGGTGTACTTTCATGCATGTGAAGCTTGGGCTTTCTTCAAATGTCAAAGGTATGTCACCTAACACAGGGACAGGCCGATTGTCAAAACACACATCTGGATATGCACTTCCTATTGTGTGTCCAAAACAATTGGAATCCTGAGAGAAGCACACACTAGCAAGGGGAAGACAAAATTTGGTGCTTGCTTCCTGCTTAAAAACACAAGAAAACCAGACCTTCCTTGGAAACTGTACAGTTACGTATTAATCAAGTGGCCAAAACAAAAAGTAAAGAAATACTGTTTGCAGGAAAGTCACTGCTAAAAGATAAACTATTCATTCTACTGACCACCAGAAATTACTGTTTTCATCATCTTCTAAAAACTTTATGTCCAGAATTTGCAATGAAGCTGACCAGCTTGGCTTTCTCTTTCTTGAAATCAAACACTTAGTAATAAAGGCTTACAAGAGAGCAAGTGCACTCACCCAGTTCTGTCTCCATTGAACCTGACCTGCAGATTGCTTGTTTCACCCCTACTGTTGTAATAAACGTGACTAGGGCTGAGATTAAAAGAAACATGATGCATAAAGTAACTTCAACACAGAATACATGAGAAGAAAAGCTGCCACTCTTCCTATACACACTCTTGTGCTGTATCACTTTATTCATAATGCAAATCAGAAGCACCAGATTTGAAATTAGGTTACCACAGCAGAGGGCAATACGGCTCTCAGGCAATCACATATGTCCTTGGCAAACTGCAGCATATATACAATTACTGCACAACAAAGGCACTGTGTTGGCTGCAAAACAGGTTCTCTATAATCAAAAACTTCACTCATGTAAAAGAAGTATCATATTTCAACTATTGCTGTTAAAGCACTGTCCTCTCATACAGTGAACTCACTATTTACATAGTATTGCAAATTTCTTTTTTTTTTTTTTTTTTTACTGTATAGGTTATAGCCAGGTTGTGCAAATGTTATAGTAACTATTCCATTAAATAATTCTGAGATAAAATAACAAGCTAGAAGACACAGCAGTGCCAAAAGTTCTTGCTGACAGCCATCCCAGGCAGATGCTGATTTTTGCTCTGTGAAGGCTTTCCTTCCTACAGGTCATATTTTCATCATCTCTTTCATGGTAGCCTCTCAGTTTTGGAGCACAATGATCCCAGGTTTTGAGTATATTCGCACACAGGAAATATATATTACTGTGAGACAGATGCCCGACAAATATGCATAAAGCTTCTTTGGAAAATACACATTTTACAAAATTTTGAATAGTCAGAATGTGCATCCTGGAGAAAGAACCAGTGCAGTGTGTGTAAATTCAGCCTAAGCAGGCCAAACCTAACTAAGACTGGCAAGCTACAAATACTTTCTCAATCCTATCTCTGTACATGAAGTGAGAAGGGAAACGGCTGAGGCAGCAAGTTGCCTTATTTCATTAGCCAGAGAACACTTTTTCTCTCACTAAAATCCAGAAGTTGGGCACAGTCCTCTGACCTAACTTGCATCCAGATGTCACAGCAAGGGAGATACACGCTCTGCCAAATACTTGCAGATGGCAGAATCAGGAAGAAATCCAAGACTCTTGGGTTCAAACCCAGGTTTGTGGAGGAAGTTCTAGCTTCTCACAGTAAGACTACCTATTGTTCTTTTGCCTCAAAACACAATCTATTCCTTGTTGCTCCGACATGTCCATGCTACCCCTGCACTCCCTTTCATAACATCCATCCTCTTCATTTCAATTCTCATATCCACTACAAGAGGTTTCTTTTTTCCTCATCACCTCCGTTTCTCATGCCTTCCAGTAATGAGTTCAGCATAATTTTATGCATTTCTCCATGTTCTGTTAGATTGTCCCAGCAGAAATTCCCTGTGCCCAGCATCACAGCTATACCTGTAGCTGTGGGGACAATCCTATTCAGCATCCCTAAAGGCCTGGACCATGGCATACTCAGTGCAAATGAATTCTTCAAGGAATGTAAATAGCAAAAATAGAAACATATTTAGGATAAATTTCCACACCAGCATAACCCTGAAAAATTCCAACATCCATGGCAGAAAAACAACTTTTCAAGAATATTTGTCAAGCAGACAGAGAAATTGTTTCCTCATAACTTGTACTTGAAAATTACTTAAGTGTTAGAGCTTAGTCATCAAACATACTGTGTGTTTGGGACAGATGCCTGACATGGAAAACACCAGCTAAGACAGGAAAGTTTGGTAGAGTTAGAAACTATTAATTCAGAAATAGCAAGAAATGACCATTAACAGTGGTTTATTTCTAAACTCCGCTGGTTGTGACAAGAAACATGATGAGAGTCACACATAAGTGTGTGAATTTCAATTGGTACTTTCAATTGGCAGCAGGGACTCGGTGCTTGTAACTAGAAAAGAATGAAGACCTTGCAATCTGAAGTGGACAGAGAATGAAGAATATGTTTTGTGTGGCACAGGCATATACTGAGAGAGTGTGAGCTACAGAACTGTGCAGGGCTGGCACTACAGAGTGTGCAAGTTTTAGGTAGACATGAATGTGGAAAACTCATGCTTGCTCATCCATTAGAAATGGATTACCAAGAGAAACCTTGTCCTCTGACTCTGGCCCCTGCAATTTGAGCTCTAGGTGGGCTGACTCTTATCTGATAACCAGCTTCTGTCTGGCTAACATTTGAAAACAGGAAGATTTTTACTTTAGGAATTGTTTTCTAATATCAGATATTCACTGAAAAATTGCATTGAAAGAATGTCTTTAAAGAAGAGAATTGAAGAAAGATGTTCCTTTAATAATCAGAGTAATGGGTAACATAATTAAAACTAGATATTAAAAATACTGTAAAATTTCCTTTAAGAAAACCCCAAACAAACAAAAATATAAGAATTGAAAGCTAAAATCCCTGCCCTGAAATGTACACCTCCTCATGTCTCAGGAGAATAAATGTAGCACTGTCAGTGTAAAAGGGGTGTAAGCAAACATAAAATCTATTCTTCAGAGTTTAGTTTTCTTGACAAAGTGTAGCATGTTATCATGAGACTATCTTATTCTAGTATGAGAATTGGCAAGGCCTATTAGAAGTCTGTGGAAATGATCCCTAATAAAAAAACTTCATAAAACAAGGAATTCTCTTGATTAAATTGTTATTGCATGCGTAGACATACAGTAAATGTTCAGCTCATTGCAGTTGAGAACATCATATATATGGACCAAAATATGCCTTTTAGAAATCATGTCTAAAATTAGTAAAGAAGGAAAAGATCATTTCTTCTGAAATAATTTTATTTTTCACAAGAAAGCAGAAACATATCTATCAGAAGAAGGATTATAACAAAGCAGCTGGAACACTGAAGCCTCTGTGATATATTGCACATTTTAATCATGTTTGATACCACACTCTTTATATGGATATCAATTACACTAATGATTCTTACATAATACCCCTGGGTGCCTAAGGAAAGTGTATTGTCACCTCCCTTTTGTCATAAAAATAGAGAGTAGTTCTATATACACACTAAAGTAGTTTCTTTCATTTTTATATAATGAATGAGTAACACTGTAAAAAAAGACATTTTATCCCATATTAGTTTAGCAAACAGAAGAGATTTCACATATGACAGTGCTAAATATACTCTTAAGCTGCTAATAAAGACAAAGCCTGAGGGGAAAAATTCTAATGATAAGCAATGCCAGAAGTTTTTATTTCTGGATCTAAAGTAAAAACGTTTCACTTAGGTATAGTCTTAGAGGCATCATAGAAGAAATCAGATTTTCCAATAATTTTTATCTCTAATAAAATCACTGGAATTAATTTGAGCATCATTACAGCACTGAAAAAGTGCTTTTAAAGGTACTGTTACTTGCATAACTTGTCTGTGTGCACTTTATTGCATACTGAAAACTGAGAGGTTTCATCTGTAAATGATCTCCACTTTCCCAAGCAACTGCCTAAAAAACACTACAGACTCCACAGTACAATATAGAGAGCTGGCAGGACACAAGACTTATTCTCAGAAAAAGAATCAGAGGATCAGATGAAAGGGGAAACCAATTTCATAATGGTTTCATGAATTTAAAACATGCACTTCAGCATTTTCTCTCTCTGAGCTGGTCCTACCTTTACCTGCAAAAATAAATATCTCCTGCCTAAAAGTTTTCCTGATGCTTATGTGGGGGCCACCAGTGGGCAATGGCAAAGGTGCTGTTGGTGTACATAGACAAAGAAGTGTGGCCTCACTAACACAGTGCTCTATCCAGATTAATCTATCACAATGTGTTCTCCTCATCAGGTCTCTGGCTTCTCTGACAACCTAAATAATAGCATGGCAATTAAATTTATCCCAACTTTTTCCTTAAGTTCAGCTGCTTATGGGATTTTTATAATTTTTCTTTATCCCAAGTTCAAAGCCCTGTAAGGTATCTCTCAGTGATAATTAAATCCCAATAATACTGTGAGCTGGCAGGAATTTCACGGCATTTGTACAAAGGGGAGCCTGGTAACAGGGTAGCTCTCCAGAACCGTTCATTGCCGTGTGATGCTGTGGAATTTGCTGTCCTCCTGCAGACCTATCATTTGAAGAGTTTTTTAATCATCCATAAAAACTAAAGAAACCTCATAGGAACCTGAATATGGCAAAGCAATTTGTATTCGTGCATGTTTTCTCAATCTTACTTTTGACCTTCTGAGATAATGTATAAAAATACATGTTGGACTGCTTCAGAAGATTTTTTTCATTTCTAATTATTTAACACTGATTTTGATTCAGCTATGAAAGCTGATGTGCCTTTCCCATTTCGAACAAAAAAAGTAAAACTTTAGGATATTTAAATATTAAAAAGTGGCAACTGCATATGCATAGCAAGTAACTACCTCTCCAAGATACTTCAGAAAAATTGTGTTTAGTAGAGTACTTGTGATAAATTATGTATTTATTGTAACAGGGTCAGAAGCTGTTACAATTTACTGTGCTTGGTCAAAAATTCACTTTATAAAAAGTACTTCAGTGTCTCAATGTACATTTAAATGAGAACTTGGATGCACCAAATACATTGATTTTCATGGGAGGCAAGTTAAACATCTGAGGTCAAATTTTGCTGTGACTTACATTGGTATAAAAAACCCAAAGCGAAGTCATTCTACCAATTTCCATATACTTTGGTCTTTCCTTACAGACAAAAATATAAAAAAGTAATCTGGCAGTTGGCACATATTTTTCAAGTACAGGTTATGTGTACATAGTGCTGCTGTTGTGCTAACAAGCAATGCAGGAGAATGGCTTCTAACAAAGCAAATGGATGAAAGCCAAGTGGCAGTAAGTGAAAAACTGTGTTTGCAACTCAGAGAGCTGCATTTTAAAAGTTGTGATTCATGTGTCTGAACATATGTGATTAAAAAATCAGTTCTCAATGTTAATTCTTTAATTTTTATAAACTTGATACATTTTTAGTTCATCCTGCTGCCACCACTAATAGCTACTGGAATTATTTACACTAAGATTTTTTGGAGGTGTCAATAAGAATCTTCAACAATGTCACTGCTATAGCAAACTTTAGAACTGGAAGAAAGAGGAAGTTCTTAACCCACAAAACTTTCCTTTCCATTTCACTGTATATTTTGCTGAGGTTTTGCATAATTATAAATTTCTGGAAAAAGAAAGTATCCTATCCCTGCTGAGCAGTCAGCAATCACAGAATGTCCAAACGTGCAGATCAACACTGTTTGTAATCTATAGTGGAGTCTGTGCCCAGTCAAAGAAACTGGAAAACTGTCCTTAACGTACTGGAGCCCCAGTGCCAGCCAGCCTGGGTAGAGAAGAGAGAAAGATGCCTTGGATCACTTTGTGTTACCCATCTGACCTAGCTCACAGTTCAAGTAAATCCTGCCAAGAAAGCAGCCTTTTCCTACTGTGTAGTCATTTAGACCTAACACTCATCACATTTCAAGAACAGAAGTTCAGGTTTCAAGTTCTCATCAGGGCCTAGGATAATTGTTGAAGATCCACATAACCATAGAAATATGCTTCTCTTTTTCCACTAAGAAGATATTAAAAAGCTGCTGTCTATGATTGCTACCCATGGAATGCATTGAATGAACCAGAAACCAGGTGAAAAAATTAGCAGGTGATCATGTAATTAAAGGCTCTGCCATAGCGGATATGCAAACAGAGGCAAGCGTAAGTATCGCAAGCAGCCTACAGTCTGACATTTCCTCATTTACAAATACTTGCCTGCAGAGTCAGTACTGCAGCATGACCACACTGCTTTCACAGTGCAAAGGTTACAGTCTGTAAGAGTAGTGAATGCAGTGCAGTGGAGATGCTCAGGAGAGCTTAAATTTACTAACTCCAATCTTGATAGCTATCTTGCTGGAGCACTTTGAAAGTGACTGCCTGCTGCAAAGTCTTCACAGCAGGTAGGGTTAACTGGCCCACATTAAGGCTCCTGCTGTATGAAAAGACAGCAACAGTACCTATTTTAAAGTTGGCTTCCATGCACTGATCTCATTGATCTCTCAGCAGTCATTGCTCTGTTGACCAGCCCTTATTACACAAATGTAATCTAGGAATACTCATTTTAATATTATTCTTTCAAATAAAAATAATTTACAAAAAATTTTAATCTCATTTAAGTACACCACAAAGCCTTATTCCTCATCATAAAATTCTCTCACTAATAAATAATAAATAAATGGCTTCTGTGTTCAAGGTATGAGCTCCAGAAAAAGCTGTCTTCTCTTGTTCTAGGCCATAATTACTTCAGCTGCATTGTCTTTGCCATTGTGCTAGCCAACGTATGGAGGGTTTTTTGGCTAGTAAAGAGTACAGCTACACCTGAAGTACAACTGGATGTCTGAAACTCTGACTATATAAGCCATAAGACACTGGAATAGACACCAGATATTACAGTGCAGCCTTTTAAATACAGTTCAATATGTGTGTGTATACATGTGTTTGCTTTGAAGTACTGATTCTGAGAAAGAAGGATTAGTAAGTACAAATCACTAATTTTATAATATACAGGTGGAGATGAAGAATGTTACTGAAGGGAAGAAAAAATACAAAATCCTAAAGCAATTCTTAGTAGACTGCTAGAAACTTCCCTTTTTCTAATTTGGGGGCCATGTACTTTTCTGGAGATACACCGCTACCTACTCTTTCCTGGATGAGAGAAAATGAAGTTTGATTTCTGCAAGGACATTCAGTTGAGGAAAAAATTAAAGTAAGAACTGAGTTTTCATTAGTTAGGATTTTCTTTTTAATTTGAATTCATTGCATAACTGATTTTAGTAAATTTAACCTCATCTCTAGTCTTGTGTTGGTATGAAAAACTGAGAGGGAATCAGCTTACATTTCTTTAAAGTTTCTGTATTGAATGAACTTGGCCACATTTACATGTTTGCTCATGTTTCACACATACTCCAGGTTACACTGATAATGCCACAGAGGCAACACCGACTTTATTGCTCTCACATTACACTGAAACTGCAGTAGAACTTGTCTGCTACATGTGTACCTTGGATTCCTTAGTTGTTTGATCACATTGATGAAGGGATATGCAATCAATCTCCTACTAAGACAGTGAGTAGTATTGGCCATAACTCATTACTCCATCAAAGGATTTGGCATTTCAATCGATGGGAAATGATGTGTGATCATTCTAATTTATTATACATCATTTCCCATCAATCGGTGTGCTGAAGCTTTGACATAATAAGTAGTTACAGACACTGTCAATCATTCTTGGTCAAATACCTCTGAATGCTGCCATTTGGTGCACCTTCAGCTATTCATCCAAACTGCAAATATTCACCCAAGACATGCAGCAATCAGACTGTAACTAGAGGTCCATAAAAAGAGTCACAAAAGTGCTTAGGAACATCTCAAAAGCTCCAAGAACACGTGAAACTGAAAAAGGCTTAAAAGGAAAGTGCACTTTTAAAAATTGCATAAAAATTAAGGAACCAAATCTGTAGTGGAACAGTGTCCAGCTCAAAAAAGACTGAAAAAGTGCAAGCTTCAGTACTGCACTAGATTTTGGCAGGACCCTCTGCTATGCTGGCCACCTGTAACTGTAGGGAGCTAAATTCTGCTGATTTGTGTCAACACAATTCCTTTTGTCATCTGTGGAATTGCATGGGCATGCAAACCCAGGCCACAAATAATCTTTCCCCTACTGAAAAGACTAAAACTCTTTAAATCAGCTCAGAGCTTTAAACATTCCTTCCCTATCCAAAATTCCCTTTAAAGCAGAACTTTTTCCAATCCAGAAGTGTAACAACACTCACAACCACTGTCAATTTTCGTATTAAAGCAAAACAAAACATGCATTCAGTGATAATTTTTCGTCTGGACTTACTTTGGGAATCCACTTGGCCACTACAACTAAAGGCCCCAGCACCTGCTTTCTACTAGATCAGTATGACATGTAACAGTTAGAGGTTCTTCTTTCACAGGAATATATTAACCCACTTAGTTAAAAACAGTGATCCTCCTTAAGAAATCACTATTCATTTTTAAACCATGCCTGAACTTCCTCTTTAGAATTTGCCTGTATTTAATTCAGTCTTTGGATATGGCATACACTGTCAACAAAGACAGATAAAGCATTTGTGATAGCAAAAAAAACCCAATGAAATGTTATCCCAAAACACCAGAACAACTTTTAAAGTCACAAAATTAGGCAAAAGCTGTGTGACTAATTCCTATTGCAAGCCAGCTAACATCTTTAATATAGCAAGCCTTCCTGTAATGTATATCAGATGTCAGACTAGAAGATTGAGCAGACCAGCTCTAGCTCCACTGTCCACATTATCCCACTCAGCCTCAGACATTCTCCAATGCTTTTCTCCCTAAAACTGTTCCTCTAATACTCCTCATCATTTTGCCCATCTCTTTCTTCCCATATTGTCTTGTCTTCAGGTGTAACAAACATAAAAGCTACTGTATTGAATTCCATATAGCAATATCTCATTATTGGTAAGCTGGTAAGAGAGAGTTTGTATGAAACTGCTACATAAAAGCAATACATTGAATCCTTTCTCCCTGACCATCCATCCTTCCTACACTTTTTATTAGATTTGTCACTCTAAAATTATGCAATACTGGACAGCTAAATGTGGCCCCTAAAATGATCGGTTTGTTTGTTTATTCTGTTACTATGAAATATTTTGTTTTTCCTTTCAAGTTCTATTCACCCAGCTCCTGTACACTCTTCCAATCCTCTTACCAGCCTCCAGCCATCTTCCCTGGCTATGGCAACTCTCTGAGAAAGGCAACCTACATCAACTATCAGATCTTGAAAACAAAAAACCTTAATAAAAAGGTCAAGTTAATACATTTTTAAAATATGTCCGTTTCTTCAAATATATTTTGGTGAATTTGTTGTGGTTTTCTGTGAGAAATGTTTCTGAGAGAGGCATCAGACAGACTTTGTCAAGCAAGTTTACACTAAAAAGGAGCAATCAACAGCCCATTCAGTGACTATGCACTCACTAATAATTCTGAACTTGCAAACACCAGTTGGAAATCTCATTTTAAGAGTTCTAGTACCTTCTCTTTCCAATAGAGAACATAAATGTTGCTATATCTAATCAACATATACAGTGTGATATCTGAAATTAGAAATTCAAATAAATGCAACAATCTGCTTGCCAACATCTCCAGACCAAAAATTATTCAGATAAAGTATTTGGTGAATAATTTTGAATAGCAAATTCATTTGAGAAAATCAAAGCAGCTCATAGACAATTCACAAATGAAAAAAAAAGTTATACATGTTAAATCATTTATTATGAAGTATTTTTCATCTCTGTTCTGTTATTTGTTTTTCCATTCAAGGCAAGGACAGCTTCAGAAATGGGCATTAAAAGGCAAAGAAAAGAAAAACGACCTGTGCTTTTCTTACTTGACATCTTCTAGTAATTCTTGAGTACTTACCTATTTATTGAGAAGGGAAGAAGTTAAATGTTGACCTTCCCACAAAGAAAAACATCATCCTAGTGAAAAGATTATATACAAAGTTCCAGCCTGATGAGATTGGAAATGAAAGGCCTATAGGCCTCCCAAATGCAGGTCTCATAATTAACAGACTTTCAACTATAGCTGCATTGCCAGGTGCAAATTTAATAAAAGATTATAAATTATAGATGAAGTGTACTTCCAGCAGCTGTTTGTAATCCCAAGCAAAAATCTTCATTAAGATAGTGTTAATGTTGTAAATGGTTATCTATTAATTTAAAGTATTGCAAAATATCAAACATTACTCATTTAGAACATTGTGTTGAAAACCAAACTAGAAACTTCGCTGCAAATAAAGTTTTAAAACATAAAGTTTCAAGTCAGACAATCCAAAATTAGAATTAATGTCGAACCTTCTGCAGTCTTCAACAGCCTGTCCTGGGAATCAGACAAGCTCCTCAGGAACACAGCTAAGTACTCCCTAAACTCCAGCTGTAAGAGCAGGGTGTGGAGCTGCTGCAATTCAAGACTGCCACATTTTGTATTTCCACTGACACGCAACAAAAATGTCATCTCTGGTACCAGCTTTGCTAGAACTCCTGATCTGAGGAAAATTCCAAACTCAGTAAGGTAGAGCGCTAATCAAAACCAGCTCTGCTGATATACTCAAAAAGGTACAGAAAACCATGTGTTTTCTTATATACATCTCTTTTATACAATATTAAGATAAACCAGTTTTGCAGATATTAAAGGGAATACATTGAATATGACAATCCCCCATTAATGGTGCAGAAATGGAGAGAGATGTGAACCTTTATCTGGAGGAGGCTCTCTTCTTGACCCACAGAGTTTGAGAGCTTGTGACACCACCAGTGTAGAGTGCTCTCCTTCAGGAAATCCCATAAAAACCTTTCTCACCTAATGCTTCCACCCTGCTCATAGAGCTCAAGCCTCAAAAATGCCATGAATGGAACATCCCCATTTGCTCCAAAATTTACCTCACACTGTCAAAAAGCCATTATTTGCTACGTTTTGTGGGAAGCGTTTTTACAATGCCTCAGCAAAGAAGCAGCACATGGGAACACCTCTACCACACCCAGACTTGCTAATCAAATAGACAGTCTAAAAAAACCCAACCCAAACAAAAACAAACCCCCTCAAAAAACCACTAAAAAACCCAAAACCCCTCTGTATTGGTTTTATACAGTGTATTCTGAGCAGTCTTTACAAGAAGACAGAACCCAACATCCAACATCACCATCCATTAGAAAAATTCATCCAAGAAACTTTCCTGAAAAGATTTACAGAGAAAGCCTTAGGATTAATCTCTACAATTCATGTTTTAATTCACATTTTTAATATATTTCTAACAGGAAAAAAAAAAAAAAAAGAGACCACCAAGCTGCAAGATAAACACTAGATTTGGAAAATCCACTAGGTACTATTAGCTTAATAGCCTTACAGATGCTTTGTAATGATTACTACTTATATGTGTAGAAATTCCTAGATAAAGCTACCATAAATACATTTGTTTCCAGAAGGAGCTGGTTCTTCAAAGCCCCTTCCTTTCCTTCCTTACTTTTTTATATTTAACAATGTTCAGAACAGTTTCAAATGACACTCAAGTCATGACCAAAGATGTAAGTTGCTTCCAACAGCTGTACTATCTCAGTTCCCAACTACAGCAGAGCTCCCTGCTTCTAAAGAAAGTAACCTCCCTTTCAGTAAACTTTTTTTCCCTCCCTTCCTCCAGCTCAAAGGTTTAAACCTCTTTACCTTCTCCCTTAAGCAAGAGGAAGTGAAATTCCATTTGATCATCTGCATGATGAATACATGGGTAAAAAGAGATGCAAAAATCACTGTTTGTCAAGCAAAATGATCAATAAGCCACTATAGTAATAATTTAAATTAGAAAACTGTACTGTATCCTTGGATCTAATTCTCTATTCATCCAATGCACTATATAAGAAATAGTTCATACTTAACCTGAATATTTTGCCTGTCCTTATATACTATATATGCACACCTTAAAATCATACATTTTCATGTGTACAGAGAGAAAAATGTACTGTATAGAAAATTATTTTCCTGAGAGTTTTGTGGCCAAAAAAAAATCTGTCATTTCTTACTTCCCTGGAAAATAATGCACTGCCATTTTGGAAAAAAAATGCCAATAGAGTCAATGTCAGGTGCAAGTCAATTTTTCCCTTGAATTAAAGCACTGCCATACACAGTATCTCCAGGGAAAAAAAAAATGTGAATTTCACCAGTAAAAATCTAGTACAACTCCAACGATTTGATCAGATTTTTCCTCCTTATATTTAATCTGTATAAAGAACATGACGATTTGGTCCAGACCAGACAAATATATAGGGGAATATAAGAGTCAATCAGTAACAAAATACAGGGAAGCATTGAGATTCTCAGATTATACCATATCACGCAGATAAAATAATTTTAATTCAAGCAGAATGGTATGCTGCAGTGATCTTTTAATGGGACATACTGTTTATGAGGTATACACCCAAATCAGCTAAATGAGCAACCAGTAAAATGTTTCTGAAGTTTCTCCCTATTAAATTCTGGAAAACAAATCATACTTCCATCAAAAATGGAGTCAAAAAATAGACTCAAAATATTAATAATTTTTGACAGGCCTTGCATGGTCTGCACCATTAGATATGAAAAATGTGATTAATGTTAATAACAGGGCTCATATGTAAAAGTAAAGAAAAAGTGTAAATCATGGCCGCACAAATGTAATCTTTTATGTATAAGGAACAATCAATTATATACCAAATTGATGTTTTTACCCTAATAACTGCTTGCATATTATGCAATTTTCAATTTTAAAATCACAGTACTTTAACCCTTAGTATCAATCCGTGGGTAGTGGCACAATATCCAATAAACGCAAACTGTGTGCTCTTCTTTCAGACATGGCTTCCTTTCTTGACTTAAGGATTTTTTTAATGTATCAGTTCTTCTGCTTTTTTTCCCCAAAAAACCTGAAATCTGCAGTCTGAAATTGGCCCACACGTGAACCACACGAAGAAGCTGGCAGAAGCAAGTAGCAGTCACTTTAAATGACAGATTGCAATGACACACAAGGAGCAATTTTGGTGTTTCAAGTTAATAATATGAAAGATTTGCCCTCTATGATACATTATGTTAAAAACCCAGTATGTAGCCACATTCAAATAAGATTCTTATTTAGATCGGAAAGATTAACAACTCTGAAAAAGTAATTCCAAACTATGAGACACCCATTTGCAAAATACACGTATAAATTTGTAACACATTCGTAAGATTGGTTAAGGCATCAGAGTATATTGCTTTGCCTTCCATACCATTTTTTACTTATAAATAAAATGCATATATTTTAAGTCTAACCGAATCGAATCATTAAGGGGACAACCAAGCTTAGGAACAAAATGACCATATTCAAATATTGAACCCATTCCACTTATAACTCTAGTCTTTCAAAAGCAAGGAAATTGAGTTAAGACATATGCTCCCCTTAGCTGCATGTGCCTGTGCTTTTCCCTTAGTTAAAAGAAAGCATTACTCTCTCCAGTGATTTCTGCTTTGTTTCTACAATGCCTTTTTCTTCACTTTTATACAACTTTTATGTTATTTCACCTTTGGAGAAGGGAAACTGTATTTTGTAAATAACTTTGAAAAGTGCTGCCTGTCTGAAGAAGACAGAATTTCCTTTATTCTTTTACCTTTAGAAAGATTCACGAAAGAAAGTTAAAAGACAGATTCCACCAAAAAGCAAAACAGCTGGTTTCCAAACCCTAGAAAATTTCTGAGGTATTCAAAGCAGAGGTTTTTGTTCAGTCAGCTACAGAAATAAGGGCCAACCATGAAAATTAGATCTCCAGTTAGATTTGGAAACACTCGCTTTCTACTAAAGTTAAGGCATTCTGATCTTCGTTTAGATCCCTATCTGCTACAAAGATTACATTAATTTAATGTGTTATAACAAGAAAAATTCATTCTTGCCACAGACATTAAAAAATAAAATTCAAAGACAAACCATTCTTCAAAGGAAACAAGGGCCCCATCTGCTGATGTTTAAACGTACTACATTAACACACGCACTACAGTCCTCCCACAGATAAGGTACTGAAATGAATTGCAAAGACAAATCACCACATTTACTGTACTGCATTCTTCTGGTACCTTTTAATAGGGAAAAACGAGGGTTTAGGCCCTTGGGTCAATCTTTTTTCACTGATTATGAGTGCTTTGTCTGTGAAAAAGAAATGGAACTCTAGGAAGGAAATTCAGGCAGGAACCTGAATTTGCACAGCCAAAAAATAAGGGAATACGGCCAGTCCTATATATAGCATAATAAAATTATCTCTACATGCATGCAATAAACATTTATAGAAAATAATAAACTATTACTATCCAAACGTCACCTTCAATACTAAAAACATGAATTATCAAAATGGTCTAAACCACAACAGAGATTTTAAAGCTGAACTCTAAGAGCATAAATGAAAGGAAGCATCTGGGAAATGCAAAAGTCAAACTTTTCCGAAGTTTAAAACATCTTGTTAAAGAGTCTGATAGTTGTTTATTGAGAGTTCTTAAAAGTAAGCACTGTTTTGTTTACAGAAATCCCATACATAGCAGACTTTACATTATGCTGGGATGAAAAAATGGCTGTCAGCTTAATGAAGACAAAACAAATGTCCTTATTATGGACAAGACTATTTCAAACATTATATCAACTAAGAGCCAGCAGCTGAATTTATAATCTCATATGACTATATTCTGTAACAAAAAAGTCCATATTTTGGAAGTACTAAAACATCTTTGTTTATATGGCTACAATATAGAAAAGACCCATGCTGGTGTAGCAGGATGAAGCATGTGCCTGACCTCTCTCCCCAAGCCCAGCAGCACAGTCAAGGAACCTCTGATTAAAGCTGGAGCAAGCACTAGAGAAACGTACTCCTGTTCTTCTCTCCAGGACTAGCCAGAAGTGCAGCCAATGCAAGTTGGATGTTTAATTATATGAGCAGTCCTACACCCCAGAACTGTAATTCCACTGTGGAGAATTCTGAAATCTGCTTTATCCCTCCTGAGCTTCTGTTCCATAGGCCTTGTTTGCATGTATGATGTTGAAGGCCACCATTGTCCCAGACAGCAGCCACTACAGGACAAAATCCCATGAACCGCTGCCTTTCTCAGAAAATAAGAAATGTACAATATAGTTCCAGCAAATATTATGACATAATGATAAAAGCTAAGAAAATGTACTAGACTTGCATGCACCTTACAGAATTCTGGTTTTGCTACCAAAATCCTACAAAAGTGGAAATGATTTCTGGCTGGGCAGTGGTCAGAAGGCAATGTATGAAACATCTCACTGCACGGATAAAAAACAATAATTAGACCTCAGTGCTAGTGAATTCTTCAGTAAATACGAATATAATCCATACAAGAAATAACACTATCTTCGTTTTTGACTGAAGAAATGAAATTTAAAGTATTCTGAATATAATTCCAAGATGTGATAACAAAGCTTAAGGCACAAAAATAAACTATAAATATAACTTCTTTTTCAGAATATAATTAGATTTAGTGTGGTTTTCTGACATTTTCTTAAAACTGTTTCTTTACTAGAGTTCCTTCCATTGGCTTTTCTATTATAAACCAATTTAGAGACGTCCACAGTCTGACTACTGAATTGTACTTCAAGCTGAATTATGTTAAATGAGGAATTTGTCCAGTGAATTATCTAGATAACAGTGCATGAGACCAGGCTCTAGTTTCCCAGATATGGCATTTTCTCAAAATCAAATTTACCATTTACTTTAGGAATTAGCTTTCAGGTGTTTTTTTTTAATAAAGCACCCCATTTTGAGCAGGTTGTTATTTGGTTGATCATTATCACTCATAAAAGTGAAAAACAAAAGCTTTCACAAATCAGCTTGTGCAAAAAAGTGCCTGTGAAAAAAAAGAGCATTCTCATTCTTGATCACAGATAACACAAAGTTACTTTACTATCCCCCTTCATTAGATCGTACATCAATCTCCAATGTGATAATCTCTGTTGGGAAAAGTAATTATATCTGCATCAGTTATGAGCATGATAAAACAAAGCCACCACAACTGAACATTGTCAAAGGTGAATCTGCTGCTTTGGGTGAAGTTACATACAAGACAATGAGCTGATCCCACTGGTTACTGCTGTTGGAAAAGGAAAAGCTCAACTCTGCCATCTGCTCACAACTGTGTGCTCCTCACCACACACTCCCATCTCTGGTTCCTCCTAACCTGGCTCTTTCAGCTCGGCAAAACAGGGGAAAACTGACCCAGCAAACAAAGTGGAGAGGAAAGGATACACCCACAGAATCACACTTAGCAGGGAGTTTTACCCATGGCAGGAGGGGGCAAGACTTCATAATTCAAAGGAAGCCTGGGTAGGTAAAAGCAACTTCCCCTTTGCAACAGCTGGGACCATAATTTGACCCTGAACTTGTCAGCTGTGCTTCTGCATTTGTGCAGCATTCAGAAACCAATGTACTTTGAATAGTCCTCTAACATTCAGTCATCACTCCCTCCCAGGCATGCCAGTGTTTCAGGTTTGGGTTTGTACATCTGCCTGGGAATTTAATCTCATTGCACAGTAGATGAAGAATAAAACTGGCTAGGAATGATAACATTTAGTAAGTATTTACCTCAATTACAATCTTGAAATCTAAATAACTTTCTTAAAAAAGGATTTGGGATCTTGCCCTCATAAATGCTTCAGTCAAACACTACTAAGTCCAAACCCAGTATACAGCTGAGATTAGCTGGTTAGAGCATGGTGCTAATAATGCCAAGGTTTGATCCCTGTAGGGCCATTCACACAGAGTTAGACTCGATGATCCTTCTGGGTCCCTTCCAGCTCAGAACATTCTGTGAATCTGTGATATGATCAAGATAACGTATTTCAGTCTTATTGGCTTCTATGGTGTGAAACATCTAACAAACCCCGAATTGAAATGAACAGTGTTAGGACCTACCTACATTTCAAGCACCACAGATGAACCAGCAACTCAGGTGGCTGGCTACTTCAATGCTTTACCTAAGCAAACAGCAATATCTATTGCACTACACATATACAGCTGCCTTGTAAATCTCAGCTACTTCCACTGGCATCATGCATTTAGAAAGGCAAGTAGTTACACTACTGATAAGCAAACTTGTGCTTTCTATTACTCTGGAAGACATCTTTTTAAATTAATGCAATGACTTGCTTGTAATTCCTTAATGTTTTAAACAGACATGATTTTCATCACATTTTCCTCTTTCACTCACATGCACACACATTGTTTTACATAACGTTTCTTACAACCAGTTTCTTTCTATTTTATTTTTCCTTTTGAGAAGCCAGTGAACACTCTCTGCGGAAGATAAAACACTGAATTTTTTTATATATATATATATATATATATATATATATATATATATATATATACACTTTGGATAGACAGAAAATGAGTGCTATAGCCCGGCAGAACCTGGAACATATACTTTTGAATATTTGGTTAAATGCTTCACAAACATTTTTTAACAATTCCTGGTTTATAATTTTTTTCTTCTTTTTTCTGCCTTCCTCAACCTATCATAACACATTTTAGCTTTATAAAAGAAAGCACAGCATTCCAGAAATCTGATTGGCAGACATAAAGGCTGGCAGGCACAGAGGGTGTCTTTTTGATTTAATAACGATGACTTATATCGTTGTTTTGAAAGACCCATGAAACAGAATGGAGCTCCCCTTTCAAATCTAGTATTTCAATATCACTGATTGTGCTTGGAAGAAGCAGCTCTATTTTGGCTGCTTTTGGTCTCTTTTGGAGGCATCTATTGATGCTTACTAACATGTTAATGAACAGCATTGCAGTGGTGAAAGTACTGGATATGAGGCTTTTTCAGAGCTTAATTATACTTCCCTTTTATCAGCCAGAGGAGATGCTGTAATGTGACACCCAAAAGTGTGCTGTCTCTGAAGTGCTCCCAGTCACTGCTGGACCACAGAGAAAAACAAGGGGCTGAAATGAACATCATCACAAATAAGACTTAGACAGACTTTGCAAACACATAAAAAGGAAAAAGCTGAGACTGAAGTTACAGGATAAAAGGAACATTCCTGTTACTTTTGTCTTTAGTTAGGATCTTACCCAAAGTCTTCATGTTTCAAGTATAGTACACTATTTGCCATATACCTAGACTTAATTAAAAAGTAAATTTACCCTTTATTTATTAATAGTTCTACAACTCTATGTCTTGGGACACATAGAGTTTTCTTCTGGACAAGTGGAGCCACTAAAGACTAAACAAAACCCAACAGCAATAACTAACCTTTAAAAAGGAAAAGATTTAGACATCAAACCCACAGATAAAGAAGGGTTAACTTTCTTTTGATAGGGATATTGAATTTGAGTCCCCAGGTATGTTTGGGGATGTGTGATTTTAAAGTCTGTCTTATCTTCTGAGAACTTCAGGTACATCAAGAAAACACTTGAAAAGGTATTTTGTCTATGCATCAGTAATTTGGTCCAATGTTTCTCCTCCCAGGGAACCATAACTATTGTTTAGGTGATGGCTGGGTGGGAGATTTCTACCACTCAGAAGATATCTTATCTCTTACTATGAAATGACCCTTAAAATTGTTATTGCATTAGATTATAATTGTAGTGTATTTAGCTGTGAAATTGCATGGACGTTTTTGTGCCTCTACGTTTGAGTACTCTCCCTACTTGTTAAGTCAAAGAGCATTTTGTTTTCAGTGCTCAGTGCTGAGTATTCATGGAGACAGAGGCATGCATGCACATGCACATTGTCTCTCTGCTCTTTCACTGAGAATTTACATCTGCTTCTGCTTGGGTTTTATTCTCTTTCAGACCAAGGCTCTCTGCTCTTTCCATATAGAGGAAGCCTTGCAATAACAAATAAGTATGTCCAATAACCTAACTATAATGGAAGTAAGCTCAGAGAAAATTGATAGTGTTGCCAACTCTCGTTATTTTCCTATGAATCTTGTGATATTTGCTATTTTTCTTAATGTCCTAACTGTTGAAATCATATGAATAAATGTGAATCTGAGCTTCCATTAAAACAAGTGCCTAGATTTCTCAAACATGAAGTAAAACCTGAAAATATTAACTGAATGTACCCAAGACAGATAAAACAACCAAAGGTAAACTAAAAATAGATGAAAAATAAGTAGGGTGTTTAATTACATCATAATTTTAATATAATTTCTTAATTTCAACTCAATATTGAATACTTGGATTGACAAGTGGAGCAAATTAGCCAAATTCCTCTCACAAATCCTGGGTACTACACAGTACAGAACAAGGGCAAGAAGAGGGAGGAATTCTTCCACTTTGGACATGAATCAGATTCCCAGGAAAGCGTTTTTGGCCTGGAGATGGTGTAGTAGCACTAATCAGAGCTTCATTGCCAAGTCCACCTTCGCTACCCATGCCTTGCTGTACCACTCTCCCAAGGATTGCTATGGTTCAAGGTCTGGACCTTGAACTATTCAAAAAGCATTTACAATTTTGTACCTTCAGATATTTATTTTGTCTATGGATCCTACAAGTGTAGGATGTGGCCCTTCAAAAGGACCCAACATTTTCTCTCTGTACAAGTAAAATTTTATTTTTATTTTTAATGGCTATGACAAAACTGTACCTGTGAGCCAGTATGTAATGGAGAATCCCCCAGCGATATAGAGAACTGTTCACAAAGTGTATCATTAACACAGGATCTGGTACGCTGAGAGGATATTGATTTTTCCATATGAATTTTTTTTTAAAGTAATTAATAATATACCTAAAATAAATGAAGTTTATCTATTCCACCAAGCTTGCAGTTTAAGCCTCAAAAAGGGTATACATGCTAAAGACTGGAATGACTGATATTTAGGAAAACAGAGAAGCATTTTCTTAGAAGGAATTTTTAATTGATTTTGTAAACTGAGAAAAATGTGCTTGAAAAAACTGGAATGATGTGCTTAGAATACAGTGACTCACAGGCCTGCAGTCACAATCCCAGTCTCCCTCCCAGCAAGCCGGCATCCCTTCCCCTTAGCACCAGAGGTGCAGGAAGCCAGTCTGGCCCTCAGCTCCTCAATAACATTAACATGACAGAATTTACTCTATCTCACACAACCTCAGATTTAGTGGGAGACGGGTCATGCTTCTTCCACTCTATTTCAGGAAATCTTATTAGTCTACAATACATAGTTCTTCATGCAAATTCAATGAGTACAGAGAGAGAGAAAAACTAACAGAAAATATCTTACCAGATGGAGAAAACTGAAACATTACCCTTGTTTCTTTGCCAGCACAGATCCATTCTGACAGGTTGGAAATGATTTATGGTTGGGGGGGCATGGAGGAAAAGAGTATGGGGAGAAGGAAACATACTTACACCAGCAGAGATATTAATTGCTGTACGTTAAAATCTTTGCATTGTTTTGCATGCGTGCAATTAGTTCCAAGAATTACATATGCAGCAATGTTTGCATGCTGATCTCTGCATGAGACAAATAAACCTCGAGTATATGATGCATGTTAGAAATTGCTTTCAAACCACTGTAGAAGACATTTTGGTAAAGAAATTATACAATATGGCAACTCAAAAGCTGCAGTCAAGGAAACAGATTACCTTTGAATATATGAATAGGTAAATACTTCAGCATGTCCAAGATTAATACTAATCATTACTATTTTAATATATAAAATGTTATGGATATTGCTACACAGCAGTGATCAGGCAGATATCTAGTCTTTGTAAATTAAACTCAGATATTTTTCTGCATCTAATTGATTTTTACATTACATTAGGCAGCCAAGGCTGCAACCTTCCATGACATAGTATCTAAATAAACATTTATTAAAATATTTTAATTAGAATAAGAGGGAAAATACAGTTTCCAATTATGTTTTCAGAAGGAAAAAAATAAGACCTATTAAGAATTAATGTAAACGTAAGTGTAATGTAACATTTAAATGCAATAATTATGCCATATGATTTATACAAAAGGAGTTATTTCTAATTTCTAAACTTTTAGAAAAGGACTGCTTAAACTAATGCATTTATTGCCTCTTGCATCTTATGGCTTTGCAATAATAAGGGACACTCTAGAAAGTGAATAGTGATTTTACAAACTGAGGCACGTCTGTGTTGAACAAAATTTATCTTATAGATGCACAAGTCTTAATGGTCATTAATAACATTACTCTGCTGGAGCAGGAGTAAAATGCAGAGGTAAATTGGTCTAAAATGCAGAGGTGCTTTGTCTGCTCTGGCTGTAAATGACACAAGTGACTGGGCTTTTGCCATTTCTCTTGGAATTATAACCAGGCAAAAAAACTTATTCCCAGGGGATTTGGATGAGATTGTTAAGAGACTCTAAATGACTTATAATTTTTTGCTATATACATGCATATACCTGTGTGCTCAGATATTTTGGCTTCCTCTATTCTATTTTATGGAACAGTGAATTTCAGATCCTGGCATGATTAAGCATAGGGAGATTGAGTCAGGCACAGTACACTGGTGTAATCTATAGCTTAAAATACTGATAAGTTGTCACGCCTTATTGAAAACATACATTTCTTGATAGTATAGTTCCACACCACCAGATATATACACATGAAGGGGAATCAGTTTATACCTCACAAATCAGCCAGAACTTGGTGTAGAAGTGAGGGCAGCACTTCTTTGCTTTAGCCAGAAACTGGCAATCACATGACTGTCACTACATGGAAGCAACAAGAGAGTCTTCTATGCCTATTAGTTTAAGACATTTTCGATCACCAAGAGTTACTGGAAGTTTCTGTCTGTCATATAAAAATTGGCTCACTGCACTGTTCTTGACATTGACATAATCTTATAGAGACACTGAAGATACTACAAAAGTGACTGGTTAAGGAAGATGGAACTCCTACATTTTTTACAGCAGTAATTAAATCCTGGGCCATGGAAAGAACTTTTGAAATGGGCATTTCCGTAAAAGATGTATGCATGCCTGTGTCATGCAAACAGAAATGGAGACTCCCAAGGAAAATAGGCTGATACAGCTATAGAACATGTCTGTGTTATTCTTGATGACTTTTGACCGGTTGGAAGTGAATCTCAGAGTACTGGGATTGATAAATGAAAGTGGGAGGTGCCATTTCAGTCAAAACTGTAAATGCAGTACCTAAAACATCAGTTTACCCACTTTGGGTTGTACCCTTTTACAATACATATACTGATTTCTTAATTCAGTAATTGAATATAGACACCTTTATCAGACAAAATTCAGGCATTTTACTCAATTGCTTATTATCTTAACCATTCTTCTTGTGAACCCTGCTGCCTTCATTTTCCAGAAAGTTCTCTTTTAAGAGACTAGAGTTTTTCCAAGAGATCTCCAAGAAAGATGTTATTTTTGTGTCCTTCACTGTAAAAGTATTCACGGAGAAGGAAAAAAGCTAGTCCCAATCTAGACCTTCCAGAACTGGATAAGGAGTGTAGAAAAGAACCCATTGTCAGACAAATAAGATGTGAACACTTTCCCTTAATAAAAAGGGCACATTTATCTCCTTCTTTAGCTCCAGAGGCTAGTCCCTATCATTCCTCGTAGCTTTTATTCCCTTCCTTTCCCATCAAGTGTGTAAACTAACAATCATAAAAATCAAATGTCCAATCTTCCCCATTCATATCCTCTCATAGACTAGAAGACTGCTACTCTGCTGGCACCCTTCCATTCCAGCTCCAGTTTCAACCACTGCATTGTTATTGCAGAAAGCATGAATGCATCATATCCATTCTCTCTGCCACTCATTTCAAGGGTTTACTCAAAAAACTCCATGGAATCTATGCTCATTTCAATCTACACCTTACTACCAATTACTTTCCTCTTTGTTCTCTCTTAAATAACAATAGAAATAATAACACCAACACCACTACAAATCACTATGCCTTCTTTAAGGCCAATATTTCACAACACAACATGGTTCCAGTTAGTAAATTCATAGTTAGTTTCCTAAATTAGTAAGCACTTAGATTTTAAATATGAAGTGCTCAGCTGTTACAGAGAACATTTCACAGCTTTAGTCACTTGTTTATTAAAATCTTAGTTTGGCTCTCTTTCACGTATTTCACTTACACAAATACCATAACTTAGTCAGCACAGAATGCCTCTAATATCCCCATACCACTCAGTAACAGACTTCCTATTTTGCCTTCGCATCCAAAATTACATATATAATCCTATAAATGCCTTCACAGGAGGAGAGGGTAGATTCAGGCACTATCATCCAGCAAAAAAAGAAAAAAGAATTGACGCTTCTGAAGTGTTTTTTTCATCATAATTTATTTTAATTAACATTTGCTATTTTACAAATGTTTTACTGTAAGCACATATTCTCAATGTTCTATGCTTAATCTATGACTAAACTCTGAATTTTTTTTTAATGTTCTACATCTGAGGCATCAGAGGCCTTGCAGATTTAAAGATTAAAACTCTGCTGGGGTTCAGAGATATGAATATCCATTTCCCTGAGTTAGCATTGATGGACTTCAGCATACCTTCTTTTGATGAGACTTGCAGTATGTGGCAATTTTTGCATGTTTATTTTTAAGGAAGTTACAGTATATGAGATTCATTTTGGCAGTCATGTTATCTTCTTTTTTACCACGGTGGTAACAAATACTGTGAATTTCCAGCAAGAAAATCCCCCCAAGTTTTCAGGATTGTTACCTTCATACTTATCACAGAACTTGAAAGTACTGCTGCCCTAGATGAAGATTTGTGAGCCATTGTGTTGAGCAGCTCCCTTCCAAGTGAGTTATATATCTCTTACAAAACAGTCATGGAGAAGTAAAAGCTCAGAAATAATACACTGCATAGTGTCATTTTTGGCAGTCACGGACTTCTCAGACCTGTACAATTTACCCAGTGATTGCACTGTCATTAGAATAGGTAATCATTAGATTTATCTTTTATATCATTTGTAACATCTTACAGTATTATATGTGCATTTACATAGCCTCATTACTGCCAGGAGTCCTCTTTAACTGAGATGATAAGTAAATAAAGTAGAAATTACACACCAACAGGAACCTGGAATATGTTGTTTTACTGTATGTCTGAGCTCCCTTTAGCAATGCTAATCTGTGCAGCAGTTACCATTATTTCTACCTCAGTGAGCACTTCCTAATTGCTGTGTTATTGCTTGTGAAGAAAATATATTATTTAAGTCCACAACTTATGACTTGTTGCACATCTATACATGGAAGGAAAAAATCTTCTCATTTCATCAGACCTTAATAGGTTTTGAACAGGATGATCAGCTGAGGCTGTTTTTCTCTTGCAGATCTGTTCATTACCGTTTCATAATGTCAGTGGCTCCTTCTAACAGTCAAGATGCATCCATAATTTATTCAGAAACCCAAAAACATTACTAAACCAAATCTACTTAATTCTCTATGAATCAGCTCAGGTCTGTTTTGGTAGCAATTTGTAATGAACAACATTTGTAAGCCCAAAGGAATCAGTATTCCTTTTTAGTTGTTAATGTTTTATACCCAATTATTGGTCCACTGCCAGATAATGATCCATAGAGCATTAGAAATGTGTATTAATATTATCTTTACAAGTGCAATAATACTCAGTGGAGGATAAAGTTTTGATGGACTCCTCTCGTGTGCTAGTTAAAGCTCTACACTGTCTGGGAAAAAAGTCAGCATTAGCACTTTGTTCTGATGGGACTGCTAAGGACAGGGTGACCTTCAAAATTTGGCAATATAATCAAAATGGCAAACAGCAGCCACTGAAATTAACACAGAAAATAACTTCAGTATTTTTTCCTGTTCAGAACTACTGAGATGTCACAGCTATGCAGAAAGCAGACCTAATTAAAATGTTTTAGGGAAAAAAAAATACTCTGCATTCTTCCACTTAAAAGTAAGCATGATGAGACTTACATCTTTCCATGAGCGAGGCAACACTTAAGAATTCCTGAAAAGATGATGAGCCTTCATTCAACGGCCAGACCGCAGTATTCTTCTCTGTCTTGAATACTGAGTATTACTTACTTCTACAGGATGTCTGGGCTAAATCATATGAATCATTTTAAGAACTGCATTCCATAGATTCTACTTGGGATAATACTGTGTACTTACCCTAAGAATAAGTATTTCCCACTTCTAAGTTGTCTTAATTCATAACCAAGATGTGGCTGCATACAGAAAATAAAAATCCAAACACAACTCTTATAACTTGAAGAGGCTTCTGCACAATACAGAGAATTTTGGCAAGTAAAAATAATGTTTCAAAAAGGACTCTGCCACGTTGATTGTGTTAATGACAGTAGGGCTTCAGTACACGGAGTAACTGTTTACAAGTATATTATTATGTCATTCCCAAGCAGCCTGTATCACAACACTCTTGAAGCTGAGTGGATGGGATTTTTGTTTTTAACCATTAAGACCCAAGAGAACTGCAAAAACTAAGAAAGCTATTCAATAGTCAAGGTTCTACTTAAACTCCTGTTTGTTTTTCACAAATACATCACCTGTTTCTCTTCTCACCTGGAATGAATAAGCAATAGAGAGAACATACTGATAGATTTGTCAGCACTAGAGACCAGCCACAAGATTTCCACAGTACTGAAAGATTGGGGGGCCTTTAATAGGATCTCTCTAAAACACCTGGGAAACTAATTGCCATTGTCTATGAAGAGCATTAGGATCCTGGGTGGTTTTAAAAACTCCACTAGGTGCCCCTACATCTTCAAGAGCTTAAATACCTTGTAAAATTTTCCATAAGGCCCTCAGTAGGTAGCCTAACAGCCTCATATGTTCCTTGGTACAGGCAAAGAGAGATAAATAATGGTGTGTTTTGATCAGAGCAGTAGCAAACATTCAGCATCTTATGTATTCTTTTCCCTTCTACATGGAGAAGTTGATGACAGAGCCAGTTATTCCTTTGATGCAAAGCTATTTATTTTCAAAAATATATATGTCCTGTTCCCCTGAACACAGTGGGAAAACAGCAGATGCTCAGTGCTGTGTGTTGCTTTTCTCTAGCCTGTGCTGAAGGGCTCCCTCCTACCTTTCTTTCAGGGTCACATTGTTTTCATTTCCTGCCCATGCTCCCTCTGCCACACTGGCTCTGTCTGCTCTTTCTTTCATCTATGGCACTCAAATATCCTTGTCCTTCTCCTCCACAAGGATGAATTTCCCAGTTTCTGGATTTGTATCTGTTCCACAAAGAAAGTCCTTTCTTCACATAGGTTAGCTCCTGTCTAGTCTATCCTCAGCTTATATTTTCAGGGGTCTATGGGTTCTGATGTTTATCCTAAATGTATGGCAGCTCTGAGATACAGGAGCTTTAATCAACTCCCCATGTAATATACTGAACAGGTAACCTTCACATAAAGCTATAGGTTGTGCACTTTTTAAAGATCCTGTCAACATCTAAACAGCTTTGAACCCAATACACTAAAGATTTCACTATTGCATTCACATTTCAAGGTATATTTTAAGAAAATGCATCTCATTAAAACCTCATATACTAGCATTTTACACAACTTGGGACCTGGGAGAACAAATTTTACTCAGAATTGCAACAACCACAGTTCTTGCTACTTTAGGTCCTAACATTAATTTTGTATCCTTTGTATTTAAAGATATTCTATATCAGGAAAAGAAATTGTTAAGAAGAAAAGTATGTCAACCAGGAGATTCATGTGTATCATGGGAAGGTGCAGCTCACTGCCAAGCTCTCCCTATAAGGAGTATGTAAATGCAAAGCACAAACCCAGCCTGGAATGCATTTTGATCCATCTGACATTGGTAACACTTTCAGTGGTATAGCTGAGTCTGCACTAGTGCTGCTGGTAGCACACACAATGTAGCTGATACCAGACCATGGGCATTTCTCCTAGAAATGGGTTCACACTTAGTCCTGCCACAGATTGCTGCAGTGGAAATCACAGGAACCTCCATCCTGCACATCAAATACTGCAATCAGTAAAAGCACCAGGCACTAAAAACATAAATAAACCCTTTTTTTTACCTGAGACAAAAGCCAAACCTTGCTATTATAATACCCGAATGGGTGTAATATCCAAATGGAAATAATTAGTCCTTGGCTTTTCAAGTGTAAAACCAAATAGGTTACTTTACAGGCAATTAAAATTATACCACACACTGACAATTGTTAAAATTTCAGGCTGTAAGCACCAGTTCCTAACAGAATATTGGTGCTTGATACTGCACTCAAATATTTATAAATAATATCTGAGAATATAATAAAATTTCTTCATCCTTTGGGAAGTTCCTCAATAGGCAAAAAGCATCTCTTCCTGGTAGAGAATGCTCTTGCTATGCCACTATGATTTAGTACCATGAAGCATCTTAGAAATATCCAGTATTTTTTTAACAAGCTATGGTTACTTCATTAACTTACTCTCATTTTGAAGGCATGCGAGTATGACTGTTTTCAACAAGGAAACAACATCAACACCACCTGCCATAACTCTTCTTGCTTTAGAGTGTCCTTATCAAAAGTAATGCAGAAAACCCCCTGGCATTAATTGTTGTTAAGCTTTTTTAAGGGCTGATTTGAAGATCAGAGAGAAACCTTTAAGTATGAAGAAGCCTTTTGTTTGATGATGTTTGGGCTCAGCATGACAGCTACTTTTTCTTATGTCCTGCTTTTATTTTGAATGCAAAATAACAACAAAACTCCAGTTAGACCTGGATAATAAGTGAAAAATGCAGGGAGTTGAAACATCACACTTCTCATTAGTGACAGTCTGCCTAGCAAAATGAAAGGAATCATGAGCTGTAGTTAAATACTACTTCAGCTTAACCCTCCACTAGTTATCAAGTAATTTCATGAGGATATTTTCAAGAGGGAAAGTGAAATTGACAGCTTTATATGACGAAGACACATAGAGCAGTAGGAGATAACAAAGTTTATTGTTTCAACTAGGGTTTTTCCCTCCCCTTCTGGAACCTCTTAGTAATTAAAACATTATTCGTCAATCTGGTCACAAGACATTTGAGCTTGATTTAGTTATGGATTGCTTTCGTTTTGAACCAAGAACAACAATAACTACATGGATGTTCACATTGCCTTTTCTGCTATCCTTCCTGAGTATTTTCCTGCCCATGTGAGTGGTGGGGACAAAAATAGAAAAAAAGGGAAGGAAAAAAAATACCTGATAGAAAAAGAACTGCCTTGAACAGGAAATAAGAAAATTACTTCAAAAATCAATAGTTTGTGGACAGAACTAAAATATGTAAAGGTCCTGGAGACCAAACATTAAGGAAAAAGATAAAGGGTGATAGAGCAGTATATCAAAAC
The DNA here is from genome assembly GCA_910950805.1 of Acrocephalus scirpaceus scirpaceus. Taxonomy (NCBI): domain Eukaryota; kingdom Metazoa; phylum Chordata; class Aves; order Passeriformes; family Sylviidae; genus Acrocephalus; species Acrocephalus scirpaceus. The sequence continues at coordinate 15,838,508 of OU383779.1, forward strand.
CAGTCAGGCCTGCAGCATGTTTGACACTGAATGAAAAGACTAAATTCTCTAGTGCTGCAAATAACCAGGGAACAGGAGTCAATCATGGCCAAAATCTTTTCCCCAGCCATCAGTTACTAAAAATCCAACAAGCCACTGGGGAATTCTATCAAATGAAAATTGTGTGTTTCCTGTATTCACACACAACTTGGGGACCAAAAGGTTGCCATCATAAAAGAAACACAAAAGCATTTTTTTCTAGCAGTACGATGAAATTGCGTCTTCAGAATCCACAACATTTCTAAACAATACCAAAAGCAAAAAAAAACAAACCAAAACAAAACAAAAAACCCCACAAAAAAACCCAAAGCTATATTAAGACAGGGTAAGAATTAAGTACCTAGTTTAAAGCACCCTTTCAATCCTTAATTTCTAGTTCTATTTCAGTAATCAGAGCTCTAAAACAGTAGAGCAAAAGCAAACAGCAAAAAATGAGAAAAAAAAATTTTAAAAAAATTATCAGAGGCCTGGAAAGATTTCCTTACAAGGAAGAACTGATGCTTTCAGAAAGGCCTAATGACCAAATTTGGGGAGAAAGCAACTTTTCATTTCCAAAGTAACTTGGGCCTTCTCTAGCCTTCAGATGCAAAATCATCTGATCCCCTGGATAGACTCTCACCCCCAAGGAGTGTGGTGCAGAGGCTTTGACGTGAGCTAGACCATGACCCAGAAGCAAATACTGCATGACAGCACTGGTCTGAGTGACTGTGTCCTTCTAGTTTGCTCTTCAAACACAGGCAACCGCATCTGCACAGCACCACAACGCCTTGCAGCAACACTGCAGCCTAGCAAACTCAGCACAATGTGCACAGCAGCATCTAATTCCAGACACATAATGGCTTGTGTTTCATTGCTCTGGGATTAAATTTTGGTTGCTGACAACATTTACAAATGTAGGTGTTAAGATATAGGCAGACTTCTAAAAAGTGTCTCATGAAGTTTTAAAAAATTGGTCACAATTTTTAGCGATTTTTATGGGTAAAAACCTCAAAGGCAAAGTTACAACCAAAATAGAGACCCTTTAAACTGTTGGACAGTAGCAGTTCACCTACAGCTGACTAGAAATGTGGAGCTGACAAGAATGGAAGGGGAAATGCAGGTAGAGCAAACTGAGGCAAAGTTACACAAACATAGGAGTTACTGAGGAAAAGGAAGGGGGCAAAGGTTGTATTTACAAAACACCACAAGAATGGATGTGTGGGTCAAAGGGTTAAGTGCAGGTACATTGCAGCATGCACATGCAAATCAGTTCCAAAAGACATTAGTTTAAACGAGAAGTATGATTGGGAGGGAGGAAACCTCTCATTCTACCATAAACGTCTCCCTATTTCACTGAAGCATGAACACAGAATAAAGAAGGGGGTTCAGTGAAAACCTCATTATTAATCAGCCCTGTGGATAGTACAGTATGTATAACCCCTGAGATTCACACAGGCACCTGCCTCCAGATTGGCTGTGAATGGGACAATTTATCATAAATGAACATGTAGGAGTGGGGGAAGACACAGTGGTCATTGCTTGCACTGGAATTTATGATGGAAAGGAAAGTTAATTAAGTTCTGTGGTCAGTGCTAAAGGGAAAAAATAGAAGATCTCCCAAATGCAATTCCTTGCTGGAACAGATATTTTGGCAGAACTTGCTAATTACTGTACTAAACTGTTAATTTGGCAAGAGAGAAGTAATTTTATTCCGGTAAGTTTTCAGGGAAAAAATGCATAGAAACAGAAAAGTTGTGTCATCTGGACTTTTGTTGTCAAAAAGAAAAGTACACCTGGCATACTCTAGCTAACACCACAGTAGCATCACACTTAACTGAGTGGCAGAGTGTGAGCGATAGCAGGGAGAGGAAAGTAAGAGGATTCTGAAATAAATGGGAATGCCCTAGATTAAAGAAAAATGCAAGGTAACTATATGTGTAACCACATTTGGCTTCTACAATTCATAATGCAGGATAATTCCATGAGAAACATCAAATTACTAACAGGGCCATTATTGCTTTGCATAATACTACCTGAAATTTCTAACTTTGACAAACCAAATACATTACTTTTATGTTGCGTTCTTATACATTCTTAAGTATATATATAAGACATCAAAGGGATAAATAATCCTTTTTAAGAACCTAAATCCTTAGGGCAAGACAGACATCAAGTACAATAATTTAGTCAATATGCACTCCAGCCACATGACCTTGACTATCTATACCATCCTCAGTTCAAGTGCCTTACATGCCTCCAGTTCTGAGGCCAGTTCTAAAACAGTTCCTTAGACACGGGCATGAAACAATGCAAGGGTCTGCATTCACATGTGCCACACATAGCTACAGACCAGAGCTTTGCTTGCAATAGCATATGGACCAACAGCAAGAACAATAAGTGCTTCTGGTAATTTTTCCATGCTATTTACCCCATTTTTCATCTGCACTTCCCTGGTGGAGCTGCATTTCCCCTGAAGAAGTTGATCATAATCCCAAACCTCCTACCACAATACCAGTGCTAAGAATTGGCATTCAGCAGTGAATTAGTGCAAGGCAGGAAACAAAACTGTGCATACCAATCACTATAAATAAAATTTGTAAGTCGCTGCTGACTAGCTATTACAGCCAAATAAGATAACCCAGTAGTCAAAAACATCTGAGAAAAGTCCTGGATATGCTAGCCAGTGAAACAGATTCATTAAATAAAGGGGGAGCTTTGCAAATTTATAGCAGATGGGTGAAAATGGGATCCAAAACACAGCAAAGTGTTCTTTGCTGCACATATATGCCCTCAAATGAAAAAAATCTAGTCCCTGGCCAGGCAGAATATCTTCAAAAGCTAGAGCATGACAACTTACTTACCATAGCTCATTTAAGTAAAACATATTGTTAAGCAGCTTCCCAAGACAGGCATCAGAAAAAAAAATCAAAACCATTGATTCAGGAAAGGAAAGCAGTTGTAGTTTTTCTTGTATCTGCTTGCTTGTTCAGGCAAAAATTCTTTATTGTACAGTCCTGATCCTTTCAACTTCATTAAAACACAAGCTCAACAAAATAATTTTTGCTAACAGACCGTAAGTGCATGCAAAGGACGTAAAAATCCATCCCTCTACCCTGATGTGAAAAGAAAACAAGGAAACAGACTTCTGTTTCATTTTGACCTATAAATAAAATTTTAAATTTGAAAAAAAAGCCTCAAAAACCAATCCAAATGCAAGATTAATAAAAACAAATTAAAACTAAAGCAAACATTCAGCTTCATTGGATTTAATAAGGGGGGAATGATTTTTGTTTGTTTAATTTTTAAGGCTTTAATCCTTTTCAAATTAAGGTTTTTTCTGTAAGAAGCAAAATCCAGTGGGCAAGAACACTTGGTATCTCCAAGTATTTGCATTTTTTTAATGGTAAAACACTTATTTTTTTTTTAAAGTAACTTTTACTTACTTCAGGATATATAGCAGCATTATTAGTATAAAACTAATATTAAATTAATTTTAAATTAATGATAAAGTGAAAAATACATGGAAAACTATATGCACATTTAGTGATAGGATTTGGCCCTCTACTTAATTTTTCTTATCTGAAGTAGAAATAGAGAATTTGTTGCTTAATTTTAATTCATATCCATGCCTTAAACTTTGCTTTTTACTTGACTTTCAATGACTACAGTATATGAAACCAAAATATATTCTCCTTTATACATATTTTATAATTTGTTTCAATTTGCATCTTAAAAGGTATTTAACTTTTTCTCCTGGATCCTGATTTCAGTTAATGGCAGTAGAAGAGTCACTGTCCTTGATACAGAATTGTTTAGTAAGAAGGAGTCAAGGCTAGAGGCACATGAAAACATGTCAATCAGATGTAATTACTCTCTAAAAGAAACCCTATCAAACTGGAGAACAAGAACTAGCACTGAACACATGGATTCACTGCAAAACCTAAGTTACTAATGAGCTCAACTTGTTATTTTCAGGCTCACTATTCAAAAAATTCAACATAAGAAACATGATAGTGAAGGACAATTTTGCTTAAATAGTCGTAGAGAATATTTACTACAGGTGGAGCCAGTAATGCCTCCTGTAGCTAAGGTTTCCCAGCACTTCTCATGACACTTCCCTTGGAACTACATCCAGCTTTAACTGCTTGAGCTGAAATTTTCTACACAAAAGGGCTACAAGAAATATCTTAACATCTTCTTCATTAACAAAGCATATGCCTATTTCTGTGTTGGCTACCTACTACTCTCAAGAGTTACCATCCCTGACCGCAAAAGTTTATGCAGTTGATTTAAAGAAATGTTCCTGACACTGAAATCTGAGAGCATAAATTAATATGCCAGTTTGATCTCTATTGAGATCAATGGGAAGGGATCAGTACCAACCTCCCCTTGTTAACATTCTAATGTCCTCATCTGCTTCAGGTTGCAAACCAAATGCCTAGTAGCACTGGAGAGTACTAAATATGCTCCTGATGTACATCTTCTCATTTCTTTTCCTTCAGCAAAATGAATTCTTATGATCCATAGCAAAAAAGAAATATTATCTCATACTCTAGACAGATGAATGACTGAGAACTTCATTTGACTCCTCCTTTACCAAAGGATCTTGAAAGTTCCTTTGAGGAGCTTAGATGTAGATTCAAGGACTAAATGCATGAATTTGGGAAGCAAATATTATAAAAGAAGATGGATTATTTAATGTAAAGAGCAGCATTGGTAAGAAATCAAACACACAGTCTTGAAATTACAAGTCTGGGATTTTCTTGAGCTGGGTCTTGCTTACATCATAATGTTAAACCAATTAGATCAGAGATTCTGAAACATTTTTCTCAGGTCACCTTGGCAAAAAGATGGGTTAAGAAGTACTGCTCCTTATGAGACACTGTGATTTTTTTTGTTTTTAATTTTGCCACTGTAAACAATTTTAGTCACTAAGGGTAGTGAAAATGCCTTTCATCTCTTCTGGTTTTTTTCCCTGGGAATTCATTTTTGTTTAAAATGGCTAAAGTTCAATTGAAGGTGATGAGTAGCTTTAGAGACTTGCAGTAAAGAGCCTTCACTACACAGGAATGTCCTCTTAACCCGTTCTGGATCTTCTAGCTAGAGTAATCTGTGACTGCATTAAGAGCCCAAGTGGCTGAAAAGAAGAATATGCCCTTTGTGTCCTGAATGTCTCATTTGTAACTTCTGGAAGTGTTAAAAGCTTCTACACCTGAGCAAAATCAAGAGGAACTCTACCAGTAAACATAATTATCACATACTCCAGTAAGCATTCTGAAAAAAATCAGGTCCTGAGCAACACAATTCCCAGGTAAGTCTGTAACCATCATTCTGTGGTTCAACCTTCCCTTTGTAAAATGGACATACAACTTTCCCCTTCTACAGGTTTCACGAAAATTAATGTATACATTTGAGAAGCATTTTGCATGACAGTGGTGAGCAGCCCAGATAAGCCGATGTGGAAGTGAAATTTTCTCTAATTAGGGCAGGATATGAGTTCCCAGATACGTTAGGGCCACACATGAAACAATGACGCTAGAATGCTGAACTCAGAGAACATAACCCATCTGTGCAGTGAATGAGGCAGTGGTCCTGTAGGAAAAAACCAGCATGTGATCCAATAATTAAAGACTGCTCATGAAACATTGCCACCAAGCAGCTCCTTTTCAAGGAGCCACCTTAAGGCTGGCATTTTCTGAATTGAAGATTTTGTTTTGCAACCTTAACATTTTCAGTATTTCTTACACATAATATAGGCCCACTTGGAATAAGTGTATGCATATACTAGATTAATGTTTTCTAAAAATCCTTTAGCATTTCCTGGGAAAGATGGCTTTTTCTCTTTCTATCCAACAAATGATGTTTTAACAGTTATACAGCTATAAGGACTGCTTTAAGGAATTGTGCAGTTCAAGATTCTTGGTTTGAATTTTATGGTGCAAAGAACAGACTGGTTTATGTTTGCAGAAAACAAAGGAAATAGAAAAAAATTGAGGAGGCTTTTCTGCTTTCCTGACAACACACTTCTATTATGACCCCAAGACTCTAATATCCATCCCTAATACCCTGTCATGCTCCTGTAAATGCTAAAAAAATGCTGTAATTTGCATGAGCTTGTATGCTAGACATTTTTATGTCAATGCTAACTCACTGAGACTGACAGAGGCTCAGTTTGTAATCCCAGACAAATGCGTAAAGGACAACTCAGTTGAATACTTCATAAGGGCATAGAATATGAACTGTGGTGTCTCCTAGTAAAATCTAATCAGTGCATGCAGCTGTTAAACAATGCAGTGCAAAGAAGCTTGTGTGGTGACTCTACACACATGCATGGACTTCAGTTTTTTGAAGGCTGGTCATGCCATGAAGCAAAAATACACCATGCACAGGAGAGCTTTTCTTCTCAGCTCCAGTTCACATGAGGCTCATTTTCTAGATCTGAAGAGTAGATTTTTAGTAAGTTATGTCACCAGTTGAGTGCACGCAAAATTCAGCTTGTCCTTCCTCTATAGCTCCTCTACACCTGCTACACACCTGACAGAAGTTAGTTCTGAGAATCACTAGTCAGGTGCAAAAATCCATTAGCAGACAAAAAGCTTGTGTGAAACCTAAACTAGCACCCATGAAAGTCAGTTGGCATGGGATTTGATTTCCATGTGAACACTTTCCCAGCCCAGAGACTACTACAGAATCAACAATCAAAGTACTTGATCATTTCAGCTATATTTGTATTATATATAGGACATGCCACATGAAGAAAGACAGAAGTCATTGTGATTTCTCACCAGTTTGGTATCGTTCCTACGTCAAGTCATCATTCTTTTGGGTACTTGGTAATTTTAAAAAGTTAGAAAATGAAATGTCCTTGCAGGCAGGTTATGCCACAAAGTGGACAACTGTGTGTTCTTGCACTTTCCTCTTAGGAATATGAATAGGATATGAATCTGGCTGGATTCATAGACAGAATACTGGAAATAATATTGAATAATATTAATAACTGCCCCTAAATGTCTTTGGAAATGGGGACCTAGGGAACTGGTTACATAATTTAAACTTAGATACCCACTACAGTGATTAAACTAAGCATTTGTACCAAGCAGGACCAATCAGAAGTCTTTAGCAAGTGTTAATAAAATTAGCCTTTTCGGTTTACCATAGAACGAACTGATAATGAAGTGAGGAAGTATATGGCACAGCATTAAGGTAGAGATTAGATACTTCTTTGCTGTACCACTGCTGTTCCATCCCATCTGTGTCCAGTACCTGTGTAAGAAAGCTCAAAGATTTATATGACTCTGGCTTAGTGCAGAGTTATAGTAAACAAAAACATAGCAAAATGCAAGGGTGATACAGGGTAGGAGCTATTTTTCAGGTCATCAGAAAGCTGGGAGGTGGAAATTATCATATATTTCAAGTCTTCCTCCTAAGATTCATATCTGTCAGGTGTCCTGCAGTGTAATCTTTCATCTCCACCTTCATGAACCTGCACACCAAGGAGCTGCTCAGCAGGTCTCTGTGTCCCCAGGCCAGTTCAGCTGGCACCAAGCATCACAGGGCAGGAGAATTGATGCAGCTCTATGCAGCCCTCGAAATCATCTGCTGTCTCCAGGCAGCTTCATAGCAAAAGGTGCTTCCTATGCCAGACCTAACTGAGCAGCAGCCTGATATCTACCAGCTTTCAACAAAAATAACACAGAGTCATCTTTCAAAATATGAGAACATAATCATGTTTAGACACCAGCAGATCTCTGAGACCCCACTGCAGAATTCATATGCTCCTTTACTACCAGTTTGCTTCTAAAGAAACAAACATATAGATCTCTATTTCTATACGATCACAGAAGAAAATACAAACTTATTCTGATACATTTTACATAATAACTTTATATGATCAACAAATGTGATTTAATAGAAGTCAACTGCCTGCTTTTCCACACAGGAATCAGAGGGTTTGAAAATATCTTCATTGAAAGAGAAGGCAGGAGGGAAAGCAACAAATCTTCTATTGTCTGATTGCTGTAAAATATGCTATCATTGAAATACATTTAACTAGTCATCTTCTGTTTGGGGAATTCACAGTTACTGAGTTCCAGTTCATTACATTGAGGGCTGTGGTGCTATTGTTAGGGTCTCAAAACCTGTAAGATGGCCTAACCCCAGGTTAGAGAGGCTACAATAGCAGAACAGCAATTATACTGTAGGAGAAATGTTGTCCACTAATCAGCTAGCAATCAATTACTAGGAAGAGAAGATAACCCTATTCCCACTCAAGCTCTTCAGTATTAATAGTGCCATCATGTAATTACTTTAGGCATGGGCAGGTGCATGAAAGGACAGACTCTATAGTACACTGCGTCTAAGATTAATGAGTTCTGTCAATTTGCCCAGCAGACATCTGATTCTTCAGCTTTATGTAGCCACTAGTTTTACACATGCCTCAGGGGTTTTTTTCTGAAAAAAGCAACCACTAATTTAAACACATCTAAAAAATATACATCTTTGAAAAATCCCTGATTTTACCAGTAAGACTGCACCAAAAATATTTCTAATGTGATTATTGATACAGCATGTTTCTCTATAACAGTTATTCTTCACTTTAGTCAGAGTAATGAATGAAACACAAGGTCCTACAAGCACATAAAACCTTCTAGAAAAACTGACAGCATACAATCCTGCAGTCACAACATCCTGAATTTCACTCACACAAACAATTCCAATAAGTAAAAAGAGAGAGAAAAAAAGAAATGTTTCAGTAAATAAGTCACTGCTCAGAAACCAAGACAAAGCAAATACAGAAGCACTTTCCTGCTAAGTTAGCAAACATGCTGAATGAGCACATCTGCCAAAAGCAGAATCATTCTCTGTGACAAGCTACAGCCCACAGAGTTAAGTCAGAGATATGTAGGCCTATGGGTCAAGAGATTTAGCCTAAAATAGAATTTCTAACTGGAAAGTGGTTTCTTTTTCCTTTGAGTTACACCTACTGGAGTAAGCAGTAAAAAACAGTTTTTAAAGAGTTTTTAAATGAAACACAAGCTATTTTTAGAAACATCTTCTGTGTTTGGGAATTGTATGAAAAACTCCCATCCCCAGAAAAATACGCCTTCAGGATTTTAAGAGATCTTCATTCTTACTAAAACCCTGTTTCAAGAAGTTGCTCAAACCTTATGCTTAAACCTTTCAAAAATAATCTGAGATATTTAAAGTCATTTAGCTGCTTAAACATGCAGACAGTCTCTCAAAGATCCTCTTAGACATCTTTCTGAAAGTTCAGACTCTTAAATACCTTTGAAAATCTGGCTCAAAGTACTTGGCTGTACACACACACAGCCCTCATGAAATATCATACTGATCTCCATTTGTGTTTTAAGTGCAACTATTCAATAATAACAATAAAATTATATTTTAAAAGGGGGCTAGACTCAAAATCAAAAATTACAACACAGCTGCCATGGAGGTTACCACTCATTAGCCAAATTGTATTAACAAATCAGATGTAAGGTCCACATCTGTGAACTGCAAAATCTTAACCTGCTAAAGGATACAGGAATGATGAAGCATTAACTTGCTTTTCTCCCACTGACTTGGGTTGAATTTGATCCTAAAGCATCAGTGCAGCTTCTGAGGTAGCAATCTCATTGGCCTCAATGGTCTGAAAACAATCTTTTTGTCTTTTTGCTTTTCAAAGTATTTCTTCCAAAAATGTAACCCTTTAAATATGGGCCTAAGCCAAAAACTTAAAATTTTTTTTCTCAAATCTTTTCTGTGACAGGTACAAGAACTGACCTATTTACTTCTCTCCAAAGTCAACGTCATCCTATTTGTTCCTTTTCTGTCACTTCTGTTTGATTATGGAAAACAGCTACTGGTACCTATTTTTTTACCTTCCATTTAATGTTACAACTGACCACCCATGAAATCTTTCTCAAGACTACATTTATTGGATACTAGATTCTGCTAATTAATTCTCTGGATTAATTTCTTCTGAAGTAACGTTATCAATTGTATCCAGTAAAGAAAAAGCAGGCCAGCAGTAACTTGATTTTCACATAAATGGATTAAACTTACACAAATTCAGTGGCTGAAGATATCATTGATCCATGTTCATTGGCTGCTGCTGCTGTTTCAATTGTTATTTGATATGGCAAAGGACAACAGAGTGGCAAATGGTTTTGATCTGAAGCAACTGTTCCTAAGTAGATACCAGCAACTCTCACAATACATAACTTAAAAAAAGTATTCTATGTACCGAAAAGCTTTAATCCCTAAAATTGTAACTATTTCTGGAAGTCATGGTTTGATCCATAAAGATGCTCAAGTTCACAGAAGACATTTCAATTGAGGCCGCTCAGTATGCAATAAAAACGTGTGGGATTTGCCAGGGGGAGGAACTATTCTACAAATTGAAAAAAGGCAAAAAACATTAAATGTCCTTGAATTTATGAACTGGATATCATCAGTTAATGATTTAACATAGAAAGGGAATGACTGCTGCACTAGTCAGCATTAAATGTTAAGGAGAGACCTTCAAAGACATAATGAAAACTTAGGGATACTTCTCTTTCTGAAAGCTAGTGGGAAATCATCACCAAACTTTTTTTTAAATATAATTTAAAATATCCTCTTTTCACTTTCTAGCAAAGATACTCTTGGAAATACTGGTTTGGTGTGTTGTATTTGTTATGCAGTGAGTGTTGCATGGTGTCATAAAGTCCAGATGTCCACTTTTGAACACTTTTCCTTCTTGACTTCATTCAGCTTTGACCATAAAACAAAGCTGAGTAGTTTTAGGGCTGCTTCAAATCACATCAGCTGGCAAGATGTTCAAAGGATATCAGAGAGGCTATTCCTTTCAATCTTGCAGGGTGGGAAATGGACTGGGCTGGAAAAAGAACTGACTTTTCTATTTAGATTCTGCTCTTGTGCTCTCTCTTTACCACCATGACTCGTCACTGACAGAGTAGGCAGCTTTTAGCAAGAAGGTGCAGGAAATTCAAGTTCAAGAAAAGAAGGAATGAAAAGTGAATGGAAAACAAATCTACAAAGCTTATTGAAGATACTTCTGAATCCAGACAAACAGGATTTCGTCTCATTGAGTTTTATGTTTGATAGCAGGGATTCCTAAATTTATTTCAGTCAGCTGTTGTCATGAGCAGCACTAAATCAGATAAACTACTATCACTTACTCTCTCACCTTACCTCAAAACTTTCTGTTGTATAACCTCACTCCCTCTGACACTGAATATCAACACATGCCCTTAGCTAACTTCACAGGTTACCTACCTCTACCTAATCTTTCCATACTGGTCTTGGCCATACAACTTCATTGCAGATCTATAGGTTTTATTTCTTGTGAGGTTCCTGCAGGTGTTGTCAGTGCAGAACCTGCACAGTGAATAGAAGCCCATAGGCATAGAGTACAGCTCCATGCCTGGGAAGCAGTTCCCACATCACCTGTACTACACACTCTTCAATGTGGGAATAAATTTCCACAGATCTGCCTGGGACACTCACAGACAAATCCTCATTTATTTTGCGTGTCTCATTCCCACTGGCTTCTAGAGGCAAAATGGGTTTAATACACACATTTTCGTCACATCAGAAAGTAACCCTAAATCGTGCTTTAAAGGATTTAGGTGGCATTATTTGGCTTGCCTCTGAAAAATTTTTGCATCTATCTTGAAACATTTTGCTTCATCTTTGCTGATGGTTTTACCAACAAATCTAACATTGAAATGCATTGCCTCTGCATCTCATACAAACTCTGGGCAATATAAAACAACCATTCATTGGTATTTTTGTTTACACTATTTTAGTAAAAACATATTTTTCCACTGCAGAATCTTCTGAATTTTCCAAAGTTGCACAGAACTTTAGTATTTTTTAAAATTTGCTATAAATTCAGATAAGTCCCTACTGTTCTTAATAATTAACATGTAATAAGTATTTAAAATATTTTTATACCTGTAATATTTACAGCCAAAGGGGTCTTCACATACGGGGTCTTTCATTCTCAGTAATTCATTAAGAAAACATTATGACATAAAGAGGAATCAGCCTGGATATTGTGAGCATTCCCATTTCTTGTTTATTGAAGTGCTTAAGCTGTCAGTGTTTATGAAAAGGCTAATATTGTAGGAAGCTCGCAAGATAAGTCATGTCATGGCAATAACAAAAATAAGACTGACAAAGTTTCTAAGTGTTTCAGCTCCTGCTCAGCAGAATATCACCAACTGCTTAATATACTCAGTTCATTTGATTAATTAGCTTCATAAATTAGTGCAAATGATCCTTTTATCTCTGTGGTATTAGCAGCTTTCTGTTTTGAACATGTACTCTGCCTGCAAAAATAGTGATTGCTTATTTAATAAGTCTGCTCCTCACATAAGAGTTCATATCCTCAGAATCATATCTATTAACCCACGAACAAATAAAAATAAATAACTATTAAAATACTATTTTTACTCATGTCAGCCTTGCAGAGACAGTAGCTAAAGAAAATCAGGACAAATTCAACACATGCATTATGAAGAATTAGTTTTATAACACAAATGCAAACCCCAAATTGAATCATTCCATGAGGAAAAGAATTTCCTGTATTCTGCCTACAAAAGATAAGGAGATTACCTGGCTGTAAGTGAATGCAGAGTTAGCCCTACTGAAAGTGTTATTCGTGATAATTATGCTTGAGCTAGAAAGCATCTGAGCCTGAAATTCAGAGACCATTTGAGATTGCTGAAGAAGCAGTTCAGAAATTTGTCTTTGACATGTCATCTCTGCAAATGTAACAGGAAATCACAGAGAGAAAAAAACAAAGAATCTGCTCCTATTTTAGCACTACATTTTTCCCAGTACTATTGAAGAATACAGCAAAGGCTGGAATATTACAAAAAAAAGAAATAATCTGGCCTTGCTGTATGGACTTACTTACCATGTAATCAGCCAACATCCTTCCTTGCCAGCAGAAGTGAACTGAATTGTTGAACCAGCATGATGATGTTTTAATTCATGCTTCTTCTCCTTTTTGTCCCACTACAAACAAAATATTTACAGACCTACTGTGCTTCACATTTCCCTTTAAAACCTACTAACATTGCACCCTCCAAAAAGCACAACTTTCCCTTAATGGTCATGGAGAACAAGCATGGAACATCACTTCTGATCAGCTTTTTCAATCCTTTTCTGGGTACCAAAAAGCCTCAAACAACTTGTCTTACTTGCCAGGTGCTGGAATAACTCACATTTCCTTTTCACCATCCATTTCTATTCAATGTAGCAAACAAATTTCACTTCTTGTGGTAAGCTAGAGAGCTTACAGTTAGTAAAAAAACATCACCTGCACAATAGGGTGAAAGCAGTTACGAGTTTCCAAATCCTTTCAAATCAGAAAAAAAAGAGAATTTGAAGAATATTTCTTAAGACCATATGTTGCAATTCATGCTTCAAATTACCTTTTTCATGCAGTTAGCCATAGGATGCACCAGAGTTATTTTCTAGTAGCACAGACTACTCATTGTAATGGGCTTTGATCTACCCAATTCCTATCTGATCCACCTAATTTCTAAGGAAGTGTTTGTTTACTGCATGACTCCTCTGACAGCTAGGATCAGCTGTTAACATTACATGAATACTTTCTTAGTATCAAATGCAAGAGATTTCAAGGAGAATATTTTCAGTAACACTTTCTGTTAGGCACACAGCTTTCCTGAACTCCAAATTCAGTGTGCAACTCTCTTGTCTCATCAAACTTGAAGGAAGCAGACATGAACCTGAGAAGTTTAGAACTGCACTCCTTGGGTTTGTAAGCTTTAATGTGCCTGCTTTTATCAAATAGGTAGATTTTGTAAAGAAAGTTACACACAGGATTGGAACTCTACCATAAATTTAATGCTTCATTATCATTATACTTTTTTTTCTTTTTTCTCTGTACCCTACTGATGGAATTCCCTCTATCTGATAATCATATTGGACAACTTTTGCTGACTCTATTTTCTGATCTATTGTGATTTTTGTTGGTGGATTGTTTTGGGGTTTTTTTTTTTGTTTGTCTGTTTGTTTATTTTGTGTTTGCTGGGTTTTTGTTTGTTTTGTTTTGGTTTGGGTTTTTTGTTTCATTACTAAGCAGTTCTTCCAGAGGGGCTCTTGAAAGGAACTGTACACCACTGGAAGATCCATTGACATAACTCTAAATAATAAACTGAGATAAACAGGTAGAATAAGGACAAGAAAGGAGTGAGGAAGATTTTAAATAGAAACATGAAACCTCCTCTACAAGTCCAATTGTATCACAGGAAAATTCAGGTTCAAAGAGACCTCAGAATGTCTCTAGCCCAAACTTAAGCTCACAACAGACAGCTTCAAAGTCAGATCAAGTTAAACAGGGATTCATCTAACTCGACATTAAAAACTTCCATGGATGAAGACTACCAAGTCTTTTTACATCATCAATTCCAATGTCCTCAAGAGCAAAAAGAATTCCCTTACATCCAGCTAGAAATTCTATTTCTTTTCTCCAATTTATGCCCATTGTTTCTCCTCCTCTCACCATGCCCCACTGTCAACAACCTGGCTCCATGCTGCTAGACCTCTGCTGTACTTGTCCCTGTTTATCAATGTCCTTCCTGTATTGGGTGGCACAAAAATTGGACCTCGGATTCTCAATGTGGTCCTTGTGGCCTGTAGTGCTAAAGACAGATAAATTCTAATAATTCTCTGGAGTGATCCCCTTGCCTCCACTGTCACATCTGTTTTAGTTTTTAAAAGGCAATTGAAAAGCTCATAACAACAACACTTATTCACAGGTCTGCAACAGAAGAGATGTTACAGGCAGATGTTCTGCCTGTAAAAGAAGTCTTTCAAAGGATGGCAGAGGACTTTGTCACCATGAATACATTTTATAGAGACTTCTTTATTCTTTGGTCAGAATTCTATATTTGAAAAAGGAGCAAGTTCCACAAAAACCCACATCTGCTGTGGAAGGGCTTGCTCTTCTACACTGCCTTTTTTTGCCCACCAGCTGAAGGAGACACTCAGTGTGTAAGGCAGGTGTTCCAAAAAAAGGGCCTGTTCCAGGCCATCCGTACTGATTGTTAACACCACGCTTCAAGAATTCCTGTAACTTTTTAATATGTTTTATTGTATTACAGATTTTTTTATTCTTTCTTTTCATTTTCCCCCAACACCTCTCTACTCCCTTCAGTTTCAGTAGATGATGATTTTATATTCAAAGGAAACCCTTAATAATAATCACTCAGAGAGATTTACCAAGGCAACCTGAAGCCTCCAATTCCCAAGTTCCACTGAATTTCTGAGGGAATTTGGCACCAAACTCCTTCAGGTTCCTTTTTAAAATGTCATTATTAAATTAATATTGTGCAACTGGAAGTATTTGCTCTGAGTATTAAAAAAAAAACATTGCCATTCTGCTAGTTTAATTTTCTAAGCATTCCTTGTCACAGACCGACTCAATAGCCACATCAGGGTAAACCTAAGTGGAGTAAGAATAAGCTTCTCATTCAGTCACACAGTGCACTCCTGCTTGATTGGAATGGATATTGTACATAATATGTCCCTGCAGATGTTTTCTCCAGTGGGGCACATTGAATTTCATTTAAATGCCAAGGCTCAAAATCTAAAACAATGTGACTTTAACAAAAAATCTGATGAGGAATTTGATGAGAAAATGGCAAGAATTCCTGTGGCATTTGGGTAACAATTTCAAGGCTTCGTTTTAATAGAATAAACAGGATCATATTTCATTCAAAGCTGGCAATGAGATGAGCTTTGGGTATTACATTGATATAAACCAATAAAGAATTTGCAAATTTGAAGCACTAATTAACAGACACAATATTAAATGAAAAAAGTTTGCTCCAGGGGCAAATATATTTTGAAGACTTTAAACTTTTATTAAAAGACAATTTTGAATAGCTTCTTCTGCATTTGACTATTTTGTTAGTTTCAAAGAGGGGGAGTCTTGTGTTTTAAACTAGCATGTTTAATATAGTTGGAATATAAATGAATAAAATAACAGTCTCTTTTCTGCCTTTCTGAAATAATAACTCAATGTCATGTTACTTCAAAACAAAAACACCTCCTAAGCTGAACCTACACAGCCAAGAGCTATGTAAGAGGATGTTAGTATTTTACCTACACTGAACTCCAACACTATTTCTATTGAATTTTTTTTTAAGTCTTATAGTGCTGAATCAAAAAGCACCCCTATTTAGAACCTGACTGTACTATTATGAGAGCCCCAGTAAAAATGTATAAACAACAAAAATTAGAATTTTTGGTTTACAGTTCACAGATGTAATAGTAAGAGGATTTTCTCTACCTAATTGCAATGC
The DNA here is from genome assembly GCA_910950805.1 of Acrocephalus scirpaceus scirpaceus. NCBI lineage: Eukaryota > Metazoa > Chordata > Aves > Passeriformes > Sylviidae > Acrocephalus > Acrocephalus scirpaceus. The sequence goes on from OU383779.1 coordinate 15,854,875, forward strand.
TGCACATAGTAGCCGTTTTGATACTACAATATCCAAGACTTATGTATCTAAAGACTCATACTTCAGAAAATGGGAATGTCAGCTAGAATATTAAGGAATGAAATCTATGAGACTGACCTTCAGATAGGATATTAGAGACTGTTTTTTGAAACAAGTGGTTGTTTCATCCTAAGCATAATACCATCAGAATCTGCTGATGATAAAGTCACCTGCTCTGACAACTCAGCAGCTGTGCTTCACTTAAAAGCTGTCACAAATTTAATTCATTAGCAAGCCAGATAACTTCTTGCTTCAAGAAATTATGGATTTTTTTACTTCCAAATGTTCCAAACTATTTTTTTTTTTACACTCTATGGGACAATTGTGCACCAGTATCTAATAGTGTAATGGCAGGTCCATAGTCCCTTGTATCTTATCTTCGGTGATGCTTCCATTTTTTCCAACCACTTTCATTTTTCTTGTCTTTAATACAGTTGATTGTAGGACCTTTTTTTTTTCCTTTTTTATTTAAAGGAAAATTATGAGGTAAGTGTTTAGAAAGGTAATTGATCTGTAGTTTAGAGATAAAAGGCCTGATCTTTCCTTCTGATACTGAATGCGCATCAAAGTCAAGTTGAAGCACTTTACATGCACTGCTTAATGAAAACTTGTAGAAAATGGAATATAAAAAAAGCCATTAGCTATAAAAATAAATGACAGGAGGTTCTGCAACCCATTCACTGACAATTTGTGTATCACTTGGATTCAAAATCTATACAATTTACATACACACATGCAATACTGCCCAAGTTTTATGAACAACTATTCACAAAATCTCACACGTTACATGTGTGTGCCCATAACTCTGCACCAGAAAAATGTCCAGAATAATTTGAAGCTAGGATCCAAAGTAGGGAAGTCTGTATATTTTTAAAGGGTAGAATAGAAAGCCCACACAAAAATACATGCGAAGTTGAGAAGCAGAATGGAATCTGTTTCTCCCTCTCTATGACAATGCATAATTACAGGACTTAATTCCACATTAGACTAGTAATCTTTAATTTACAAACAGAACATCCGAGCTTCCTCATGCTTTCTATCCCAAATTCAAAGTCTGGTTCAAAACCCAAGGGAAAACCATCTCCCTTGGAAGCATAAAGGCACTCTGAATAAGAATACACATCTTCCACAACAGAAATTGAAACAGAAAGCTGGCCCCATCTAGATACAATCTAGATGGGGGAAGAAAAAGAGACTCCCTGCCCTATGTGTCGTTCTGGGTGTGATCACACATGCTCCAAGGCATCTGCAGAGCAGGATAGTCATAGAATCACAGAATCATGGAATATGCTGAGTTGTAAAGGACCCGTGAGAATCATCAAGTCCAGCTCCCGGCCCTGCACAGCACCATCCCCACGAGTCACACCCTGTGCCTGAGAGCATTGTCCAAACACTTCTTGACCTCTGTCAGACTTAGGGCTGTGACCACTGCCCTGGGGAGCTGCTCCAGTGCCCAAAAACCCTCTGGGTTCGCTTAAACCTCTTCCTTAAGCTGTGCCCACAATAAGCTCACCATAGCAGTCACTGTGATTACACTGTTAGTAAACATTATTTGTTTGCTTAAAAAAAGAATGTGATGTGAACAAATGCTTCAGAAGCAGAGTGAAATACAAAGGCTGTTGCACAGCTCTTCCACAATAACAAGGAGCCATTAGAGAAATTATCTAATCACAAACCAAGAGAAAAAAAATCAGGTATAGAGAACAATTACAATATGGACAAGTAAACACATGGATTCAGTAAGGTGGAGAGGGTTATTACACACTACAGCTTCTCTGTGCTAATTCCTCCATTGTTACCACATTACTGAGGAACATGTTATCTTATATTTACCTAGAGTTAAGAGCAATCAAGCCTGCAGTTTGCAGCGTGGTGCTGCTAGTTCATATTTTTGCTTTATGGATGCAGTAACTTGTTTGCCTACCCATCTCATTAAAGAATTAAATAACAGATCATTTCTCTATTAAAAGAAAATTCTGTATTAAAAGCCACCTACTTCATATCCTTCTATACTTCCTACTGCACCTCACTGGTGAATGCAATTTTCCAAGGAAATCTATCATAGCTCTAATATGTAAGATAGTTATTGATCTGCAAGTGGAATTATATATGAGTGAAGACATTTGCACCTGTACCTGTCACATTATAAGATGCTTCTGAGTAACTGATGGAAGGATTTAAGTATACTTATTGAACCTCCAATACAGTACTGAATCACTTAAAATACTACAGGAATGAGTGAAGGATCATGAACTGGAAGAACCAATTCAGCCTGCACACTGCAGGGTCTAAAAGCCCTGGGAGTAGAGACAGAATACAGCTGCAATGCTGTGAGTTGCTCAGCAATCTGTTTGTCAGTGACCACAAAAGCAAGTAAGGTATCCTGCTATGCTGAGAAAGGAAGAGGGAACAATATTGAAAATACTAGCTCATTATCCAGCTCCTCCCTTTGTTATCCAAGGAAACAAAGTAACCCAGATAAAGCAAAATCACAGACATGACGAAACAGAAAATGAAGTTTTGATGAGGAGGAGAAAAGTTCGCAACACTGCAATAGGGGATCCCAAATCCAGCCCCAACAATCCAAGCAAAATCACACAACACAGAACTGTGTAAACTCAGCCAGTTTATCCAGTTTCAGGTCAGCTCAGGCAGAGCACTCATGATTAACTCAAAAACTTCAATAACATAGCTAGAGAACTTTACTGTAGAATATAACACTGATTGCAAATTTGAACCTTTAATTGTGAGTGAAACTTTTTAAATCCTATTTCATTTACATCTAAAAAAAAGGACTCTAGCACAGCAGAGGAAAAAAATACATTTGTGACGCAATTTCTGACAAATGTGTCTGTAAATATTAGGTCTTCCCAAATTAAATCTGCAGTAAATAAGAGTGGATATCCCTTCCTCTATGAATCCACATGTTTTTATATTAAATACTACTAGATACTCTTCTACATAATAAAGAGCCTTAACTATACCAAGGAAAAGTTACAAAGACAGAAGTTTCAAAACAACAAAACAGTATTTTAAAGGTAAAAAAATAAACACTTTGTGTAACTTCTGCCAGTAATCAGCTTGGTTGAGAGTCTGACAGCCATAAATAACCGGAATATTTAATCCAGAGAAGGGTAACTTCCACAACTACAATAAGGTCTAGATCCTGCAAAGAGACACCTACTTTGCAATGTCAATAGGAATATGAACATTTTATGAGGGTACATAAGAGTGGGCAAGATTCAGGTCTTGGATAAGATAGGATGTACTGATGCTATCAATCCTCATGTACTTTTCTGGATTAAGGGAGAGCTTTTTCCTAAACCAAGACCTATGAGTTCATGCTTTTCACTTTGATTAGAATATTTTAACCTGTTCTGAAAACAGCCAGACTAGATGAACCCTAAATTTAGTATAAAATGCCCTGAAACCTCAGTCTGACCAATTCACCAGAGATATGTCTTAGCTGAAGAAAATGCAGCATTTTAATTCTGGCAGAATTTACTGATAACTTCTTAAACCAGCACTGCTGAAATCAAGTGGTCAGCCCAAAAAGTGGATATTTTTGTTACCCAGTCACATTTCTCTACTTTACATTCAGGCTAATAAATAATCTAAATTCTTATATTAGAATTAGAAGTCTTTAATATTTCTAAACATAGTATCCTAAATAAGAACAGTCTCAAGAAAGCCACTGAGGAAAAGGGCAAATGTCATTGCACACTTTTGAAAAAAAATGCTTCAGGCTGTTTAAACATCTATGATTCTTGAGTAGCTGTTTGAATCTGGCAAAACAAGGGCACTATGAATAACTCTCCTTTAAATATACAGCTTGAGCAAAATACTACTCCAGTTCATTCCCCCAAAGTAGCTTACTTTGCATAGCAAGCTATTGATATAACAGAATAATTTATTACATAGTAATTGTAATTTATACCTCTTAAAATTCTTCACTTCTGAAATGCTGGCAGAGATTTTTAAGAAATATATCCAAGAGAGCAATTCAGTAGCGTGGCAGCTGAGCATCTTCAGCAGCAGTTTGGCTCTTTCCCAGAGTCATTCCAATAAGACAAGCACACTACTGGAATCATCTCATTCTAAGCAGCACAAGCAGGTTCAGATTCCCACTAGCAGGCAGCAAGACTTTCAAAAGAGAAAAGAATAATCAAGTGTTAGACAAGTTCTGAATATTAACAAAATTGTGCTTACCTTGAATTTTCAATAATAGCATATTGGAACCAGGGCAGGCTATTCAATTCAAGTTCAGCAAAGATTTTGTCTAATTTTCAAAAACTTTCAGTATTAATTTAATTCTACTCTCCCTGAAGGCAGCAGGAACTGATAACAGGTTTCAGCATCAGAGTCAGATAAGCCTCAAACAATTTTAGAAATCTGAGCTTAAAACTCTGCCACCTTGGTCACCGCTCAATATGTATTATATTCAAGTACACATGTACAAATGTTCCTTGCCTTTTTGCTCTTTCTCCCAAAACACATATATGAATGCATGGACAGACACAACAAATGAAATGAAGATTTTAACTACTTATGTGATTTCTGTCCATATTTTTCTCATTCAGGAAAAACAAAACCAAAACAAAATATCCATGAAGAACAGTACACAAATTTATTTCTATCACTTTTTGTGTAATACAGCACATTTTGTAACCATGCATTTCAGAAAGCACATATTTTAAACTTATATACATATCTGTTCTGTAACATTGTTCATATTTCCACAACTTGGAATATAGCCTTTTATTAACCCAAAAGAATATGTCTGTTTATAAAACAGATACAGTGTTGATTAAGCTAGGAAATTACTGCAAGGATTCCAGCACTGCTGCTGGGGTAGGACAGAATGTTTAGAATCAAGTTCCTATGATGACTGCCCACTGACTTGTCTTACAGAATAAAAAAGCTGTTCTCCTCCATCCTGGGATTCAGGCTCAGCTCTCTGAATCAGAAAAGACATAAAATTCTACGTAAGTATATCACAAGGGTTTCTGGGAAAAGGAAGATGCTGTGTGTGTAACAAGCAGGCACTTCTGTGAAAAATACAAAAAAGCCAAATACACAAGATGTTATTGATGGAGAATGAAGCCATTGTCCAATTAGAATACCTCACAGAAAAAGTGGCTTAAAAAAATCCCATATCCCAGACAATCAGTATCTAATGACCACTTAAGAGAAATCTTTCAACCTTTCAACTCTTTCAAAACTCGTAATACTCAGAAATATGTAGCACTCCACTTGCCAAACACTCCCTTGACTGTTTTGCTGTGGTTTGCATTTCAGGATACAAACTTCTGAGTAAAGGGCGACTGTCCCTCTTCTGTACTGTGTTGCACTTCTCAGGCAGTCTTCATCTCTGTGTCCTTTTCCATACAACCCTCTGAGAATAGCAATGGGGCAATCCTAGACGTACATGCAGACTGGGGAATGAGATGCTGGAAAGCAGTGGTGGAAAGGAGAAAGTGACCTGGGAGTCCTGGTCAACAGAAAGTTGAATATGAGTCAGCAGTGCCCTGGGAGCCAGGAAGGCCCAACCGTGTCCTGGGGACATCAGGCCCAGCATCACCAGCCGGGCAGGGGAGGGGATTGTCCAGCTCTGCTCTGCACTGGGGCAGCCTCACCTCGAGTGCCGGGGGCAGGTTTGGGTGCCACAGTATAGGGAACACATTGAACTATTAGAGAGTGTCCAAAGGAGAGAAACAAAGGTGGTGAAGGACCTTGAGGGGAAGCCGTGTGAGGAGCAGCTGAGGGCCCAGGGTCTGCTCAGCCTGGAGGAGACTGAGGGCAGACCTCACCGCAGTCACAACTTCCTCCTGAGGAGAAGAGGAACGGCAGGCACTGATTCCTTCTCTGCTGGCCAAGACCCAAGGGAATGGCCTGAAGTTGTGTTAGGGAAGGTTTAGGTTGGATATCAGAAAAATGTTCTTCACCCAGAAGGTGGCTGGGTACTGGAACAGCTCCCCAGGGCACTGTCACAGCACCAGCCTGACAGAGTACAAGTGCTTGGACAATGCTCTTGGGCACATGGGGAGGATGGTGCTTTGCAGGGCCAGGAACTGGACTTGATGATCCTCATGGGTCCCTTCCAACTCAGCACATTCTGTGTGATTCTCCTCTCATCATCAAGACCCATGTTAGAATACCAGATTTGCGTCAGGGTATGTACTGACTTGCCATACATCCATGCTTTCCCCAGTTTGTAAGTTAGTCATATACATGTAATAGCAAAGCCAACAAACATGGAGGTTTTTACAAGATTTCCACATACAGTTCTTTTTGGGTGAGCAGAAGAGTCCACAGCTATTTCTCTTTACTGAACCTCTTCTGAGTTCAAGCCTCATGGGTCAGTCAGTTCTCTTTCAGATACATACTTTTGAGTAGCCAACATTTTTTCACTAATAGCCCACACTCATTTTTTGAAATGTGTTTTTTCCTTTTCCCCTCCAAGTCACTTGCTTGCCCATGGCAGGCTCTACAACGATTTTCCTCCTCATACTTTCCCCTTACTAAAACATCCTTTAAAATGGTTTCTATAATTTTTTTTTCTTTATAACTTCGAGCAATTTTTCCACTGGTGTCCTTACAAGAGCCTCAAACAATCTCCAGTACATAAATGGAAAGCAACCAGGATTCATATATTTTACATACACAGAGTATTCAGGCACTTTTTCAGTAATAATATTCCAATAAGACTTTACTGTTCAGTTTCTTTTGACTACCCTTACTTTGCATGGAAAATGTTTTAATGAAACTCAGCCCTATGTGCACACATCTGGGTGCTGCCAGAATTCCCCTGTCAGACTGCAGCACGCAAAGTAAAACTTGAAATAAATGTAAGGATTTTTCCAGTTTCTCCAGGACGCTTGTTTGGGTGCCAGGACCTCTTATATTAACTTCCCAACATTTCTTACAAGCATTTAACATTGATTTTGCTTACACAGGCAATGTGTTAAAGACAGCAAAAGGAAGAGATTCAAAAGACTCTCTACACAGATTAAGCTTTGATTAATCCTGGGTGGCTCTTCAGGGTTAGAAAGTCAACAAACATGTGACTTTGAATTAAGAACTGTTCAACAAAATTAAAACAGATGCATGCTATGCTAATAAGAGAAAAGAGATGTTACAAAAGATAACAGTGGGTTTTTCAAGGCCTGAAACATCAATTTCAGTCAAGATTTCAGAGGTTAATGTAACATAGTATGGGGGATAAGTTCAATTTACTCCTAACATCAGTAGGAGCTTAAAATGTTACATAGAAATTTTTTTTTTACACTGAATATTTCATTTGAGTTAGGTAAATTACTCATAGTATGAAAACATAAACTGAAGCAGAGGAATTCATGTTCTTGGCTGAAATCACATAATATTAAGCAAAGCCTGCTTTAAAAAGACATAAAGTACTCCACTTAGAAATTATTGTTGATGAAAATCAAGTACCTAATTATAATCAAGTAGTAACAAGTTAAGCTGTCACGTGAGAGTAAAAATGAAAAACACAAGGAAACCTGCAGGCTTGTTTTCTGGATGCAATATATATGGGCTTGGAGTGCTTTCCAAATTATAAACTTTCATTAAAGCATTATCTAAAATCAGGACATACATCTTGCAGTATATTATTTGCCCAGGGCAGTTATCTTATGAGAATAGGATACATCCTTATGTACATCTTGTCCTGTTGCCATGCTTTTTGTGACAGTGTGCTTCTCCTTCTCTGTCTCAGCCTGATCTCTATTTCCTGTTCAAGTGATAACCACCAGTGGTGGTCCTAACGGATGGTTTGGTAATGATGGCTGCATCCAGCCTTAAGTGGATTCAGGAGAGACATAACAACACAATAGCCAAAGGCTAATTTGAGCCAGGCACACTGCAAACCACAGTGCTGGTCAGTGCCTTACTCAAGCCAAATCTGGACAAAGCTAACGTCGGTAGTCAGTATACAAATACGACTAAAAGTCAACCATCTTACTCCATATACTTATGGACAGCCCAGGGCCCATTGAGCTCTCCTGCACAGCAATGGGGTAAGTCCCTATGTAGGAATGCTAAAATAATCCTTATTGTATCAAATACTTGGTAAGTGAATTGGGAATAAGCACACTGAAACCCTGAAATCTTATCTAAGTGATACAGAGAAAAGGATGTGCATATATAATCCTTCAGACATAAATCATTCACCAAGTCTGGGACTAAATCTGGATCCAGCTGCATCTAAACTCCTCTCTGAGGAGTTTAGAGTGAAAGGGGGGACCCTTCTGAATCTCATGACTCAACAGGAGGGTCTCAGTCAGTTCTTTCTGACCCTGTTCACAAGCAGTAAATATTCTCATGTATCTTGCTATGGATTTTTGTTAAAGCAGTGACATTTACCATAGAACTTTGTTAACACACTGCCTGATAAAAACAAAGTGCATTGTTTCTTCTTTCTTGTGAGTGAAGTGCATGACTCCATCCATGGCAATTTTCCACCAGTTTAAGCAAAACATCATAATGAGATCTCACAATTCTTAAAAACTACTATACAATATTTATTCCTCAAACATCAGCTTTCGCTATGGGCCCCACCCTTTACGGTGCTGAGTGCCCTCAGGTGCAATTTGATATTCCTGTTGGCTGAAAAACTCATAAAATTGACTACAATGCCACATTTAATTGATAAATGCTTCAGGACAAACCATAATTTTATTTAGGATAAATAACAGCAAAAGGTAAAAAGCAAAACAGAAGTGAAAAGCAGTGTAGTTTCCAACACATAGGGCACTAGCATTCCATTTCACTGCACTGATGGAAAACAGCCTAAGAAATAAAAAGGAAGACAATGAGTCTTATAGTTGGAAGTTACATCCTATGTAGTCATTTATTTCCTTCTGAGATTGCTCAACAGACAACAAAATCTCTTAAGTTGGTAAATATTAAGGGGAAGGAAGAATGCAATTTTTTTCTTTGACAATTGTATAATATCTAGGCATAAAGGGAACAGTTGACACTGATATTTTTCAAGATAAGCTATATGAACAGTGAAGTCACATGTATTTAATGCAAAGTTAAAAAAAATAGCTAGGTTACTCAGGAGTGGCATAAAGGGTAGTTCTTCTGCTTCAAAAAGGCTGTTTGAACACAACTCATACAAATGCATGACATCACTATAAGAAAATTTAGCAGGAATACTTTTGTAAAAATTACATCTGCATTTTTTTTCCTATTTTGAGCCTGAATGTGTCAGAATCTCTACAAACCAGACTAATTAACTCCTACTAATGAAGACTGTTTACATTCAAATACAATGAAATGGAAGAGAAGTCTCAGAAAGCTTATCCGTTAAAAACCCCACAGTACAGGTTAATTAATTTTCAAGGCTAAAAGGCATCACTAAATGATTTTATTTGACCTCTTACATAACACAAACTTTAAAATGGCACCTAGTTCTCCTTGCACTAAGTCAAATGACAAAATACCACTGCCTGAATGCACCTCTGCTCTACCTTCCTCAGAACTGTACTTCCATAGTGCACAGAAAAATGTCTGCAACCAAAATGGGAAAAGAAAAGGTTTTCATCTAAAACAGTAGCATTTCCCCCTCTTACAGCAAAACACCATTTGTTTGGTGCAAGTAGTTATTCTGCAGCCAGCACTAACTAGACCACTTATTATTGTAGCCTGTCCAATTTCTCATCCAAAACTGCAAGTGGTATCCAACATGTACTGAGAGCCCAAGGATACAAGAATTAGAGCTGTAACGACTCTAGCTCAATGATTCTTGCTATGCAGTATTTGGGGTTTGTTCCATTGCAGAGAAACAGATTTACCGCAACTTGTGGACATTCTTTCAAGCTTCAAGCAGCAGATAAGTCAGCTCAAGCAATGATGCATTACAGTATTAATTATACTAACAGAATGATCTTTCCGTTATTGTTCATGTGGATTTACTGACAGGAGGAAAGTAAAGAATGAAAAGTAGTGACAGGAGAACAAAGCTGACAAAAGGCCTAAGAGCAAATGTTGCTTTATGTTAATGATGAGGCCACAAATATCAGAGGTTTTTGGCTGAGCAACTTTTATAGGTTAGAAAAGAGAGGCTTTTAAGATTTTTCTCTCTCCATCGTCATTTCAGCACTAGTCTAACTTCAGAATTTCAAGCCTGGCAAACTGAAGTAGACAGCCATGCCTCCTACCAAAACAACTTCATATAGATGCCCAGCAAATACACAGGCTGTTATAATGACTTGAGAAATGGGAGGAATCAACAGTCAAAAAACAAGAGGTTGTGTTCAGACTTCAGCACTAAAAGCTCTAGCTGACACATCTGCTAATCAAAGAGAAGGGTTTCAGACATGTTTTTCACAGGAACACACAAATGACCTAGACTGGAGTTTTCCGTGTTGCATATATTTAAGTATCTGTTTTGTATTTAGTATTTGATGTCAAGAGTGGATTGTTTTGAAATGCACCTTAAATATATTATAGAGAGTATGATTGATGAGGCTTATTTTAAAAAATATATTGGAATGTCGAGGAGTTAACTATCAAATTATTATTTTTTAAAACTCTTAAAAAGAAAATGCTGATAAAGATCTATTACCAAGATACTTTTTCAGAAGCAAAGAAGCTATTGAGAGCTGACATTAAATCAATTCAAGAACAATAGTATAGGAAGGGAGCTTAAAGTTTTATGCTTTAACTGCATTGAAGAATTCTGAAGAAACAAAAAAATAATTAACTGGTTTTTTCAAACTGCAGCATAACTCAGCTCTTCTAGCACTTCTACCATACACAGTGTTGAAAGCTAACTTTCCCTTTTAGTATGACAGGCAGAATTGTCACTTAGGCCATCAAGCCATTAAACCAGTTCTTAAAAAGTATTTTGTAGATTCTGTAACATTCTAGAGAGTTTCCTTGTGCTTTTTCAATCAAGAAAATCTGACTAAAATTGCGCTATCTGACCTTTGATTAATGGCCTTCCTATAGCCTGTCATGCTAACGTGGAATTTGGGGAACAGTTAGGATTCATCTGGAAGCAACATAATTTCTGCCTTTGTCTTTCTTTTCTGGACGCTAATGGCTTTAAGTCAGTCCTCTTCACTCAGTGTATGACACATACAGCCATTCCATTTCAGTTGTCCATTAACTTCAAGCACTATGACAAGAACAAAGCAACTTCTCAAAGGAGTTCAGCTATACGTACTGAATTTCTACAAATCCTTCGCTTATTAGGTGCTCTTTACAAGTACCATTAATGTTTACCTGAGTGCAGCAGTACCTATTATAATTTAAAGTGGCTGCTTAAACAAATGAAACAGGTTACAAGGCTTGTGGATTCAACATTAGTGTTACTGTTCAGTTTCTCTATGTATTTCTGATTTTTTTCCTGAAAGTTATCTACCTTTTTTAAGCAAGAACTGTGGAAAAAAACCAACAACCAGAAACCTACAGTTTGTGGTCTGAAGTCCAAGGTCTGAGCATGGTACTTGATATTGCCTCCTGGAGACCATGCAAAGGACAGACTACAGAGAGCACTCCTAAGCAGAACACAATACATACATTTCCACAGGTACTTACAGGATCACTGACATAAACTACTAGGGGGAATAGATTCTATTCTGAAAAGTGACACCTGTATTCCTACAAGCTTTTAAAATAATATTTCTGCTCCTTAAATATTTATCACCAAGATGCAAATAAAGCATCTGTAACATCCTGTGGAAATAACATGCATTGGATGTCTTTAAGAAACATCTCTGACTGTATTAACATTTTACTTTATTGTACCAACGTGGCATCTGGTCAATATCTGTATTAAGGCTACATTAAAAAGCATTTCAACTGCACTTTTATTCACCAAACTGTTTTAAATAAATAAGAAATTTCCCATCACTTGTTATTGGGACACTAATGAGATAAGAAGTCTAGGTATCACTGAGAGGCTGGAGAATTCAACTCAGAAGCTCTCAACTTCTGTAAAAATATTCTTGTCAGAGCCTCACTTACCAGACAACATAGTACAGTTCCATTTGAATTCAGATGACATTTATGTCTATGCGGCAAAGGTGTTTTATTCTGACTCAACTGTATTTGGTCTGGTGAAAGTTAACAGAATTTGTCTCCTCCCCAGCCAAATGTTCCCAGGACCAGCCATGTCTGTGAAATGATACTTGCAGCTATGCTTTTCTGTATTCCTCAGTGACACAAAGTTCTATCTTAAGCCTCAGGCACTGTGAGAAGCCAATTTAATTTTGATTCTCTGCTACCTCTCTCTCTATCAGACAGCAAGCAATATTCAAAAGATGCCTTATTTCAGAAGACTAAACCTATATGTAGAAATTTCTGTGTTGTGCTAGATTTTCTCCTTATTCTTTCTCAGCCCTCCATCAGAACTCCTTGCAGAGGGTTATATGCAAAGCATCATTACAAAGATAGCTTTACCCTTCAATAAACAATCATCTCCTTCTAATACACATCTTAGGACTTATTCCCTGAGTATGATCCTTTCTTTCTCTATCTACTCAGATTTTAAGAAAACCCAGTCATCATTGGGACACAATTGAGTAAGAGATTAGATGAGTAAGTATCAACATGAGGAACCTGTTCTCTCTGATCCTAAGACTTCTCTGTTAATCTGAATCCAACAGATCTAAGAAAATTGCTGCGTGCATTTCAGGCATTCAACCCTAAAAAGCCAACTACTGTCTGTCAGCTGCAAAGTGCAAAGCTGGTGATAGAAGTGGAGATAGGATAGTGGTCTATGTAGTCTATGACAAAAAAACAGCTGAGGAAAAAAACCCCAAGCTGTCAGATGCCCAGTGCACTGCCAGACAAATCAAAATGCTCAACTTCATATAGGCTGATACCTCAGGTCCTCTGCGATCAGGAGAATGGCAGGTAGAAGATTCTCCAAAATCTTCTATGCCAGTTACTTGTCATTATGAATATAATTTTGTAGGTGAATTGGAATTACAGATTCGAATATCCAAACAAAATATAGAAATAATCCTCTATAACCAGATGTAAAGCAATGTGGTTTTACCTTCTTCCTGAGGATAAAATTTTCCAGAATATGTTTGCCCTTGTAACACGAGCTAATAACACAGGCTAACAGCAAGTTTAAGCTCTCACAGCAAGGCATAGAAAGCAAAAAGGAATCAACATAGAGCTCTATAGGTGGCTGCAGAGTCCCCATGGATTCTTACTGCTCAGCTTCCTATTTCACTCCCACTTTATAGCAATGTAGTAAGAGCTATCATCACCTGAATTATTCTGATACCCTGTTTTCCAAAAGTACTATCTGCCTCTCCCTCTGTTCCAAATGAATTCAGGCCATCCCCTCCAGCAGTTTGCTGCCACCTGAGCAAGGTTTAGCTTATACTCACCCATGTAATTGGAACATTGTTCATTTTACACAGCTAAAGAAGACTGTACATGATTGTCTATGTAACCACAACCAGCCCAATCACCTGGAAAAGGCCACAACTTGGCACTATTTGTCCAGCTTGTTTTTGTTGTTGACACAAACCTGCAACACATATTTCCAGGTTGAACCAACAAATATCTATGTAAGAATTTGAAAATGCACAAGCTTTTCAAGTCACTGTTTCTTAAATGTGGGACAGAATCAATCCTCTATTGTCACCTCTCTTTTATCTTCACAGAGTGCGACCACATAGTGCACAAGAAGACTTTATTATATTCACAGACAATGCAGCTGTGTAATAATGTTAGCTTTGTCCTTCAGTGCAAAATCATTTTTTGCTGACATGTGTCTTAGGACCCATAACACTTGAACATCTGAAAACTGTGATTCATTTTAAAAATTTCATTTGAACATCTGCACTAAACAGAATTTACAAAGAAAGACACATTATTCTGATCATACAACTTCACTGCTTTATGTTTCCTACAGCTCAGAGTCACCCACAAGGGATGATACTAAAGGCTAGTTCTGCTTCTGCATGTTGCTAGATAATTTCCAATTGCAATAAAAACCTAAATTTCAAGGTAAAATTCCATTCTTAAGATTACATCCATGTTTAAATGCCTAAAAAAAAATCCAGTCATTAAATATATGAGAAGGAATTGTTAAAAAAAAACAAGCTCAAACCAGAAATCCCAAGGGTATGGGCATGTGCTGGGCTGGGGGTATTAAAAATACAATGAGCTATGGAGAATTTTTTAAAGCAAAACACTTCCATGTGATACTTGAGAACTATATATCTATGTATGTGTATGCCCATACAGACATACAAACTGCTATTAGGGCAATCTGCCCTGATCTACTCTGGTGCAACTCTTTCTGATAGCATAAATGACATCATGTAATAGAAGGAAATCACACTAGCAAAAATAAATGACCTGGCTCAGATGATTTTGGAAAGCATGGGAGAAATAGAAAGGTGAATTACAGTGTAAAGACAGAAATCAGTTTTTATGTGAAAAATCAGATGACGGGTTTACATGATGCATGAGTACTACCCAGTCACTCTGTAACTTTCGAAGGGGGCTGCATTAAAGGCTGAAGGAGAAGATATTTGCAGAGCTAGTCACTGATACTAAATGCAGAGAGGAAAAATAAGATCAGGAAATGCAAAAACAGTGTAAAAGACAAGCCTTAGAAAACATTTCCGCCAAGCTGATGACAAAATTAGCTTGGTTATATTACAGTTAGGCTTTAGCATAAAATGGGCAATATAACGTAAAACCAAAATTTTTAAAACATTTTTCTAGTCTACAACAAATTAACAAAATCATAGATATGGATTTCACCTAAAATAACCAGTATTAAATAGATGAATAATGAAACCCCTTCTTCTAATAAGATACAACACCTTACCATAAATGTTGCTATCAGCGTAGTTTATCATGAAAAGTGGGACTCAAGAAAAGCTGAATGGAACAACTAGGTTGTCTATAAGGTAACTGTGACTAAACAAATAGCTGGCAGCATTTCATTCTGATTAGACAGGGTCTGCATAAATTAAAAAATTACAATTATGTCAGGAACTACATATAAATGAAGCTGATTGTAATACACCAGGAAGTACATTGTTACTACTTACTATGAATCCACATACACAAAAACTTTGCTTACTCTTGTTTTGCTCCCAGCATGCAGTGTATATTAACCTGTCCAATTTCACATAGTAACCATTGTGACTATTACAATCCATATAATTTATCAGATAAAAAAAAAATAAAGAAATCCAAGCAACACCTTTCCATATGGCCAATTAGTAAAGTCATAAAATGCAGCAAATATATGATGCTGTATTGAACATCTGTGCTGGTTATCCTATGGGAATTTTTAATAAAGGACCAAACAGCATATTGATGTTAATTCTATGTTACCGGGACTTTAAATAAAAAACCAAAATAAATAGCATCCATTAAACTGATCATACTGTTGTAACTCAAATTGTGTTTATTATGCTAATGGAACATGAAATTAAGAAAAAGACCTTTATGCCAGTGGAATTAATTAATGAGCTTTATGAAGGCATTGGGATGTAATTTATTTCTAGATAAGTAAGTCTAATTTGCAGTTCCATGGGTCTCTGCAATGCTGATTGTAATAGTTATTCCTGCAGATGTGCTGCTCACAGCATGTCTTTCCATTAGAACTGAACACCTCATTATATAAACTGTACCTAATTAAACATAATACAGTGGTGACTTGTTAAACTGGCCTTTTTAAGTCAGCAGCTGCCTAAGCTAATAATACCATATACAAGATTTATATCATCTACCATATAATACTGATATTAAAATATACTGCCCAAGGGATTGACAACTAATTTACCAGTATGTAACAGGTACACTTCAGATTCTGCAATGGAGATTAAAGACTACTAATTTATAAAAATCAAATGAATTAAACTCTATTTGGAGTTCTAAATAACTATAAAAGTTTCTTAATAACTTTTTTCTTCTGACAGTTTATTCAGTTTATTAAAAAAAAACATAATCAGAGAATAACACTTTTCCTATGTTCTTCCTCAATATCCGATGGGCCATTTTTCTTATGTGATCTGAATTATTACAACGTTTGAACACAATTAGGTATGTGCACACTGCTTTTGTTTCAGGCAAAACAAAAGGAGAAACTGCAAGACAGATACAGCTATTTCTTGAATTTTGTGTATTTGATTTTGTGACTATTCTGTTTGATTCTGTGACTATGTCCTTTCCACCAAATTGTAGATTGATTTCATATTCAAAATATGACAGTCAGACTCCATGAAGTCTATTTTGGTCAGAAAGCAAGGAAGTTGGAAAATACACTGAGTTTCTCATGAGGTAACATACATTTGAAAGCTACAAAGTAATATATTGGATAAACCATGTCTAATAATGAAAACTTTCCGTTCTGTATACTTCCTGTGGCTTAAGGCTTATTTTCTGTTTCTGTCCTCTTCAGAAGCTGAATCCACTGTCACCTTATGTTCTTATGTAGAGTAGCATTGCTTTTGTTTTTCCCATTTTGCCAGTCTCTGGAGGAAGTGAATACACTTTGCTCACAGATGGATCAGTGAAACTACACAGCTACACTCTTTCCCCACAGAAGCCTGTGATTCTTCTTTCCTTTTTTTCTCAAGTATGCAAAACTAGCTCGTTTTCCCCTCTTACTCTGCGCCATAACTAAACCACTTGAAGAACAGTCCTGCATATTGCTGCCATCTCTCTCTCTGAATGAAGAAAATGAGGCTCAAATTCTAAACATCTTTTGACATATGCTGCATTAAGTAATAGCTTTAAAAATGTATAAATTAAGTCACAGCCTTGAGTCCAATATCAAGAATCAAGTACAAAGTTGAGAAATGTCAATGTGTCTTTTCAGTATGGACTTTTAAAGTTTCTGACAATATTCACTCTCTTGAACAGCTTTCAGCCTTTTCTTGCACAGAGAAGTTAGAAAAAACCACAAAAAAGTAAACATGGTCATACTACTTGAAGCTTATAATTTTATTTGGAATTCTCTTCAAGTTTTGGAGGAAAAGATTCAGAAGTAGATCAGATTTTCTCCGAGTCACTTTCTCTGTCTTACTGAGCACATAACAAAAGACAGTGTTCCTGAATAAACTAGTGTTTTACTTTTGTTTTCAGTAAGCTGTAACAATCAAACCACAATCCTCTTTTAAAGACTGCTGCTCTGATGGCAAACTGTCACTCTCATACACCTCAATATCTGCAGTGTCATACTTTACTTTTAAGGTTTCATGGTAAAGACAGTTTGACAGTCAATCCCCTCTTCTTGCCACAATACCTAAATCATTCTGGACTGTAGTGTGAAATATATGAATCAATGCAAATTAAGGTGAAATTACAGTTTGTTCTAAACTTACAGATTCAGAGAAGAAAGATCTGTTCTGTCCTAAAGGATGTGCATCAAGAAACAAAACTATGTGCAATTTAACTTTATTGGCAGAACATGAAGGACAGGCTCCCAGACTGAAACACTTGTGCACAAGCAGCTTATGCTACTAACAGAAAGAGGATTCTTATGGTAGAGCTGACAGCACACTCAGAAGAAGCTCAGTGTTCCAGGATAAAGAATAAAATAGAGAACTTACAGTTGGAAGCAAAACCCATAAGAGAAATAATTTCATTGTTTCCCATAATCACTCAGTTTAAAATCTGTCATTACCAAGGCCGCATTTTAATTTCCTGGAAGTTACCATTTGCTTCATGCTTTCCAGAGAGTCTTTCGGCTATTCAATTCTTGTACTTACTTCTTGCTTGGGATCTTTATTGCAAAATCTTTTATTATAAATAATCACTGTACTAAAATAACTTTCTTTATTTTAACAGATACTGTTTCAATTCAAAACCAGAGCCTAATTTTTTCCTAAAAGTCCCATTTAAATTGCTTCACTATCTCTCAGTAATCAAATATGAAATGTAACAGAACAGCAACATAATTTGCTCAGGGTAAAATTTAGCAGAATCAATCAACAATAAGAAGAAAATAGGAGCTCGTGAGCACCATGGGTCCATTATAATTATTATTTTTAATTAAAGTATTCCAGACACACATTAATTTTCTTTGCTCACTACTTTTATTGTTTGACTTGCCTTCAAATGGGAACTGTGAGCACTTTGAAAAATGGGTTGAAAGACTCTCTTGTTTCACAACAGATTGAGTAGTTACTTCTTCATTTGCTGCCAAAATGCATTTTAGTAATGTATCACAGCTAAACTCCTCCATGATTCACCATAGATGTCTTCTGTCTCTTAAAGCAACCTAAAACTAGGAAAATATTTTCTCCATAGTCCATCAATGAAAGTACAGAAATCTCATTGAAAGTTTAAAGACATCTAACTGGATCTTGAATTCGAAAAGCATTTTCTAAACTGTTGTTCTTTTAAAATTAAGAACCTTTTTTAGTGTCTCCAAAAAGAAAAGAAAAATCCTGTCATTGTGCTCCTAAACTATATGACATATTAAAAAATATTAAAGACAAACAAAATTACGATAAAAAAATACTAACCCCTTTAATGAGATCAAGAGAAGATTTATGCATTTAATTAATATTTCAACTATTTTATAGAAGAATTTTACAGTTTCTTATCCTGCCTGGTTCTGGTGAAAAAAATAATTCTAAATACTAGAAGGGTGGATTCACAAGCCTACTGATATGACTGAGTTTTCAATTTACAGTTTCAGGAAATCAATGAAGTTGAGAGAAATATCCAGGTAATTTGATGCTTATGTGAGCTGAGCTTCTAAAACCTTTCTGAAAAAGTGACTCTCAACTAGTCTGATCTCACAGGTGCCTGGGAATACTGGCTTGAGAGTTATACTGCCTATTTAACTTCTGACTTTTACAGTTAAGCAGTTATTCTGGAAGCATAAAAAAGATCTCAGACTGTCACTTACAGCTGGTTTTCAACCTCCTTGGGAGATGCAGAAGGGCAAACAATTGGGATCAACCAAACTCTCTCAGAAACATTCCTCCCTAGAGGGAACTAAAAATATGCAATAGTATGGTTGGCAGGGAAAAAATATTAAAAAAATATTAAAAAATTTATTCCATAATAAAGACCCCCAAAAAGACAGTCATTTTAGCCTATTACTGTTACCATAAAGTCAAAAGAAGCTGTTGGATGAAAGAAAATGTTATGAAATTACTCATATTTTTCCTCTCAAACTAAATGCAGAAGCTTATTGTCCACTGCATTACCAAAGACTTGATTCACAGATACTCTAAAATTTTGCGCTTTTTTTCTGAAGTTCTTCAAAACATAAAAAAAGACTTTTAAAAATAATTTAATATACCATTGACTGAAAAATCAGTATTACACGGTGAATTGGGACAATTGCAGGAAACATAAACAGCATCTTCTTCCAAATAACTCTACAACAAAGCAAAACCTCCTAAACCACACTCAAGGCAACTGAAAAACAGGAGAAAAGTGACAATCGCTAATACTCTGCACTATCACTTCTCAAACAAAACAATAATTTCTGGAAACTCTGAAAAATTACTTGGAAGACGAACAGAATGCATATGCATGTTACTTTGTATTCTTTTTGCTGCCAGAACTCAGATACCGTAACACTGAGAGGTCACACGCACACTTTGACAGAACAGAACTGACAGGTTTGTTAATTGCTGACAAAGTTATAGCACTAATATCTTTTCAATTATAACAATATTTTCATGATTTGAGAGGTCAGTCTCCATTCCCCACGTGCATACCAGAAAGAACACTAATGAAATGCTGTGAGTAGAATTCAGACAGTTTTTTCTGCTCCCATCAAGGACAGAAATCTCCACTGACTTCAGGGTAAACAGAATCAGGCCCTTCATGTGCATATTAAATAAAGCAGATACTTCTGTCTCAATCTTCTCTGAATACATGCTTTTGATGCCACAAAGGAGATAAGATGATCTGATAAAAGTAATAGATGAAAGTGTATTATTATCTATACTATCTCCATTATAAGATATAAAATACTCTGTAGTGTCTGTGTGTATTACCATAAGCTACAGTGAAAGTTGACCTGTTTTCCAGAGGACAGATTTTTAAGTATGATGCTGAAGCAATTTTTGATGACATACTTTTCTACAACATTTCTCATGCCACTGAAGATTAGATATGTCTGCAAAACACAATATAAATACAGAACCAGAATTTTATCTTATCCCTTGGCCACTAGCTATGAAATAAACGCTCCAATATCGGTTTCTACAGAAATATGAATCAGCAAGACTTCCCTGGAATTATTTTAAAAGACAGTCATTGTTATTATATCCATGTCACTAACAGCAAGAATTACTATTTTTTAATTGCATGTTCTCTTTCCTCCCTCACAGAAGGCTCCAACTCAGAATCCCTCTACAATGTACTTTAAAAGCACTGGCATTCTGAGTTAGATTTCTTCAGCTTTGGAAGCAGATTCTCATAGCACCAGGGTGAAAAACAGTAAAAAATCCACAGCTGGAAGCACAGCTTCCCCAGTGATGGAGTACCCCCATTTGGTAGGTCACAAATCCGCAGGGAGAGACAAAAAGGCGGGGTTTACACACCAGCTGGCCTTTGTGGAAAACAGACGTGAGCTATTCTCATTCAGATGGTGCCTCAGGAAACTCACAGGCTAAGCCAGTACAATCAGGTGACATTGTTTGCAAGACCGAGAACACCAGTGAATGACAATTTAATACATTAGGAGGTGCACCGGAGTAGTAGTACAAAACCTTAGCTAGGCATGTGCAATGTGCTCTGGAGACTTGAAGCTCCATAAGGAAGGGCTTATACAAGGTGGGAAAGAAAGGAATGTTATTGAGCCTACAAGCAGAGCATCAAGTCAGAAAGGATTTTGTCAGAAAGCTACTGCATGATTAGCATGTGAAGGAATCCCAGGCACAATGGATCCCAAAATAACACTACCACTTACCAAACACCTCCTGGTCTCTGGTCTGCATCAATTACTGAAATACACACACCATAATACTCAACAGTGTTCAAAATTATTTTTTCTGAAATTGAGGCCATCACAAATTCAACACAGGTAGTGGCATAAGGTAAAAACCCATAAAGATGCTTTTGATTCCTCCTCTCTGCATAATGAGCCAGATTCTCTAATACATAGTCTCATTTTTCCATTCATAACTACTGAGCTCTGACATTCTGTACAACTGGTATGTTTAACAGCAGGGTAAGAATAAACCTGTAGACCCAGCCTTAGTACTTTCCAGACCCACACAAGCTCATAATGTGGTGAAAGGTTGCTCACATTTCTATCCTTTGCCCAACAACACCACAACTTCAGCCACCCATGAAGTGAAAATTTGCCCCAGACACCAAGTTGTCAAGCTTAATGATTGAGTCTTCATACAAAAGAAAAAAGCTCAGTTAAATCTAAAAGCACTCACACAAATTCTGACCTCTGGTGAGAAAAAAGAATGTGTATTTGTGCCGCTTTTAGCTTTTATTGGTTTCCCACCAAATCTCTTAATACTTCTTCTGACTTATTCCAAATTTGCAACTTTTGAATAACTACATTTGCAGCTCTGCTAATTTTGCTGCTCTGGGAACACAGCAAAATCTGGCTGCCACAACTGTGGCTCTTTTGTGTTCAAAACTGCATCACTTATGTATTTAAAAATACATATGATATTTATAAAGCCTACTCAAAACATTACTAAATTGTCCCATTTTCATGTTTTCATGACAATTTATATGTTTTCCATATGGGCAAGTGCTGACAATATGATACAAGCTTAATGGAACAAACTGTGGTTTTTTCTTTATTGTCTTGGCATCAAAAATCTGCACTTGCATAAAAATAACTCTCCCCTCTATCTTAAAGGGATGACTTTTCATTAACGCAATTTTAAGGGCAGCTCTCTCTCTCATTTTACTTAAAAATGTATCAGAAAATTTCACTGCTTACCTTACCATTGCATCACCACTGTATTTGGGAAAATTACAAATCTATTGCAAAAAGCATTGACAGAGTGCAGAATTATTCAGATGAGTTTTCTATAACGTAGTGTGAGTTCCACAAAAGACTCAGGTTTGGGAGGGGAGGGAAAGATGACTCACTCTTCTTATCCACAGGCAGACAGATACTTCCACATCACTCCTCCACTTCTGTTTTCTCCCTCCAACTTTCCAAAAGCAGGAAGAGCTAATGCCTGCAAGCCTTAGGAGGAGCCTGTGTGCTGAAAGTCTAAGGCTGAAAAAGCTGACAGTAAATTATTTCCTTAAAAGTTCTCAAAGACTCCAATATGGCACTGAAAATAACTAATATTCCTATACTCCAACAGCACATGTACTTCAGCCATCTCCATTCAGTCTCTGCTGCCTCCCTCTCCCTACCTCACTGAAAAGCAGTCCTTGCCTTCTACTTTCCTTCTCTTCCAATTACTGTCCTAATGTAGAGAAAGCTTTCCCTGACCTGAAGTTCCTCAGTAGGCAGTCAGACAAGCCAACCTTCTTTTCACTTAATCCAGCTCCTCCACACACTTCACAACACAACAGACATGTCAAATGAGCCATCCACCAGGCCACTGACAGCAAATTCTAGGGCGTTAAGAGACACAGCTGATGGAGGAGATTGTTGGAGGAAGTCAGGAAGACAAGAAGCCACAGGTAATATCACAAGTGGCCCACTGAAAACTGACAGCTTAATGGGTATGATACTGCTGGTTATTTTATGTATCTCAAGTCTAGGCCTTGAATAATTACTGCTTACTACTGAGAAGCTAAAGTGGAACATATATTTTGCCAGAGTTAATAACAATGGCTAATGCTATAGAAGTTGTGGGTAACAGGCACCACCTCAGCCACAGTCTAAAACATTTTACTTTCTAAGAACTGAATGTTGATGAAAGTTGCTATGCTGATGGAACAAAACCAAGTTAATTCACCCACAGATAAAGCAGCTGGTATCATACATAAACCTTCTCCTAGGCAGCCTCTCTCTGGGATAGGCATTGGGCAGTCTGTTTAAGAAGCAGGTTTAAAAGATAACTGACTCAGATAGAGTCTCTGAACGAGTTTCCTATTAACTAACTAGAGATAGTCAGCCACCAACTGGTGCCTCTTCCTTCAAGGAGAACGCAGCACTTCCACCAACTGTTCTCTTTTGAGGTGACTCACCTTGGTGACACTACTGTCCCTAGACACACGTATACTTCCATTTGTAACTCTCATGCCTGACAAGAGAAAATCTGCTGCACTAAAACACTGGAACAGTTCATGAATTGTCACTTCCTTTTTTCAGCAAGACTTATTTTCATCAGTTGTGTGGGAAATGCGCTTCAGGACAATTTTACTGCCTTCTGTACACATCCTCCCATGCTCACAACAAACTGACACATTGTACTGGTTTGGGCTGAAGTAGTTATTTTTCTTCATGGTAGCTTGTATGGGACTGTGTTTTGATTTGTGCTGAAAACAGCATTAATAATTCAAGGATGGTTTAGTTATTGCTGAGTAGGGTTTACACAGCATCGAGGCCTTTTCAGCTTTTCACCCCACCCCACCAGTGAGTAGACCAGAGGTGCACAGGAGGCTGGGATGAGACACAGCCAGGACAGTCGACCCCAACTGATTGCACAGATATTCCACACCATAATGGCATCATGATCAGCATGGAAATCTGGGGGAAGAAGAAGGAAGGGGGACATGTTTGGAGTTTTGTTTACAGTTTTGTGTCCTCCCAAGTAACCATTTTGCCTGATGGAGACCTCCTTCCCTGAAGATGGTATTCAATCATCTGGGCCTGCCCACGGGAACTGGTGAACAAATTCCTTGTTTTGATTTGCTTGCATGCACAGCTTTTGCTTTACTTATTAAACTGTCTTTATCTCAACCCACCAGTTTTCTCACTATTACTTTTCTGATTTTCTCCCCTAAACTGCTGGTGGGGGAGTGGGCAAGTGGCTGTGTGAGTGTGGGCTTAGTTCCCTTGGCTTAGTGGGTTAAACCATGACAAACCCACGTGAACAGGAGTGCAGCTTCAGCAGTCTCCACTGTCGACATCCTCCAACTCCTTCTGTCCTGTTTATTCTGACTCATGTTTTCTTCACCCATTGTCTCAGTTTCCTTATTTTGTTACATTTCCTTTAAAAGAGCTTGTGGCTGCAATCTAAGAAAGTTCAAGCAATAATTTCTTTTTCTTTATCAGGTATTTTAAGGGTAGATCTCTCAACAGCATTTATAAGATGAGCATTAACAGCAAACAAAACAAGCTTCTGAGGAACAGGATCTAATAATGACTTCTCTTGGTTTACTTCTGGATTGTTTTCATATTAGGCACAGTATACATATATAGTTTAATTAGGATAAATTCTCTGCTTCCTTATGATCTCATCCTTTGCAAAACTACCACACCAGTGGAGTTGAATAGGCTATAAATCACTCCGATGTTCCCACTCAGTGTTGAATTTCTCCCACCAATTAAACGGGTTTGGAAAAGCTCTGGATCCAAAAGTTCATATAATGCAAATTTTGGCACAGAGGTGAATATTCTCTATTAAGATTCACTATACAGAGAAGTGAGCAATATTCTGCAGTGGTTCATTTTCCACCTAAACAGAGTCTTGCTTAAATACCTGTCTGTTCCTCTTACATGTCAATAGCTTGTATTTCAGCCAACTGATTGCTCAGTTACAGAGAGAAAGTTTCTAGACAGGAAACTGAGTTTATTCTGTGCAATATAATAGAATTACTAAAATTAGGTAAACTTCCAGGAAGCTGTACAGTGGAATGCAATAACCACCTATAGCCTTAAGTCTTAACAAAAATGCTTATTTCAAACAGCAGGTTGTCATCAGTCAATGGATGATTTTTCCTTTTCATGTAGCATCAAAACCTACCAAGTTTCATTTGGAGTTTTCACTTCAGTTCAGTTTCACTTCAGTCTTTGTTAAAGTGACTTTATTAATAGTCACAGTTAATAATCAAATTATAAACTTTAAAATTGTATTGCAGTCAGATGGTACACAGTAAAGACCATTGACATTCTCCTTAAGAATTTTGTTCCTGGATAGATAAACAGGGTTTTTTACTTTCTAAGGAAATTAAAAAGTAGAAGAAATCTGTTCTGGGAAAATAGATATTTTTGCTGTTTATCCAGGCTGAATTAATAGTGCTAGTACTCTCAGGGTAACCTGACCTATTTCAGTGAATGTAATTCCTTGCTTTTCAACAATCCATTTGAAAATTAGTTTTTCCACTTTATTAATCATATATTTAGTCTATTTCGCTTACATCACAAGCTTCAAAGGTTCTTTTTCTTCTAGCCCATCTCTGCATTTCACCTTTAAAACTTGCTTTGCAGTTAAAACATCCATGCCAAAAGGTACTCTGCCATTTTTACATTTCATAAAATAGAACCACAGCACACACATTAAAAAACCACTTTAAATACACATATTTTCAGGAATTATTATTATAGGTGGTAGTCACATTGCTTTAGCACTTACCAGAAATTCTTAAGTGTTTTCAAGAGGACTGAAGGGCTTGACCAGTCCTGGCAATGGAAAATAAGCCAGAAGACAATGTCAGGTTTAAAAAATTCCTTACAGAAAGACTTCAACAGTCAAAGTCATGTTTACTGCATGATTTGGAATTTAAAGCATTCCTTTTTGACTCTACTTCCTTTCAGCAGATGTATTTGAGGTGTACAAACACTGGAAGTCTAGACTCCTTTTTACATAAATTTGATTTTTCTACCTTAATTATTGTTGATATTGTACATCATTTAGATGTGATTATGTTATATTTAAGTATTCCTAAATGAACTCACATTAATCTAGTTACCTAAATTAGAGTTGAAAAATTATTTTAATGTGACATCCTGTTAATTTGTTCCTTTGGTACTTCAGCTTTGCATCCCTGGGGCAATACAACCACATCCCATCTAATGCAAGAGTTTCAAAGCCCCAATACAGTACACAAACTTAGGATCACAGGAATTACAAAACGTGATCAGAACCACAGGCCATTTAGTCTCACATCCTATCTCCTGCAGGGAAGATGCTCCAGGGAAATGTGTAAGAAACTCACCAGTAAGCAATAACAAACTATAACTTGTAATGTGGTCATCCAACACAAACAATGGAAATGGTGATTTTAAGCACAGCTACCACAAGAACAGAGACCAAAAAAATAACAATTAGTAATCACTTTAAGGAACATTGGGATGTTTCTAACACGTAAATTTCCATTCCAGTGACACTTGATACAACTGTGATATTCCAACTAATCTACAACTAAAATTATTTCTCAGGACACAGCTATGGGCAAGAAAGAAAAATGCACATTTATTCTATATAGTGCTGTTTAAGAAGTGTTTCCAAGTGGCCCACAATTCTTATTCAGGGGAAATGCTTTTGCTTATGCTTGCTGAAATCAGCAGTAAAACTAATTGTCTTTGGTTTAGAAGGGCAGAATGGAAAGCAAAATTCAGCCACTGTGAACCTAAGAACACACCTATACAGCTTGTGAACCACAGAGAGGCTAATGATCTTAATCAATAAGAGAATTACAGTAATCTAAAGGTCCGTATACAGACAGAGCCCTGGTAATATCACAGCTGCAAAAGCCCCACTTCTCTTACTCCATCTGGAAAATAGTATTTCACTGGGGCTGAAAGGCCTGATTTTTGTTCCCATCTCTAGTCAAGACTTCAATCCACATGAAAACTGAGAAGAGAGACCCCAGTCCCCCTTTGGTGAAAATCTTTTTAATAGAACTTTTCCACATCTTCCAAGAGAAGACCCTGCAAAAAGGAAGCTACTTATTGAAGAAGGTTTGAAATGAACTTCGACAAAAAGCACAGATCTATTGCAATAAAACCTGCATCAGATTTTACAGGAAAGGGGAAGGTCTCCTTGAAGCACATGAAATCAAGCCTTCTAGCAGTGATAAAGCTAACTCCAAATAATGGAACTTTGGTTTTTAATATTTTCTTGACATAGTAAAAGATTTTCAACCTTGAGACTTTTCAGGAAACTATAGCTGGAATGCCACATGGCAGACCAGAAACTCCAAATATTTTTAGTTCTATACCTTTTTTGTATAGTTTATAGTACAGTCTAATTGCATAATCACTTACTTGTCAGTATCATACTTCTCCTCCCACAGAGACAGATTATAATATTACATAGTATTTTTCACTGCCATAACAGTCCATTATGTCTTTACCAGCAAACGTTTCTGTGATTAAGTCCTCATCTTTCCTCAGTAAACATTTTTTTTATTTTAGTCAGCGGCCATATACTAACATATATGCAGATATACTATAGACTTTTTTCAAGTAGCAACAATGCTGCCTTAAGTTCCATTTTAAGATGAGATTTTACTTTGAAGCTAACTTAGCTGCAGGTACAGATATCTTACAAATGCAAGTCACATCTCATAATGTTCTTAAGCTGGTTGATAAATCTGACAAATAGTCCAACTATGCAACAACAGAGGCCAGCCCATGACCAATAAAAACAGTGAATAAACAGCTGAAAAAAAATTTCTAGAATGTTTTCTCACATTTTGGAAAACTAAAAATACATCCAGAATACAGCTTTATTCTGTACTTGACAGCTAATTAAATACAGCTACCCATATCATCTCCCAGGCTTGAAATTTGGATAATACTTGGATACTAACTGGGATAATAATTTGGATACTACCAAATTTTTGCTATTTCAGAGAGCAAGCCTTTTTTTTCAAGCGTGAAGAGTAATTTGGGTGCCTGCTCTAGGTTTTCAAAGGTGACTTTGAAAAAGCAGCTGTGACTTACAGAATTATTCATTAGAAAGTACCCAGATGTTGGTGGATCAGCATATCCATGCTTTGCCCTTCACCATAAGAACAGAATAGAGACCTGTGGTTAGAGACTGCAGTAACAGATAATAGATTTGCCAGATTTTCTGGCATATACAAAGTGTTCAACAGCACAAAATGCAGGATTATCTTAAGTGATACAATAATTGTACCTCAGAAATAGTAGCTGACAATGTAGTCAAGTGTTGCTTCTTAGAGGGATTTTGTAAGTGTGACATTTCTTACCTTTTGACTACTTAAACTTACTTTTGCCTCATGCATTTACCGTCAGGGTTGTTGAAGGAGTGTGCAGAAAAAAAAAGAAGTAGAAAAGAGCAGCACTGAAAACAATACTGTCCATTAAGAAATGATTAAAGCTATAAAATCTTGATCATAGGAAATGTATTATTTTGAAATCTCCAGAAAATAAACTTAGAATATAAAATAACTATAGTCCTGCCATGAGTGGGGCATTATTTTCACTGTAGGTGTGTAAATACTAACAAACCAGAGCTCTTCCATATCAGTAAAGGATAATTTAGGAAGGCGATCTTTCCTTCTCCTTTCATCTTTCTTGTAGAAATAAATTATTTCCTTTTAAAGTATCTTGCCTCACCCTTTTCTGAGAAATTGGGAGCTTGAGCTTCCAGGCAGGCTAGATAATCTGCTATAACTATACTCCCTAGCATAGCCAAAATTGACACAAATGTCTCTTGTAAAAACATTCACTTTTCTGTTTTAAAAGGCATATTAATACATGCACAGTATTTCTGTGGATCAGACACAGAATATACTCACTAGTTAAAATTGGTTTTATGGCTCTTTTCCTCTCCAAGAAACTTACTGCTTTGGCTGAATTTTGCTTATGGAGCCATCCCATTTCTGTCTGATAGAGACCGAAAAAAGCCAAATCTCCTGGGAAAGTGCACCAGGCAACAGAAAAGACATGCTCACCAAGATCAGATGCAGTTGTGAGAAGGGGAAAGTAATTTTAAGGTTTTTTTAAAAAAAGTTGTTTTGACATATGGTCTTCCTTTGTACATAAGACAAGTAACTTTGAGAAACTGTTTCACTCTACCACATATAGGGCCCTGTAGGGCTTTTTCAGATGAAAGGAAAAGATGGCAGTGTGATCTGCACAGGTGTCCACAGGAGTCTAATCAGAGAACACCAGGACTGCAGAAGGCAGGCACCAAACTAGAGAACCATTACTGCAAATGATGACAAATAGATGGAAACAGCTTGGTTTAATGGTCAGACCTTAAAGTGAACTTGGTAAGATCTATATGCAATAAAAGCCTTTAATGCTTTTGTACTGAAGAAATTGATAAGAGGATCAGTGATATACAAGGGAATATGGAGTACCACAGTGCTATTATGGTACAGGTATCTCTAAAAGGAACACTAGCTTAATGACTTCTTTGTAGATGTTTTATATGTAATCAATCATTGGAACTCGCGTGTGTGTGACGTGTCAGCCCCAAACCCAGGTTCAATCGGACAGGTAGGCTGCAAAGAGTGATGGAGCTTTGACGTCTCTCACCTCTCCAAGGCCTTCTGTGACTCTGAGCACCTTAATGTTTTTGTAAATCTGGTCTATGTCTACTGGAACAGAAGGACTGATTTCTACATGGAGCGACACAGCTATGTATGAACTGCAACTGCAATTTCTGGTAAAAACATTGATTTCATCTCTTTCTAAATGACTGCAGTTCTGAAGTACAGAACCATAGAATAATTAAGGTTGGAAAAGGCCTCTAAGATCATTGTGTCAAACTGCTATCCCAGAACTGCCATGTTCACCACTAAACCATATCCCCAAAACATATGGGAAGTTAAGACTAACAAACCTTTCTTTATCATTTCCAGAGAAAGTTGGTTCCCATTTCCAAATGGCTTTTTACTGAAAAACACATTCAGAAAACCAAAGCAAATCTTTGGAACATGGGTATCCTTAACGCCTTATCTCCCAGATCTGTAAAAATAAACATGTTGTGTTAATAAATATTTTCAATTGTGTGCCATGCAAAGAGTCTGTTAGCAGGCCCTTGACCCTTTACCCCAAGAAAATATAACAGGAAACCTTAGGAAAACAGAAACATACCAGTGCTGGACATACAGCCGGAGGTGCTCACAAGTCCAGTGCAGATTGTAAAAGGTGTCTAAAAGAAATTGTTCAATTTATTACTTCTTATTTAAAAAGCAATATATACCTTTGCTTTATATTTTCCAGTGCCCAGGAACCACAGAATTTACATGCAGGTAAGGCAGAAGACTGAATGTTGCCCAGCTGGCCAAACTTATCCACTCTCTTCACTGAGAGAAAAGCACAGAATTTGACCCCCTCTGAATCTGTAATTAGTAAAAAATCCTTCCATACCTGAGACATCACTGGATATATATATGTTTGCATAATAGTTCTAAAATGCTAGTACTATGGGTGGATATTCTATTCATTTAAACATAATTATAAGCATATATGAGACAGAGCTTGATTCAAACATCCCCTATCTAATGATATTTTTAAAAGTTTAATGATACACAGTAAAATAGTGGGTTTTTTCAACTGAGGAGAGAGCTGAAAGAATCAGTTTCATAAATTATGAACGGCATGAGATGGTCAGCTTATGACATCACAAAGATGCTGATCACCTTTGAAAACCTAGAGCAGGCACCCAAAATACTCTCCACTCTTGAAAAAATGGCTTGCACTCTGAAATAGCAAAAATATAAAGCATATGGTGGTCATACCACAAGAATAACACAGAGGAAAATAATAAAGATACTAAGGAGCCTAAGCATGGTAGAACTGTAGCACAGAAGGAAAAGGGCACACAGCTATTCAAAAGCATAGCTTGTTTGGCACAAGCTATCTTGACTTGTTCTAATGAAAGAAGGTTGCACTACCCACCATCGACCCAGAATGCAAGAGATGTCTTTGGGCATTCAGAGCACAAAAAAACTTGTTACCGCTCCTCTATACGTAGCTTCTTGCAATGAAGTTAAAATGTGGCTTTTTATACAAGCCATGTTACAAGATAATTTCTCCTAAAGAATAAATTCATGAAAAATGCTCTTTTAAAAATGCCTGATCTATGTTTTCAGCCCACACAGATATTAAACCTAGTTTCCTAGACCCTGAAAAGCTAATTATGCATTCAATTAGAGTTTCTTAATAAAGATTAAAACTCTGAAGTCTATTACAGGCCCATATTTAATTCAACTGCCATTTTATCCACGCCATGAAAGTGTGAGTGGTAACAATGAATATAAATTATAATACATGCCATAGAGTGAATGCTATTTGTCCAAGTACGTTACTATAAAGAATTAAATTTTGCTATCGGTTCCATAATCTAGTTAAAATTGGTATTCTTTATTTGGTCTTTCAATGTAGTCCAATTTCCTACTTTGAAAAACAAATTCTAGGGAATAAAGAAAAGAGATTAATTTATCATTAAGACTCTGCTTAATTGAAGTCAATTCCGAACAAACTTGAATTCAATTTCTACTCATTAAATTGAATGTGCTCTGCGTTTCTCTCTGCATTGCTTTGAGCAAGCAGCTGAGAACAAGGGACTAACATCAAAATTATTAAATTGAGGAGATTTTATTTGGTCTTCACATGCCAGAGCTGCTTTGATGAGGAGCTGTTTTGGCACTGAAAGGAAACGAGAGCAGCTGGAGGAAAAATCAAATGAAACTAAGCCTCGGAAAATTGAAGAAAACGCAAGCTTAATAATATTTAATAATTAAATTTCCACAAACAATAGCGGCAAATGAAGTAATCTGCAAAGTCTGTGAACTCATTTGCATAATTGATGCCGGTCCCCTGTAAATGAATAATGAAGATAATAAAAGATGTTTCTAAAAATGGGCACAATAACAGCAAATTTCATCAAGCCGCGCGCTCTGATTAATCTGCTCTTGCAAATCAGCAGTGAGGGGGGACGCGTGATTACCCGCGCGGCGGCCGGCAGCAGGCGGCAGCCTGGCCCCGGCCCCGCACCTGGCCCTGCCCTGCCCTGCCCCGCCGCCGGCTCCCGCGCCCGCCTGACACTCGGTGGCAGCGCCAGCGGCCCCCGCGGTCCACCTCCGGCCTGGGGCCGCCTGCAGCCCTGCGCCGCCGAGCCCGAGGCTCCCCGGGGCCCCCGCGCCGCTGCGGCACCGCTCCGGGGTCAGCGGAGGGGCCAGGGCCGCCTCCCAGCCGCGGAGCGAAGGGAAGCGCCCGGGCGCCCCTTGTCCGCCGGGGCGGCGCGGCCGCGAGCAGGCGGGGGTCCGAGGCTGCGCCGCCCGTGCCGGGAGCCGCCCGCTGTGCCCAGCGCCTGGGCCGGTGCAAAGCTCTGCCCTTGAGGCTGCCCTGAGCAAACCGCGGCGTCCTGGTCAGCGACCTTCCCGCAAGCCCAAGGCCTATCCTAGAAAACTCAGTTTCCAGCCGCCCAGGTGAGGGGACAAGGGTCCCGTGGGTCACTGCCTGGTAGGGCCCTTCAAGACTGGTCCAGCTCGGATCATTGAGCACCCGCAGTTTCAGCGCAGACTTTCAGTCCTACCGACACTCCTTTATTGACGAGAATAAGCCTTGCCATGGGTGTGACCATCCAGCGTTTACACTGATGGAACCCCTCATGACACAACGCATCGCCCAACACTTCACACATCAGTCTCTGCTCTACACAGATGAAAAGTGCCACAAGTACGAACTGTTGGCCAGGTTGCCATGTAGCTCAAGTGTTGGTAGCCATAAAATACTACTTTCAAACATAACTACATTCAGTTTACCCTGATTTAGCTACTCCCACGAGGGTCCAACTCCACAGATTTCACTGGCATTAATTACAGAATTATTGCTTTTCACAAGACAGGAATTTTTCACAGATCGAAAAAAAAAAATTGAGAAAACAGTTATGCTGCTTCATGGAGCTGATGCGTAGGCTGGCAGTGGACAGTTTGCACTGGAAACAGGAAAGTATTCCAAAAAGCAGTATCTTTTTAGATTACAGCCACTCTACTTTTTAAAGAATTTAGAAATAATAATTTAGGAGGAAATAACTTCATTGGGATTATTCATAGGCCTATGTATAGGATCAAGCCCCAAACTGTAGATAATCTCTAAGTACAGTTTACTATTCAGTTGCCTGAAACAAGTGATCTGTCAGACCACGAAAAAATTTCATTGAATGAGAACTTTTCACTGTATATAATATTTAAGTGCTTTATAGCCTAAGTACAAGATACTCTGTATTTTAATTGCACAAATTCTTTTACTCAAATTATGAATCAATCCACCTTAACAACTAGAATTTGTTTGAAGTAAAGGGCATGTATTTCATTACAGAATAGAAACTTCAATACTAGACACTCCAGGGACAAGTCTTTTATATCAGTCTAGTGAAAAACAAAAAAGGTTTGTTTTTAACATCATCAGTCATTCTTGGGCAAAAATCATTACCCAAAGATCAGTGGTGATTCTGAAAGGGAACTTGTTAAGAATCTTTTGCACAAACAGTCATAAGGGTTGATACTTGAATCTGCATTTCTCTGTGGCTGGCACATCTCCATTCTTTCCACCACAGTCCAGCCTAGAAATGAGTCAACAAAATATTCCAAACTAACATACTCAATACTTTCTCATCAATGTTTTCTGATAAAATGTAGTCTCAAATAGCTCTACTATACAGTTAGGTTGCAATGTGTAATTAAATGGAAATTAATTGCATTTTCACAATAAATTTTGTGCATTTCACAAAGTAAAGTATCTAGGCAAAAATAGTAATTCCACTGAACAATTCTGCTTTGCACAGAATCCAGACATATAGGTATACCAGTTATCATAATCATAGGAAGATGGGAGAACCAAAATCCAAAGGAAAGTTTCATGGTTTGATTCAACAATCATAAGGAGGATTTAATGTAATTCTTAATAGCTAAATATTTAGACTTGGATACCAGGCTATCACTTGGCATGTAAGGACTCAAACTGAAATGTAATTTTGGGGGTTTTAGATCAGTTTTGAGGTAAAGTTTAGTTATTTTTTAACTTAAACAATTGTCATAAAAATTGTTTGATCACTTGAAAAATTTTCTTATGCTTATATAGCAAAATTTTGATATTTAAAATATGTATTTCCTGTCCACTAAATCAGAGTACTACATATTGATGATTCAAATATCGTGTACTCCAGAATTTCTGTAGCACAGTCACAGCTCAAGTATTTGTGTGTATCTCATCACATCGACAGTACTTAGCATACTTACTACAGGGTTTGTTTTGTTGGGTTTTTTAAAAAATTTTCCAATTCTTTTAATTAATACATTTTCCAAATTTTTAAAACCCCAAAACTTAGGGGTTTAGTGTATTTTTCAAAAACAAGTGACACCACAATAACTTGATTCAATGTGAACCTTAAAGCTGGAAAAGCACAAGTGGAAGCTTCTGAAAAAAGGCAGATAGCCATTCCAATTTCTATTTTAAAAAATGGTTGAATGAAATAATGAATTAAAGGCAAGATTCTTTTCATTCTGTCTTTCCCCACTGCCAGACAGACTTCTCTTTCAGCCAAGGCCTAAAGGTGGGATGCAATGTGTGACAGATTCACAATTACTTCTGTAGACTCAGTACCATGATTCATTATTTTGTGTAAAATGTGTTCAACAGTACAAGTGAGTGTCAAAGTGCATGAAAAAAGAGTGCAGCAGAGGCTAAATGCAGTGACGTGCCTTGTAATGTGGAAGGTTTGAAAACTGTGTCAACAGGCTTTGACAATATCCCTTACAATAAGAAGAAATGGAGAAGTTCAGTAGGATAGTAGTCGCAGATTTTAACAACCAAAAAGCAGATGTTTGATTTAAGTAGTACTTGCAGTTTTCAGATGATAATATACGTTGATATAAATCTGATTTTATTTTGAAGAATCATCTTTTATTTCCTCCTTTTTTTGAGCGCTATCATCGTTACTCTGTTAGAAGTCATTATCAAAACATCTTTATCTTACAGTAGGACTGGGAATAATTAGATTTAGTCCAGTCCAGTCCCATCTAATGGCTCTGGTGCATTGACTTAAGACCTGACCTTTGATGACTAATTAAAAGCATTCTGTATCAGATGCAAGTGTTGTGATTGTTTTTGATGCCTTACAGCACTTTTGGTCAGAAAAAAAGATTCTAGATTGCTATTGTCTGCATGTTTTAGTTCTGGTACTTTCCATCTTCAAAGAGGAATAAGCGTGTTGTTAATTCTTTGCCTTTCCATCCAAAATATTGTTTAAAAATTTTATTAAGTTCTCACCTCAATGAAACACTAACTCAGAGATATTGGGACTGTGCCATATCTGGATACACTTATGATTTAAAAAAGCAGGAACAGTTTTTATTAACAGGGGATTTTTTTTTTCCTTCCTTTCTCCCTTTCCTCTGCTTTCCCATTCTTAGAATGCCTGTGAATCCCATGTTCTGCTCCACCAAACATTCCAAAATTGCATCTACATAGACTCTACCCAGACAGCATCCTAAAATACAGATCTTGAGCATATCCCTGTTTTTGTCCCCCAGTGTTCCAAAGAAAGACTGACAGATTTTAGCAACTCTTGCAGGAAATTGTTCCATTTGAAGTTTCTCTTGGTCTTAGCTGACATTTTTCAGGCAGAAGCAAAATTACATTGCTCTTAGTACAGATTGGATGAGCTCTCATTGCAATGGGAGGAAAGGATTAAGGCTTATTCTTCCTTCACCCCTGATTTCTACTGTTCTTAAGTGGAGTCTGTGGGTTTTATCTGCAGAGCCTCTCAAGAAATCTGGCCAATGTCTTCATAGTCAATCTGGGAAGCTGTGTTAGACTTTTTGTACTGCCTTTATCATTCAGCTGCCATGTTTCCCTCTATAGTCACAGTTAACCTGTCAATGTACTTGCTATGAAACAAGGTTTCTGTGACCATTCCAGCTTGTTTTTTTTTTCATTGCATCTTGAAATTGTGTATGATGTTCTTCCATGCTAACTGACCCTA
Organism: Acrocephalus scirpaceus scirpaceus; assembly: GCA_910950805.1. NCBI lineage: Eukaryota > Metazoa > Chordata > Aves > Passeriformes > Sylviidae > Acrocephalus > Acrocephalus scirpaceus. The sequence continues at coordinate 15,890,691 of OU383779.1, forward strand.
AAGATTGTAAACTTCATCTAAGTGTTCTATCATATTTCATTAAAAAAAATTAAAAATTGACCAGCTGAAACAACTTTTATCATAATTTTGGGTTGGATGTCTTTGAGTGGGAGATTTCTCTTCAAACATTACACCATTACATTGTCTAAGTTGAGTTTTGTGGCAATTGTCATATTTTTAATGTTTTTTTTTATTTGCTAGTCTGTAGCTGTTCCTAGATTAGTAATGGAGAAGACAGATAAAAAGGTGTCACATAAACTTCTGGCCTGGCTTAAAGATTGATGAAAGTATCACTGGAGACTGTATTTCTTCTACCAGTGATCGTAACTAGGGCTCATACTGTCACATATTTAGTCATAATTGGTGACATTTGGTTATGCAACTTGCTTTTTTCTTTCAGTAAAGGAGGTTTATTGTCGTGCTATACTAACTTCCATATAACAGCAAGGAACAATGGACAATCACAATAATCTTATTAGAAAGCTGATGTTGAAGAGTTATTCTGCCAGAATGTTAAATTCACTATTTATTTGCACAAACAGCATTATATAGAATGAAGAAAATCCAAGGGGGAAATCTGTACCCAAAAATGGTGGTGTCACTAAAAAACATTCTGGGACAATTTTCTCTGGCTTGTTCAGCATCATCAAACCATTAATTCTAGGTGATACTTTCAATGACACTCCCTCAGAGGAACAATATTAGGCATTCACTTGTATGATCTTCACCTTGTATGAAGAGAATGAATAAAAAATGAAGTTCTTCACTGTGAACTATTCCCGGCTAGCTATTTTCATTTTAAAAAATGTTTATTTTACTTTGACAGTCTGAAGGTTAAATTAACTCTGAGTTTTCTGTTCTACTGTGAAGCTAGTGGGAAGACTCAGAGCATACTGCTGCCTCTTAAGATGGTAAAGGAAGCAATAAAATATAGCCAAAATGTTAATACTCTAACACTATTAAATGTCTAAGTCATAGACTCATCAAAAACTTTCGGACCAGTGATGCTTTGTTCTCTCTAGAGCATACAATATCTTGATTACTGATACAGAGTCATGGGAAATAAAAATGAATTAGGATGCTGCTTCAAATAAACATTCCCAGGGATGCATTTTGAATGCCATGCAATGTTTCCTATGAGTTCCACAGCATGCGTCTATGTAACTCCAGTAGAAATACTCTTCCTGAGCCAGATAGAGAAAGGATTTAGGTTCTTGTACAAATTTAAGGATTTGATCCCAATTTACTGCCTAAACAAGAGAGAATATTTTGACCACCCTGACTATGAAAAAAGCATAAAAGTGTATTGCCATGCATATGCCTTTGTCCTTCTTAATAAAACACTGTAAGCAGAATTTGGGACATACGCTGCATCACAAATTTTGTAACTGCCTTCTCTCTATCATTAGTGAATCTTAACTGAATTCACATGGATGAAGAGTTTTCTAAACAGTGAGGATTTTTTTGAAAAGGCTGAAAATAACAGTCTTTTAGCTGAGGTTAGCAGAATCTATGTGGAGAATAGCACGTGTCACTGCAGTCATGTCACAAAATACACACACTGCACTGGGCAGCTACACTGGGAGTCATACCAGCTTTTTCTAGTATAAACTTGTAAAGTAGACCAGTAGCAGAGATATTTGCTACTAGCTCATAGAGAAATGAGTTCAGAGCCTTTTGAAATATTTGTTCTGTGCTCTAGCTGATAAACCACAGCCTATTTATTATACTATTTATGCCTCATTGTTCAAAATGTACTTGCCTATTATGAAGGGCTGCTACATCGCTAACTGAATGAAAATCTTAAATACATTGAGTCCTACCAACTCTTTGTAGAATATCTTTTAAAAGTATATCTGCAGTTGGATGTTCAGACTGACTAGTTGTCTTAATTTATGCAAATATAGCCTATAGCTAAAAGCTTTGTATATTTGTTTCCCTATGGTATTAGTATTCAAAAAATAGGACATTCTTTCAAGGGCATTTTATAAGCACAGAACTATAATTTATATAGCAAATTAAAGCTCATACAAAATGTGTGCACTGAGCTACAGATTAACATATTTAATTTCACTATTACCTGCAAACCTATTTTTTTTTCATGCACTGCTCTAATTAGCCATATAAAATCAAGTCAATATATTGTAAGCAATTATTTTAGTGGGAGTAGAAAGAGAATCTGAATTAAATATATGGTAAGAGATAATATCTTATGGAAATTAATATACTCATTTGTGTCAAGAAAAATGTGTTCTAGCTAAATTTTATAAGATAGTTTGGAGTTCAAACATATGACTCATGTAGAAGTTGTAGTTTTATAGCTCCTAAGACATTAGACTGTGGATCTGCTTTTAAGTTCCTTATTAATGTGCCAGTGCTCATTCTTTGATATCTACAGCTTGTCAGTAACTACTGCCATTTCATATTGTGGAATTTCTCCTATTATGAATATTCACTCCCCCTACAGTCAAATGTGTAAACTGTTAGTAACTCTGTATGTTAAAAGAAGGGGCTTTTCCATCATTTAAATGGATAAATCATACCTGGCTCTTCTTTTTTTTTTTATTATTTATTTTTATTTTTGTAACTATTTACTTGAGAGAATTGAATGATGGTGAAAATCAAAAAGCAACATTCCTTTCATTGCATTCAAAAAGTATTCCTATAAAGAGTAACCTTTTTCTTTACCATTTTACCCTCAAAAAGTATGAAAGCTAAATACAAAGTCTTTTTAAGGAGTAAGAAAACAAAAAGCAATCCATGTGATAATGAACTTCAGCTGTTTCCTCCTAATACAGTTTCCAGTTGTGATGGTATTCAGGCAGCACAAACCATTTTCTAGCAGTAAGAACATTTAGCTGATCGAGTTGCTGCAATTCAGAATTTTACACTCAATTTCAATTGCGGAGTCTGCAATATATGCCACAGTTAAGTTCCTTTTTAAAGAAGGATAACAGACTCAGTGCCTCTTACTTCTTGCTTATGATCTCAGAATATCCAGAAAAATACAATGATAACTACATGGAAGTCTGATGACTGCATAACTATCTTGTGGCCTTAAAGCAACTCTTCCTCATTTCTTGGCATAGAAGTTGCTGTCTGACATAGCTGCCTTATACCTCTACTCTGCCCTGGGAGATAACATGGAATTTTATTGCTTGGAAGGGCCTTCCTAGAAAAGCAAGCAGAAAATCAAATCTTTCAGAAAAGGTACAAAAAATTGGATTATGTTTTTGCCTTTTTGCCTCCAGCATCAAACAAGAATAGCTAATGCACAAGAAACTTCCTGGATCTAGAACTGTGAAGAAAAGTTTCCCCATCTTATGAAAATTCAAAGCTTCCAGACGCTTTACTGTTTGCTATCTGAGTAAATCAGTGAAAACTACAAAAATACAGTGCACACAGGCATGTTCTAGTTCTTCCCTTAGCATTCTCTCACATTCCAGCTGAGCATCCTGGCCACTTGAAGTCTGAGGTAAGTTTTTCTCAAACTTCCCACTGTGGCCTTTTAGTTTTCTATGAACAGAAAATTTTCATCTGAACAACCTGTACCTGGACAGAACATCAACTACTGACCAGTCTTAAGCAGCTGTATTGTATCTATATAAATAACCACATATATACACACATACATTCTCCCATGAAACAGCTGGGTTTGGACAAATCATCATCTCAAGTGAAACTCATTCTGTTTTACAAATCCAAAATAGTTTCCCCAACTATAGGAGGAATAATTTCCAATCTTCTATAATAAAATGTACAAGTAAAAGAAGTATGTACAAAATACTTTATTTAAAACTTTCCTTAACACTGTAGGACATATAGGCAATGTGGCCTCAACCCAATCTGTAAAAATATATGGAAGAACTTCAAATGTGACAGCTAAACTTGCACTCAACATAAAGTGCAGTAGGGGTGACAGAAAAAGTGACAGACAAATTAAAGAGCTACCTCTGTTTTAGCAATTTTTTTGTGACAGCATTTTAAAAGTTTGCTGGGCAATTACTCTGAAATGACAGTGTACTGCTGAGCAGGTAGTACATTGAGTACATAAAAGAACTTGTCAATAGCTATTTCAATAGGCACTTTCAAACCCAAAGGAGCTTCAGTATACATCATTACATCATTAAAATATTAATTTATATCAGCTTTTACAGATGTAAAATTGTTGCTGTACCTATTTTGCTAATTAACTCTGACATTTATGCTTTTGCATAAATGTTACATACTTCAGAGATGGTTAATTTCTACATGTTAGTTACTAGTCTGTGGATTGAATCAACCTGATTGTAATATCAGAACCAAAAGACTTAGTAGTCAAATAGAGTGAGCATTTGGGTCAGTGATGCACTTTCGCATTTAATTTTTCTTTCTCAATTTCTTCAGCTATCTAAGTCCACCCTTTTGGGGGCTGAAAAGAAATTATTTCCATGTAGCATTTTAAAGGCATGTGTATTTTATTGTAGCAGAAATTATGTCAAGTATGAGTGGTGATTTTTTTTCAAAAGAAAATGGTTTGCCTACAAAGCAAATACAAATATGGTCATGTAACAGAACATAGGTAATACTACTGAAGAAATATTTTGCATCTGCTTTATATTACATACCTTCTGTGTGCTTTTTTTGTACATATTTGCTCAATATTAATAATGGACCACTTTAGCAGTTTAAAGATTCTCTGCATATTTCAGTAAAAATGGAATAGGTTTTCTTTTCCTCACACATATCTGAGGTTTTCCAATAACTTTAAAGAAGTACTGTCCTAATCTTCCCAGACAAAGTGACTAGTTACATTTTTCATCACATTACTCTGGCTGATATGGTGTTAGAATAAGATGATCCAAACTTAGTTTGTATCAGAATTATTCAAGTGATTCTAACGCCTTTAGCAAAAAATATTAATCCTGGATAAACTCTGCTGATAGAGCATCAAGGCACAGATAAATAGGGGTTTTTGCTTCCATGATACAAGTTTGGATCTATTCTACTTTAGTATTGTCCAGAAATTATCAGGTGTAAGCTAACATAAGTTCGCTGTAGGAAACCAGTACTAAAACAGGTGGAGATATACAATACTACAGTATTTTGTTATATACTGAAAGGACTTATGAGCCATAAGGATCTTGAAGGATCTGCTCTGTCTCATCAACACTTTTAATATTAGCGTGTAAATGTGGGGGGAAAGTAAATGCTACCCAAGAGGACTTCTTCCAACCACCTCAAATATCTCACATTGTGCGCTTTACCCAGTCCTTCAGATGGATTTGCACTTGGTGTCATCTCATGGCTCAGGTTTGCAGGCTTGACTTTGCATTCTGCTGCTACAGAACAGAGCCAGCGAGACAGCCTACTACCAGTGACATGAATTTTCAGAAATTCTTAAACATTTCTGGTTTTAAAAAGCAACATATTGGGATAGTACTGATAGAGTAAAGCCAGTTCAGTGTTTTCTGAAATTAAAGTGCTTTTTTAAGCAACGCAATACAAACCAGTCCCTGTAATTAAAGATAGGCTATAGCTGCAGCAAGCATGCTGAAACCCACACTCAGATAATTTTCTTCATTCAGGCAGAAAACGTGGGGAAGATGTTTCCAGTGAAATTATACCCAGTCCTATAGGTGAAGTGCACAATTGAATTCTGGTGCATTGGCTGCAACGTGTTTTAAGTCCTGTAACTATAAATCTTAATCTCTGCCCTCTACCTGTTTAAAGACATTGCACTGCTGAAGAGTAGTTCACCAGGTCTCATGCACTGGTCACAAAATGTATGAAATTTTGCACCTTAAGATCCTCTTTCACATCAAAACCCAGTTTTATTCAGATACTGCAATATCTAGATTCGTGCCAGTAAGTGCAGCACTACCACAAAATAATACAACACTTTGAAGCCCAGGTTTCCATTAGATCCTGCAAACCAACATGCAGAAGCTGTGGTATTATGCTAAAATAGTAACCTTAATCTTAAAATACTTCTTAAAAACTAACTTCCAAATTCTGGAACTTTGAGCCACATAATGTCATTAGGTTTTGACCAGCAGTTATATGCACAGTTCAAACACACGTCTAAACATCTGGTCAATAGCTGTACCCTATTCAAGTATTGAAAGTCGTCCTCATTGATTTTGCAAGAAAATGACCAAAACTCACAGTACAGCAAAGAAATACCATGCTATACAGTACTTTTAAAAATAATAGAATGGTTATAAAATAATTCACAGTGAAGCATATCACTACACATAAAATGTGTATTTTGAAGATTTGTACCATCTCTTCAATCGCACTCATAGGAAGCAAAATAATGTAAAAGCAACAGTACAGAATTTAGATAATATTGACACTAAACTATGTATCAGCTACTCCATGTGTTATGAAGTAAACTTAAATCTACATTACTAAGGAAATTCAGCAGTAAGAAAACAGTTTTCCTCTGAAAAGTGTGGCAAAACTTGCAATACACATTTCTCTCACTGAATTAACTTCTCCCTAGTTACAACAGTCCAACTGGAGTGTCAAAGAATGGCTTTAGCAACACAAGAGTTCAAACTGCATTCAGGCAGAGCTCCCATCAAAATAAACAGGAATCCCTACTACAGCTCTGCTTCTTGAAAAATGCACACACATGTGCATATTGAAGGCCATGGGCCCACATGCTTAAAATTAATCCCACATAAATTTGTGGGCTCAAAGCCTAAAGAGAGAGTACAAAACAGCCTTACAGAAACAATGGCTCAGAGATTCCAAAAGGAATTGCTTACAAAAAACTTACACTAAGACTGCAATGCTTAACTCTTCTAGTCTCCTTTGAAAAATCTCTGCATTTATCCCAGCTATTTTCTGAGTGGTTCAAGCCTTCTGTGTGCCAGGAAAAAAAATTATATCCTCACTGCCTTAACTATTCATGCACTAGGATTCATGCACTATATGAAGAGTTTTGATCCAGATCAAGTTCTACACTTTATCAAATGGCATAAATGTCTAATACGATAATGCTAGACCTGTATTCATTACTGCTTTAGTCAATGGGGACATATTTGTAACAGTAAGACACTGTCACTTCCGAGGGAAAAGATAATTTTGTGACAGGTAAATTATTGCTATATCTCATTAGGAATGTTATAATTCTGTGCTAAGACATACCAATTGCAAAGTGGTAATCATCATAACAGCATCAAGATGTTGCTATATATAATCTAGAAATCAGAAGAATGTGTTCCCCTTGGGCCTGCATAGAAATTTCAGTGCAATTATCAATACTTTACAGTAATTTCTGCTAACTTTTCACCCAAAAATCAGTGGTGCAGACCGATACCAAACAACCAATGCACTCCTTTAGATGGGCAGCTCTTCAAGATCCTAAGCTTATAAATGCCAGCTGTTTCTCTAGCTCAGAATCAGCTGCATCAGAGTCATCTCATTCAGCAAGGAAGCCTGCCCAATGCTAGGGAGCAGCGATAGTTCCATCTGACCTGAAGTGATCCTGGACATCCCCTGAGAGCTTGGTTGCTCTTACATGCAATTCTCTGTCCACAAGCTCTACTGTACCAATCTTGCAGGACTGGTTGTATCTGTACTGACAAAAACAGAAATCTGAAACCTCAGATTTAGATCAGAAATACTGACAACTTTCCTCCTGTTATGCAGCTAAAATAAGCCACAAGTAATATAAATATTTCTAGTATCAGGCATTTCAAATGAAACTAAAATTTCCTGCAAAAAGGAAGCCAGCTCTTTCACTTTGATTTACTGCATAACAAAGGAACCCCTCCTGATTTACATTAGAGCATGTGAATGAAAAATTGCTATTACATACGTCAAAGTGTTACCTGATAAATTTTTTAGAATCAGAGATTACACCAAATATTTTTAATGAATGCTAAAAACAGATAAGTGAATTTAGGCCTTTAATTCAATAACAGCTAAACTTTCAAGGCTGAGGGATATATGTCACTTCTGGGGGATTCTTAACAAATCTAAATATTTCACCATGATAGGAAAATGTGACAAGAGTAATAATACATGGTATTATATACTGCTACACAACTTGGAAAAATAACATCTGCTACTGGATAGATGTGGAAAGAGTCTGCATTAGAAAACTTCCTGCTGGGTCACAAACATACATCAGTAATGATTTGTTTTCAGCACATGAAAAATTGCCATTGTCATATTCCAAAGTGAGTGTAAATCGTTTTATTATAAACTCCCTGTTGGTCCCTGTTTAACTGAGAAATCATTCCAGCTAAATTTATCTTTTCTCTGTGGCAATGCCATGTGTCGGTATCACCAAATTTTGCCTCAATAAGACCAGTATTTCTATAAAAGACAGACTGCACTCCTGATCTTAAGCAACCTTAGAATACATTAACTTAGCTTCCCCTTATTTCCTTTGGTTTGTAATCCAAGGCTCTCAGTTTCATAAAGAAAAGGCCTCATTTTTGATTCACAAGACAATCAGTCCCTATGAAATTCCATCATGCTTGACAACTAGACATGTATGCATATGAAAATATACATTTCAGAAACATTAAAAATTTATGAAAACTATCCCCTATTTACATGACTTTCTGTAGCCTCAAAAGAAAGAAATCCTGGCCCAGATTAGTAATGATAGATATACCTACTCCAGCTATCCTCCATTCACTTCATTTTCATTTGATTTTCAAGAGAACTGACCTGCTTAAATAATGCCACTTAAATGTACACAAAACCTATATGTAGCCATTTTGATTCCCCTTTTTCTAGATTTTTTGCTCTTCCATCTTATCTTTAGCATCTGATGACAACAGGGTAAGTGTCAGAGACTCAAAAAGAACAGTGAAGCAACCACTCAGACATCATACAAGCTCCAATTAGCAGGAGAAGGTGTTATTGTTGTCTCCAAGAGCTCCCTCCACCAAGGAAGGCTTTGTTGAGGATGTAATTTTTCACACTTAGTGCCATGAAATGTCAACCTGATGCAAAATCAAATACACCACAACTAATGTCTCAAACAGCTCCATTATAGCAACAAGAGCACAGCTGAGGAAATAGAATGAATCTAGGTCACCAGTAAATACTTATCTGTAAAGATTAAAAGTATTATACTTGAATTTATATGCATTGGAAATACTTTAAGTTTGACTTTCATATGTACACATCTGCCCACATTCAAAAGGAGATAGAATTGTTTAAAACAAAACATTCCTTTAATTTACTTTAATTGGCAATTACAAACAAGCAAGGCATCAGACAACCCTTCCTACCCACTAATTTAACCTCTGGGGAATAGGAATATATTTTGTATCTTACCACTCTTTGCTGAAAAGCTGGGGCAATTTCTATATTTTCTCTAAGAAAGGAGGTTGAAAAACATGATGTTACTAGAAACTGTGGGGATCCAATCTTTTCTGTATCCAGCTTCTCCATGTTCTCACTGGCCCAAGTAGCAGCCAGGTCAGTGTGATTTGCATAGACAAGCCAAGCCAAGTCAGGTGATGGGTACTGTCTCAGAAGAAAGCAGAGGACTGTATTGCTTCTCTAATTATGCTAATGAAGGGCATCCTTAAAGTATATAATTAATTCCTCTTTTATAGGGTTTTCCAGGAGGGGGTATCTAAGGAAGGGTATAGCATGTACTATTTTAAAATAAACTATTACTTACTGGATGAAAAAACACCAGTCCTTTCAAATCTATTTTTATAATAGGATTTTTCCAGTTCTTTTTCTGCACCACGTTTGGGGGTTTGTTTTTCTGTTTCTGTTTTTTTGTTTGGTTTTGGTTTTGGGGGGTTTTGAATATCTGGAGAAAGTAGAAGCCACAAGTGGTGAAAAAAATGATAGTTTACTTCCAGTGACTGGGAGATCTTCCAAATTAGGAAGAGAGTATGTCAATTATATTTCTGCAGTATGCAGAAATTAAAGCATTTATCTGAAAAGCAGCTGCTAGAATATGGCTTTGACTCAGCTTAAACTGAGTAAGGGTTATTTCCTTTGAGAGGAAAGAGGACCTGAGTTTGCCACTGCCCTTCTGCCTTGGTGCTGTTTTTCCATTCAAAAGCACAGGATGGAGAAGCAAGAGAGTTCCTGGAGTACACTGCTGCTCCCCACTGGCAGCTGGTAGGTCCCAGCTAGTCCAGCTGGGGCTAATTTAAGAAGTCACAGGTGCAGCAATAATCTAACAGCAGGAACTAAGTCGTTGTGGTGACACTTTAGGGTATAGAACTGCAGCCACAGACTGAGATCTGTCTCGGGTATGAACTTATATCAGACTTGGTAAAACAGTTACAGTAAATCTTCAGCAGGGACCTCAGAAGTTGGAGAGGAAAAGAAAATTTAGCTGTACTCTGAGTTTTGGACATATGTGGTGTACTGTGTTATTCTAGAGATCCCCTAGTCTAAAATGAGGTAAAAATTAAGAATATTTGTTACAAAAAGCAGTGACTTTGGCTGCTACTAGCTTTCTTTCCTGTTGGGAAAGGCAGTTTGTGAAATATCATTAGATAGTTTCTTGTAGCTGCATGATATCTGTTTATTAAAACCCACTGATGTAACTAGGAAGCAAAACATTACATTTTGCATTACATTACAACATGCCAACAAAACTATTGCTAGAGAAAAGCACATATCATCCCAGTTATTATCTTCACAAGGGTGTGTTCCAGAGAGACTTATGTTGGACCAGTGAATAATTTTTGGGTTTTCTATTAAAAAAATTACTGTTTCGTGATATTCAAGTGTAACTTTAACCTTCCTTTTGGACAGGCATCTAACAATGAAAAAAGAGATTATGCATTGGAATATAAGAGCCTTAAAGAAAAAACCCAATTTTTTTATTAATCCAAGTCAAGAGCAATAACTAGGCATACAAGAAATGCATCCAAAATGTGATAGGCTTAGTGGTAGGATCTCATACCAAAGCTACCAAAACCAAAAAATCTCTTAATGAAGTACAAGTGTATAACTCGGAGAGAAAAATTAAGGAAGTGTTCATCTTGTGAGAAAAGAAGCACAGAGATCCCATTAAAGGAGATTTTGGATATGGAGAACAAAAGCTACGAAACCACTGCAGATAAAATGGGAATTAAAAAGCAGCCACACACATTTGATTTCTGAAAACTTTTGAAAAGGCAGCAGTTGAGAAAAACAAAGAGCAAGAAATCAAAACAAAGCTTATTTTCTGATATTTCCCTGCCAAGACCAAAAAAATACAGATGGGGGGAGGGAAAAGCATTATCTAAGGATGATGTGAACACACTAATTGGCAGGCTGAAGAGTGAGTAACTGAAGGGACTTACAAGGTGAACAGCATTCCAAGTGCTGGGAGAAATTACTTGTACATTAATCATTCACCATCTGGAAAAGAATTAGAACGCCTACCCACTCCTCAATGACCATAATTTCTGGGGTTTATTGTGGTGAGAATATTACTTAAATAAAAATATGAAAAAGTTAAAATTATTTTGTTTCACAATACATTTCATTGCTATAATTTTTCTACTAACATGAAGTGCTAAACAGAAGTCCTTTTATACCAAACTCGCTTGTTCTATTTCAAAATTCAGCTAGTCAATCAATTTATTTCTATCTGTAGACTTTAGGAAGCATGTTTTGAATGAAAAATATCCTTTTTAAGGCTGCCTTTTTCCCGTCTCCAATTTCTTTAATTCTAGCTGTTTGTTACAGCACAGCCGTAGTGCACTACAAACGTGGGGGGATGGGGGGGAGGGAGGGCTTTGGAAAGGGCATCTGGTTCAAGGTTAAGATGAGATAAAGCCATAACTTGCTTTAGACTTATCTATGTCTCATCTCAGCTATGCGATATGACCCTCTCCTCTTGCTGAGCTGCACTATCTGACGCTGATACTGTGTACCAGCTGACAGACTTCTTGAGCTTTATTCTTGCCACCATGATTTCAAAAGATGGCTACAATGAAGTATGGACAAGTATTTAGCAGACTGAAGGAAATTTGGAAATAAATTTTATAGTAATGTGTCTCACAACCATTAGTCAGCTAAACCTACATCTTGGAATAAAATATTCACAATTATTGTCAGTGAAATTAAGGTTTCATTAATTTCCAGTTCATTCTTAACTGTGTCTTGCTATTTTATGTTAATTCAGACTATTGTAAACATACTCAGCTGTTTGAAGTACCCAATGGAACATTTTCAAAAGTAACTAATTAGAGAAACAACAGGAGCATAAGTTAAATTAGAAATAATCTGCAGCAGAAAACTACTTCAGGGTCTTTATTCTAGGGAGCCAAACACTGTCTTAAGCACAGGAAATGGCTAGAAAATTCAGAGCAGGTTTTGAGGAGGCTTCAGCTGAATTCTGGAAGTACTAGGTAGTAATATTACCCAAGTCAGCAAATATCAAGACTGCAAAAGCCATTATGTTGATTCTAGAATACTTTTGTTTTCCTGCATTACAGAAGCAACTAACAATTCTCTGCCATTAAAGACTGGTCAGAGCTTTAAGCTTCAGGTGAAGTTGAGTCCGGAGATGCTCAGATCTGGTTTTATGCTTCAGTGACCACTGAGTCTCAGTAAAGTAAGTTTAAGCTTGGATTTTGATCCTGTTTTGCTCTTGTACCATAACAATTAAAAGACATAGTTGTCTTCTGTCTCCCATCAACCATTCTAAAATGTCTTCTTAAAAGAACATGTTTATTTATGAGAACAGCTTCAAACAATTTAATTTTTGTGTTCAGAACAAAGGACACTGCATTTACAAGTACATTCCACTTACTTGCTTCTGCATCATCCATACCTGACATACTTTGTCAGAGATTGATTTGTCTGATTTAGAAATCTTAAATTTATAGCAGATAACCATGGGCCCAGAAATACCATAACTGTAAAATATTTGCTTCTGATTTGTTTTATTAAATTTCTATTATTAAGCCTTATTAAAGAACAACTGGACATTCATTACAAATGTTATGCAATAGCAAAATGTATAGGTTTGGTTACTCCACTAAGTTTTTGATAGCAAAACTAAATTTTCCTGAAACAAGACTGAAAATCATTTACGGACTATCCCCTGCTCTGTTTTCCATTTAGCACCTAAATATTCAAGGCAAACCAAAGCTTAACTCCACATATTATGAAAAACTACCATTTAAAATTTATTTATGTTTAAAATGACCTATAAAAATTTTCTTCTAAACCTCAGTTGAGGTATCAGTTGCTTAAATATATTCATCACTTTTAGCAGAATCCTATCATCTCTCCTCTTCCTATTTAATTAAGAATTACTTTCGCCAGCCACAGGAGAATCAGAGGAGCTTTCGAGTTATTCAGAAAGTGGTAAAATAACATGCAAATACAGCAGCTGACAACATAAGCAGGGTCAGTATTAGGACAAACTGGCCAAAAAGAGCAGCTTTTGGCATAATTTTAATCAGTCCTTGGGTACATGAAATGTCATGGAGTTTCATATGAAATGAAATGATCCCTTTCTCTTAGCTTATTTTTGTTCCAACTAATCCTCTAACTCTTTATTAAACATTATCTTTACCATCTGCTCTGGGTGAATGTTCAACACCTTGCAGAAGAACTCTGGGCTGATTGGTTTTTATGGGCAACATGATCTGAGTTTTATGCACATACTTAGGATTATGTCAAGGACAAAGAGGATGAATAATCCATTAACTATAATAAGCAGGAACCCATATCAGTGCAGCTAGAACATGTGTTATGTTTCAAAAGCAAAGGATGAATTAGAGATATGTGGATCATAAAATGCCCATAACCCAGGACCCTCTCTATACCAGGACATCATTTCCATACATACACACTTCACTAAACAGCATTCCTGAAAGTGATGTTTCATTCTTGATGAATCAGACTTTATAGTGCTGAAATGGCATTTCCAGACCTACAACATGCAAAGAAATAGCTCTGCTGAATTGGGCATTTCCTCTAAGATGGAACAGATGGTAGCAAAATATCTGCACAGTGCATAGGTCTTTCAACCACATCTATATGGTCAATAATAGAACTTTACTCTATTTTCATACTTTCAGTAAGCCTCTAAAATAAATCATCAAGGAACTGCTGCTGTTTAAAGTCACAATTTAAAAACTGACACTTAAAAAATTAATTGTCAAAATTTAGTCAAATGTTGCTATCAATTAGATCCAGTTATTGCTTCCACTCTTTGATGACCAAAAACACCAAAATAACATTATAACTATTAATTATGATAAGTGTAATGTGTATCAGCCCACCAAGACTGCATTTGCCGCAAAATACATAATTTTAAGAGTTTGGTTCCTTGCTTGCAATAGTTCAGGTAATTACTCACCTTTTTCACCTTTCCAAACCTTCTGCAATAATTTGTCTTCCTCTGGCAACCTTTCAGACCAAAGCATTTACCTTCTTTTCCACTATAAAGGTTTATGATCCCAAAATGAACAACAATTACGATGATATTTGATAACAGTATATTCACAACAGAAAATATCTGGACAATAAGTCTTTACTCATCTCCTTTGATGCAGAAGGTTTGCACCATATATCCTTGTCGTGTGCCCTAAGGTGTAATCACTGACTACTCTTCTAAACATTTTCAGCCACTTGTTGAGAATGATTTGACTCACAGTGAGCAGTGTACTCCACTGCTGTATCATTCCATATACGAAGGGAAGGATCAAGGTTCTCCACTGGTATAAGTCACCTGGATGGTGTTGATTTCAACAGAACTGTGTTGATTTAAGTCAATGGTGTGATCTGTACACTTTTAGAGTCAGTGAAACAGTAAGGACTCTGAGAGAGGTAGTGATTTCCAGCTACCAGATATGCTGCTAAAGACAATGAGAATTGTCCAGCTGAGAGCTTTGGCTGGCAACAGAAGGCTGTATTACATGCCAGTATTCAAACCTCAGTAGTACACGAGCTTTGGCTGACCAGGGACCTGGACTTCTTTACCTGTTCCTGTAGTACACACTAGGGGCAAAACAAGCTTAGAAGCAAATCACAGAAACCATGCACCATGCTCCAGACCACTGCCCTCATAGCTCACTGGATTAAAGGGAGATCAGATTAGACCCGAGATCACTTTTTGATGGGGACCTGCTCAAGTTGTTTACCCAAATCTAAATCTCAAGTGTGCTAAGCAACAGATAAAAAGCAACACAATAATTGCATAGCTCAGGTGCTTGGTAAACTTACTTTCCTACACTTCGAGACTAGTGACTGGCTTAGAAACAAAATCTACTAAAAAAACAATACAGCTGAAAGAACCCAAAATAGCATTATACTAAGCTACAAACAACAACCTAGTATCTTCCTCCCCAATTCCTTTAGCCATGGGCAGCATTCAGTGATAGTCATAGGTGGGCAAGGAAGGATCCAGTATGATTATGTCACAGAATTTCCCATATAAATAATTAGCTGCTTAGCACACACCCAAGAGTTCTTTCCAGACTAACAAGTCTTTGTGAATCCCCCAGTTCAGAATACAAACTTCATTACTAAATGAAAGAATAAACATACACATAATATTCATAAAAATCTCATCTAAGATAGGATATTATCATTCTTAAATAGACAGAAAAATGGCTTCCAAACACTCGAGTTTAGCCAGAGGTCTGGGCCACTCAGCAGAAGACATCTCTATTAGCTCCCATCCTAAACACTGAATTTCAAAGACTCTTTAAAAGTACAGAAGGGAGTAACTTTTTTACTGCTAATGCTTTCATTAGACCTCTTTTTATGAAGGTAAAATAAAGTTATTTTCCAGTGCCAATTTTCAACTCAATGGCAATTTTAAAACAAAAGATAAATGTAGTGAGATTAATCGAGAAAGTGTCTCTCCCCTCCCTAAATCTTATTACATACATACATGCATGATTTAGCTGAGGTAGAAGGACAGTGGGAGATGAAGAAAAATCTTCTCTAAAATAACTTTGAAAGTATAAAAAAAGGAAAGCAAAAGAGTTATGTAAAGTGTTAGAGGGTAATAAAGATTTTATATATATCTTAACTGTTAGCATGAGTAATACACAAAATGGATTTGTTTTAGGTTACCAGCTTTTATCCAGATTATCCAGACTATCAGCATCTGGTTTAAGTCCCCAATGTAACCATCTGTAGTAATGTCACATGAAGGATTAGCCTTATCTGACATTTGTAATGAATATATGGATGGAAGAAGAGGAAGGAGTGTGACATAGACTACAATTGTTAAACCTTAAAATCAGGTGAAACCACATCTTTATTTGCTGATTCTAACCATGGGTTTTTTTTACTTTTCAAACATCAGCATATGTGTTAAAAAATAACACATCCTCATTGACTTTTTAAAGAAAGGCAGGCAAACTGAGAAAAAATATTTTTATATTTGACCTTTTAAACATAATTAGAACATTAAATTTAAAAAACCTACTTCACCATATTCAGTTATGACAGATGGGTATGATCACAAAAACATCAAAGGCAGGCTTATCCTAATCCTGTAAAGTGGTAAGTGCCTCCTGAAAGGTCCTGAGTGCCTTCTAATCCTACTGAGGATAGGCTGCAAGTGCATCAAGAGGTAATGGGAGCAAGTAACAGAGGTAATATTGGGCTTTCCTGGCCACATGAGGAACAGTTTGTATTAAAAAGATCTGATACATTAGGAAATAACCTGATTTATCTAAACACAGAAGATGTGTGTTTATTCTCCACTCTCTGTAAGTTAGTCCCACATCATGCAGCCCTAATTCAGAAAACCTGGCTTCTCTTCCAGGTTTTGTTATTTGCATAAAATTGCACAGTGTCCCAGGTCAATATATTTACCCCTTGGCATCAGTGTCTTCTTTCCACAAATGGTGAAACTGAAGTGACTTCTCAACAGATCGTGAAGTTGTGCAAAATTGACAAGACATAAGAATCTATAATCATTATTAGTTTTAATGCATCAGAATGTATGATGAAAAAGCTGGGGTTTAAAACAGAAAGAAAAACTCAAATCCTAAAAAATGTTTTGATTTGAGGGTTTCCCCTTTGGGTACAATCAAATATTTAGGATAGGAGAAAAGGAGGATAAAGGACTCTATCAACCTAAGGCAGGTACACCTTTGGAAGAACAGCTGAGTTGGAATGACTGCTGATCAGGTCAAGTTCAACAAGAAGAGTCCTTTTATTCAAAAATGGCCAGGTGAAAGGTCTCAGTGAAGATCAGGCTCTGTGTTTTGAGGCTAGGAGAACACAGTAGTGCAGTGGAGTGTAGCAGCTAAACAAACAAGGTATATTGTGACAATGCCAACCACTCCTCCCCAGTTAAAACAAACTTGGTAAGTCATACTGCAGAAGTACCTTGTGCAAAGTCACAGATGGTATCTAGTGCAGCCTGAGAACAAAACCTCAGCCAGTTTTATCTCATTGCAGTGAAACTCTAGAATGTTCCCACTGGTCCTACAAGACATGGATATCTTATTTCCTTTGGTGAAACGGCCACAATTAATAGCTGATATTAAAATAAGGCTTCTTCATATGTGTATTATTGGATGTCACATATCCATGAAGCTCAAGCTTGGAGTTTTTTTTCAGATACCTGTTACCAGGCAAAGTGTCACTAATGCCTACATTTTATAAATTTGCATGAGACATTTTTATAACACATGCTGTATGGGCACCATTGCCCAATAATGCATGCAATTACTTTGTTGTTGCTGTTGTTGCAGAGGGCCAAGCTCTAACAAATTAAATTTAGAGAAGGGAAATAGGCTTATATGCAAATGGAATTAAATGCTGACACAAGGATAAAACAGCCCTGGATTTAGACAGGGCTCTCCCCTCGACTTTTTAACCGATCATTAGATTTAAATTGAACAGACAGATTCATCTTTGATTTAACTCCACTGTAATCAATGGAACTGCAGCAGAGATGAACCCGAAGCAATATGTTTTTGACAGGTTTTATGCAGTGGCTATCCAGAATGAAGTAGATGAAACAGATTATTTTTTTTGCTTATAATTTATGAAATTATTTCACCATTCCCAAATCCCTACATCAAGGAAATTAGTTGGTGTATAAAAAAGGATAAAGTAGGCAGTTGCATGCCAAATACCAACTGCTGACCACAGGCTCTGTACCCAAATACGCAAAAACAAATATTTATCTGACTTACCTGTGATCCAGAACAAGTTCCCTAATGGTGTCAGTGCAGCTGGATTATTGCATGGTTTCTCTTCAATGTCACTTGAGCTGCATAAAAAGAATGGAGTACATTTACTACCTCTATAATATTAGTATAACATATAAATAGTGGCTGAACTTAGAAAATTATGTTCTTTGGTGACCTATAGAAGTCCTAGGAGGAATAATGATTGTTGATCTGATCCTTGCATTATACAAGAAATGCATTTCAGTAGACTTTTAGAACATTGCATTTTGTGCCTTTGTTACATGACTGCTCCTAGCCATTGCTTCCTCCCTTCTCTGTCTCCACTGGCACATCTTGTGGGAAGAATAAATTGTTTATCAAAATACTTATTAAATTAATGTAGGACCAAAGGACTTTGACAACATGCATTCTATATGGAGCTAATGAGAACTAGGGATTATTTCTGGTACCAATCTGACAGACCCTGATTTTTTTTAGCACCTTGTTTATGAGCATCAGTGCCTCTTCATTTTTCTCTCTCTTCCTAGTTTTCCATTGCTTCTTTTCAGTTGACAGCTCATTACTTATTCATTTATTCATGGTCTCATTTTTTTTTTTGGTTTTGAGGATTCTTTATTCAATGGTAAGTTCAGAGGTACAACAGTTTGTTATTCCACACAGTCACTTCTCTATACTAAAGCCACCAAATGATACAGAGAACTTCTGTATGGGTGTGTACCTTTACCCTTTTTGTGTCACAGTTTCCACTCTTACGTTGTTTTTTCCCACAAAAAGTTTTAGCTTCTTTTTCACTGTATATGTACATGTAATGCTATTTTTGGTAACTCCTAATGGTTAACCAACTATACATGAAGAAAGCATAAGAGATTTCCTGCTGGCTCCTATGGCATGGTCACCATCAGCCAGAGTTTGCAGATGATCTTCTTGAAATATTAGAATAGGACAGTGCTTTTTACTTGGAGGTCCAGAATAGATCACTAAGGTAAGTGTTTTGTCAAAAAGTAAGTCCATGCATCAAACATTCATTAACTGCTGCAGCAGAGATATCCTCAGCTGGCAGAGCAGCCTTGGGACTACAGGTACTCTAGGGAAAGACAGCAAAGCAGACAAATTTCAAAAAGCAAAAATAATTTCAAAGCAAACTCAATTCAGATCAAACAGCCCTAGAGAAACACGTATTTCCTTTGTACATCTTGTCTTACCTACATAAAAACAAGGGGTAGGAATCTAACAAGGCCTAGCATTGAACTTACATTGGGGCGATTGCTGATCCTTGTTTACATTGCCTGTTCTGTAGCAAATCAGTAGGGAGACAGCAAAACAGTGCTTATCAGCACTATTATACTAAACAAAAGTGCTTGAATCAGGTCTAAAGCACATACAAACTTCTCTTCCTTTCCTCAAATACATGTACTTCCTCCAAAAGCACAAAACAGGTATTTGTTACAATTGCATTTTGCTCACTACAGATTTTTGAAAGTATAATCAGAAATTCTTTGGCAACATGCAGTCCTGTGAAAAAAGTACAACAGAGAGAATTACTGTGGCATCATGTATTTTAATGCAAAACTAGTTCCAAAAAAAAAGGTATGAAGATAAAAGTTAATAAAAAGTGTAGAAAGCAACTGCTTTTATAATACACATCCAGCTTTAAAGAGAAAGAAAAGATACTACCTTTGCAAGTATGTCACTGTATAACTTATATATATATATATTTCATTTCAGCTACTAATAGTTTCCAGAACATAAAGCATGGAAGTCTGAGTACTCCCTTTTTTCAAGCAGTAAAGGTCTCAAGTTTTTACCCCATTCATATTTGTTACCATATTCCAATCATTTATATTTCATTGACTTCAAAACACAGAAAATGGTCCATCAAAATAATGCATTTCATAGATGTTAGAAAGTGTATTAGAATCCTTCTACATTTTTCACCACGGAAACTACAGTAATTTTTAAGTAATAAAACTCCATGCATACTTTCTGGAGTTCTCATTCTAAATATTTCATTCCATTCAGTGACTCAGTATTATCTGGTAGTACAACACTCAACATCATTCATTCTTCTTACGTGAAAAAAAGCAGAGTTAGAGATAGTAACTGATACTTGCATGACTTCAGGAATCTAAGCAAAACTAAGATACTGGATGTCCATTAAGAAATCAAATCGGGATTCAACTGCCCCTTTAAATACTACTAATATTAGTAAGAAAGTTTTCAACTCAAATGTTATAAGCATGATTTCTTTCCCTAATCTTTCAACAGATGAAATAAAAAGCATTTTCAGAAGAGACACATGCATCAAATCCAATATCTGGGAAAAAACTTGCTGGATTACTATCGGCCTCTTAGAGTAACGTTAACTGCTTGCCTTCAAACTTCAAAGTAAGCGGTCTATTAATTTTTAGCTCTTTCTTTTACTCCAGCTTTGAATTTCTTCTTTTTGCCTGCCAAAATACCTGAATTGATCTATGGTTGCAAAAATATGCTTCTCCATGTGTTTCTTGTGTCTGCAAAAAATCCGTTCCAAAACCAGTTAGAGAATTCAAACTGAAGGGGGGCTGTCCATAAAATCAGTCAATCAATTAATTCATGAACATACTATAGGGTTTTATGCTGAAATAATAAATACAAGAAACTTAATTTAGTACTCTTTAAAACGCTTTTGAGCTTTGCGGGTGCCCGGCTGCTGCGCAGGGACGGCTCTCTGTGTCCTGGAGCCCCCGCCGGGCTGTTTGTGCACACCCTGCGAGCGCCAGGGCGGCTGCCTCTGCCTGGCACCGCCAGCGCAAGAGCCGCCTCAGCCACAGCTGGGGAAGAGCCGGCTAAACCTCAGCTGCGGGAAGAGCTGGCTCAGTCGCAGTTGCGGGAATGCCGGCTAAACCACAGCTGTCAACGGTGCGCAGCTCTCGCACGGACATTAACATCTACTAGAAACACTCCCGCTTCATTTTTCTCCAATGCTTGAAGTTTATGAGTCTTTTATCCAAACTAAACGATGTTCCTAAAGATAGTTTCATATTCCTTTGGGAAGAAAGTAATAAAATGGAGAGTTGGATAAGAGTCTTTTATGCAAAACAAAACAAAATATTCAAAATGTGCAACTGTGTAATCATCATAGATATCTATTATGGAATTAAAAAATGGGTTCATTTTGAGAAACTTCCCCATTCATGGGAAAGCACCCACAACAGAGAGAGAAAGAACAAATGCAAGTAAAAGGAATCAACCAAACACAGAATCTGAGAGAACTTAGCATTTTATCACCCCTAATATGATTGAATATCCATCTTGCAAATACACAGTGGGGAAAAAAATTAGTAACAATTTCAGATCAAATTAAAATGAACCATTGGATGGCACTGAACTGTGAAACAGGAGAATTTGGATTCTTCTTGCAGAATTGTGTCTGACTTGTTACGGAATCTCATTTGCTATCCTGTCTGCCTCAGTATCCTCCATTCCCTTTCTCAGCTCTGGTGAGCTACAGAAGTTACGGACCAGTTCTCACAGTGGACACATCTATGCTAAAATCAGAAGAGTGACAGAGGGGGTTGAATGAAAACATTCCCAGACTAGCTCTACTCTCACTGGCCTCCTTAACAGACTTCAGTTATCCCAATAAGTATCCATGATGTCTGTCAGATTTGCATCCTGTACTGTAGTCCATGCTTCCTGTCAAAGTTCCTTGATAAAGTTTCTTTCAGCTATGCCTACCAGTCCTTCACTCCCACCACTTACATACAGTGTGCAATGGTAATTTTTTCAATAGGTGACACCTTGATCCCAATGGGCTCTCTTAAGCACTACTTTATAATACATAAAACTAGGTGCTGCTGAAATACAAGCAACTTTCTTGCAATGATGACTTGTTGCTGGACTAGCCCTGCTTTTCACCCAGTTTGCTTCTAAAAAGCACATCCTGCAAGTCTGGGCGATTCATGCCTCCTCTGCCTGGAGCATAGATACCTGCAGTTGGTGCACTGAGCAGTCCCAGCCAGTGCGAGCCCTCTGCACCATGCCCTGCAGCCAGACACCCCCAAAATGCACCAGGGAACAGATGCATCACATCTTCCTGCAAGCACTGCAACGGCCACTGCATGGGTGGTTGCTTAATGCCAACAGTATGAGGCATATTTTCTGTGCTGAAGGAAATTGCATCTTTCAGGAATTGCATCAGGCTCTGGCAAAAAAATAAAACAACTAGGGAGAACATATTTCAATATGAGTGAGCTAATTATAATTTTGGCTCCTAAAGCTTTTTAACAGCCAACATATAAAGTCCAGCTGGCATGTCCTTCCGCCTGCCTGAAGGAAATAATCCCAATTTATAGCATGATCAAAAAATACTGTTTTTATATTTTTGGAGTTTTTTTAAGTCACTGCCAATACATCAGCCTATGGAAAAGCCTCAGATTGCTTTCCAAGTGATGGAATGCCAGGAAGAAAACGTTTCAATGTATACACATTTTACTGCCTCTACATTGGTTTAAAAAGCACACGAGATTGCCTGGCTGGAACTAAGGGGAAAAGAAGTATCAGTTAAGTAAGGAATTTGAGAATCACATAGCCCTGTGCAAGTAGGGGCCATTGTTAATTTTCAGATTGTCGTAAAGCCATTGGTGAATTTGAGACAGTTTAAAAACCAGTTACAATAAAAGAAAGAGGGATTTGGCAATCTGCTGAAATGAAATCCAGCCCACAGAAACAAAATCTTGCAAGAACCTAGCACCAAAGTATGCTGTGAGAATAAAAAATATATAAGCAAGTGCACAGGTATGGTCTTTTAAAGACCAATGTTATTTGGTATGAAGGCAGAGGGTGTTGCACAGCTCTGAACACAGGTTTGCTATATATCAGGCTCTTACTTCTTTCAGCTAATTGTACTCTGAAAACTTTGAAACTACCAGAGATGTACAGGGAAGCAGCTGTATTGATTTTCACTCACTATACCTGTAGTAATAAATCAATCAATATCTCTCAGAAAAATACTATAGCACTGCTTGCCCTGAAACAGCATTTTGAGTATGCACCTGCAAAGGCAGATAAGTTTTTCAACATCTCATAATAAAAACACTGCACCACAAAAGTCGTTTACAATGATCAAAACAGCATTTATATGTCTATTTTTAAGTGATGTTTCTTTAGCAATATAATTATGATTTTGATTACTTATGTATCAACGTAAACTAAACGAAACATATTCTAGGTTGTATTGAAAAAAAAATAAGTGACCAAATCTACAAAATTTATTAAAATGCACAACTTTTATAAGATCAACAACATAGATTTCAGCGTGACTCTTTTTGTATGTAACAAATTTGTGTAGTAACCCTAAATGAATTAACGCCCAGGAATGTGAACCTGATTAGTAACCTTGCAAACCAAGGATAAGGAACCATACTCATCAACTGATAAGTCACCCTGTGGGATCTGTAGCACATGACAGCAGTTTAAAATGTAACATTTACTCAGGTTTTGAGACTGGAAGTTGAATAGGATACACCTCTTGCATTCTATGGTGCATTGTGACTTGAATGCAATTTTCTATGCCATACTCATCCACTCTACATTTGCATGTTCAGGTATTCAAATTAATTCACTCTAAGTCAATGCTTGTCCAAGCCATCCTGTCTAACAGCAGAATCTAGATGGAGGACTTTAGGTGTCTGAAGAAACAGCCAATTTCAGCAATTCTCTCCAGGTGCAGAAATTCTTTCAGCAGTTTAACAATGTGCAACCTCTTAAAGGATGGTTTGGATGGAAATGAAGCCAGAATTGAAACCTGCCTCCACACTTTGCCTGCTACTTCAGCCTTTAGCCTTTATAACACCAAACCCTTCAACTGCTCCTGGTGCCTCTCCTCCACATGCATTACCTTATTACACTATAAAGGATGTAGTTTGAAGTACCATTACTTTATGACTTCCTAGTTCAGTCTGACAATTGTCCAGCACTCATCAGTCTACCAGTACTAATAGTTATTTACCAGCAACTACATCCAGAACCCTGAGTTTCTCTCAGGATCCCTGAGGATTTTCCTGTCTTACCAGTTAAATACAGATTTCCACAGATCTTTATACCTTGTCTATCTGGGTATCTTAACTACAAGTCCTTCAGAGGTAACATTTGGGTTGTATGAGCTCCTGAGCAGAGGATGCCAGTCCTCAGGTCTGGGGCTGCAGGGATTGCCAGGATCCATGTTTTGAGGCTGGGGCAGGTGAGGAAATGTCCTTGCTTGCAGCAGTGAGCTCACATCATATCTGGTGAAGACAGCACTCATCATCCTGGACTGTAGTAACACTACAATCAGTAGATTGAGGGAGAAGAAACTCGTAACTTGTTAGACCACATCTGTAGTAGTGTATTTGTGGTTGGGATTTCTACCACTCAAAAGACACAGGTAAATTGGTGTGCCACCAACACTGTCAGGGACAGAATATATATATATGTATCTCCAGAAAATATGTATACATCCAGAATATATATATATGTGTGTGTGCACGTGTGTGTATATGTGCGTGTGATTTCTCATTTTTATATATACATATACAAAGCTAGAATACACACACATACACATATATATAAACATAAGAATTTCTTGACTCACAGTTGTCTGTGTGCTAGAAAAACATCTAGGTGATATACTTGATGTATATTTTCACACATATATATAAACATAAGAATTTCTTGACTCACAGTTGTCTGTGTGCTAGAAAAACATCTAGGTGATATACTTGATGTATATTTTCACATCTTTCCCATTTTATTTAGCTACTTTTAGGAACAGGATATTGGGCTGGACAAACCTTTAATATAATTCAATATAAAAGTTTTTATAAAGATTATTTTCAATGGTTCCAGTAACATGTTAAGTTTACTATCCCAAATATCCACAAAGCATAATTGAAAAGAACCCAAATAATTTAGTGGGAGTTGGATTAGCTCCTGTTTTCCATAAAGGAAGTATGAGGTTCAGGAGAGTGGAAGACAAGATCAGCCACAAGAGAATCAATCTGCAGCCATGGTCGACAAAAGTTTGAGAACTACCAAATCACTAAGTACTCAAAATTGTGTGCAAAATATGAATAAAATATTGATTTCATTAAAAATGTTAAGGACTACTTAATTCAAAAACATTTTATATGTTTGCATATTTATTTCCAAATTTGCATATCTGTTTGCATATATCTTGTAAAGCTGAATGTTAATTATACTTTAAAATCATGTATAAATTGTAACCAAGAATGTTGTATGAAATTTCGAAATAAGAGACATGCTCAAGTACCATTAATTATAAACTGCCATTTAAAGCACACTGAAGCAGACCTCATATTGAAAAAATATTGAACCCTTGACAAATAAAAAAGGCAGCAAGAGTTATTAACTGGTCTAGCTGATTAAATGGTGTCTCCTAAAAGTATAGCATAGATTTTTTTTTCCCCTCTTTCTCCCTCCAGACCTTTCTCCCTCCTGGGTTACTTTTACTTAGAAGTGACACATGACGATTTGCTGGCCAAGGTAAAACTGCTACAAAGATCTCATGATTCACTGGTTTATAGCTTCTGTTTAGACCAATTCTCTTTTTGAATTTTTATTCAGGTAGAATTGATAGTAATATAAAATAATAGTCAAAACCTCATGGGTTACTTTATTGGACTAATGTCAAATGAACTGAGTTGAAGTGATTTTCTAATTAGATATGTGAAACGATTCTGAATAATTTAAAAAGCAAGGTCAGATCTCAAGCAGCTTCCAAAAACCTAGACTTGCTAAATATAAAAGACATGATGATCTGACTATCACTTAAAGTGACAGATGGAGACAGTCAAATCTCTAATAGTTCTAGATATAAATCTAAGGTCAGCTATCCCAATAATCATTAAGAACCCGGAGTTTCCTAAAAAACAGTTCCTTAAGAATATTGCAAAAGTATTATTTGCTCTTGTAATTTTGCAAGATGTGTAGAAGATCCATTAATAGTTAAAGAAAATAATTCAAACATAAGAGGTTGCATAGGGAAGGCTCCACAAGTTTATTAGTGCAAATCAGTGTTGCTGCCCTTAAAACTTACCTATCTCTGCAACAAGCTGTTCCCTTAAGCAAGGACAGCAGAAAGGTAAAAGTCCACAACTCTCTCTAGTATCTTAATTTACATGAACAATGAAGTTGAATTTGCATTAATCCATCAGGCTGAAAAGTATATAAGCAGAGATGCAAACTCACCTATCTTTTTGTGCTAGCTTTGCCTCAGGGGTGGTAACATCAGCACAGGGAGACGACTGACAGCTAGGGGCAGTGAAGTGTCAAACTTCTGCATGTTTTATACAAATGGAACCATGTCCATCAGCTCTAGTGATGTTGAACTACAGATTGAATTTGGCCTGCATAGGTCTGGCCTAACATTGGCACATTATCAGCCATTTATACTCCTTGGTCAAGCAAGGGAACTTTCTCCAAATCTATGGAAGCCTCTTTGCCTGATCTGTATTTCCCACTAGAAATATAGACTACAGCAAGAGGGGGAGACAAGAGATGCACTATGGAAATATAGTTCTGTGGTTATCTCTAGGTTAAAGTGTGATTACAGGAAAATAGCCAAAGAGCAGCCACCTCAGAGACATAAACCTCTCATTTAATCCTGTCTTCTGAGAGACACCTATTCTGCCTGCACATTCTTTCTTCTTCAGCCCACACTTGAGACTAAGAAGCGGTTCCATTAGAGGACATGCACACTCTAGCACAGAGGCCTACTGTTAACATCTCTTCCACCATGCAGACACTCACACTTGCAGAGCTGAGTTGGACTTGCACTTTTTAATAGTGCAAGTCCAACTATTGCAAATTTTAATAGTTGTAGATTCATAGTATACCATATCAGTGGTAAAAAATCATGGCAAAATTTCTTGCTCTCTGCAGGAAAATAATGTGAAACTCATGAGTTCTGACTTCATTTTTCAAGACTTCCTAATTTTTTTCTATTTTTCTTTCCCTTTTCACAAAACAGTCTGCAAAGGAAATAAATGCTGCAATTCCTGTGACCCTTCACAAAATCCTGTGACCCTTCATAAAATCACGTCATTACTTCCAACACTAACTGATTGTCAGCCTTGGTTCTTTCTCCTGTATCAGCGTAGAACTTAGAGAACTTAGTTTTAAAGTAACAACCAGCACAGCTGTATAGAGCACAGAACTTCCCCAATGGCCAAAAATGGAATGAAAAAGTTACCAGCAGTCATTTGATGCTTTTCTTCCACTGCCCATGTCCTTCACCTACAATCATGGAACATTTATTTTGAAAAGGGGGGAAGAAAAAAAGAAAAAAGGGGGAAGAAAAGAAACTAAGACATTTCTACAGCTGTAATTTTCCGTTCTAATGAGGATCTATAGTGAATGAATTACTTAAGCACTAGACAAGCACCAAATAGTTCTCCCTCCTGATTGATTACACTCTAATGGCAACAAAACCTCATGGTTGAGGCACTAATGAGTATTAGATAACCCATCTGTTTGTAATAGGAGCATGCTGTAGTGCCTATAACAGAAGGACATTGTATTGATATTTTGTTACAGAAGGGTCTAGAACTAGATTTTTTTTAAGAATTGGGATCCAAACAAAGATCTTTATAGTAAAAAATGTCAATTGCAGGGATAGGACAAAATCCTGACTCAGTGTTATGCACTCAAATTTGTATGACTGTAAGTATTTAAGTATTGTCAATTTCTTTTGCTGAGCTTTCATGAGTAAAGTTATCTATTCAGCTAAATGCGGAAGTAATTTGGCAGTATGATTTAAACACATGCTAAACTAACACAGCTTAAACTTTAATTTCCTGTGTTCCTTTATAATGGTTTGCTACTTTGATACAAAACAGCAATTGTATTAGAATTAGGCCTCAGCAACTAATTAGGAGGTGGTAGTGGAATTAGTTAATAACAGTTCAGAAATGTTAATACAGCAATTCATAGTTTGTGTCATCTTTGTTAATTTTAGTGCAGGTAATGTTTTAGCTTAGTAATGTTTGACAATAATCATTGTAGTTTGGCATATTCAAGACTTGAGAGACTAATACATGTAAGCTATTGTCTAATTTCCATATTTTTCTTCATTTTTCAAGAATTTTCTTGATTTTTCTTTTTCTAAGAATCTTCTGAAATGTTTTATTAGCAAATTCATTTCTTAAATGAAAGTAGTATACACAAAATATATATAAAGATGCACCCATCAATTATTTATTTATGCAAAAACTACAAATACCAGTGTAGTTGTTGGAGATTTTCATATGCAGCAGTCTATTATCAGTGTGATTCCCAAAGTGAGGCAACCAGGCACGCAGGCAGGCAGGATGGAAGGAAGGAAGCCAGCAAGGAAGGAAGGAGGGAAGGAAGGAAGGAAATGTAATTTTGTCCTTTTTTCAAATTATAATAGAGAATAACTAATACAGGAAAACAAACCCTGTGAGCAAAGGTTTTGTTTCAGGTAATTGCCATGCCTTGTCATTGTAGTCTTACCAATAGACCATATTCTGATCACACTTCATAAAGAACTCTGCAAAAGTAAGTTTCAAATTTCACTTTTTGATCTCATTGATTTTCACTTAAAAGAAACCCAAAAAACTGTACTTGTTGGAAATACACCTGTAGCCATTAAAATGTTAGGTAGCTGCAGCTGGAAAGGAGCTACTATCTTATGCTTTCAGGTACTCTATCATCTGCTCCCAGTCTTGGTTTCCCCAAAGATGCAAAAAAAGACCAGGAGCCTTAAAAGACAGCACATCAACTCTTGGACTTGGCTACTGCAGTTGCAGCCGTAAGAGATCTCTGAATATAACAGTGATCCACAAAGGAAAAACAGGGTTTGTGTCTTTTTGCATACATGTCTTTTCTACATTCTGCAGAATGCCAAGATGGTGTTGTTTTGCAAGTTGCTTAAAATCTTACTTTTTGAGATACAAGGGAGACTAGGTTTTGCTCGGCACTAATTGAAGGGAATGGAAGTACTGAACCTTCATCAGTTTTTTTCTCACAGCTGCTGTTGCTTAGCAGTTGAGACATACTGAATATACTTTCATTATGCTTGTTGTAAACTTGAAGATAGCATTTGCTGTAGTGTCTTATCAATTACTCCTGCTCAGTTCTTTATACTCTGCTTGAGGAAAAATAATATATAGACAGCTTGTGGTGACAGTCCACCTTTTCATGCACTCTTACATGCACAGAAAACAGTAAGACAACAAAACCTCATTTGATAATGTCAGGAAAGGAAGTCTCTAATCTTCAATAACATGATTTTTGCAACTACCAGGCTAATCTACTGTTACAATACTACTTCATCCTCAAAAACCCTGTTCTGCGTGTAAGCAGTGATGCCAGCATTGCAAAGGAAGGGCTGTATGACCATTTTAACAAACCTATCACCCACTTCCTAGCTAAGTGACACTTTTTTAATGGTTAAAGAAACTCTCACAACAGAGCCTGTCCAAAATCAAATAGCTGTTAAGCCTATCACCTGAGATATTTAACTTTGTGTAGCTTCGGGGATTTTAAACCGGCCATGTATTTCCTTCTAACATGACATTAAAAATGAGTCTTACAGAGAGAGAGAGGGAGAAGGAGAGAAACAGAGAATATGGGCAATAGAAATGTTTCATTAACTGGGTACATCAAAACTTCTCCTGAACGTATACAGTGTTGGCAGACTCTGAGAAATTCCTGTGGACAGATCTATGCTGAGCAATCTGGTCAAGGAAGCGGCAGAATCAATGCCATCCTGTGTATATAACAGAATATATACATCCTGTGTATGTAATAGAATAAAGTCAAAGTCTTAATTACACAGAAAGAGGTTTTCCTTATTTTCTTTCCCTATATTAAAATGTCCACTTCAATGAAAATAAAACCAAAGCTATTGGGTTATTCGAAGTTCAGTCAATTTACTAATAGAAAAGGCAGAGTTCTCTTGCTTTGAGAAGTTCTGTGCACTCTATGACACCAGAGAAAGCACAGAACTCTATGACACTTGTATTTGTAGGATTGCTTAATTTGGCTCTGAAGTAGGAACACATCTTTGCCAATCTAGTTTTCAGACGAGTTTTGCAAGCACAGCCTCATGTGTCCAAATGTGTACCAATTTAATTAACAATAACAAAAAATGAAGATTGTTTTTTTAATGCTAGATACTTTTCTAAAATGATCGGTATATGAACTGAAATGTATCCATCCTTAGAGTAGCTGCTAGGCTGAGCTGAAACCAACAAATGAAGCCTGAATGTGGATTTCCCCCCAGCTGTATATTGAAATCCCCAGGAAACCTTTGTTTTAGCCATGTTCTGAAAATTATTTCAGCTAGGGGGCGTTCAACTGACATACTTTCCATGGCTGCGCTTCAGACATCAACCTGTTCCAAGCAGCCGTGACAGCAGCCTCCTGGTGAGAGCTGTAAGTGCAAAACCCAGATATTCCAGGATTTAAAATTTCTCCCTTACTCTGTATGCAAGGGCCTGACTCCAGTGTGAAGCTGTAGCAACAAGAGTAAATAAGAATTAGTGTCTCATACTGAAATGTGCCTGCCATTTTCTTGTTCTATAGCTCTACTATAGGCACTCTAATGCAGGGATACCCTAAAGCTCTCCTACTGTGAAAGTAACAGGGATGTGCACTATACAAACACAGTTAAGCCATAATGCACAGAACAGATTACAGCAGCAGTTTTGCCAGTGTAAATTCCCGCATACAAAACTGGTATAAAGCAGAAAACATACCTCATGTCACCCCAGCTTTCCTACTTCCTACAGGTGACAGCAGCAGCATAATTACAACCTTAAATACTTACCAATGCAACTATTTTGAAATACTACATTTCAAAAGGGGAGGCAAAAGCTTCATATCAATTAAAGCTTAGCTTCTCTGGTCACATGTGGCTCCAGGACACCAGCACCTCCACTTTGCTGCATAAATTTCCTTGGTGGACTGAAGTCAAAGGAAGAAGTTTCATCACATGTCCACCCCACCAGGGTCTGCAAGAGAACATTTACTCCTGCTTCTTCAACGTAGGCAACACATGAGCATCATCACCTTTTTACTGGTTTAAATAAGGGACACAGATCTCAAAGCTTTGAACTAGCAAATAAGATAAATATAGATACAATATACAGATTTCAATATACAGCTGGGGGGAAATCCACATTCAGGCTTCATTTACTGGTTTCAGCTCAGCCTAGCATGGGTTCAATAAGGGTAGCTAGACACTGAAGGCTAAAATTCTTCTTCAGAAACTGCCACCTCCTCTACAATGATGATTCCCCGGCATGTCATAGGCTTAGCTGACTGTGTTGGGGCAGGAGGTCTGGTTAAGAAAATTTTGTAATACCCTTTCAGTCCATATTGCATGAGATTTCTTTTGCTGTTATCTCCTCCTCTGCAGATGAGTAACAGAAGAAAATACAGATTGCAGCAGGTGGCTCATTATATTAATAGATGCCCTGTGCTAAACTCTGTATATAAGAATTTCCGTCATTTCATGGGTACCACTTTAAGAAACAAAATGAGCTGAACTTTCATTGTGCTGTGGGAAGTAACAGCACATCAGCAGTTATGGTATTACATACGGACTTTTGCTTCCTCCTGGGAGTTGTTTTCCCTAGAAGCAAAGCTGATTCCCATTTTCCACTTTGCTGATAGCTCTGTTGCTGCATAGTCTGTACTACAGTGGGAGCTATTATGCACCCTTCCCTCTCCCTCCCACCCCTGCATACCTACACGCTTCCTCTTTCGAGAACAAAAGCTTTTTCCAGTTTTTTAAAGAATCTCACAAAATTATACTTCCTATCCTTGTTTAGTCATCTCAATTATTAGTTCCAAAACATACTTTGAAGGGGAAAGTATAATTGTTACTCAGGAGCTGAGGCTCAAGCCTCTATCAGCTTTGTATTTAATGTTAAAAAGTCATGGGAAAAAAGCTTTTGGGGAAAATGGGATTCCCTATCCCAGTTCTGGTTGCACTGCCTGGTGAAAACAATTTGATTTCAGAGGATTACTACTGCAAGGGTTCCAGAATACAAACTAACTAACTAATATAAATTATGGTTACCTTCAGATATTCCTAGTTAGTGTTTTATGGAACTACCATTTGGGATTTAGTTCACAGTCTGCAAGCAGTAATGATAGAAACTCAAGACCGGTCATGTTACTACAGCTTAGCTATCAGACCCCTTGAAAATACACTGTACAACCTTTAGAAAAACAACCTTCCAATAAACACAAGAAGCAAGGTCCAGTCTCTGATTAAGAATTCTCTTATCTCTTAGCCCTGGTTCCCAGGCTAATGAGATGACTTTGAGAAAGCTGTCTTTAAGTGTCTCCCCTTTATGCTGTCCAGAATTCTGCAGGTTGTATGGCTCTCTACATGTTTCTCATAATACTGATTTGCCTCTGCCATAATCTATCTCTTTGTTCCTGAGTGCAGGAATGCCTCACATTAAATTAAAGGCCAGAAGCACAGGACATTTCAAGAAGGACAAGGAGGTGGCAAATCTCACTGATTCTGCAGGGAAATTGCTTTCTTAAGGGAAGTGTTTCATGTACTCAGGAGGTCTGGAAGATGTACATTCTGGGAGAAGGTGGCTCAGTGCTGATAGAGGTGCTAATATAAACTGTATATGAGACTACCGTTATAATTTTCAAATTAAAGAGACATATAGCCAATCCTTCAGCATTTCTGATCACCCAAAGCCAGTATTTTATTCTTTTTAAAGCTTTGCGTTGACACAGTGCCAACCAAAGGCAAACACTACAAAATACAAGCACAGACCCAGCACGTCACTTTGCAAAACAAAAATAGAATGGGGAAGAAGTGCTCCCGTGTCATGCAAAACATCTCTAGGCCTAACTAAAAAAGAAAAAAGAAGACAGTTTTAGATAGAATGAATTGTCCCTAACCTAGAAAAAGAAACATATTCAGAGAACTGGAAGAAAAACAGCACCATACACTATTACATAAAAAAATGCCTTAGCTAAACTGTAGCGTTGTATAAATGATTGAATTTAGATTGAGTGAAGAACTGCAAACACCCAAACACTGAAAATGACTGTCTTTTGTTACAATCCATAAGATAACAGCCTAAAACTGGAGGCAGAATTTTTTTGAAACTATGATATTTTGGAACTGTTTTGGAACTTTGCTTACAATATTTAGCCACACACAGAGAACAAGAGAGGTGTACTTGAGATGAAGGAGTTGTGGGGCACTGGACTATAAAACACATGGGGCCACAAACTGATTTGCAATTAGCACAGGGCAGTGGAACAGCCTTTGATAATCAAGCCTCAGAACAGGATCAGACTAAGACCAGAGCTGCTCTTGTGCAAACCACTGACATTCCTCCACATCTAAACAGAAAAAAAAAAATAAAAAGAAAAAATAAAACCAACCAAAAAAACCCCACCAAACAACCCTTTTTATTGATTATGCCTTTCTTTTTGAAGAGTAAATTTTCAAATAGCATGGGGGAGCCTAATTAGTACCACTGTAAGCGTAGCTCAGACTTGCAGGGAATTCAAGAAAAGAATTTTCCATTTACATTGCAGCTGGTCCATATTTACAGAGAGCATATCCCTGTAAACGTAGTCCAGTTGAAAACAATGGCCCTGTTCATACAAGTACAATTTTGTACAAGTAATGTTGTAGGAAGGAAGGTGTTCAGGATACAGTGCTATTGATAACTTCTGTGACACAAAATCACCTCAGCAAAAAAGAATCAGGCTGCATATGCTAAAGGTTAAAAAAGAGGAAAATATATTTCATTGTACAATAGACAAACTAGAGTGTCTTTGGATATTTCCTTATCACACAACACCCAAAATACAGAAAAATTCACTCAGCAGTTTCAATCATCCATCCAGCGTGAAAATAAGTGTTTCATAATAATTTGTGATGGTTCTGAAACAATAAAGAAAACATGCAAATTACACCAATACAATAAAGACTTGATTATGCAACTGTTTTGTCTCCTTCACTGCAGCAATAAGCAAGCAAATAGAGACTGAATTGAACACAATTTATACTGCAAAAGAATATTCACTTGTGTTATTGCTTCAGCTACTTAAAAGAAATAATTTTGGTAAATCATTATCATTAGGGGACCCTATTTAAAGTTTATATCAAAATGATCTATAGACTAATTTGATCATGTTTGTGCTCCACTTCCAGATTTTCAAGACAGAATTGCTTTGCTCTCAAAAGACAGAATATTTTTTACAAAATGTGTTCAACAAATTTTTAAGAGTGTCAGCATGCCATTTTTGAGAATTAATATCCTGAAATAATATTTCCTGAGTATTTCTACACAAGAATACCTACACATACTAGAATTTACAAGTCTTTTTTTTAACCTCATTACAGTCAATGGAAGTTAAGTGCAGGCTTACATGTGTTCTGCTATTTTTCATCCTGAACCAGGATATTCCACTGTATTTTAGACTAAGACAGAACACTGAAAACGATGTATCAGGCAGCTTTCAGAGAACACATACAAGATATGCTATAGAAATCATGGCAATATGCTAATAAAATCAGTTATTTCTTTTCTCTTGCTGTTGTAAGAAAAGACACCAGCAATGTTTATGGGGGTGATCAGAAGAAAGACACCTTTTATTCAGCTACACAAAAATTTAAGAGAACATTTCTCTTTCCTGATTTCTTCTCAGAGCAATGGACTTTCTCACACCACTGTGGATGAGAAGCCACATTTAAAATGCTAGAAGCAGCATTAACTCATCCTTCAGCCCCTATGAGCTGTGTCAGAATGGGTCACAGAGTACTGGTCCTGGCCAGCAGCCAGTGACAGCATGGCGAGCAGCCAGCCATTCTGCTATGAACTCGAGGGGGTTCCTGAGGGAATTTTACCATTTTTCTGTATCTCCACCTTTATTGCAGCTCAAGATCTCCTGCAGAGTTTGCATGTGCAACTTAAAGATACTAAAGACTATGTTTTCCTTCACTGAATGCTTTCATAAAGAAACCAAATCAACAGTAAGATTTTTATACTTCAGGAAGCTTAGGTGAATGAACTTCTTTTGGCTACATCACATCCACATCTAAGACTTGGTGGAATTGATAATTTAAGGTAATTCACGCATTCCTTGCAAGCTGAGAAAAACAAATATAGGAATTAGTAATACTATCTTGTCTAAATTCTATATTTAGGAAGAAAATAATCTTCTTTGTTACAGTTTCCTGTACTTCAACATTCTTACCAATGAATTACCGGATTTGGTCCTGAAACATTCTGCAGCAAGATTTGGAAAATTTGTACATACCTTATGAAATGAAACCAAGCTACACATGGCTTCTGAGAAAATAAAATAATTTTAAAGCTTGTATGCAAGAAAAAGAGGCAGTATGGGTTATGGAGAAAAAAAAAATGCACCTCGGCATACTACAACAGTAGGCAATATCACCAACACATTGTTTTCTCATATGTATTTATAAAGGTCCATACGTAAAAGCACCAGCCCAGAAATGCACAACACAAAAATCCACTGTTCTTTGGGAAATGGACTTTGTATAATCTGACAGAAAAACTTTACTGCAGCATGCTTGAAAATGGATTGAAAATTATTGCCCCACTTTGAACATTTCCTGAAATGCACTATAATATCAGTACAAAGCTGACTGCATCAATCAGGTATCTTCAGATGGTTCATTTGATTTTTCAGAGAGATGAGAAAGCAACGAAGTGACTAGACCAAGCAATTCCAGGTACTTATAGTGCATTAATCAATTTGAAATCAACTCCTTTTGTCTGCTGCTGCAATTGGTTTAGAAGATATTTCCTAAACAAATAGATAATACTTTCTTTTCTATTGCAACTGATCAAACTCTGAGACCTATATTAGAATTTTTTTTAAAACTCACCACACAATACAAGTGCTTGCTTTTTTATTAAAGAGCATGCTTACAATTGTGAAATCATGGTTACAGAAGTTCAAATAAAGCTTATTTTTTAAATACTATCTGACCTTGGATTTGACAAAATTGTATATGGGTCAAGATTATGAAAGGGCTTTCATTACATGAAGTTATCTAAGTATTGTTCAGACTGGTTTTCAGGATGAAATACTAGCTGAAGTTTGTATTTACTTCATGTGCAATCACTTTAACCTTGCTATTTGCACAGCAGATGTCTTCTTCACAAGACTACAGAAGCTATTGACTATAAATCTTGATAAGATAAGCTGTTCATTCCTTCCTTGTCAGAGGACTCTAAAAAGTCCCATAAAAGAAAACCATTACTGAACTGAGGCAAACATTAAACGTTGATCCTAGAGTTCTTATGGGCTCTTTATACAGCAGCTTCTGACCAAGTCAAACCAGCAGAATTAGAATCCTTGTAGGAAAGTCATTATACAGAATTTGATTCACTTGTGACATTTAATTCATATGAACACTAAGACTACAGTTACAATTTTTCTAATTGGCACTATTCCTGAAATCTCAACAGTTAAAAGAAGACTAAATGAGAATAGTAATTCAGCTACTTCCTTTATCCTTGCATCTTGCCCATTTGGTCATCAGTGACACGTGTGGCTACAGCAGGAAGGGAAAAGCTTGTATTCCCCATCCTAGTGGGGAAGAGACTGGCCAAGACTGCCAACTCAACGGTTTAAATTAAAAAAAGTCTCACTGAGTGCTTTCCACTATCTCTGGAAATAGTTTTGGAAAGCAGGTTCCATCCATTTTTCTGCTTTACTGATTAAGGAAGTTTGTTACACTTACAAAAACAACATCAAACCAACATAAAAAAGCATGAGGGCCCCAACTTCCTGTTAAGAATAGAAAGGTATGAAAAATACACAGCACATGATATTTTGTGTGTTTTCATGTGTGTCTTCACAATAATGGTTAAAAAACCCCAAAATCTGGATACAGTGAACTGCCCAGCAGAGAAAGGAAGATTGTTCCTTCATTGGAGAGCTATAAACATGCTCTACGCAAAGTTTCTAATTCATCCTCAAAAAGTTTTTGGCATTTTTGAATTTAAAATAATGGCATTCGGGAAACTCACTACAAGGACAAAAGTATTATCTTTTTAATCTCTCTCCAAATGGTGAAACAAAAAACCACTGATATTTCAATTGTCTTCTAAAAATGAGCTTTCTTGAAATACAAACCTGACTCTGCTTTTACTTACGTGATGCTAATGAGCTGCTCCTGAACTTTCTCAAGTAGACGAACAGTCAGATTGTTTCCTATCAACATTCTATGGGATAACAATTCATTGATGCTAAGCAGCAAAAGATGCATTATGACTGAAGTCCTTTTTTTATATAGGATTCCATGCTTTGGCTTACAATATTCTACAGCATTTAGGCATCTGGGAATCTCAGAACAGAAAAGTTATCTGCAACCCTACCTTCAAAGATGACTTATTGGATAAAATAACAAATAATTGGCAGACCACACAAGTATGCCATAAAATAGTTTCATCTTTAAAGCACATGCACATGGGCACAGGCCCCAAAAAACAACATTAGCATTACTATACGTAAATTAATCAGATAATCTGTGCATACTCAGTCCAATAAACTGGATTTACTCAATTCAAACAGGATTCTACAGTGGTAAGACCACAGTCACTATTTGTATGCTGCAGTGCAGTCTCCTTTGCCTGTATGCTGTTGTTAAATCTTTCTGAAAAGTAGTGATTCCCTACTGCACTTTCTGAATTAAATGAAACAGAAATTACAAAAGTATACAACTCCTTCATACTTAATTAGCTATCCAATCAAGGAATGAAACCAAGCAAGATTACACTGATGATATGACAGATCCATTTGGATTGTTATTGGTCACATTATTCTTCTCCAAATGACCACAAGACATAACATAAGTAATCAGGAAAGTTATTCTTTGGTTACTTCGAATCAAAGTTAAATATATTTGCTGGTGATTTTCTTAGCTTCCCCTGTCAGCCCTGCCAAATTTCTTTTCAGTAAACTAATACCCAGTTATTTTTGCCAAGCTTTTA
This sequence comes from Acrocephalus scirpaceus scirpaceus, assembly GCA_910950805.1. NCBI lineage: Eukaryota > Metazoa > Chordata > Aves > Passeriformes > Sylviidae > Acrocephalus > Acrocephalus scirpaceus. The sequence goes on from OU383779.1 coordinate 15,928,813, forward strand.
CTAAGTTAGAAAAGCATGATATATCTTTTCAGAAGCTGAGAATCCACAATTTTCCACATCCTCACATGAGTGGCAGACCCTGCTATTTTGAGCACCACAACCCAAGTGTTCTTTCATAACTGCCACACACAGTAAAGCAATTGTTTTAAGTCATTTCAAAAGTCACCTCTTGTGTGGAAGAAAATAGTCATAACAACAGATATGCAACCTTGTGAGGATGGCAAGTTACATGGTGACAAGGTGGGTGAGCTGTAGGTCTGTAACTGGAAAGCATTTCTAATAGCCCTAGAAGCAGCAAACAATAAATGTGATGGTGCATAGGAAATTCATGGTGCAGACCTACTTGCAGGAGAACATGCAGAGAAGTACATGATTACTGTCTTACAGCAAACAAACATGACATAACATTATGTTTAAAGGAGGCAAATTTCAAACTAAGTTCAACACAATCTATCCTTCCTTCTTAGCAAAACATCCTATCAGCTTTAGAGCTTTAGGAAACAATCTCATTGCTAGAAAGCCACAGGTGGTGTTTCTGTTCCTCAGTAAGTCAGGTGTACTTCCTATAGCCTTGTGGGACACTTCATCCTCCTACAGTTTTGTAATGTAACACAGGCTTGTTACCTCTTAACAGATACAAAATCGTATGATCCAGATGCATCAGCCTTCCAGACTTCAATTTGTTCAAATACAATAACTACCAACTTTTAACTTTGATTTGCACAAGACATTCTGATACATATAGCAGCTGCATCTGCACATATATCTCAGCTCAATTCCCACAAGGACTTTTTTGGGGCCTTTAATCAGAGGTTGAATTCCTTGTCCTGCTTGTTGTGGGCATAATACAAAGACTTTTCCCAGAAAACAGTTATTAAATAAGACCTATGTGCTTCAGAAGGACATCCTGTCTTTCTGTTGGAGCTTTCTACAATGTCCAGTTCTACACTCCAACACACAAATCTAATGCTAAACCCAGAAACTAGACTGAAAAACGCTTTTTCTAGGGAATGTTTGCCTCCATTGCAATCCCTTGCTCTTTTCTGTTGCAAATCACCCTGCATGTCTTAACCCACTTATTACTCACAGGAGAGGAGGGAAAACTTAACCCCCCAATTCTACTCTAGGAAAATAACAGGACAAAATTCAGTTTAGAAAAACAGGGAAAAACAAAAAAGGAAAGAATAGAGAATCAATTGAAAAGATAAGAGAGATCTAGAAGTCCTTGAGCACCTAAATTTTCCCTGCTATGCCTGGTTCATATCTCCAGCTGCCAGTCTGTCAAGTCTGACAATAACTGCTGTGACTGGAATCTGCTAAATAGGATGCTATGAGCAGCCATGTTTAATTAAACAGTGGGAAGTTCACATTAGCAATAAACACAGGAAGTGTCAGAAGTCTTAGCTAAAGCCAAGCACAGTGTCACTTCTCTGCTCTGTACTTAAGTGGTCCTTTTTACTGATTGTCTTTACAAAGAGCAGAGACATTCAGGACTTCTACATAAGGATTCCTAGGTATGCTAATGAAATACCACGTGATTCCACCTGTCCAGAATAAGAATGCCTAATTCTGCTTCAGGTGTTCTGCTTCTGAAGCTTTGATTCACAATTTCACAGAAACGTGAATGCAGACATGGAGAGCTTGATGAAACAAAAAAATGCCTCTCAACACGGACTTCTGCTTTGGTAGCAGTAAATCTAGAAAGCAGCACCAAAATAGTCCATTATCTCTTCTGCAGTTCATGGAAGAGATGTAATTAAAATTATTTCAGATTAGCTACAATATTAGCACTGAAATTATTCCTGAAGACCAAATGGTCTCAGAGGTTAAAAGCCCAAACCAAAACAAACCTGAGTAGAACACTAAGTAGAATGCATTTTTATCTGTCAGCATGGAAATATGTAAAGACAAGAAGTCATATACTGGTTTTCTTTTTCAGAGTACACACCACTAAAACAGACACTGTTTTTAATTAGAGGGGGATGTGAAAATTAGCTCTTTTCAATTAGCCAAGAGAAGGCAAACCATGGAAACACCACAGAAGTTACAATATGATACTCAATGAGAATCATATGAGAAAAAGTTTAAGGAGTTAAACCTGACAGAACTAGAAAAATCATCAATGGTAGCAGAGTACTGAAAACAAACAAAAAGATGAAAAAAGCGTGGCATTTATTTATTTCAGGGAGATAACATCTATATGATCAAAAAGGCTTGAATAATCAGCAAGATTAGATTTTATTACAATCCAAAATGAAAGAGGTTAGTGATGCTTGGAGATCTAGCATCACTTTTTGATGAAAGAGAATAATAGCTTTTGCCCAATTAAGTCACACAATCCAGCATTAAGCTTATGAAATAAGCAACCTGATACAGTAAACAATGTAAAATGCAAAATGTCACAGAATAGACTGACAGAATTAAAACTTCCTAGCATTGGTCTCACGAAGAAGGTGCACGAGACCAAAATTTTCAGAAATTTGAGAGAAAAGCATGCTCTTCAAGTCCAGGATAATGCCAAAAAACCCCAACAACTCTGTTCTGAACTGTCCTATGGAAGCTGTTCAGAGAAAAGGCTCAGATCAGATGGATCAGCATTGGTACTCTCAGTAACCTACACAAAGATAAACATGCTCACCATTTTTGTATCAACCAATAACATTTTTAAGAAGACATACTCTGCTAGAAACCAAGGAAGTATTACAGAAGCAAAGATGAATCCTAAAGAAAAAGTGGTCAATGCCAAATATTTATTTATGCTGCATGTGGGTAACAGCCAGGTTCTGATGAGCACATCTGGAAAAAAATAAGGAGTATACATCAAATATTGTCTCCCTCAGTGCACATGCTGACTGTTTCCTGGGACTGCTGCTGTTTGGCTCAGGCTTGAAACAATTATGTCTCATTACAAAAATAAAGCATTTTCGATGGGATGAGAAGTAAAATGGTAAAGATATTTTCCAATATCAAAATCACTACAAAGACACAACAAAGCAACCCCAGAGAGGAGCAAAACTGAACCAGTACAAATCATCATAAGGCATACACTGACAATGTATCTGCCTCAGGAAACAAGAAATATTTCATATACGTATTTTTAATTAATTCAAAAGAAATTTCTACTGTTTTAAGATAAAGCAACATTCCATTTCCCAGGAATTAATTATTTCTTCATGCACTATTATCAGGATGTGCTACCTTGTATTTCAAACTTTGCAAGTTAAGCAAAAAGTACAACAGCTGAGGTTAAAATGCATGCTGCAAGGAAATTTTATTTACCATGTAGGGAAGTTACACAATTGTGATATTTAGTGGCCTGGGAAAAGAAGACAGGAATGGCAATCTGCAATTTTAAGTGACCAAATTAATTGGGAAGAGGAAGACTAGAAAAGTGCACTACAAGGTCTATGTTCCATTACTCAGGTGAATAATAAAAACAACAACAATCTTGGAATACAGTGCAACTCTTCTTGTCTTATAGAGCAGTTTCTTAATATTAAAGGAGTATTTAGACATGAAATGAGGAGAGAAGTAATCTACCAGGAAATTAAAGGTAGCAGATAAACCAAAACTGAAAAATGAATGACAAAAATAAAGGACAGGGGAGTAAGCAAGTCCAATGCATGTGTTGCATTTTCAAAAATAGACAACTTTCGTTTTCAAAAATCTAATACTTAAAATTTTGATTTAGACTATTTCAGTTAGCTCTTTTTCTTGCTTTTAAATTTTAAATGTTTTTTGTGTTCTGCAGGACTTCAGCTGCTGGTTGCACAGTTTTGGTCTCTATTCAGAAACTGAAAAACAATACCAAACAATCACTCTGAAAGTGATGGATTGTTCTATGATTTTGCATTCTTAAGCACCTCAGTTCCCTTTAAAGCCAGCTGCATAAGGGATCACAGCAGTGGGCAGCAAGAAATATGCAGGTCTCCTCAAGAGTTCCCTCATTTTTGTTTGGTGGGTTTTTTTTTTTGTCTTTTCAAGGTGTTCAGAGGAAGAAAGCATCAGAGATGTCTGGATTAAATCTCTTCTTGAACATTTTTCTTTTGAATTTTCTCCCTATTTTCATACCTGGGAAACACAGGTGTTCTTACTCGATTAGCATAAGAATTCCAATTGCTTATGAAGTATATTGACAATACTGAATCATTCAATTATTCATTATTATTATGAAAAGTACAGCATCAGTGCCAGTTAAGGCATTTGGATGAAACAATCTGCAACTGATATTTCTCTCATGTTAGGATATGAGATGCATCTCACCGTGCTGGACTGTGTATTTTAACTCTTTGAAAAAGAATAAGAGACTTCATCTTTATTGTACTATTCAAGCAATCCAGCTTCTCTATTTTCCCTCCCAGGCCCAAGAGGAACCCAAACCAAAGGTAGTAAGGCACTAAAACCAAGATCTCAAAAGCAGTTGAGACACTTGGACACATGAGGCTTGCTTTCATTAAAGTAAACTGTAAAAATCCTCTGAAGAACCTGGAAGGAAAATCTAAGTTGGTACTTTGTCACATGTGCAGTTCCCTTGGTAGAGAGCTTCTTATGTAAAAGAAGAATTCAATCTTAAATTCTTAAGAGGCATAATCATTACTAAAGGGTAAGAATCACTAAAGAAAAATGTCAGTTTTAGAAGATAGCCACTAGATGGAGCAATTTAATATTAAGATTTCATTTGTAAAGATTCTTTCACCTTTCCCATTACTGGTTTATTTTTTCCTTTTTATGCTAAGCATACTTAGAAATACTGTGTCTTTGCATATTATGCAAGTAAAAGGAAAGCTGAATATGAACAAACACTAATGTTTCTATATTTTGCCTGTATTGAAACAAAGACTGGAAACAGTGTAAGGTAAACTGCAATTCTAAATCACTTCTGCTAAACTTTTAATTTAATTAATCCACCAATCTACACACCCTAATCTTCAGAAACATTAAGCATTAAGAAATATTAAGCAGTTTGTTAGAATACTATGCTCTCTATTCACCAGACATCAGAATTTTTGCCAGCAGAGGTTATTCTATCCTACCCTGAACCTTAGCCTAACTACTATGTATTTGGAATTCTTCTATATTTTAGTATCAAACTGAGAATTAAGAATATTTTGTACTGACACAAAAGGAAAAGAGACTTAACTTCATTAGCTTAAGTCCCAATTTACATCAGCTGTATCTAAGATGGCTGTAGAACTTCAGTGCCTTCTGTCAGTGTAAGACTCAAAGTTGAACCTATGTCTACTTATATTTCTGAAGTTCATTTCAAGCAACAATTTACAGTTGTTACTACCCAAAACACCACATGATAACATCTACCTGTACCTTGTGAAGGTGATATGTATTTTTGTTTAAAAACAAAGCAATGGTGGTGTTGCTGAATGCAGCTCTGAGGCACCAAGACAGTAAATCCTCAGTGATTACATGGGTCTGACAATCCTTCTTAAATACTGGATTTGCTGGGAAAAGGGGAAGCAATGAACAGAGTTCAGGACAGCCTGTGAACAGCAATCCCCAACCGGCCTCTGCTTCACCTTTTTCTTTTAAAAGACTTCTGTTATACCACACTTATGAAATATTTATATTTCTGATTGGTAAGAATGATAATTTAAGCATCATGAAAATAAGTTATACTGTCTTCTGCATCTAAAGTCTGCAAACATCATAATACAGTATACATTTTAATATCCTTCATATTATTGCACTTTTCTAATGTTAAATCAACCTCTATCTGCATAGCAGGTGTAAATAGCAACTGGATTTACTGTTGTGTTTAAGTCCATCGTGAAAATCCATGCTTTTAATGTCTAAATGTGGTGCTTTCTTCTAACAACTGTTACTATTATCTATCATGATTAATGATAAACAAAACCCAAACATTAGGCTGTTTATACAACTAATAAGGTAATCATGCATTTCTCTCTTACAGAATTCAGCCACGATTCTAAAGATTCTGAAGATGTATCATTGATATATCCCCATTATGTCCATCGTTATCATGACCACATTTAGCACAGCTTCAATTTATTTAAACTCTCTTATCTCAATCAAATAGTCATTAAGGATATTGCAGTCCAATGGCTTACTAGATGGACCTCAGAATGAAGAGAAAGCATTAGGACAGGAGGAGGGTAAACATTATTTTGTTTTGAGATTATTACACTTCATTTTTATGCCTTGCTCCACCACTGCACTACTTATGGGGGGAAGAGGGGTGTATGCAGGCAAGAGAAGAAAGCAAAGAACAAGCCAAGAATGAGCATGCTGCATTAGCTGGAGACATTTCTGGCACTTGTGTAAGAGCTGCCTTCATTAAAGTTAACATGTTAACACTGCAGCAAGCAAAGACATAGATGAACATAAAGAACATCCACATTATCACATTTCAAATATCAAACCAGTATACTTCAGACCTCTCCTCCATTACTTCTCCCTCAGCAATTGCCTCTGACTGACTGCTCCTTGACAGGGTACCTACAGAAAACAGATCAAGGCTCCAAAATGTTTTTCCCCACATTTTTCAGTGGCTTCTAGCCTCATTTTTCTTCTAAAGAACAAACAAGTTCACTAACTGCCAACTATATGATAGACAAATCAACTTGAAAGTGTTTTAGATTTCATTACGTGATGATAATAAACAATTCAAAGCCGAGGCCAGACTGACAGTGTGGGATTTCAGTGAATCCATTTCAAGCAACTAAACCCAAACTGATTCGGCTTAGTCCTTGAGACCTCCAGTGTTTGCCCTACAACATAAAACTCATTACGTTAAGTCTTTCCATTAAGAAAACACTTTACACTTTAAAAAATCACTGGCATCTATGTATCTAAGCAAATTAAGAGAAGCACAAGAATTTAATTAATCTCTCAGATGCCTGATCACTATCCAGTCAGAAGAGTCACTCTACAAGTAACTTTGCAACTAGGCTTCAGTACAGAAATTTCACCTAAGAAACCTCACCTAAGCCTTTCTATGTTGTGGGTTTTTTCAGAAAACATGAAAACGCCAGCAGATTCATTCACACAAGAGAAAACCTTTGAAGAACCTGCAATGTGTGGAAATTACAGCTAGTTTAAAAAGTATATCCCAAATGTGATAGGTGTGATTAACTTCCCTGCTTGCTCATGTTATGACCATCCCTCTCCAGGGATAGGGGGGGAAAGAAGAAAGAAAAAGGAAAAAAAAGAAGAAAAAAAAGAAGGAAAGGAGAGAGAGATACTAGTCTTACTTCCCCTTATGCTTAAATAACACTTAATTAAGGGGAATACACTGTAACAAACCATCTCTGAACCACAGGGTTCATAAGCAGCAGAACATAATAAAAGCAATGTAAAGTTGCACTAAATTACATGACAGCAAGTGTTCCACATCCTAAAAATAAAACAATTGAAGGTGAGGGAGTTAAGACAAGGAAGAGTGAGGGGGAAGTACTAACATACTTGGTATCAGAACTTTTTTGAATGTTTTTCTCTTTATATTGTTTGATGCAATCGTCATTTTCTCGGAAAGTTTTTAAGCTCTCTTCTCTCCTGGGGATGTCAGTCCCAGCAGAGCAAGAAGAATGCAATTAGAGCTAGCTACAAACCTGCCAGGTAACTCTTGTTCTAAGTGTTCATTAGATGAAGATACATCTGCCCTTTTAATTCAGAGACATTGCCTACTAAGTACAAGTTAATAACCACTTAGGACTTCAATCTCTGACAGAGTTACATATGCAGGCTACAATCTCTGAGAAGAGATAAAGACATGGAGAAAAAAAACAGCCATCAAGATAATCATGACCAGAAATCATTACCATCTAAGACTGAGTGTCTGATGAAGTCTGTTTCAGGACCATTCGATGTATTTACATGTCCACAAACATATTAGAGCTAAGAAAAAACTGATGTATAGATGCTGTATCACCAGACACGTCATACAAAGGACTTACTTCCTGGTTTTGTCAGTCTTTGCTGCAGATTTCAAAACAGCAAGTTAAAATTGGTTGAGGACGACCAGAAGTTCAAAAGTCACCCACATCAACTTCCACAACACAAGGTGAAACAAGTCTGTCGATAGCATGATGCAGAGGAGAATGAACACAATCTTCTGACTTCTGTACACCCTGCTGTAAGCTGCTAGCAAATCTGCAGTCTAATATTCCTGGAAGCAACAGACTGCCCATAGGCAGGTCAAACCCCACATTACAAGCAAGCAAGAGACATCCCTGCAGCAGCCTATGCACAGATCTCTTTTGCAAAGATTTCTCTGGGTAAGGCATGTCTGACTCATCCTTTGCAATACATTTCCCTTTCCTCCAAATGCAGACTAGGATTTCAGCTGAAGTTGTAAAACTCTTTGTTTTGTATTTGAAAAGCCTTTTGGAGGAACTTTATTTTCCTAGAATCGTAGGAAGTTGCACACCTTACTGCTGCACAAGAAAATCCTTCAATTATCTCCTGAGCCTGAATTTTCTGATGTTTGTTCATAGCAATTCTAGGTCACAGCTAGCCACCTTCAGGAAATCAAGCCTTCTTCATAACAGGATGACGTATTTGTCATCTTGCCTTGTTTTTGTAACAAAGGTATTGTCCCCTAGACGCCATTTGAAGGAATGTGCTTGTTATTTACAGAAATAAAGCAATGAGACCAAGAACTATCCAGAGGTATAGCTACCTTGCTTGGACTGATCTCTTACCTACATTGTTGGAAAAGAAGATCTTGATGTTACCAGTGCTGCACCAGGCCCTACTCACTTCAGTGGATTCAATGAAAGCACGAGAGTCCATCTGGGCAGTTCATTTGCAGAAACAACATCAAGTATAATAAGCTGGATCCTACAATCAAGATTAATTAGAATCACTGGGACTTAGCATAGGTGTAGAGATCGATAATGTTTATCCATAGCCTCATAGCCTTAATGTAAAGACATAAAGCATTTTGTTATTATTTCAAATAATCCAAATTGATCTCCTCGAGGGAAATGAGGTCTGATCTTAACAGCTGGTTCTGCACAGGTAGAGCTTTCCTCTCCTCAAGGTACCACTGACACTAACTGGCATAAGGCAACTTTTCCTCATAAGAAAAGGATGGAAAAGAAAAACAGGAGGCCATAATGAACAGGAATGAACCTCCTTCCCCTGGAGCATTCTTTTCTCACTGACTGCAAGTCTTCCCAGGGTCCAGAATTAATAAAACAGATAGTCAGATAAAGTTTGTTGCACTCCACACCTCATAACATCTGCCTACACTTAGCCCTGGGTAATAGTATGTAAACATAGAAGACAGATTTTAAGTAGAAAGTGTGCAGCAATTGCTAGGAGGGTTATGATTACATCACAGTAATCCAAATAGAAGTTGTAAGATTAGTTGTGTAATTAGAAGAGTAATAAAGGAATAGTTTAAGTATACATGAAATCTGCAAGCACCACAAGAGCTAAATAAACTTACATAGTCATTCTAGTTTTCTGTTTATGACGTGCCATAAACTCATCCCCTTCACTGCCACTGCTACATCAGTAAGAGCCTCAGAGAGCTCTCATGCTCTCAGAAGCCTTTTCTTAGACAGAATTCCCTTTGAGAAATTTGAGTGAAAGGCAGGTAATTAACTCCTTAGAAGTGCTATGAAAGAAGTGAGTTTTCAAAAAAAGGAAAATTACCCACACATTTGATTTTTTTATTTTTTCCTTTATGGCATTTTCGTTAATAAACACCAAGTTGTTAGTCTAAGAGATTATTATATAATTTATTTTTCTTTGTTTCAAGTTTTAACCTGACCTAGACATATTTATTCCTAAATCTATTGGAAGATGTAGTATTGGATGCTCTATAAAATGAAGATTTCTCCTATTCCCACAATTATTTCCAAAGAAAAACAGGAAGATGGAAAGTACTATTCATCATTAATATACTATTTTTTCAACACCGTCAGGCTGAAGTAAATAAATAAAGAAAGCAAAGATTTATACATTCTCCATCTCATTTTTCTGTGCCTCACAGTTCCAGAATTTCATAAGGTTTTTAAAGTATCCAACTTAGAGGGTGAACTATGCAAGAGTAATATTGCTTTGTCTAGAAGTCAGGGACAATTAATGGTTACATTATTGAAAATCTGTCGTGGTGGTAGTAGTGGTTTGGATTGGTTTTTTTTAAAACTAATGTTAGGGCTTCATTCCTGTTATATAGTTAGTTGTCTTTATTCCTAAGTAAAAGAACTGAAATTCCATCCCAAAGCAGACTTGAAGTGTGAATTTTGGCATTCCTGCTTTATGATACAAGGATTTCCTTCAACAGGTATCAATATTACTTGCAACATTAAATAACCTTTATTCCACCCTATTAACAAGGTGACTAATTGTTAGAGCTTGTTCTGTGCTTAAAAAGGTGGTGAGCTAGCCTAGTATTGCTCTGCCCCATTCATCTATTAAGAGCAAATGTAGAATCCTATCCAATTTCTTCCTTCCAAGAGTTTCATTTTGCCCATAGCTAGGCACATCTCTACATTGTTGTCCCTCTAAGACCTATATCACTAATTTAAACAAGCAAGATTACCAGGAAAAAAAGTAATTTCTTACTTAGGCTTCTGGTTAGAGTTTTGACAGTGGTAAGTATAACAATATAATTTAACACCTATCTGGTGCTCTTTACATGTCAATCCTCATTTCTATATGCATCATTAGGTGAAAGTAAACTCTTTCTTAGGTGGTATATTGGACTAGTCAGAACTATTCTAAAAAGTACCTTTGGTTTTGCTTACAGCATCCTGAACATTTAGCTAGAGAGTTCTGTACTGTTCTTAAGGGTTCACAAGGTGTGTTTTGTACCAGGAACACTGAAAGTCTCAGCTATTCACCTTTCCGGGTCTTTGTGACAAAGGCTTTATTAACATAACCTGAAGAAAAGAAACAATTGAAGGCCTTAGCCAGTAGTATTGACATCCATTTCATTCAGTTTGCTTTTCTAGCTTGCTAATTGACTGCAGGGATGAGCTAACAGAATAATGGCTGAAGAAATTGCATTCAGGCATTTTAAGGCACAGGCTGAAGTCAGGATTCCATATAACACTAAATTCTCGGACTTACGTACTTAACTGCCTTCTATTTTGGGACTCATTCGGAATGTTCCCTCCTGCTCACTAATTCACTGTCACAGCACTTAAATGCAGAGCTACAGTTGTCCAGGACTGCCTTGTGCTTTCCAGACTCTAAAGGAAGAATTATTAAGTATCAGAGCTTTAGCTAAGCTAATATGGTTTTACCAAACCAGTTTCTCTTCAGATCCCTGTGCCACTATACTTCCCTCAAAGAATCTAGGACTGTGTCCTTCCAAGCTGTGTAAATAACATTTGAAACACAAAAAAAGATTACAGGCCTTGTCTTGACAGGGGTAATAATATGCTCTAGGCTACACTCTATAGGCAGGCTAGGTTAAGCATGAACCAAAGCCAAGCTGCCTGTTTTTGAGAGAATCTCCAAGCTTCATTAACTTTGTTGATACCCAGTCATATATCTATGAATTTTCCCTGGGGCATAATCTGTGTTTCCCTCTGACCACATCGTGTAAACTGGACATGCAAGCACATTGATTCTTCTCTTTTGCAACTGGACCAGGCAAGGAGATGAGCTGCAGAAATGGACCAGATACATGCTGACAAGTATATGAAGTCACTAATTCACAGGAAACCAGTCATTTCTGATTACGTCTTTATATCCTTCAACATCTGTTCTCAAAACCGGTTCAAATGAAGTTTAAACATTTGGAATCATTCTATCATGGTCAAAATGAGAAATTATTGTATGAAAGTCTCTCTTTCCCCATCCCCCCCATCCTGTTCATACGCACTGTGCCCAAAACCGCACTGTGCACCAGAAACCATTTCATGGCTGTTGACATTGGACCACTAAAATAACACTAATTCATACCACTGACATGGAAGCTGCGCTAGCACAGATTTCACTGGATAAGAGCCCTTGTAAAATAGTGACTTTTAGACAATCAGCAAGTAAAGTTTTCCTCTGAGCCTGTAATTGCCTAGCCATGTAGACAGATATTAAGCCACTGCCTTCATATGGACAAAGTCTAGACATAAATTCACGAAAGATATTCGTATGTATAAGATTACAAACTGTATCAAACAGCTACTTACACAGAAGTCAGTGAAACTGTCATTTCAGTAGAAATGTGCATTGATACTGTAGAATTATCTTAATAGTTCTTTTCTGTGAAACTAACTGTGTGCATAAACTTTTCTACTGCATGATAGTACCTCAGATTGTCAGGTTTGTTTGGTGCTCAGCAGTGGAAGCATAAGCACACTTAAAATGCTTCAAATTTGCTAGGAATACCAGTGATAATTTAATGTTGATTTCTGCCATTCCTATTTCCTCAAAAAAACGAAACAAAACAACCCAACCCTCCAAAGTTTAACATGCATTCTTAATGCAAACAGACTATTATTGGTCTGTAGCCATACAGAGATGCAGTAGCATATACAGAATAAATGCTGATGATGCTTGCCTGAAGTTGAATCTATAGAAAATGCCTTATCTGATGAATTTGACATGAACTGCATAGGGTAAAAAAACAAAAACAAAACACCCAAAAAACCTCAACAGCTGTAACTGCTTCAACAGAGCATTTTGTATTAGTCCAAGTAGCCGAACGCAGCATCCAATATTAGGGTGGAATGTGAATGCATGTGGGTAGAGTCGACAACAGAAAGCACACGTTTATGCATAGGTGAAGAAAACCATCAACTCTCGACACAGGCAGGAAGCTGAAAAGAAACGGTCTTGTCACATGGTGCCACGAGGAAAGAGAAACCATTTCCTCCCAGACACTCAAACTAATTTTGAAGCTCTGAGCAGCTTATTACCCTGCAGATTAACTGAACAGTGTCAACCCCCAAAAAACTCACCAAGCATCCCAAATACAAATGTTTAGACCTTTAAACTGTTAAAAACGGCATTTACAGCTCCCACTCACCACAACCTCCTGGGCCACTGCTCCAGGTCCCCAGGGCGGCAGGTGGCTGCTTGAGACAAGCGTGAACTCTCCTTCCTGAGCTACCTGCCTTCGCTACCCAACAAACTGAGGGCTTCACCTGTCTCCTGGGCCCGGAGAGCCGAGCCCCTGCAGCCCCCAACACCAGGAATGTGCCACACGCCCCCCAAACCCCGCCACCACAGGAGGAAACGAAAGGATTCCCAGCGCTGGAGCCTAACGGATGGGGAAAGGCCACTAGCGGAGTGTGCAGGGAGGAAGGCGGCGGCGCGGCCGAGGGGCTGAGGGTAGTGAGGAGAGTGAGGGGCTGAGGGGAGTGAGGGGCTGAGGGGAGCGAGGGGCCTCGCGCCCGCCTTCCCGCGCTCAGTGCCTCGCGCCGCTCCGCCCGCGCGGGGTAGGTGGGGCCGGGGGCGCGCGCCGCTCTCCGCCCCCGAGGGAGCCCGCTCTTACTCCCCGCACGGTCACGTGCTCCAGGAGCCGCAAAGCGGCGACGCCTTTGCGACAGGGTGACAGCCAAATGGTGCGACATCGGCGGCGGCCGCAGGCGCAGCAGCCGCGGCGGCCCGAGCGCTGCCAGGGCCGAGCGCCGCGCCCGGGCGGGGAGCGCACCGCGGGCACCGCACGGCGGGGAACGCGCCGCGCCGCTCCGCGCCGCTCCGAACGCGCCGCTCCGCACCGCGGGCAGCGCGCCGCTCCGTACCGCACCGCGGGGAACGCGCCGCACCGCGCCCCACAGCCCACCGCGACCCCCATGAGAGTAGAGGGGTCAGCGGCGGCCCCCCCGCGCACCCCCGCCCGCCTGCCTGAACACGGAGCGCTCCCCCCGCCCCCGATGCGCCCTTAGTCCCGGCCCCAGACCCGCCTCCCTCGCTCTCCTCCCCGCCGGTGGCGGCGGCAGCGGCAGCAGCAGCAGCGCCCAGGTGCGGACTTCAAACCCCGGCGAAATGGCGTCCAACGCGGCCGAGAGGGAGATCCTCTTCACCGAGCTGCAGGTAAGCGGCGAGGGGCGCCGCCCCAGCCCCACTCCCCTCCTTTCCTGGCGGGGAGGACGGAGGAGCCGCCGCGCCCCGCCGCCCCCTGCCCGCCGCTCGGCGCGGGACGCCCACCCTAGCCTAGCCCAGCCCAGCCCGGGCCGGGGGACGGCGGAAGCCCGTGCCCACCCCAGGCCTCTTCCCGCTGCTCTCCCCCGGGAGCGGAGGCGCCGCCGCCCGGTCACGGCCCCACCCCGCCGCCGGCCGAGACCCGCTTTTGTCTGCGCTCGGCTCCCTCCTTCCCCCGCCGAGCGGCCGCGTCCCTCCGGCGGGGCCTGCCCGGGCCGCGCCCCCGGCCACGGCCCCGCCGCCCCGGGGTCTCCGTCCGCCCGCCCCAAGGCTGCCCGCGCCCGGAGCCGCTACGGGGTCGGAGCTCTCGCTCTCCCCCCCTGCCCGGGGCACGGCGTTCGTCCGGGCCGGGCCCAGAGGGCTCCCGGTAGCCACCCCACGCCCGCGTCAGGGTCAGGCAAGGAGCCTCTCATTCCTCTGGACATGGCACCGCGCAGGAGCCGGAGCAGCTTCCTTCTTGTAGGCCTTGAACGCCGAGCTTGGGAAGAGGAGAAAATGGAGCGATCAACGTCATTTGTCACACGGCGAGGGTTCTAGTCACTACAAAAAAAGAATCCCAAAAGCCCCCTCAATACTGTTAAAGGTTGAAAGCTCAAGACTTAGTGGTTTCCACCCCTGTAATTTGACCGGTTTTGGTTGGCTGTGCAACTGTTACTTTTCTGCTTGTCAGCTGCAAGGTTAGATGTAATTCCGGAGCTTCACTTTTGTACTCTTATCTTTAAGTGTCAGCAGAACCTGCTACCTCTTCAGCTTCCTTGTTCCGAAGAAAACTTGCTTTTCTTTCTTTTTTTTTTTTCTTTTTTTAAATATACATCACTAAATCCATGCAAGTTATGTTTACCCAGGCAAACAATGTGTCTCTGAATTTATTAGTTGGACAGTGAACTAAAGTAAGAAGTCCATAAATGGAAAGTATTGAATTTAATGGTCAAATAAAAATTAGAAAGGCATGTTTTTTTAAAAAGTAAATTTATTTCCTTAATGCTGTTAAATTCTCCTGTAATTCTGAATGTTGGAGGTGTGCTCACTTGAATGGCAAAGGAAGAGAAAGCACAACAGATGTAGGAGTCTAGTTAATATTGTAGCACATGAGATGGCTGAAGGCTAAGAATCCATCTAAAATGCTGAACTTTAATCAGTGGCTCATAAGTGCCTAGGAAGAATCAGTATGTTAATACAAACTTGATATGATGATATATAAGCTGGTAAACCTGTTTGAAGTGGAGAGCTGTGTGAGTAACTAACTATAGTAGTGTTTCAAGTAAGCTAAACGGAAGCAACATTTCTGTAGAAGTACCGAAAGCAGGGTTCCGATTACTTTAAACAGAAATGAGTGGAGATTTTTATTTGGGGAATCAGAAAGGTTGGTTTTGTTTTGTTACTTTTTTTCTTGTATAATGAGACTGACAGTAATACTAATAAAAAAACAACAAAAAAAGAAACAAACCAAAAGAAAACACAAAACAGAAAACACACCAAAAAACCTAGGACGGATTAGATTCTTCGGTTGCACTCTCTCTTCCATTACATATGGCAACTTCTGTATCAATAAATACATTTTCTTGCACAAGACAGAAAGGTTAAGTTAACAGGGGAATGCCAGTGGGGTTTAAGCTTTGTGAAATGCTAACTTTTAGATATTTTTAAGAAGAACTTTCATATCAGAAAGAACTGCTGTAAAGATGGGGTTTTGTTTGGCATGCCATATGTTAGCAATGGAATACAAAGGCATCAATATAATTCTGCTTGAGAATACCTCAAAAATTTCTCTTCATATACCTGTACATAAAAATTGCTTTAGTGGTATGGTCTGAAAGTAAAGGGAACTACAGTGAAGTGTGAGGTACGCCATTTCACTCATGTTTCTTCAGTAGTTCCTCAATCGTAAGAGCTCTAACTTAAAAAGTGCTTATGTGAAATGGACTTTTGCTTGCATATTGCAATCCTGTGCAGAAAGATGAGGAAGTTGTAGAATTCATGGCTTCAGTAAAGGTTTAAAGGGTCAAGTACATGGGCTGATCTAGATCATGAGTGATTTTGGTTCAGATGTTCTATTAATAAATGTGAAAACTTACTGTAAACAAGCTAAACCCAGTGTAAATGCCAAGCTTGTTCCTGACATGGGCTCTAAAGTATCAGTGATCAATATAATACACTGTTTTGTGCTGTGTTGTGTGCTGTGCTGGTTATGACAGCCCTGTGTACTCCGGCGTGCTGTAAGAAAACTTTTAGCTTGGGGTGAAGTTGATTGAAGTGGATCAGTAGTCATGAATCAATTGAACGCTCCTGACAGAAAGATTGGCAGACTGTCACAGCTACTGACTAACAGGGTGTGAAGTGGATTCTGAGAAAATATGAAAAGCAAAAGAGAGAAATAACTAGTTGCTAATAAGAAAGTGGTAAAACATAGATGTGGTACATGTACTTGTTCCAAAGGCTTAATTAAATGGGCCTTAAATAGACCCTAGATCTCAGTTCTCAGAAGGAAAGTTTTGTATTTTAAATAAGTGATGCCATATCAGAGCAATTTCTTATAAACCTCTGCTAGCAAATATCCACTTGATATTTCTGTCCTGCTTTTTCTACAAAATACTGTGTCCATTCTTCTATGTTTTGTTTTACTTTAAACATTTTACAGACTGGTAGTGGGATGTGGAAAGTATATCTTACTACTTAGCAAGTTTTAAACTAGGTTTATTCAAGGTGAAAAATGCAACGCTTATTTCTCAGTAGTTAGTAAATGCAAAGTACAAGGTAAACTTGGCAATAAGCAAATCCTCTTTTTAGTTTGTTCTGTTAGCTTCACTGGCAAAATTGCCTGATTTCTAAAGATTGAAAGATTACATAAAGCCAGATTACCCCTTTTTTACCTCCTTTTATCTCCAGTACAGGTTCTTTAGTAGGAGGAGGAATGAGCTTGGGTAAGAACCAATATTGCTGATGTTGCCTTCCCTTCCAAAATTCTGCTGTCCTTCTCTGGGCTTGCATCCCTTAGAACTTTGTACACCAGGTAAACTAGCCTCTCCAGTGCTTGTTCTCAGGTTAATTGCAGAGTCTTTAACTCTTTACTTCCTGATGGAAGTGGTAATTCTGTTTTTTCAAAGAAATTAAACTCTAACATACAGTGCTGTAGTTTGTTAAATAAGGCATCCACAAAATAAAATATTTTTAAGTTTTTTATGTAAAAAAATGTTTGGTTTGGTTTTTTTCAAATCATTGTTAAAATGAATTTTTTTTGTGAAGTATGTATGCTTTCTTGGCAGTGATGGTAGATGTCAGCATAGTAAATTGCCGTGGCTGGGTTAACAGAAGTTATTGGTAAGAGTATTTAAATGAAACCATTGTGTATGCACAGTGATTACACTTGAGCACTTCTAGGTGTTCGCTACCACTTCTTTTCTAGACAGTACTGTTAATCTTCTAAACTTACGGCTTTTATTGGTAGTGTTACAGGATTTATTGTACAAAAACTTCTGCTTCACTCAAAGTTGTGTTTTGCAAAGCAATACTTGTTTAATATCAGGGGAAAAGAGTATATTACTTGGGTTTATTTGCTTAAATAAAATTGTTTGGTCAAGATAGAGAACTTGGGCCATGCCCTGAAATGAATAAGCTCGTAACAAACCCTCCATTACTTCAAAAGGAAATATTAAAGGCTGTACCTGGAATTAATTTTTCAAACTCTAACATCATACATATTTTTAATACAGAACATTGTGAAATATTTCTTTGTACTGGTCAGCATAAAGGGATTTTTTTAATGGATATTTGTTTTGATACCCTGGTCACCTGATTTCCTAGGGTGCTGTACTTAGTGATTGTAAAACATAAATTTCCTGACAGAATCACATTTAAAGGCCATGGAAGTATTTTTTTTTTAATAGCGATGAACAGTACCGCAACTGAAATATATGTAAATTACGATTTTGTGATGGTACATCCCGTATAGTTTTTGGTTTGTTTTATTTTTCCATTTCAAATCTAGGGCAAGAATATTTGTCACATTAAAGTGACTGAACAGTGCTTAGTATTTTGTTGGTCTGCATGACAAATTGGACAGTTGAGTCTGAGGTTATATAACTATGTTTTGTATATAAATGTGTATAAAATTGGGCACTTGTACTTGTTAAACTACTGGCTCTGGGTCTCTGAAAACCTGTATTTCATTCCTGGCTTCTCTGCTCTCAGCTAGGTGACATTGAGCAGATAACTTTGCTTACTCATTTCTCAGTTTCCTCATCTTTAAAATAGAGGTAATGATGCCTGCTTTTTTGGAGTTAGAAAGTACTGGGTATTTATTATTAGCTGTGGTCAAGTGCCTAAGGACACTGTAAAAAGGTACAAGTAACCTAATTAATCTCTTTTGAAGAGACATTGTAATTGGGTTGAACACTCAGCAGTAAGACTGCCTTCAAATAATATTCAGCTAGGACAGATTAGCTTTAAATAATTTTGAATGACGCTTGTTTCTTCAGGAGGAAAGAATGTTACATTCAGGTGAAAATATCCTGAACTAGTCAATTGCAGTTTAGAAATGAAAATGTGTGTACAACTGCTTGGGACTTCTTAGGTTCCTACAAATGCTTTCACAATTGGTGGATTTAGAGAAGCACTTAAGGGTTTTTTCCTTTTGTGGATGTATATTACTCTTTAAACAGTCCTCTGTTCAAATGTTGTATTAGCAAAAATATGCATCCTGTTCTCAGTGGAACATAAAGAGTCCTCAAAATACCTTTTGGTAGGTGCATGGGTGAAGTTTTTGGTTTTGTCTGGGGGTTGGTTTTTTTTCCCTTTTTTTTGAATTCTGTTAGTCTTCCTGTTAACACAGGAACTCGCATATGATGTAGACTTGTATACATTTGACTGAATTTCCTTTATCAGAGCAGCTGTCTTTTAGGACCCAGATCTATTACTTTAACTCAAGATAAGTTATTAGTTATGGCTAGTAGAAAAGTATTTAGTTATACTATGTGTAATAGCTCTTCTGGAACAGTTTTATACATTGTGAAGGTCATTCATTGCAATGTAACCTAAAATCTGCAGTAGAATAACTAGATAAATATGTCCTTTACATTGGGAAACAGTGGTTTGAGGTTTTCATGTTAAGATGATGAGTTGAGGTGAAGTGCCTCAATGCTGAACTAGAGACTAAAACCTCTTCACAGATTCAGAGTAACAAAGTCTTATATGTGTTCTGTATGTGTTATGTGCAGTGGAGAGCTCAGTCTTTTTTTTTTTTTTTTTTCTAGAAATCACTTATACAGCTGGTACAAATTGGTTGATGGTAGACTTTTTATTTGTTTTATTTTTTCACTGCATGGGTCCAGTAAGTGAATGGGTTCACGAACAGACTGAGCTGAAGCATCTCTCATGAGACTGCACTGTAGCATGGGCAAAGCATTTGTATGGTACTTTGAAGCTTTAATTATTAATGCTTGGTCTGCAGCTCCTGGCACAAGCAAAAGAACGTCTTTGCTAGTGTTTGGTGTGGGTGGGGGAGGTTCTTTTTAAAGAAATGAGATTTATGTTGTAGTATTGAATCCGTGGCTTCTGTTACTTTGAGATATGATTGAGAAGTACTACATCGAAACAGAAACTAATAGTGCCATTAGCTAACAAGATGCTTTAGGCCTGTCCTTACAAGTAACAGTAGATCTGATATGTTTGTTTATTTGAACTGCAGCAATACAGTTATGTCACAGTGACACAAATCGACACTATTTCTGTTACTGCCATTTTACAGCTACTGGTTACTTATTGTTTGACACCTCACCAGTGAATTGATCTGCTTGCATGGCAGTCTGGGAGTACATCTTTTGGAGCAAAGTACTGCTCTCAGGATTTTTTCATGATTTTGTGAGATGATTTTCCAAACTTTCAGGAATTCTGTGACTGTATGCCAAACTAAGGAAGTTTTGTGGCATCCATCAGGTTTGCTGGTGCAAATTCTGGTAGCTGGTGAGGATGAGGGGGCTAAGGTCTCTGTGGTGAGGAGACACTCACATGAACAGGATGGAGGATGCATTTGCAGGCTTATATTCAGCTGAATGGACCAGCTTTGCAGGGAATTCTGCTGCTGTTCTACTCTGGTTAATAGAAGGGGCTGAAATGAAGCTCTTTGAGGCAGTGCATTTAACTTCACCAGTAGGGTGAGCTGAGAGGGTTCATGTGATCAGTTACTGTGGCTCAGTTGTGGGACCACCAGCTTGGTAGTGGTGAGCTGATTGTTTTTTAAGAGCAGGCCACACCTTATATTTTTCTTGATGTTAGGTATAGATACAGTTTCCTATACTTTGTATCAACGTTATGCCCACTGTGGCTGTACTTCCTGTTTACTGCTGCTGCGGTGTACAGAGCACTTCTGGAGTGGATGCACGGAGGTGGCAACACAGTGCTCTCAGTAGTGGAGTTTGTTGCTTCTACTGGGCAGCCAGGGAAAAATAGGAATATTAATAGAAATGTATTTTCCTAGGCCAAGTATATCTATACAAAAAGCCTTTGCTATTTTACTGTAGATACATAGCTAGCTATCAGGTACCAAATAAGAAATGATGACTGAAAAGGGCTGGGCTATGAAAACTTAATATATGCAGCATTTCCCTGTTCGTGTTGTGCCCTGAAGAAAGGTTGATATGTGGCAAGACCCAGGGACAGTGTGCTTTGGCCCAACATACGGATCAGGGTTGGTAAAAACCTTAATGTGGACGTGACTTACTTGGCTCGCTTTTTCTACCTCCAATTCCTATGCATTCCTTTAAGCCTTGTTTTCTTCACGGGAGGTGTATTGGTTTTTAAGTGATAGAGCGTTTCTGACTTCTCTAAATAAGTGCAGATTGGAGAGCTTGAAGCCTCTAATATCTGGTTGCTGTCTGTGGTGTTAGGTATGGGAGTCTGATGTTGAAGCAAACTGTTTTTTCTTTTGAGGTTTTTCTGACATTTGCTACCTTACAGCATGGTAGTTCATAGACTTTAAGTTTCCATTAAACACAAGAACATGTTACCCTGAAAACGAAAGTAGCAGAATCAGTTCCGTTTGTATTGAGAAGAATCAGGGTGACAGTTTTCTCGTAACTTTCCACACTTGTTACTGGGTTGTAACAAAATGCAATAGGCAGCAGATCTATAGCCAGGAGAAGGCATAATGAGGTCTGCAATACCAAGGTACTAATAGATTGTACTAAAGTGCCGAGATAAATCTCAGGAATATTGTGGGGCTCTGCTTGTTACTGTGATGAAACACTTCCAAGCAGAGAAAGGAGAACTTTTCTTATGGGTAAATACAGTAGTACTAGTTTTCTAAGCCCTAAACTTGGAGAATATTGCTCTTGGAATGTGAGGCCTGATACACCTTGTGGTTGGTTGGTTTTATTTTGCTCTTAATATTCAAAGTACTTGAACATCACTACCATACACATTTTCTCTAATGAAATTTTAGAAGTAAATACATGTAAATGAACTTCATAAATACATATGCCATATCCTATGTACTCATATTTGTTAGACTATTGA
Organism: Acrocephalus scirpaceus scirpaceus; assembly: GCA_910950805.1. Classification (NCBI taxonomy): domain Eukaryota; kingdom Metazoa; phylum Chordata; class Aves; order Passeriformes; family Sylviidae; genus Acrocephalus; species Acrocephalus scirpaceus. The sequence continues at coordinate 15,950,401 of OU383779.1, forward strand.
AATAAATAGGTTATTAAAATTAATAAGAAGTAATAGTAAGTTTGCTATTTACCTGAAATAGTACTTGTAAATAATTGCAGTACGTAGGTGTTCTGAAATTTTTCTTCTGTTCAGCTGCGTGTATGTATATCTTTTTCATATATAAACTTCCATGTTCATTTCATGTAACTTTTGAGGAGAAACAGAGAGTTGATGTATAAAACATCAGGAAAAAAAGTCCTTTTTATTTTGTTTTCATTTCAAAGTCCCGAACACAAACTAACCTAGTCTAATTAACTAGCTAATAGTGATATGGTTTAGTATATCACTGGTGCCCTAGTTGGCCTGTGAACTTAGGAACTTTAACGTATGTATTTTTGAAAACTGTCAAAAGTATATTCAGTTTGGTTTTCTTCGTTGCAGTAAGATGTAAGGCAGGTCTGTGACATAAATTTAGGATAGAAAAGTTCTAGTTGTTTCATTGATGACGTCATGTGCTGGAATTGGAAGCTTTGCCCATAGAAACTTGAGTCTGTTGCTCAAAGAAGGTGTCAGACTTTGTCAGCTGGTATCACTGCTGAAAGTGAGTGTGTGCCATATTGTGTTGCTTTATATTTGTACAGGCAGCTATATGGTGAACAGATTTTGTTGTTTTGTTTTGTTGGGTTTTTTTCACCCCTAGATTAGTTTTCAGCCAGATCAGGTTCATAATTGCAGTTCACTGTGTGGCCATATAAAGGTTTGTACTGGCATATATCAGTGGATGGTCTGAGGCAGGAACAAACCGTTAGGGGAGGTCAGGACTGCTGGTTCTTTAGGATATTTTTTTTTTTGCCTGCAGTGTTGATGCATGCAGTAAAATGTTTATCAGATTACAGATTCACAGCTAAGGACTGTGCAAAGAGTCTGATTCTGCTGCAGGTGAATATGCAGATAGTGAACAGTCCAAGCACTGTCTATGGCAATTCTTTTCTAGCTTTACATTCTTCAAGTAGAAAGTTTCACAATATGCATGTGACAGTGAAAACCTGTTTGTCTGAAAAAGCATTAAAAATAGAATTGGTTTGGACATTATGCATGGATGGAAGATGTAGTTACAATTAGTTTGATGTTGAAGGCTGAGAACAGTGGTAAGGTTTTGTAGCAGTACCCAAGGTCAATGTAGGGATATAACCCCAAGTTTATTTGCTAGCTTTCAGAACTGGTAAACCTTTCCTGTTAAACCTTTTATGCGCTCAATGCAAGAAGTAGTTTTGAAGAATCTTGAGTCTTTTTGGTATTTCTCCAACTGAAATGGAAGAAAAAGTGAGTGTACAATTGAAATTGATAATTTTTGAATTTTGGAGTGAAGGCAAAGTACTGTGCAAGTAATACTATAAAGTATTGCCCATAAAGATAATAAGGAGACTGAGGTATTATATATAGCTTGGCATGAATACATTTGTCAGTTAATGAGTAGCTTGATAAGTGTGAGACATTTGAATATTCAGTAGGTAAAAAAACCCCATACAATGATGAGTTGAATGTTTGCGATAAGAAAATATCTCTGAATGGTCACATGAACAATTAAAGCACCACTTAGAGGACTCTGAAGTACTCTGTACAAGACTGATGCTGTGTTTCAGAGGTCTAGCCAAATTTGGGGGAGAAAAGGCCTAAAAATCTGGTGCAGAAGTTTGAGGTAACCAAGTGAATAAATGTTTTCAGTGTTCCTGTGTTGAATTAATTTCAAAATTACCAATTCTTTCTCATTCTCCTTGTACTTAGAAATCCTGAATGTATTCTTTTATATTTGTGCTGTTGAGGTGAAAGATTATGTTTAAAATAAACAAGGAGGTTGGTTTTGGTGATTCCAGGTGTTCCAAAGCTCTCTGGTAACAACAGGCTTATTTCTGTAATGTAGGCTAGAAACTTTATGCCAGTCCTTATTAAAATGGAAAAAACTTGCTTGGTTCTGTTTTTCTACCTTTCTTATTTCTTTTCTGCAGGAAGAGGAACATAACCCCTTCCTTTTATGATAGATTTTAGGACTTGCCCTATTTACAGCACTGAGCTTACTACATATGAGATTGAAGTTTCTTTTTCATCATTGTGATACATGTTATCGCTTGGATTTTTGAGTAACATAAGCCCAAAAGCATCCAAAGCTATTGCTGAGAATTTAGAAGGAATGCAAATTGACTGTGTGGCCTGTTGCTTTTTACAAGTGCAATATGTAAAACCATCCATTGCTTTTCAACTTTATATGTTTATTTATATGGGAAGACACTGCAAAACAATTAAGTGGAATGTATTTTAAGAGGATGTTTCCTTTATAGATAGATCTGCATATGACATGACAAGATTCCTTCTTTCCTGATACTCAAATTGTGGAAGCGAAAATTATAAGATAAATGATGACAAAGAAGTGTCAGCTTTTCTGACAAGTATTATTAACCCTCTGTAAGGGTGTGTGCTGCCTGCAACCCATGCAGAGCATGTAGGAAATTACATGGGCATAATCAGATGGGGAGACCCAATAGAGTAAACCAGATTCTAGCAAGAGATTACAGAAGACAAAGTCAGTTTCAAAGACTTGTATTGAAAAATACATGAACAAGCATACAGATCTACAGAACATTTTAAAATCAGCAAGGCCTTTTTTTAGACATATTCTAAACTTAGTGACAGCAGTAGAAAAGTAAAAACTGTACTGTAAATTGTACATGCCTGACTACTCGTGTAGCATTCTTGAACTGCTGCCCATTTGGGACTCAGCAATCTCCTTTAATGGAAGCATGTTTTCTTCAATATTTGAGTTTGTTTGTTGCTTATTTATAAGCTCATATGAAGTCATTGTTTTAGGCTGAGAATCCCTAGATGTCAAAAGTTATGATTTGCAAATTATAATATCCATAACTAGGGGTCCTCAGAAAGATTACCTAAATTTTGTCATTGAAACAACTCATTATTTAGGGAGTTTTCTTCAGGTTGCTATGATTTGAGTCTTTGGTTTCTCCTCTCCTGAAGGGATAGGAACATGACGTTTTGAAAATTCAGACAGACAGTACCTCAACATTAGAGCAACATAATTTCTTTCAGAGGGTTTTTTTGATTGTACTCTACTTCTTTATTCATGCAAGTTAGTGTGAGTCAAACAAAGTATTTTTATGTTGGGTGAAAAATTTAGTTTTAACTATTCATTTTTATTAAGCTGGTTCAAATATGATTCCTCAGCATATAAGCAAGTCACTTCACAAAGGAACATCTTGATCTGACTTTTATCCTTTTCATTTTGTATGGGCATTTTTCAAATAAAATATTAATCTATGGCAAAGTACATGGCGTTCATCAGCAGTTAATTTTTGTTTTGGGGGCAAACTCCTTTCTTGAATTCTGCCTTTACTTGTAACATGCTACATAATGCAGAAGCAATTTGCAATTGTAAATTTAATAGCTTTAGAAATTGGTCTTTATCTGTATTAGGATTCCATACAAGAGAGCAAGTGAATATATTCTCTTGTTTTAATTAAACTAATTCTAACAGATTTTTTTAAAAATCCTTAGAAGTTTCTTAAGTGCAGGAGGAAGAGGAATGGTGCTCTGCTGTAGAGGGGTGTCCAGTATCATCATATATTTTTCAGGTTAGTAGCCAGCACTAATTTGAAGTGTTTCTTTTTGGTGGGAGTAACTCACTTATGGGAGTGACATGTCAGGGCAGCAGTTTCTGTGCATGTGAGAATTGACTTCTTAAACTCTAGTGGCATTATTGAACTAGATGTCCTTGGGTATGAAGGACAAGCAAGGGAAATCCAAGTTCTGCTAATGGTCTCCCATTTTTGCAATTTTTTTCCTTCTACAATAGACTATAGTGTTTTACGAGCTCAAAAGTAGCATTTCCTTTCTTCAGCATTTGCCTCCCTTCCCATCTGTTGCATCTACTTAAAACAGTACTTCAAGTAAACAGATTTTTAGAACTTAACTGCAAGCATCCATATTCTGAATTGATTCACATACATTTTCTGAACTATGGAGCTGAATTATTTTCTTCTTCATATATCTATCTGGCATGTAGTTTTTTCCTGTAAATTCTTCCACTAGTTTTGATCTTGCACTTCGCCAACAATGTACATTGAAAATGTCAATGTTTCTAATTACTTCTACTAATTTTTCCACTGTTATAAAATAATCTGTCTACTGTCCTGACATATATATGTTTCTTTATTGCAATGAATATACTTAGTACATAGTGAACTAAAGCTACTAGGAATTCATGCAAACCTGAGATACAAAGGCAGTGAGCATTTTAGTGGCATATGCTGGGAAAGAACAGAGCTGCCTCTTCCTCATTGAGGGTTAGCTGGCTGTGGTTCTGGCATCTTCAGAAAATGGAGAGGACCTGTGCCTAGGCAGAAGCATTGGCTGTACCCCAGAATGTTCATAATAATGCTGGTTCATTGTGTCCTGGCTGGGTAAAACAGCACGAAGGGCAGTAGAAAGAAACCACTAATGCTCAGAGAGGTCAGAGATGTTTGGAGCTGATGGTAGCCTGAGCTAAATATAGTATCTTAGCTTAATTTGGAAAATGGTGTAGACAGATTGGGACTGTACTTTATTTTTGTAGTTTTATTTCTTTTTTATTATAGAGACTGATTTTTATTTTTCTCCTGTGACTCTTGACCTCTTTAATACAATACTTGGGAGAGCATCAAAAAAATACACCCCACCCACTCACAATCAGCCCTTCCAAGTGCAGTTAGGAAACAGCCACAACCATCTAACACTTAAATTTCAGAATTTGCAAGTCTCTTTCATCAAGTAGGAATCATCTTCCTTGCTGGTGTTTTTCAGTCAGAAGTTAATTTGTGTATTTTTGTCTCCTGAAGATGACATGCTTTAGATTAGACAGGTCATTATAGAGGAATACATTGTAGATACTCTGGGGAATGCAGCAGGTTAAACTTCAACCATAAATAGCTTCTGACTCCAGTAATTTCTTCCCTTAGGTTAAGGCACTTCTTCATGAAGGTTTTGCTGAATGTCATATCTAGAGTATTTTTTGGTAGTTCTTTGTTATTAATAAAGCAGAATATTCTACTTTTGCTTAACATATTTTTCATGCTACAGTTTCTAGTAGTACCTGAAGGTTCTTCTCAGGCTGCTAACTGAAATGCTTCTGAACTGAAATGGAAAACTTCTAGTCTTGAAGAAAAATGCCTCAAAAGTTAGGAGCATACCAAAATCAGATTCACATTGGCAGCAAGTACTTCTAGGATATTTTTTGAAATTGTGTCTATGAAAACTGCTGTTTATATGTGCCCTGTAAAATAGGGTGAGGCTGTTAGTATTGATGGATTAGTAAAAATGGATTAGTTAGTAAAAATGGATTGATTTAGGATAAACAGGTTCTATACCACATTCAAGGTTCCATTCACAGGATGGCTGCTGGAAAACACATAGAATGCCTGTGTAACCTTACCCACTCTGAAAAAGGAAGAGTATTGAGATCACTAACAAGTATGTATCATCATGGGTTTTCTAAATACTCAGCGATAAAAAACAACATCATTCCCCTAATTTAATGCCGTTTTAAGGTGAGACCTTTTTGCTATTGTTATGTATACATAATATTAGGATATAGGATATCCTATAGTTTTATAGGATGTCCTTTAAGATTTAGTTTTATATGTATGTCTGTACATGATGCATTGAAAAATTGTTGTTTTATTCTGCTTTATTTCTGTTATTTTACAGGTCTCATCAGTGCATTGATTATTTTGAAACCAATGTTTCCCATTTTCTATTTAACTGGTATTGAACTGTGCTGGTAACAAGAGCTAGATGGAGGATAGTACAATGAAAGTATGTGTGCAAAACAGGAAATAGCTTACTTGGGAGATGGTGCTGAGACTGAACATAAAGAGTAAAATTTGTTCAATATGCATTAAGAAATCCTTTGGTAAAATCCTAGGCTTTTATTCTACACTTTTCACTGCAAACTTAGTATGTAAGTCACATGTTCATTTTAGGTCATAAAAAAGTAGATTTACTTAGAGTACTGTATTGCAGTCAGTGGGGAATCAGGGCTCCTAAAAACTAAGAAAATGTAGAAAGGTTTTAAAACCAAAGCTTTAGGCAGGCTTGTATTTAGAAATGGATAAAGAATTTTTTGTAATCCATGTAGTAAGTGAAATCACCCACCTCTTTTTCCTTGCTGTTGCATATAAAGCAGTTAAGTCAGGCAATTTTCTTTTGGCTTCTGTTGTAGGTTAAGACAGGATTCTATTTCTTCATTATTCTATGATGCCTAGGGAATTCTTAAATAGAAAATGGACATTAAGAGCCAGTGAGAATCTTTCTACCGTATTTTAAGGCTCAGAAAAAGGATTGCAAAAATACTATTCAAATGTATTACAATGCACATCAGAGATGCTCTGAAGAAGTCTCAGACAAATGGGATGTGAAGTAATGCTTCTATAAATAACCCTGTGTTCATACATCAACTTTTACTGGAAGAGAATGGAATGAGATGCCTGCATCTCTACAAGCAGAATTTTGGGTGTGGCAGTCCCAATAGGGAAAAGCGATCTTTTCTACAGATCACCTGTAAAGAAAGAGGAAAGGATTTAAGGAGACTTTCCCATCCTTCTTTTACTGCTGGAGGTGAAAGCAGGAGCAGGATTTCCAGCTGGTTGGAGTGTAGGCTGTGAACTTCAGTAACTTCAGATGTAACAACCCAAGCTACTGTGAGAGAGTTCTCAGTCCTAGAGTATGAAGACATAGACCCTGGGTATAAATACAGACATACATCCCTTTCCTGTAATAACAGTTACCAAGCTGGGAAGCCCATAAGCTCTGGTGAAGCCACTGTTTCACACAGTCCTAGAAAGCAAAAAATCTGATTCCTTCACCAGGATATAGTATTTAGCCACTTGGCCTCTTGCCTTATAAAACAGATGCTAGTATTATCTCTGATGTGTATTGCTGCATTTATAATGTACAGAATAGTTGGCTGCTAAAGATGATGGCTTAATTTGAGAGGAATGTAGACTCTCAACTCTTCCATTAGTTTTGAAATGGCTAAAAATAGCTCCTGTAAAACATAGTAAAGTAAAATGGACTAACATATCAGTTGTCTATGCTGAAAGTTCAAATTGCCAGAAACAAATAAATTCGAGGGGTTTTCTTTTCAATTGCTAGCTATCCATCTCAGAAATGGAGATTTTCATACAGGGACCCCTTTATTGTACTTTTCAGATTAAAGAAATTCAGTGTATTGGTCTTTAACAATGTCCTGATACTTGAATGTGTTGTTGAGAAATTCCTGTTTATTCTGAGGATTTCTTTCGCATCATTTCAATGTTTAAGGTTTTTAACCTGCCCTGAAAGAACAGAGAAGTTCCAGTTGTAATGATTTGTTTCTGTAGCAAGACATTTTAGCATTCTTCTCATGTAGTTTCATTAAAGTGTGTTACGCTGAAGTACCACCACTTAACACATGTGGCAACAGTTGATTTGTGGATGAATAGAATGGTCAATCTGTTGCATTACCCAAGATAGATAATAATACCTTTTTAGTGGTTAATTCATTTTTATCATAATATGAGAAAAATACCTTACCACTGGGATTGGACCTGATTGTCATTAAGCATTAATAAATTAGAGTTTGGGTTCCTTGAGGCTTTATTTTTGTATTTCTGCATAGTAATTAAAACTCCTTCACTAAGAAAAATTTACCCGCACATGTTTATTTTAATGTTAACATTACAGCTGTTGAAAATGTATGGTTGCAATGGTAACTTCTCTTTTAAGTAAGTATATTTTTGGATGCATGCCCACCAAATTATCACTTTTGTACAGTGTATGTCAAGTTTGAGGAGGAGTTATCAAAGTCATAAGACATGATTGTGACTCATGTCTGTTGACTTGACCTCTTTACCTTTGAAAATCTCTTCTACCAAATTAAATACCACATCCTGTAGTTTGGATAATGTAGTGACATTATTTTTTCGAACATCTTGAGCTACCTGTATAATACTACTCTGCTCTGAATGTTAGACAAAAACAAGTAAATGTTTTATATGAAAAAATACAATAAACATATTTATATTGGGGTGACATAGAACAAAATTATACTAAGTTTCAGTAGCAGCAGAAATTCCTGAGTTTACGTGTTTGCTTTAACATGCACTTCAACAGGTATCTTACTGGTTATGGTGGAAGCAGTATGGGGAAGGGGGAGAGCATTTCTCCCTGGTGGACAGATTCATTTCTGTATTAGTCATACTTAGAGGCAAATTGACCACAGAACATTTGCATGACCTTACCTTTATCTGAAATAGTTCTGTTCCTGAGTAACTTATGTTAGACTTCAAGCATTTCAAAGCATTAGAACAACTGTTTGCACCAAACTTGAGCTTAATGTAACTGCAGAGAAGTCAGTCAAGTCAAACTGAGACAAGTCTTGTGATAAGAATTTCTCTCAAGCCCCGTTCCTTGTTTCAGTCTCTGGCAGTAATTCAAAATGAGTGTATGAATTTCTGAAAGAAATGGGTATCATGGATATTCCTATGTAGGGTTTGGCAAGTGTATTAAAATACACTGTATTTTAAAAGTACATGCTGTATATATTCAAGAAATAATTTTAGGCTATTAGGATGGAGTTGTTTATATATTTATATAATACAGAAAATTGCAGGTGTTCTCCTGAAAAAGAAACAGTAACTCCTTTGGGTTTTTTAGAATGTTTAAAGTAACAAGTGAAAAAAACAAAATTCACAAATGCATAAGTCCCTCACAATACATAGTTTTGCTATCAGTTTTAAAATTTAAGGGTTTTTTATTTTAAAGAAGCCTCAAACTGTCACTCACACACAAAAATGCTAATTTCTTTGCTATTTACCAGTCTTCATGTTTTTATGGAATCTCAAATTGTTTTTTCACCAAGACATTTCTCAAAAGAACACTAAATTTTTCAGTTCAAATTTAGAAAATGCAAAACAAGTTTGTGCATGAAATTCATGTGTTGGCAGTAGGAGGTAGGACACGGATACCTGTTTTCACTGCCCAGCCCAGTACAGTAAGTGTACAACTCCACTTCAGGATCTGTGGCTGAGGAACTTGGTCTTGAAATATTTTGTGCTTCTTTCTTTTGTTGAACTGTCACTTAAACCACCTGTTTTCCTCATCTTTTACAGGGAAGTGTGTATATTTACCACATTATTAATATATGCCATGATAATGTTACAGGCATTAGATGAGAAATTACCATTTCAGTGCTATGATTGCAGGCATCTTGGTGAGGCTGTATTTTAGGGGAATTACTTCAGTCCTCTTGGCACAGTTCTATGATACATCATTATGGGCGATATTTTCAGTATTAACATTTCATAAAATCCTTTTCCCTGTGTCTTGAAAGAGATTGTTTATATTTTGGCATTTTATAGAGCTTCACCTACCATGTGTGGTCTGCTTGAAACCATATTATTTACACATAATGCAGTTTTCTTCTGAGTATATTATTCTTATGTGTGATGAGAAGCTAAATGAAAACTAAGCAAAGTCTTATAGAGAATGGAGAAGTGGCATTATTATAGGCATAATTTCATATATTGATTGTCTTGGGCACATGTTAATAAATGTTGTGACAGCAGTTCCTATTAATAAGAATTAGGATTTTGCTATTTCTTTTGCGCATCTGAAATTAGAGAGAGGAAGTTTTGTTTCCACTGTACTGGACTCCATTGGAATTTTTTGTCTTGGAGTCAGACCTTCAGGTTATAGATAAAAGTTTGGAAACTGCTGAAGTGTTTGTACCACGCCTCTTGCCAGAATATGTAGTCATGCTTCTTGGGTATTGTAGCCATTTGCTGATCTCCCATTTGGATGCTCATCACCCGTGTTGTGCCATAGCCTCCATCAGGTTTTTGTGATCATGAGAAAGGTCAGTATGAAGATTTTCTTTCAATGTCATATTTCTTTGCGAGCCTCCTTGCAGGTTCTTTCCTAGTGTAAAACCATCAGGAGCTGCTACAACGAGAAGCAGCTGAAAGGCAACATTTCTTAAAATGTTTTCTTTCCCTTTTGTAGCAAAGAAGTCTCTCTCTTATGCCCCTTTCTCTCATCAGTGTTGGCACAGCACTGCATGGACACAACTTCTAGTTCTGTAGGCACGTCTTTACTGCAACTGGAGCACCTTTTGGGGGCCATGCTCTTTGTGTTAGAAAATTCGGGCTGAATCAGGGATTTTCGGTGGCTGGAAGCTAGATAGCAAGGACTCTCCAGGGAATTTTATTACCTGTTTAGATGAGGTGTTTTGGCTGAGTCAGGCCACACAGTTTTTCATACTGGAGCTGTAGGACCAACCGTTGCAGCCCAGCAGCTATTGTGTGAGTAAAAGCAAACATTCCTCCTAAAGTATTCATCAGGCCAACAGCTCAAACTGGGAGAGCATAGCAAAGGTGACCATCTATTTCATCTCTTAAGAGATGCACTTGGGCACTTGCTGGTTGTGCACAGGAATTGAACTCCATTTAATCAGTGTCCTACTTGAATTCATCCATGTATGATGTAGTGGACTATGGCTATTTCTGCCTTAAACAGCCTCTTGTTACAAAGCAGAAAGCTGTGACTTAGATTAAATTTAAATCCTGATTTGTAACATGTTAGCACAGCAAACTAATGCCAAAATCTATTAAGCCTCCAAGCTGGGGTTTTTTTTTATTTTTTTTAATTCTTGACATTGGGTGAGTGCTGAGATCTTGACCACATTCACATTTGCTTCTGAGCAGGAGGAAATAGTTCATGTAGTTCCAGTAATCCAGACAAGTCGTCACAGCTGATTTTATGAATGACTTCAGGGGGGACGGGAAGTTTGCAATTGATTAACATTGTTCGTAAAATCAAAGACTAATTTTAGGGATTACTGTAGAGAACTCTGGGGACCTTGGCAGTTAGCTCAGAAAGGCAGCTTTTTTTTCTTTCCCTTTTTTTTTTCTCCCCTAAAAATGTATTCAGAAAATTAATATACTAAGATACCTAGTAGTTCCAAATCTGTACTTCTAGCTCTTCAAAATTAAATTACAAGTTAAACAAAAATATTGTCTTTCTGGGTTATGATAACTTTTTAAATCATACATAAGATGAAAATCCTATTTTTATATAGTATTTTTTACTATACTTGTCAAACAGGTTTTTTATTGTCTCATTGTATATTGAAATGATTACTAAAACTCAAGAGCATATGAAAAGAGATGCTGATACTTCTAGGAAAAAATGTAAGCAGTTTTACTGTGAGTTTTTGATAAGTTCTGGTTTGGGATTTTTTCTAAAGGCCAGTTTAGTGTGTGCTAGTAGCTCGTCAATGCGAAATGTAAATAATACTGTGTTCGAGCACTCATCAGCTGTTCAGCATTGTGTAGTTTAAGGCTCCACTTACCTTTCTGTAACAACTTCTAACAGAAATGAGCAATCTGAATTCTTGCTCTAATCGATATTCTCTATAATGGATATAAGGTATAGCACAATGAAGTTGTACTTAGCTCTTAGGAGCAAGTCTTCAGGAGTTACTAGTGTGGAGAGTTTTATCTTCTAAGAGGGGGCAGATTGAGAATCTCATTTAGAATTCAAAGCCCTTCAAACGGTTTACACAACTTAAGCAGATTCTCTGGTATGTTCAGCTTCATGGTACTCTCTTCAGCAGTACCATTGCCACTGCCATGCAGTTCATATTTTATTCTTAAATGAGATTTTGGTGGTATATGGAGTGTCAAAGCATCTGCTTCACCAGTTATTTGGTTCAGAATTGACCTGAAGCCCTGCATGGTTTTCATAAACAGTGTTACTACTTTCTTTCACCACACCAGCCAGAGTAGACTGTATTATTACAAGATATGCTCAGACCACTACTCATTATTTTCAGCCACTATACTTAAAACATTTCTCAGAAGTACAGAAGTTGAAGGCTGGCATCTTGAATTAATCTATGTAAATAGATAGTTTTTGAGCCAGCAATCAAAATGAGGTTGAACAATGGGAAAGTTGCATAAATGGACTTTTTTTTTTTTTAATTAAGCAGTAGTATCTAATTTGTTGTCCTTGATAGTTAATTGTGGTAAGCATATCTTCAGTTTCATTACACACTGAAATGCTTCAGCAATCAGCAGTGGCTCAGAAACATGTATTTTGCCTCTGCAAAGAGGTGTGCAGTGCTGCCTCTCATTGCTGTCCACGCCACCCATGGTGGGTGGGTGACGCTGCCCTTCACTGCTGCTAGGGCCAAGAACCAGGTCCCCAGCAGTTTGCTGTGGCACAAGGGGGAAGGATGCAGTGCTGAGCTGTCCAGTACTGCAGCAAAGATTGGCTCCTCTCTGCTAACCAGCAGTCAAAACATCACCAGAACTGAAAAAGAAACTGAGAAACAGTAACTGCCTGTCCATTCTTTTGCCTTGGATTGTAAAGCAGTGAGGCCTGTTCTCTGTTTTGCCAGCAGGAGTGGTTTAGTCATTATCTGTTTCAGAGCATTTCCACTCTGTGATTTGGAGAGGGAGAGTAAAGGGAAGAGTTGTGCAAAATTCATTGATAGCTTCTTGGCATTTGGCATAGAGAATGTGAATGGTTTCTTCTCTTTGCATGCTGCCTGCTTGAGCACTACAAAGGAAAGGACTTGGGCCCTGCCCCTAGCTGTTGTTTCTTTTTACACCTAATTTTCAGGTTGAGTTGGCAGAACACCTACAACCTAAAGGATGTGAGGTTCATCCTGGGAGGGAGTTTTTTGAGGAAAATAGTTTTTTGAAATAATATTCTACTCTAAGCAGAGACTTGTAATAGAATGCCATCTAATAAAGCTGGAATATGCTGTATTTTAAGTAACTTCAGTTTAAAAGTATCGTTTTGAGTTTGGCGTTTGGGAAGTGCTTTTCTTAAAGAAAGATTCTACCTCATTTCACTGATTTAACTGTTAGACATTCTGTCTTGTCCTGCCCTGCCATTGTGGGCATTATCTTCATCTTAAACTGGAATGCTTTTGAGGCTGCATCTCAGTAGCAAAGCACATTAGTGCAGGACCAGAGCAGCTTCACTTGCAGAACACACTCTTGCTCTGCATTCACAGAGACCTGCAAGGGTCACTAAGTGCAGTTGCCTCCTTGGAAGAATTTATTTCACAGTGACCTTTGTGCCAGGTGACACATCTGGATAACTAGGTGACAGAATACTTTTTGCTCGAAAGTATAATTAACTCTGGATGACAGGAGAGACAGAAGGAGGATCATCTGTGGCTTTTGTGGGGGATTTAAAAAAGAATGTTTAAATGTACAGGCAGTGTGACCAGCTTCCAGTGTTAGCATCCACACTATTGAACTCTACTGTCTCAAAATCAGATTGAAGAAGACAATTCTATCCTGAAACCCTTAAATCCAGGGACAGAGGTGCTGCTGAGACTGCTCAGGCTGAGGAGAATTTTAACTCAATTGCTGCAAATTCAGAAGGCAAATTACTAATGATCATGGAGTTTTAATTTCATTGAAGACTTACTAGGGACTCTGTCTGGAACAAGGGCTCCAAAAACCTTTTTATGGAAGAACATAACATCACTTTAACAGATGGGATATAGGGCTTGTAGAGGGATAAAAACCTCCCCTGTAACAAAATACATTACTGTTCAATGGATGAACAATTAACTGAAATCTCTTTGGTAAACCCCTGCGAATAATATTTCTGAATTATTTATATCTTAATTACATTTTTCTGTTTGAGAAGTGACATTCTCGGCATAATTTTAGCAAACTTCAGGTGCTATTACAGCATAGAAGAAAGGTTTTCTTTTGGGTTTAGGGTGGGTTTTGGTGGTTTTGTTATTTGATTTGGGGTTTTTTGCATTTCTCATTTGTCTTTCTCCTCAGAACTTTAAAAAGTATAATATCCTGCTTTAAGGAAGCAGGTGATAGATAAGTTTATTTCTAGAAAGCTTGCAGAACAGGCATGAATAACTGCTATAGAGATACATGTTTTTATTTACAAACATTTTTTTAAATCCCTTTTTTACAAGGCTGAGTAGTAGCGTACTAATCTTGCTGCTCTTTTTTGACATCCTTAATTTTTATGTGTTAGACAAGCAGGGAAATCAAAGATCTTAATCTGGCTTGGATATACTTAAATAGTTTGCCATACAGTTGTATCAATTTATTTTCAGTTTTCAGGTTTCTCAAAACTAAACCCTCAACTCATGGTGGATGACTTCCTTCATTATAGATATGAACCTTTGTACTAGTTGCTCATGGCTATTGATTATTTTAAAAAAAAATCGATTCTATTTTAGGTGCCTATATATGGAAACAATGTCATGTATTTCCCAGTACAGCTATTAATAGCCTCTCTACATATGCATAATTATTTATTTTAATCTGCACTGATGGAAAAACACTCACAAGTGCACTTAAAATAAATTTGCATAGGTTTTTTTTTCCCCTTTCATTTCTTACTCAGTTTGTCATTTCTAAATTGCTTACTTGTTCTCTTTTTTACTGATAGTCAAATTCTGTGGCAAGATGGCACTTCGGGCTACTTTGAATATTTAAGAATCTTTGAGCTCTTAACTTCTCATACTAAAAGTAGAAGCTGTGGGTAGAAAAAATTTAATGAGATATTCAGGAAACTTGTGAAGTTATAGTTGACTAGTAGACGAGTAGATTGGATCTTGCTTGTGGATGGCAGTATTGCTGGAATATGCACGGATTGAAATAGTTTGACCAACATTATCTGTTGACATGTAGGGCCCAGGCACAACGTGCTTGATCCAAATTCTTTGGAGAACCAAGTTACTGTGGAGTATCTGTAGCAGTTTTGTGTTCTGGGCATTCTTCAGCTTATTATGAAGACAGACAATTTGATGCTGTGCCCCTTGAACTCCCTCCAGAACGGTTTCTTCTACTGTTGACTGTGATGATAACTGATTTCATGACAAAAACTTTCAACATTTTAATTATGCCTTAAAATACATTTTTGTCCACTCCATTTTTCAGAAGTCAAGGCAACTTCATCATAGTGTTTAGAGAAAATTTGGTGGAATTTTGGTCTTCTGGGTAGTTATGTGCAAATCAGGCCAGACATTTATTTAATAAATTCTGAATTAGGATGGGATCACATTCAAGTTCAGGAGAACCCTTCTTTGATCTTCACTCATTTACCTCTAGCTGAAGTTTTTTGGGTGGGACCGAATGTCTGCACGTTGTCCAGGGTCTGTGCATAAGGCACAGAAATCTTGTCACATACATAATTAATTGTATATGAACTACACTGGTGTAGGTTCTAGAACATGCCCTATGTGCTCTTACTTCTCAGTGATATGTGAATGTATAGTAGGCACAATTATGACCCCCTGTGTACTGGGGGTCTGAAGACTGCATCCCCTGCTCCCTTACTACACCAACTCCTGTTCCTCATTGCAACTTTTTTTTTTTCATTTCAACCTAGCTTGCCTGCACAAGAAAGTAGGAATTTTTTTTAATCGTTACCATTTTTTAAAGTGAAAGGCTTTACTTGGAAGATTAAAAAAATAAAAAGACCTGGAAAATGTATTTCCAGTAACAATTTGACAAATCTTTATAGGTATGCGAGTATTTCTTTAAACAACTGCAAACATCACTACATTATTTTTTTTAACAGTCTTTGAAAGGAATCTGTTATAAAGAATGTATAAAATTGCATCATAGATTATAATTATTAGAAGTTAGTCGTCTTTCCTCTATCCATCTTGTCTATTAAAACACAAATTAAATCCATAAAATTACAACATGACTCATTGGCTCTGAGGCATGTAACTGCCAGGCAAGCAGCCATGACAAATCCAAAAGTATTTAAATCTCTTGCTGTTAAAAATAGGCATTTGAAATAAATCTGTTGTAAAATGTAGCTCCTGTTAATATGTCATATCTTGTGATACTGTTTTTAGGTCAATGTGAGTGCAACCCAAGGTTAGTGAATGTTGTTACAGAGTTAATGTACAGGAAGGGACCTGAGTGCTGGGCACTGTAAGTGTGTGTTGTCAGAAACAGTGTTGCCTGGTGACTGTATTACTGTTTTTCTTCCTAGGGGGATGCCAAAGGTCTTGTAACCTCTGAGAATGTGAGTACTGGCCAGAAGTTGGACTTCTCAGATACAATGGTACAGCAGAAGCTGGATGAAGTAAAGGACCAAATCAAGCGAGAAATAAGAAAGGAACTTAAAATCAAGGAGGGAGCAGAGAACCTCAGGAAGGTCACAACGGATAAAAAGAACTTGGCATATGTGGACAACATTTTGAAAAAATCAAATAAGAAGTTAGAAGACTTGCATCATAAGTTACAGGAGCTAAATGCACACATTGTTGTAACAGATCTCGAAGATGTTGCAGGTACCATGCATTGCTGTGAAATCACTTGCTTTTTCTTTGTAGCTGAGATAAGCTCTCCCCATTTCACTTGAAAAAATTGCTTTGTGAATGAGCAGATCGTAGCTGGTGAGCTTGTTACTTGTCTCTTTGTTTTGATTCACAAGTCAGTATCCAGTACCTTTGAGTTTTAAATTCTTTTCTAGGAAACAGTGTATTTTATGGACAATTGGTTCTTCACTTTCAGTTCTTAGCATACTAAAAAATTTTCTCAGTCACTGTAATGTTTCGTAGAAGCTTTTCACTGTGTGAAAGCAAATATCATGAACTCTTCCAGTGACTTTCTCTGAATTGCACTGTAGACATCAGCATTGATTCACTGTTTAATGCAGGGAAAATTACAACATTTATACTTTAAATTTTTGTTGGTTTTTGATTTTTTAAACTTATGACTTAACTTAGAAAATGTTTTTCTGTTATGCTGTTATTTAACTTATCAAACATTTCTTACACTGACATTTCTTACAATTTGTTAAGTCTTCAGCCTGTTCCACAGCAAAGCTACCATTTCAAAGACAATTTGAAATTGTTTTCATTGAATGGTTGTAGTTAATGGTTTTAATTAGTATTTTTGTGGCATGGCAGTGAGTCAATACTAATTTTGAATGTATTTTTTAAAAATGCCAGGGTTGGTATTTTGAGATGGCATGTTGTGAAAGTAAACAGTCCTCTTTCAGCATTGTGGAATGGCCTGAGAGCTACTGCCAGCCTGGTGATTTCACATTGCACAGACTCTTCTTGGCAAAAAGTTAATAATGCACACAAGCCATCCAAGATTCATGTGAAGTGAATGCCAAGCCTAAGGAAGCTTGGGCAGTAGTAGAAGTCTGCATCATCCTTGTGATGAAAGGTTGGTTACAGTGAGAATCTAGGAAATACTGGCAAGTGATGTCAGCAATTCATAGTCTGGCCCAGCGACATACTGCAAAGGTGTTCAGATGTCCGTGGTGGCCTGTGCAGTGTTCTTTTCTGCTTTTGATCTGTGTGAGGATATAAGAGGTGGAGCAGGGACATGGCTGGAACTAGTGAGGCCAAGTGGTTGCTGCAGCATTAAATGAATACAAAAATGTATGCTTCTAGATAGCCACTGGGCTTTTGGTAGGCATGAAGCATTCTGTTCTATGTCAGCTAAGGTTTATGAAAAGCTGCTTCAGTGTTGACAGGAGTGTGGCTTTTAAAGGAACAGGAAGAGTGGAACGGAAAAAGAATTGTATACAAACTGCACATAGACCAAATATTAAAAATTTGTGCAGATATAATTTGCAAAATTCATCTGGCAGTAGAACTTGGAAAGTGGATGAGCACAGAAGTGCTCTTGTTGGAATGCTCCCTTCCAGTGTAGTATTTTTAAAAGCCTTATCTTAATGAATTAGTGAGCAATATTGTCATTGTGCGTGTCTTGGGAAATGCAGGAGAGATTTGAAGGATAAAAGATCATGGTTGATCTTATGTGCTTCTATAGGCTTTTGATGCACGCAAAACTTCTTAGGACTGTGGTTTTAAATTCCATTCTGTTCTAGGTGTTACTAGTAGATAGATTGTACAATCTTAATCATGGAAATATGCAAGAAAAACTTGCAAATTCTTTTGAGATCTTTATATTCTCCGTAAAGTATCACATCAGTTATTCCCATGCAAGACCCATTTTAATAGAATATTTTGCATAATCATCTTGAGGGAAAAAAAAAGTAATCTTTAATTCTGTTAATACCTCTTTTTAGATAAAAGATTTGGAACCCACCCTCCAAAGTTGAAACGCTTGAGTTTTTTGTAATGTTTGTCTTGTAATTTAAGTGCTTGTCTCCTTCCTCATTCACGGTCAGTAGTTCATGGAGGGGAAGCACTATCAGTAAATGTTGTCTGTCTTGAAACTAATGGCTGCAAGTCATCTTGGTGATATTTTGATTTTTAATACTGAAGTCTTAGGCTTGAATTAAGGTATTGGTGAGCTTGGCCTTCGCAAAATAAAGTTGGTGATATAAAAGTTATGACATGCCAACTGTGTGTGTGTGCATGTGGATATATATACACACACACACATGATATTGAGGAAGTACACAGATACATCACCCTAAAGGTCACTGCCATCTGACATAAGATACCTCACTTAGGGAATTCTTGCTTTTGCTGAAATAGGCAGTGAATTTCTTAACCATTTACTGGTGAATATGGGAGCTCCCCCAGAAAGTGCATTGTTTCCAGAGGTTATCTTTATTCGTTGTTACTGCTTTTCACTTTAGCTTGTGTTTGACCTTCTTCTGGTCACTTAGTAACAAGTTATTTAAAAGAGAGAAGGAAATATATGGGAAACTTTTTGACTCTGTGGATCATGAGTGCTGAAAATAAGGTAAAGAGGGTTCAAGAGTTGTGGGAGTCAAGGTCTGTGTTCATTTTGTGTACTTTAATACTTTTCAGTATTAAAGCCCTGTGTTTCCCTCTGTCTAATGGAATATACTGTGTAGGTTTTTTCAGGTTCTAAGTAGCAAAGTCAGGACTGAGATTCATTGAGCTGGTCCCTTTGACTTGTCTGGCCTGAACTCTAAAGATTTTTTTGACTGTTCTGTTGACTAGTTGAAAGACCATTTTGGTGACTTAGAACAGTCATTTAATCTTCCCTTGTTCCTGTATCTGAAAAGTGGGTGTGAACATACGTTTGTAAAGTGCTCTCAGTTTAGAGCTGAGAAATGCTACAGAGGTTATTGTGACTCTTTCTGTCACTTATGGTATCGAGCAGTGACTTGTATTACTTTTTACCAAACCACTAATTTTTCATGTAACTGTTTTGTAATCAGCACAGTGTACTCAATACATGCTGAAATCATTAAATGTAGTGATAACAAATCTACTGTAGAAAAATATGTTTTAATAACATTCCATTCCAAGTGAGTTTAGATGTTTATATGTAGTTTGCCTAGAGCTGAAAGCTCACAATTATTTGAAGAATTGGTACTAAACTTCAACCAGAAAATGCAGTTTGTCAAACAGCTTTATTACAGCATGTGAGGGTAGGTTTGACAGTGGGTATGTGATTCAGAAACTACTTTTAGCATAACATAGGTGCAGTTTACCTTACAGGGGTTGCTGATGAATCTAAGTTTGTTTTAGAAGTGGGACTTTGTACCCAGTCTGCCCTTGTTGTGCGGTGTATTAGTCATACAAGGATGCGGAATTTAAAAATTTGTAGGTGAACACTTAAAAGTGGAGGAGAATCCAGCAACACAGAATGAGTAGAACAAGCCTAGCAACCATTATTGCTGAAAGTCTGAGAGATGTAGTGTGTCACATGGGGGTGTTTACTTTTGTTTTAGAGATGAAGAAATTTTTGTCCAGAAAACTTACTTCGACGTCTGCTACACAGTAGCAGAGATTTAATTGGTGGATTTGTATTTGTGTCAAAAGTAGCAGTACAGATTGTGGTTTCTAGTTATGACTCAGGGAGGTGTAAGACTGAAATAGCTTACCTACAGCAAGTTACTGATTTAATTAGACATATAGCTAATACACAGACAATCTATAAATAGGGAAATTTCTGTTTCATAGAGCTGAAGTAAAGCGATGATAGGAAAACCTTTGAGCTAATCAATAAAACATGGAGAAAATGAACTCAAAGACAAGTTCATGCCTTTTCTTCCATCTTCCTTACTGACATGGAAGCTGTATCCACTTTATATCAAATTTGGCTGTAAGCATTGCAAAGAAAATGAATTATTTTGTTTAAGAATATGATTAGCTTACTGTTTGGGGGATTTCTTTGTTCTTACAAATGACTAGGTTAATCTAATAATTGGACACCAAAGTGTCCACATAAGACCAATTACTGGAAACTGGTAGGGGTAGCAACCAAACTCATAACAGGCAGTGACTTTTTAGACAGCAAACTCCACCTACAAGCTCATATCCATAGGAATTTCATGGTAACTTTTGGGAACCTTGGTGTAGCATAATATTATTGATGCAATTTGAAACAATCTCCTATCACTTTTTTAGTAGTTAAAATTAGCTGTTGCCTCATAGAAATTCATTTGAACTTCAGAAGTTTCCAGGAGTTCAGTGCTGGATGTTTTCTGAGTGCAGAATGTCCACTGCTGCCTTGGACCTACTGATGACTTATTTCAAGTGCTGATCCAAGCATCTGACTCCCTAAGAAAAGCCTGACAATGCATCTTTCTTCCTCCCTTTGGCAATGCCTAAATGCATTGCAGGTATTTCTGTTGGGTAGGACACTGATGAGGCTAACTGCAATTAAATATCCTCAAATAAGATTAAAATTAACTATTTACCAAAGGGTACTTGCTGCTAATTGAGTACTTAAGCAGCATGCTGCAGTACCATCTGGGAACCCAAATTCAGAAAGTTATGTAGGATCCTAGATTTCACACTGAGCTTACTGAAGAAATAACATACGTAGCATCTGGGGAGAAGATCCCAAAGGAATGAGCAGCAGTTTCAGAAGAGTAGAGTTATGTAACTACTCTTTATAAATATAATTTAGATGGCAGTGATGGTAAAAGGCAATTTAGAAGCAAGAAGTTTTTGCTGTGAGCACTGTACTTAACTCAAACTGAAAAGGTTTTCAGAAGAGCGAAGATCACAGTTCAGATAAGCATTTCAGACTGAAAACTGCCATTGTCCTCATGTAATCTAAATATTAAAAAAAATCATCTCTATTAACTTACTTTAACTCTGGTGAGTATATTTTTTAATGCAAACAGGATATTTCAGGTGCTGGGGAAGCAGCACCACAGTTCTTCCAGCAGTCTGGATGTGTGCTAACAAGCTGCACAAAATTCACTAGTGTTAAGCAACAACATTCATAGTTGTTCAGCATAATAAGATGCCTATTTGGGTGAAGTCAACTTCACTTGAAATGCATCTGTTACTTCACTTGATACTCACTGTCAAGAGGAATATTTGAGCCTAGGAGCCCAAACCTGTACCCCAGCAAAGCCCTTGCTGTCCAGTGCAAAGCTGTACTTGAATGTATCCGAAATGGCAAGTGTTATACTGCCCTTATTAACCAACAAATGAAGCAAACTGGAGAATCTCTTCTGTTCCTAGTCCCTACTTTAAATGAGGTATCAATTTGGTATTAGTACTTAACTCTTGTTTAACTTTAGGCATATATATAAATCCCATTGATTGCAATTACCTGGATGAATTTATTACTTATTTGTACTGTGAAGATAACTAAATGCCTTCAGAGGAGATTGACCCTCTCTGTGAAGTGCTTTACACAAGTAAATCTGAGATAACTAGCTGTGCAAAGTCATTACAACCTTCCAGAGCAAAGAGAAAAGGAAACAACTAATACAGATGTAGACTGTAGTGTTGCTGCTAAGACTGTCAATGCTTTCTGTAATAGAACCGGTTTGTCTGGCTGATTTAAAAATTAATCTGAATTCTGTAAGAAGCTGCCTCGAGCTGCTTACTGAGTAGTAATGGGGAGATTGGTTGGGGGGATGGTAGGAGTCCCTTGGAAAGCATCTCTGAAAAGCTATTGGTATTTTTTTTTCTTAAAGACATATGTTAAGAAATATGTTGTTTGATATTTGGGAGTTTAGTGAGCAGCTATTACACCTGAAGGCAAAAAATTACTTCTTCCTAGCAATTAGCCCCTATTGCAGAAAAGTTTCCTTTGCTATTAGTTACTAACAAAGCATATAATTCAACAATTTTAACTAAGTAGTAGAGGGTAGGTTACACCCACAAGTACAGACCAACTCTTGAGATGACCCAGGTAAATGGTGTGGTTACACCTTCACAGCAGAGACATGCAAAGGCAGATAATAACAGCTGCCTGAGCAGCCTGAGACATGGTATCTCTAATTAGTTCTTAATTTACAACTTGAGTGTTGTTTCAATGCAAAGAAAGGCTGCTTGTGTACATCTTTAAAAGCTGTGAAAACAGACTTCAGGAGCCCCACAGCCTTCACAAGAATCATCAGAGGGCTGGGATGGTAGAGGCTTGCATCATATATCTAAAGTTGGTAAATATTTATTTATATGATGAATCTACTTCACAAGGAGATTTGACACTGTGACTTTCAAGTTCATGTTTGTTCTCATTTTGAATAGATTATTAAATGAGGATTAGTTGAAAGTGAAGACATAAGTGATAGGAAAGCATTTTGTTAATCTTTGTTTTACTAATAACAGATTTAAGGTAAAGCTGTTCTAGTGCAATTCCACAGAGGAACCAAACCAAAACATTGAGGAGAGGATCAACAACAAAACAGCTGAGGAGTAATGCAGAAATTTTTTTTTTTTTTTTTTTAGCATCTGGTATTTTCTGTCCTACCTTTAAGTAGTGAGGATGCAGTAAGAGACTTGAAGTGGCTTGAAGTGGAGAGTGAATTAGCAGCAGTGGAAATTAAAACTCCTTACATGAAATCTGTATGTAGCCTTCACAAAGATTTCAATTTAGGAGGAAATTACCCAGCAAACTTGGAAGCAAAATGTATTGAATCTCCAAAAGTAGTTATCAGAAGCTTTTACAGAAGAAGTATAAAATGGCAGATAAGACATCTCCCCTTGACACCTCATAAGTAAAAATTTGTAAGTTACTAGTGCACTGCCTGTGTTTTCTGGTAATTGAGGATTTCAGGAACTTGATTCCTCATCCTAGTTTTAGTACAAGGAAGATTATTACAACTGGAAAAAAGATTGTACTGTGCATATTCACTAAATACTGTCTTCCACAAGACCACTGTCATTTGTTCATAGAGAAGGCATTCTCTCACTTGTTGGGGTAGAAGAAGTAAAAATTATTACAGTGGAAATAATTTGTCCTCTTTTACCAAAAGGTTGGAAGAGAAGTCATTTGGACTGTTAGGGAAGATGGTTAGCTCTAAGGATAGATGTGTTGGAAATAGTCCAGTGGCCACTTATTTTCAGTTTACTAACAGTTCATGTTGCAGAAGCTGAAATATGAAGTTATATAGTAGACTGGTTACAAAAAGTTAAGGAGTTTGACTTTATAATTTAATTGATAAAACTAACTTGCATTCCATGAAATTAATCCAACAAGAGGGAGACCTAAACACAGTAATATTGTCAAATGAAAAAGCTTTCTCCTTCCCATAGATCAGTCAGTTGTTCAGTAACATCTGCCTGTATATCCAGTTATCCCAGATTTCTGTTATGACTGCAGAGCAGAAAACATTCAGCTTTACTATAAGAAAAAGGCTCCTTTTATCTGTTCTTAATTCTGACATAAGCAGTGTCTGCAGTATTCACACTAAAATGGATGAGGATCTGCTCAAGAGCTGTATTCAGACAGT
This sequence comes from Acrocephalus scirpaceus scirpaceus, assembly GCA_910950805.1. NCBI lineage: Eukaryota > Metazoa > Chordata > Aves > Passeriformes > Sylviidae > Acrocephalus > Acrocephalus scirpaceus. The sequence goes on from OU383779.1 coordinate 15,974,065, forward strand.
GCTCATTAGTCTCATACTATTATCCAAGTTTGTTGTTAAAACACTTTGATTTAAAATCAGGAGTGTAAGAAGGCTTGATGGAAAACTGCATTTTTTAATTGACTCAAGACATCCTAGAAAAATTAAATCTCCTTTGAAATAAAAATAGGCTTAGCTGCAAACCTGCCTGTTTGCCCACTCCCGGAAGTGATTCATGTGAATTAGGACATGTGTAGGAGTCACAGGGCTTGCGGGAGGCTTTTCATGTTAAGGCGCATTTGCAGTGCTGTTACAAAGTAGCTCTGGACAGGAGGGTCACTCTTAATTCTCAAGTATGATGTTCCAGTTGTGTTTAATCTGTAACTTCATACAATAGAGTGTAAGGTGGGTTTTGGGGGAGTAGTTTGGGTGCTTTCTTACTGTTTTTTTTCTGCATGCTCATATCTTACCTTTAATTCATAGATTGTCCTAGCACTCCTGATACTCCAAATAGTGATCCTCGATTTTCTACAAACAACAGATTGATGGCCTTAAAGAAGCAGTTGGATATAGAACTGAAGGTAAAACAGGGAGCAGAAAATATGATACAGATGTACTCAAATGGCTCCTCAAAGGTAAGGCTTTAGAATGCTTAAAGATGATGAAATGAATGTGGGTTTTCACATTGCTGTAATGTGACTGTACAACGTATAATCAGTATGCAACTTCAGTATTTTTAGTTTGGGCTATATTTTTGTTAAACAGTTACATCAAATCTGCTACAAATTACTATACCATTTTTTGTTGTGGTTTGATACCCGCTAAAGTGATTGTTTTATCAGTTTGTGCAGACGCAGTTCAACCTAAATAATAAATCCGGCTTACTAAATTTAGTACATCTAGTAATCTTCGACCATGTGGGATTCACTTAGCATCAAAGCTTGGTAGGAATGACTGGTGTCTGGTGTTTTTCCTAGCTCCATTCAAATAAAAAAGATCCATTAGTTTAACATTGTAATGTGCATGATAATTATAACAAAGGCAGTATTGCCAAGTATATTCTGAACTTTTCATCTAGTTGTAGTTAGCAGTAAAAAGATCTGTGCCAAATGCTTCAATAGGATGAGTGTACTGTTCTGATAGAGATGTCATAACCTGCATTGATACACATACACATAAAATACACATTGAAGTAATTTATTTTTATGGAAGTGTGTTAATCTAGAGGTAGCAACTGAGAGAATAAAGTGAAATTAGAAATAAAACCACACTTACTATTATGTCTAAATTTTAAGTTCTTGCACTCATTGTCTCTTGATAGCACCAGAATTTTTCCAGGAGGGTGGAGGGAAGGTGTTTGCTAACCTCTAAATGGGTTCGACTTACTACATATTCCGTTCTGTGTAGTAAAATTCATCATCCTCTTAAGGATCCCTTAACTCAAGTGAAAGACAGTCCAAATCTTTGAAATGTAAGAAAACAAAACAAAATCAAAAAAGTCAACAAAACCAAATCCAGAAACTAACGAAAAAACCCTTAACAACACATTTTGTTGAGTATAAGGCAGTCATATTCTCAAATGAGAAAAAAGGGAAGGAAAGATCCTGTACTTACCTGCCCCTTCACCTTTCATTCGTTACTCATGAGCTGCTCTTTTTGTTTAATTTTACTAAATCATTAAGGAGATTAATTTCCAGACTAAGAAGAAACGGAGGAGTAGATCTAATAAATGGTGTGTAGTATCTTGGTTAGATGTTTTGTGTCCAGACAGTAGTAAGTAAAATGTTTTAAGATCTTAGCTGAGCCAACACCTATCAGGGTCAGTGAACTTACTAAAAGGAAGTGTTTGGCTAGAGGAGTAGGAGTCTGGGAGTTACATTGCTAGCCCTTATTAACCCCTTTTAACCAGAAGGTATTGGAAAGGAACTTCATGTTTTTGACTGAATTTGGGCTGGGTGTTGGTGGAGAGGCAGATCACTTTGTGTCTGCCCACTGTATGACTTCCTTATACCTTGAAAAAACAGCAGGGAGCACTGCTTTCTCCCAGAAAATGAGTTTAGACTCAATGGACCGGAGGTGCCATCAAGTTCCTTCTGTCCCAGGTAGCCTTATCTGAAAGTGACCTGTAATGTACTAGCTGGGGGCAAATAGAAGAAATATCTGGAGTGTACATTATGACTAAGGTCCTGGGAATGCTGTCCATCCACCACAGTCCCTCAGCTCCTGGATACCCTTGGAGTCTACATCCTCTGGGGCCATGTACTTAACATCAGGTACACTTAAAACTAATAATTAGCTGACCCAAATGGATCAAAAGACATACATGAATTAGGTTTCTAATAAACCCTTGGTAAGTAACCTTATAACAGGCTGAAAAACTTAACTAAACACTCATGCTGTAATATTAGACATTGTTAGCAGGCTTTGATCAGACTAGGTAGAGAAGATAAATTCTGGTTTGCTTTAGATAGAGGCATGTAATTAAAATCTATGATTGAATCTTGTATTTGCGATTGGTAAATGCTTAAATGAGCCTACCAGATTGGGGCTATATAGTAACTGGGCTGGAGAGAGCAAGCTGGAAAGCACAAAAGCATTGCCAGCCACTTCAGCAAACAGGATGGAAATGGTGGGTATTCATTCTCTCTCTCTTTTTTTTTTTTCTGCTCAGTAGTGAGTTAGTTTGGCAGGTTTGAACTGTAGGCTTGAGCATGCTGCTTATGTTTTAAAAAGCAGAGCTTAAAAGAATCCAAGCATCTGGATGGGGTGGGCAAAAGGGGCAGAAAATCCCCAGTTTGAATCCAATCCCAGTAATCCAGTAGTTCTTTAAAAAGTAGTCATAGGACCATCTTAAAACATTAAACTCATTTGTGACCTCTCTTCACGTGTACTGTATGATCTAATTTCATATCTGTTGTATTATTTTGAGTCCTAAATTTAAGGGAGGGAGGTTATAATCTGTTTTCTAAAAATGAAAAAGCAGTTTAATAAATCCACCATCTCATGGGGAGCTTTTCCCTTTGTACTTTACTTGCTTCAGTAACATTCAGCTCAACCTATTTCGACTTACACGTTTCTGAGATAACGATCATCTTTCCTTGGATGTGTGTAGGTTCTCTGAGATCCTATGACAGCTTTGCAGATCAGTTTTACAGGCACTGTCAGTTCTTCTGTACTCAGAAGATGCATTGAAATACTTTGTATTCAGCCTCCAACACTCAGAGAGCTCTTGGGCATTACACATACATTTTGATTCTGAAGATGTAATCTTCTGTCTCTTTAAAACGTAAGGATATATCTGTAATGCTGGATTGCCTCCACTCCACACACTGAAGGGCTGACGTTGCTTCTGAGCAAGCAAATCCATTCCAGTAAGAGACTATGAGGGATAATCAAGAGCAGCAAGATCAAAAGTAAGATAGAAGTGAAGATACAGACAAAGAAACATTTCCAGTGTATTTATACATCAGAATGATGCAGGTTTAATATAGGATTTTAGATTGACTTGTAATCTGTTACTTAAATACTAAACCATGCAAAAGTCAGTGATTACTCAAAAATTTTGCATCTGTGCAAATCAAATTTGAGAAAATACTGATTTAGGAAAGTCAGTGGGTTCATTAATTGGATAGCTAAAATATGAAAATTATGGTATCTCCCTGAAATGTTGATAATTACTAAAACTTAAAATTAAGAGTTGTGAAACTATGGTATGCAGAGGGGGCACAATTTCCTTTCTCAAAACCAGTCTTTTTATGTGTAGATCTTGGTGTATCTACCCTGCAGAACATAGGGCAGCATTAAAATACCTGAGTGTGTAATACGGTAAGGTGCAAGGTCATAGGAGAGCTCTGGGAAGGTAAATTTCTCAGCATACAGATTTTTCTTGCAGTATGCTTCATGGTGCAGGTATTTTCAGCTCTGGGATCTGAGCTTCACTGCAGTTCTTTCTCTTGGTTATTGCAAGGGAAGAATTTAATTTCTTTAACTTCTTAAATAGTTGAAAACTTCATTATAAAATTAAAAATACAAATTTAAACCACGTCTATGGGAAAGTAACTTATTAATGAGGTTATAGAGTGGGTACAAAATGAGTTAACCAAGATACCCTTTGGGCTGTTACAAGGGTGGTACACATCTTCCCTGACTGCTGTTATTTAATAACTGTGATTGGTACTGCATGGACAGGACAAATATACTGCCTTAAATTTTCTTATACTTTGTTTTTGTTGTTGTTCTTACTGCAAGTCAGATCACCCTTAAGCTGTCTAGTAATTCCCAGAACATAGAGGGAGAGCCATGTAGCAGCCATAGAAGTTTATGGAAGTTCATCTTTGGAATGTTCTCTTCTAAACAGCTTCTTGTGATACTGCTTTTGAAAATGAAACTTGGTTATCTTCGTTTATTTAGATTAAAAAGTACTGTACTGTACTTAGGTTGCTGATTAAATAGCTAATAAAGTAGCCCTTGTTTGTTACATATTTATTAATGCAAAAAAATCTTTAGCTTTCATTTGTTCAGGAAAATGTATTGCAGACTTAATGTGCTGTGTAAGCAACATCATATTTCTAATTTCAATATTGAAAACCAGCTCAGGTTAAATAGTACAATTACTTTAATGTGGGCTTAGTCTAGCAAATTTGTCTATTACAAGAGTTTTTACCATACTCAAAGTAAATTGGAGACATTCTACATAGCTTTGGAAGTATTTTGCACTTAATATCTTCTCCTTTCTTTAGTATCAGATTACAAAATATTAATCTACACATGTAATGTTTCTAAAACATGCCTCCTTTACTCATCTTGAAACACATGCAGTTTCCCTGGGAGTGGCTGACAGTCTTTAATCAACCAATGCCTCTGTCCTAACTTAATTTCCACTAATACCCTAATGTGGTTAGTTTGCCTAATGCTATACTAAATGAAATGCATAGATTTAGTTCTTGTTCCTAAGTATGTGTGTTTTGAAACTTCCAGTGTGTCTTGTTCCATGAAGAAGTTTATGATTTCAGCTTGTCTGTTTGTTTTAATAGGATCGAAAACTTCTTGCCACAGCTCAGCAGATGCTTCAGGACAGCAAGACGAAAATAGAAGTTATAAGGATGCAGATTCTTCAGGCAGTCCAGACCAATGAATTGGCTTTTGATAATGGTGATGGTGTAGAAAGGAAATATGAATCATTAATGTCAGAATGCCATATAGATATATACCCATATGCACACAGACTTACCAGAAATTTCTAGTAGAAATGTTTGCTACAGCTTGCATGAACTAAAAATAATCAGAGACTAGGCAAAACTTTGTGTCTTGGGGTGCCAAAACCATCTGACATGAAGGAAAATACCTTCATCGTAATGAAGAGAAATACAATTTCTCTTTATCATCCTTTTTATAACTTGTGCCATCCATCCCTTCATGCATGCTTTCTTTTGTCTTAATAAGTAGTGAATTTTTTTTAAAGCATATAATCTTTATATTATGATACTAAAATAAAAAATCTGATGCCAGTACAAAGCCTGCTTGTCATACTTAAATAGACTGACCTTATTATTTCTAGTGGTAGGACAGATGGAGGAGAATTTTTCCTGGTTTTATAGGTATTTAGGCTAGATTGAGTGCTAAACAACTACATTTAAAGCAATAAAAAGGTGCTATTAAAATTACCTGGTTTGAAATACTCATGCTGTATTTCAGAAGTATTTTTTTAACTTGCATTTTGTTGAAAATCTTCAAATAATTTTAAAAAAACTACTCCTGAGCTCTAATAGCATGAGTGTACTAGAAACTTATGGCATATGGGTATATCTCTAAGTCTTGAACTTTATTTGTGTGTGTTTCTGAATATTGACATTGTATGACAATGCTTGTAGTCATGGCCTGGATATATCTTAGATAATGAAAAATGTGTGTGTATGTTTTGTTTTGTGGTGTGTGAGGTGTTTGGTTTCTGTGTTTGTTTTTCCACACCACTTTTTTACACCCCATTTTAGCACATGGATTATGTATATCATTTGTTTAAAGGAAAAAGAAATTCAAGCTAGGAAGGGCTTTCAAATGCCTTTTTGTGTTCTTACTACTCTTAGTGCTTTAAACGGAAAGGACTATATTCAGGAAATGTTCTGTTTAGGATATCTAAGCACTGTAAGATGTGGACATAGGAATGGTTAACTCAGACCGTTTGGCAAAGGCAGTGCATGGAATCTCTCCCATTTATTTCTCTGTGCTGGCAAAAGCCAGATTCCACGGGATTCCCAGTGAAGCAGGGGGATTATCAGAAACTCATCAGGGATCTACTTAGCTACAGAGCAGTTTAAAAGATAAATGCTCACAGTGTAGTTCAGAAGTGTTGAAGTCCCAAAACCTCCTTGCCAGCTGAATATTTGGGGTATTTCAGTTTTTTCCCTTAACTCACCTGAAGACATATTCTTTTTCTCACATCTTCTAGCAATTAAAGCTCTTCAGGAAGTAGGAGCTGTTTATTGAATTGAGGCCCTGATCAGTTATTTTTTCATTCAAATGCAGATGCCTAAAATACCACTTTTTATTTTTTATGACATACTTCAAGCTTCTCTTTGGACAACTAAATATGCATCTCTCCTGCTTTTTTTCCTTTTTCTCTTCCCTCTGTTTATACGGAGGAGGGGTTGATATTAAAGAAATTAAACCTGGTTGTTACCTTCAATGAAGGTTGTTTGTTTATATCTCTTTGCAGCAAAACCTGTGATAAGCCCTCTTGAACTCCGAATGGAAGAATTACGGCATCATTTTAGGATAGAGTATGCTGTAGCAGAAGGTGCAAAAAATGTGATGAAATTACTTGGATCTGGGAAGGTTACCGACAGAAAGGCACTTTCAGAAGTAATTTGTCATTACAATTTTTGATACTTTGTTTTAAAGGTTCTTTAAGGAAAAAAATTGAACTATTTCAAATTTCTTTTTTATTTTTAAAAGGCACAAGCAAGATTTAATGAATCAAGCCAGAAGCTGGACCTCTTGAAGTATTCACTGGAACAGAGACTGAACGAACTTCCTAAAAACCATCCCAAAAGCAGTATTATTATAGAAGAGCTTTCATTAGTCTCTTCACCCACATTAAGTCCTCGTCAGAGTGTAATATCTACTCAAAACCAGTATAGTACACTGTCCAAACCAGCAGCTTTAACAGGTATGATTTAAAGAGCTTTTTTGATTTTCCTTTTTTGATCTTAATTAATGGTTTAAAACAAGTCTTTAATGCCAACTGTATTTCTTACTGGACATATTTAATTGTTGTTCTTTTCCTAGACAAAGGCATTTAGAGTTTCCAAGTGTCTTTGCAGATTAGTTTCTTTGATTTATTTATTGACCTTTTTATAATGCTATTGAAAATGTGACGCTCTGGCCTTAGATAGCTCCCTGTGGAATGATATTGCTAGCATTTACCAAATGCCTTTCATCTTGAGATTATCAAGTACTTATCATCAAGGTGGATAAGTATGATTATCCCCATTTTACAGATAGGGAAACTAAGTTGCAGAAGGGTTCAGTGACTTGCCCTGATCATACAGCAAGTAGGTGACAGAGCTGGACATAAGCACCCAGCTTTTCTCCCAGTTCCTATTATACCCACTGGACCTCACTGGATTTCTGGAAGGTGAGATTTATACTACTAAATCATGCATTGTATTTGTAATCCAAAAAAAAAAAACCAACTTGCCTTTTTTTTTTCTGCTTCCTTTAACACATAATTAAGGGTCAGATACCATATAGTGACAATTTCTCTTTAAACGTGATTTACTGATACATATTAAAAATTTTTAATAGAAATTGACAAAGCTACATGCTTGTTAAGTTCTTAATAGTTTCACTTTCATATTGCCTACACAAAGAGCTTTTGTATTGAGCTGGATTTAAATGAACAGTGTCTCTGTGTTTTGCCTCTAGTGCTTTGTGAGAAATAGAGCAGTGCTACTGCCATACATCTTAAAGTGCATCAGCATAACTTTCTGATTTGCATCCATTCCTTATACAAGACTATAGCTTTTCTGCTTATTAATATCTTTTTTTTTTCTAAACAGAGTTTGGGAATGAAGTATTCTTTTACCTTTTAACCTGTTTCAGAAGCCAATAGCATCTCTTTGTCTTCATAGCCTAATGCTTAGCTGTCACTTACGGCTGTTAGCTTCCTACAGGTTGGGATTTCTTCTTAGACTGCTTTCTTGCTGTCTGTTCTGTGGGCTATGATGTTGCCAGATCATTTTTAGGTTGAGTCTTAAGTTTCTGTTACAAAAAAATACTTTTAAGTTTCATGGTTAAGTACATTTGCTATTAAAAGAAGACTGCATTTCTAGCTGACACTGATTATGGACTGGCTAATTTCACCACTTCTAGTAGTTGATTTTGTCAGTCAGTGGTGTCACAGTTTTACAGACGTTATCTTGTACGGGATGAAGCCAGCCTACCATTCTTGTAACCAGCTGTGGAGTTCAGATGTTTTTGTGCTGCTGGAGAAAACTCTTCAGTTTGAACAGCAGCCTCTATACCTCATTTGGTTAAAGATGTAGAAGATTCGGAAGAATAGCTTGTTGAAGAGTAGCTTCTTGTCTCAGCTTTTATAAATACAAATTCAGTCAGGTTGGAATAATTGAATGATTTTAAATTACGTACTAACAAAAATTTGACTTTAACAAGCAGCAGGCAAATGTGATTTCTAGTTTGTGATTTCTTACACAAATCTGTAGTCTCAATAGTTTGCTAATTTTATCCAGTATTAAGTAGTTATAAAAAACTCATTAAAAATGGTTATTGCTCTGTCTGCAAGATTCATTGTTTTAATAAGAAACTTGAAATTTGTGAGTCTTAAAAAATGACATAATTTACAACTCGAACGCAAGTCAGTTAGGTTCCCAAGTGAAGAAAACAAAGATTTCTGAGACACAGAAAAAAACTTGCTTTGTGTTATTTTGGTGAACTGTTGCTCTTTTCTAGAAGGTTGAGTCCCACATAGTTGACTTTTAGTACTTTTATTTTCAATATATATGTGTGTCCTGGGTTTGTCTTTTGATTTCATCTGATCTTTCTGTTATACCCTGTGGGAGTCAGAATGTGAGCTATTGCCATCAATCAGTCATTAGTCATTCACTTGGTTTACTTAAGAGCAGAAATCTTTCATAAGTCAGTGTCCGTCTTCTTCTAGGTACCCTGGAAGTGAGGCTCATGGGCTGCCAAGATATTTTGGAAACTGTCCCTGGTCGATCAAAAGCCACATCAATCACATTACCTGGTTGGAGTCCAAATGAAGCCAGATCATCTTTCATAAGCAGACCCAGTAAAAGTAAAAGTGGGAGTGGTAGAAACCTTCTGAAAACTGATGACTTGTCCAGTTCAGTATACCCTTACTTCTCTTATTTTTATGCATTATCTTTTATTTAAATTTTCATGGGGATGATGTGTTCTGTAATTTAAAATATTAAATTGATTTGAAGTTTTAAACTTTAAATGTTTCTTTACCTGTTAAGCTGTCAACAAAAGCAAAAGCACAACCACACTATTATGCCCATAAGAACCAATTAAATATGAGATTACATTTCTAAGGGAAACTTACTGGAGATTTTTTTGTTTGTGGAAAATCCTCTTAAAGATTTAAGCTGAGTTTGTGTACTTTACTTACAGATGAAGTCTGTGCTGTACTGAAGCTGGATAACACCGTGGTTGGTCAAACTAGCTGGAAACCGATTTCCAACCAGTCATGGGATCAGAAATTTACATTGGAACTAGACAGGGTAAAAATGTGGCCTGATTTCATTGACAGCTGTAGTTGATTCTTGTATTAATTTCATGCTGCCTTTTTTTTCCCCTGTTGCTGACATTTTTTCAAATTCCCTAAGTGCAGTATTCCCATCTTTACTAGAATGAGCTCCCTGGGCTTAGGCTGTAGTGCTGGGCCAGCATTCTAGAAATCTTACCTTTTCTGACTTACAAACTGATGTAATATTTTTGCCAAGATCTAACCCTTAGTGGGTTTTCAGAGATGGGTGAGATGGTGCTTACCTTTTTATTTGGATCATCAGCTTTTAATTCTTTATCAGTAAAATGTGATGTCAGATCAGTTTGGATGTTTTGGTAAAACCATGTAATAGAATTTTTACAGTGTTTTTATAGAAGTGTTCTCATGTAAAGCTGGTCAGTTCTTCAGGAATAATAAAATTCATTAATAGTTCTTTCTTATAACTTTAAATGTTACTTGGAGGGCACAAGTATTTAATTGATACTTTTGCAGTAGAATTTATGTTATATAGATTTAATCAAGTATTTTTTTAGATACCTGATAGTCCTAGTATTTTAAGGTACAAGGTTAATTCTTTTTCTTTCAGTGTGAAATATAGGCTGAAAATTAAACTATATTTTTTAGGAGCTTAAATGTTATCTCCAGTACGTGCTTATTCCAGTACATGCTTCTAGCATGTGAAAAAAAAATAGCCATTTCCCTGTTTTTGTTTTTTCCCCACCAAGCCCCAATCCATATTCCTTCCATCTAGGAAAGAAGCAATTTTAGACTTGCAGGTAGAGAAATTCAGGTTACAGTTAGGAGTAGTGCAGAAAAAACCCCAAGCAGCTGTGGAGCCCTGAAGCCCCAATTATTCTCAGATTAAGACTAGAACTACTTGCTGCAGTAGCTGCTCCTGCCAGCCTCATATGTGTTGTGGGCTCTATTTAAGAACTCAGGTTTTGGTGCCAGAAAAGGACTTTGCCTCTGCTGTTCCTGGCCACAAACCCTGACACTGGCTCAGCAGGTCAGAGCACGGTGCTGATAACACCATGGTGTGGGTTCAATCCCCATGTCGGTCATTCACTTAAGAGTTGGACGTGATGATCCATGTGGGTCCCTTCCAACTCAGAATATTCTGTGAATCCTTAAGTGCTTGAAATGCACAGTCCAAGCCCCGTTATTTTTTAATCTGGTGCTTCTTCTTGACTTTTACTTCTTTTAAAACCTATCATAGCTGTGGTAGACAGTAAATGGATGTATCATGATGGAATTCAAGTAGTAACATACGATGGTGCTGTTACATTGCAGGATTGACATGTATTGCAGGATTCTTCACTTCTGGGGCAGGTTTTTGTAACACACATGTAAGACACTCTGAGAATACATAAATAGCACCAGCAAGATACAGCAATAGTTCCTGGTAGTGTTTTTGGCTCCTCTTTACGACCATGTTACAGAAGGTGTATGCATTTCTAGAGATAACTCTGTAAGGTTTTGCATCATCATGTGTATGCAGGTACTAAAATGTCTACAGGCATGAAATGAAGTTGATACTTGTAAAAATACGGAAACTATCAAAATTGAGGTTTCTAAGCACAAGTTAAACTTTGTTGTCAGAGCTTGAGCTAGAACATTTTGAACAAGCAGTGTTATCAGACTGACCCAAAAAGTCTGGTGACTGTGGCTCTCTGCTTCTACTCTTCTACACCTGTGCTTTTATTTGTACGCTGGAGATCTCATCTGAACTGAAGTGAAATGCTGTAATCCTGATGAGAGCTTCAGTCTGACTGGTTAGCTCTAACAGCCTTTTAAAATAACAGCTCTGCATCTTGTTCCTTGAGTTCCTTGATCTGAAAATTGTTCTGTGGTAACTCTTGCAGAACAATTACTAATAAGTGATTTCCTGTGTCTGTGTTTCCTGTGATAGTCACGTGAATTAGAAATCTCAGTTTATTGGCGTGACTGGAGATCTTTGTGTGCAGTAAAGTTTCTGAGGTTGGAAGATTTCCTGGATAACCAACGGCATGGCATGTGTCTCTATCTCGAACCCCAGGGCACTCTGTTTGCAGAGGTAAGAGTGTTTCCTTGAAGCACTTGAACATACTTACAAGTATTACATGGCAGAATAGTTTAACAAGTTTTCTTTGAACTTTTAAGAATGCATTCTGTTCTGAAACTTGAATTATAACACACATTATTTGAACTGCAGGTTACATTTTTTAATCCAGTTATTGAAAGAAGACCAAAACTCCAGAGGCAGAAGAAAATTTTTTCGAAACAGCAAGGTGATTCTTTAATATAAACATTTAAAGCTTAAAAATTGTATATATCTGTGAATTTTTTTTTATACAGAGGTCTAATGTTTGCCTGCAACTAATGCTGTTGATAATGAAGGATTTGGCATTGCATTTAGAAATCTTTTGTATTATAATTCCTTATTATGCATTAGCATGTAATTGTAAATAATTAGAAATTGCTAAGGAAAATGACAAATTCAGTTTGTTTTTCATAAATTAATTAATACGGGCTTTTTTAATTATTGGTTTTGGTAATGAGTAAGGAAATTACTTGCACTCTGTTTTCTTTTTTCACAATATCTATAGGCAAAACATTTCTCAGAGCTCCTCAGATGAATATTAATATTGCCACTTGGGGAAGGCTGGTAAGAAGAGCTATTCCTACCGTGAATCACTCTGGCACCTTCAGCCCCCAGGCACCAGTGCCTGCCACAGGGCCAGTGGTGGATGCCCAGCTCGCTGAGCTGACCCTGCCAGCCAGGTAGGTCACCCCTGCAGCTTTGCAGTACCCCTGAGTGCAGGAGGGAGCACTGAGAGGCTTCTGCCCTGATGTACAGAATGTGTGAGAATCTGGTTATGCTACAAGGCTGCAGACCTTTCCATGTTTTAGTTGTGGAAAACTATTCTACAACTAGATCCACACACACAAAGTTTGGTTTAGGAGAAATCTACAGGTATTAAAATAGTCTTTGCTATACACTGAGGAGTTATTTATTTTCTTGTCAGTGACTCTCCTGTAGCCAAATTGGACTTTGAACTTGAGCCTGAGCCTCCACCTGCTCCACCCCGTGCATCTTCCCTTGTGGAAATATGTGAATCTTCCTCTGAAATAAAGGCTCCTGATGTGCCTTCTCAGGCAAGTAACTTCTAAGAATCTTGGGTTATACAGTTTAACAAGGTTATAATATTGGCATCTTTATGTGGATTTCTTCCTTTATATATTAGCACATGCTCCCTAAACTTCCACACACTGAATTGTGTCAATAGAATGCTCTGATTGCTCTTGATGGTAACTGTTTCTGTGGTTGGTGCGTTTAACACTCCATGTCTGGTTCCACCACAGAAAAAAGCCAGAGCTCTAAAACTATTAGAGTATTCAGGATAAAATGGTTTTATTAAGAAAGAGGAGAATGGAGCAGTAGGTTTCATCAGTCTGTTAAAATCTTACCTGTATGATCTGGAAATCTGCCATTTTAGCCTAGGTAGTGGGTGTATTAAGAATTTAATGTGCTTACAGTAACATTTCTGCATTCATTTGCCTTCACAGTCAGTTTTAAATTTTCAGGTTTCTTGTTCTTCACAGGATGAAGTAACAACTTTTGATTTTGAAAATGGCAGAAATAGTATTGTTCCAAAACTCCAGCCTGAAATAATCTGTGAGTCTGATGTTCCCCATTCAGACATGAAATACACCAACACCAGAGAGCCTGAAGATAGAAGGTAAAAGAGTAGCAGTTTTCCTGTTTTGATCTGAATAATATTTCTTAAAGCTAACAAACTAGAAACTTTGTGACTTTTTTTTTTATTTACATAGATCACAACAAAGATTTCAGTTCAGTCTGAAGGATTTCAGATGCTGCGCTGTGCTGGGCAGAGGACATTTTGGAAAGGTAAATGTCAAAAGGCTGTTTCAAGTATCAAGGCTTTATCAAAAACTAGATACAGCTCTTAAATTTTATCTCCTCTGTTTTAGGTGCTGTTGGCAGAATACAAAAACACAAACGAGATGTTTGCTATTAAAGCCTTAAAGAAAGGAGATATTGTGGCTCGTGATGAAGTAGACAGGTCAGTTTGTACAACATACGTGGATTCCATAAATCAGTTGTGTGCTCTACCAGAGAGTAGAAGCTAAACATAGTGGAAGAGAGAAGTCAGTTGTTATCTCCCTGTGTAGCTGGCTGCTGTAGATGTGTATTCTTGTTCTGGGCCATGGAGGGAGCAGAGTAACTCCTGGTTTGTTTTAGTGCCCTTCTTATGCCTGAACTATAGCTCTGACTTAATGCTGATCCTGGTTTTGATTTTCAGGTTCTCTTGCAATTATTTCTTCTAATTACTTCTAGTTACTTCCATCACATTAGGGGATAATAGTGACTGTTTTACTGGCAGAACCCATGTTGCTATTTCTGAACCTGTAGCATACTGTCATGCTCTGTCCATCATATTTTCCCTTTATATACTCTACTGTTGAGTGTTTTTCAATCCTTTTGACCCAACATGCAGGTTCTGGTTTGGGTTTTTTTTATTTGCTTGGACGTGGAGGGACCGTTACAAAACTGGTTTAAGTGCAAGAAGGTGTTTTTACAGCTGCTTAAGAGTGACTATATTCATTTGCAGGAAGAAGGATAGCAGCATTAACAATAACCTACAACTTAAAAAATCGTTTTAAGGAGAATAACCAAGAATTACTATAGATAGATAGTAATACTGTAATACTGTCACTGGGTTTTCACTTTACGTCTTGTAAAGAATTAAAACAAAAATTGATTGAAATGAATGTCACATGATATCAATGCATAGTTAATGCAATCCTTTGGAAGGAAAATTGTCAGAGCACAATTTTCATGGACTGCTAGGTGTTCCTCTTTTCATTTGGGAAAGCTAAACATAAATTCATGAAATCATGATATTAAAATATCTCTCTTGAACAAAAAAAAAAAAAAGGCTCTTATATTATCCTGAGGAATAGAGCAAAAAGGCCCACAAAGTATAAAATACCAGTAATTTCTGAGAATTGAGAAACTGTGGTTCAGCACTGAGCTTTATGTTGTTCCTGATTTTGTTTGCAGCTTGATGTGTGAAAAGCGAATATTTGAAACTGTGAATAGTGTAAGACATCCCTTCTTGGTGAACCTTTTTGCTTGTTTCCAAACCAAAGATCACGTCTGCTTTGTAATGGAATATGCTGCTGGTGGGGACCTGATGATGCACATTCACACTGATGTCTTCTCTGAACCCAGAGCAGTGTGAGTATCCCTCCCTTCCTGGGGCATTAAGTGAAGGGCACTTTGCTCAGTGGATAAGAACTAAGGGCTTTATCACCACATGCCACCACATTATGCCATCCCAGTAAATGCTGTTTAAGTTTTTAAAAGTGTTGGAGATTCTAACTAATTTTGTTAAAAGAAGACATGCAGGTTTAATGTGCCTGAGTCTACACTAAATTCAAAATCTATATAGAATTATATAATTTTTATAATACTTTTCTTTAAGATTATGTTAAAAAGCTGAATGAAGAGTTAAAACAGTAGACAAGGCTAAAAAAGGAAAGAATAAGCCGATTTAAAAACCTTCAATGCTATAGCAGTGAACACTACAGGAAATTTATCCCCCAGCCCAAGCAATAGGCTACAGTTTGAAAGCTGCAAGTTTAAGTGTTTTTGCCATCTGGCTTTAAAACTCTGGCCTTGTACAAAACTAATCTGTACCCAAAAATACAACTGGCAACCTAAAAAGGATGGCTCATTAAAAAAAAATAATAATGAATTTCACATTCTGAAAAGCAAGACAAAATTCCATTGATATTTTAACTTTTTCAACAGATTTTATGCTGCATGTGTGGTTCTTGGACTTCAGTATTTACATGAGCACAAAATAGTGTACAGGTAAGTAGTCATTTCCAGCAGATGAATTTCAGCTGCCCTGAATAGTACTGAAGAAACATCAAGTGATGCAATTTTGTTCTCAAATGTTCATTTAGAGATCTGAAGTTGGATAACTTATTGCTGGACACAGAAGGCTTTGTGAAAATTGCTGACTTTGGTCTTTGCAAAGAAGGTAATGGCCCTAAAATTTTCTTTCTAGGGGAATTCCATAGTCTGTCCTACTCTTGACTGTTCCTTGAGAGTTTCGGACTGCCAGATGTGTATAGGATCTATTTACCACGTGTCATTTGAAGGAAAAAAAATACATCTCTGATGATGAAAAAAAAATACATCCTCTGGAGATAGGAGGAAGTTCCTTAGTAGGGAAGTATCAGGAGCACAAGAGCATTGCCCTGTTCTTTTTATTTATTTTTTGTCAGTTGTGAGCATCACCTATTCTGACTCTTACTTCATCACATCTCCGCTTGTTAACAAGGCACACTGCACATTTTACAAGTGATTAGAAACATTAGGTGGTTTCCTCATTCTAAACATCTTGACACTGCACAACAAGATCAGGTGCCATTATAATCCATCCTGAATTCTTGCTTTTTTACAAATTCATTATCTATTTTCTTAGCTCAGAAACAGTTGCAATTCTGAGTATATGGAAATGATGTGCAAAGTATACTACAGCTAAAATTGAGAAATAATCCCAAAAGGGAAGCCTAGAAAGTTACTTTCATGCATCTCACTGCTGGCAAATACCAAATAGAGGTAGCTATTACAGTGTTTTTCTCAAAACCCATTGTGTGGGCAAAGATACTTTTTCAGTTTATATAGCCTGTCTTCCATATCTTTTCCTTTGAGGTAGCCTAAGAGCCCTAATTGGGTAAATTCAGTAGGTCTTCAAACATGAGTGCCAGGGCAAGTCTTGTGACTGTAGCTACAAATAAGTTCTGTAAATGATAAAATGAGAAGGAAGGCTCATTCCTTTACTGACTGCTACAATAAATGGTTTTCTCAAGTTCTCTTTAGCAGCTCCCCTTGTCATGTCACATCAGGCCTGGTGGTGCTGATGTCCCAAACTGTGCCCCTCTGGCAAATCCACAGGGCTTATTTTGCTCCACATTCTTTCACTACACTCCATGTTTTACTTTACTGTATGTAATTTGCACGACAGAAGCATCCAGAGGGGCACGTTTGGCTAAACTAGCATGTACTGCATTTTCTTTTGCTAACTGGTAGAAATGGAGCATAAGATTGTATCTTTCCAAACAAAGATAACTGGGTAACAGAGGTGTAACTGGAGCCTTAATCTGGTTCATTGCATATAGCAAGGAATAGAAAAACTTGAACAGAAGCACATTTGAAACAGAGGTGTGGGGAGGAGAAGGAGGGAATGTTTTACCTCATTGGTCTGAGCCTTCAGGACACAGGCCCTGGATCTACAGTATCAGTTGAAGCTGCTCTGCAGAGAGGTTCTGCTTGGAGGAATAGGTTGTAGAATGGCAGAAAATACTGCTTGCTTTTCATTATCTGTAACTTTCAGGAATGGGATTTGGAGACAGAACAAGCACGTTCTGTGGCACACCGGAATTTCTGGCTCCAGAGGTGCTGACAGAAACCTCCTATACAAGAGCTGTAGACTGGTGGGGTCTTGGTGTTCTTATCTATGAGATGCTGGTGGGTGAGGTAAGTTCTAGTAAGGTACAGTGGAGTCATAAAAAGCAATTTTTAAAGGTTACAAGCCACAAGATATCAGCCTGTTAACATTTCATATGCCCTACCTGCCACAGTATCAGTATTCATTATACTGATAAACATATACTATATGCATAGGCATACCCAGCTTTACAGTGAGCATCTTAATGTGTGTCATCAAGAAAAAGAAGTTTCAAATACTGAGCTATTCACCTGATATTGGCTGCTGTAACACTGGAGAAGGGGCCAAGTCATGTCCGGAGCTTAAATTATCAGCAATTGCAGGAGCCAACAAGTTGTAGCAGATCTTTGCTTTACTCTATTTTTAATTACATCATTATGTATTATATCAATTTCCAGTAATGACATATTAATATCAGTGTCTCTAAGTAAGAGCACAGTACATCCGTACATACAGTTTGGAGGAGCTAGGTTTCCAGGACACATCTATTACCAAATCTTGATGTGCACAGCAATACCAGTCTTCTGCTTTCAAATGCTTTTGGGGAAAAAATAAACTTCTTAACTCCTGTAGCTTGAACGGAAGTGAACTTTAACACATAAAACTGGATAGCATGAAAGATGATGAAAATAATCACTAAAATAGAAAGCCTCAGTTCCATATAAATGAGCTGGTATAAATAAATCACTGTTGAGAAGTTTATTTGCCATTGCATACACTGCTCTACCTTGTGGTCCATTTTGTAGTAGTATCTCCCTGATGGCACAGTGATTTTGCGCACGTGCTAAAAACTCCGTTTTGTTCTTTTTCAAAAAAAGATGATCATTCAACTTAATTTCACTTCCTTTCAGGTAAAAAAGGACAAAAAGCTTGTACAGTGTCACCTACATCTGTCAGGCCACTTCAAAACAGTTTGAAAACCCTTGAGCTGCAATATGCTAAAGACTTTACAAAAACAAATTAGTCTTGATCATGCTGTTTGTGAATGGCAGCTACCCCAAAGAACAGCTGATAGATAATGTCCATGTACACCCTGAGTTCAAAGAAGATCCCAGATTTATGTGTTTCTACATCTAAAAGCTGAGTCTAATTCCAAATATTCAGCTGAGTTTATGTTGTTTTCAATTGTGATTTTAAACCTGTTTATAGTATTTTTTAAATTACTTTCTTTATAGTCTCCCTTCCCTGGAGATGATGAAGAAGAGGTGTTTGACAGCATTGTAAATGATGAAGTAAGATATCCACGATTTCTCTCTACAGAAGCCATCTCAATAATGAGACGGGTAAGAACATTTTAATAATTATTACAGTATCTCTTGTCCTGTTTCCAGCAATTACTTTTGTGAGGAACAAAATAGTTTAGGAACCTACACTTTGGTTTGGTTTTTTTTTTTTTTTGAAATTTAATTGTAGACTTGCTTCATTTTTGCTGTACCATTCTGCCTGTCACTTTAAATGAAAATTATCTACGCCATTCTACTTTATTAGGAGCAAGTTTTTCTTTTAAAAGTGTAAAACACTTAAGGTGCTATTTTCTCTCTGAACTAAGTTTCCTAGTTTTACCTAACTAGAATAGTTCAGCTCTCTTTTCCTAGCTGAACACTGCTGCATTGACCTATTTGGTAGATTAGCATTGTCACATGAATATTTTAATTCAAACACTTCTAAATCTTACTGGTTTCATTCCAGCTAGGGCAGTATACATGGCGTCTGCATTCCCATTCTTGGCAAGGAATAGCTGATTTTGGTTTATGGTTGTTGTTGGTGCTATTTCTTAGTGAGATTTTCTGCTTATCAAAGGAAGGCAGTTGAACCTGTTAGCACCTTATCACAGTTGATAGAAAGGCAGTACTGGAAGTGGTTCTAAAGCCTTTGGAATCAGTCTCTCCATATAAATGTCTGATGCTGAGTATCAGTTTAGCACCCAATTCAGCAATGTGCTGTAGCACAGTAACTACTGTGACATATCTAAGTAATAGCATAAATACTTGGTAACTTAAAACAGTTGCTTAGTCCCAGGGAGAGAGTGTTTGCCTAGAGAAAGCAAGCAGAATACAGTTTTAAGGCACTACCTGGGGAAGGTATTTTTGCTGTGAAAATTCATCCTAGTATCCTCAGGGGACAGGGTGCTGCTACACTGCACCCGCAATACATGTACTAGGAACTTTGTTCTGGTAGTTTATTAGTTGGAGCTCTGTGCATGCTCTTTCCATCACAGAATTTCATTCACAGTATAGTAGACATTATTTTTTGATGGCTGCATCATGAGTATCAACCCACCCTGCTGCTGGGCCCTGCCTGGAACAGGGGGCTGCTCACAGCAGTACAGTTCACAAGGGGGAGCATCAAACTCCTGGAGTTAAATAGGAAACCCTTTCCTAGTGGAAAGTGGCTGAATGTATGAACCAGCTTGTGCCCTTCATCAACTGCTGTGAAGGAGCTGAGCACTGAGACAGCAGGGTAATCTCTCCTCTGAGCTGAGTGAGAACCACTGGCTTATGTAAATCTGTACCCTCACCAGCAAAGAGGAACTTCACGCTCTGTGCTGAGCACTTGCCCCAGACCACCTCCAGCACCAAGACATGGCAGCACAGCTCTGCAGGGAGACAGAGTCTGCTCTGGCCCTGGTCCTGGCTTAGATGCTGCTGGAACCATGCTGGCAGGCTGAAAGAGCAGTGCTAGAAGCTAAAAGCTTCGTCTGTCCATTTCTTCAAGGGGTAAGGACTGTGCATAGATCAGGCAGTATGAATTTCACTGTCCACCTCATGTTGGTGTTGGCTCTTACACAGTAACACTCATCCCTCCTTCCTTTCCCTCCCCCTGAATTTCTCCACTGAAACTCTGCATGTTTTGTCAGCTGCTACGAAGAAATCCAGAGCGGCGTCTTGGAGCTGGAGAAAAAGATGCTGAGGATGTGAAAAAGCATCACTTTTTTAGGGTGAGTACAAACTAGTATTATTTCTAAGGACACAAAGGAGTAAAGATGGGAAACTAAACACCAGTTCATTTATTTTACAGCAAATAGATTGGCACGCTTTACTGGCCAAGAAAGTCAAGCCTCCTTTCGTACCCACCATTAGAGGACGAGAAGACGTTAGTAATTTTGATGATGAATTTACCTCTGAAGCACCTATCCTCACTCCACCTCGGGAACCAAGGATACTTTCAGAAGAAGAGCAGGAAATGTTCAGAGATTTTGATTACATTGCTGATTGGTGTTAACTTCCACACACTGTGAAGCCCCAGCTGACTGGCTCACAAGAATGCCTCTCTCTGAAGAATACCGACCCTTCAGTTGCTTTCTGTGCCACCTGTAGCTTCTGGGTTTTTTTAAATCACATGAAGATCCTTTTAAGTACTGTTTTAACACTCTTGTGAAGAGTGGCCTCTTTGTATATTGTTTTTTATCTGAGCACTGGAAAGCAGGTCTATGGCGTTCCTAAGCTGAGTTGGTGAACCCAGGCTGTGTTGAACTTCCCGCACACGGGCGCACGTGGATCTGTACAGTTTCTCTCACTCTTCCACAGCAGATAATACTGCTTTTTAAAGTATCTGCCTTAAGTGGGAAAAGCAGACTTTGAGCTAGGTAATCTCCACTCAGCCACACTGAAGTGAAGTAAGTTGGGATATCGGTGACACTCACACAGAACCTGGTTCTAGTCAGAGAAGGCAAATGATTTCAGCTAAATGTTGTGCAGTCTTTAAAACTACACATTTCTACGTACACCTTCATCTTGTGTTCTTAAAATAATGGTATTGAGAACAGATATGCCTTGTTTTGTAAATTTTCTATGGTATTTATTAGGAAAAACGTTGAACACCTTGCCTTTGAGATAACAACTGTGTAAGTGCTTCCATTACAAAGAAAAACCCAGAACAATCCGGAGAGTTTACCAAAGTCACTTGCCAAACAGTTTTGCCTTCAAGCTCCTTGAGCATGGCTTAAGGCCCCGGTTGGGATGAGGAATGTAAGGAGGAGGCTGCTCAGTGTAACCTCAGAGCGGAGCAGCCACAAGGCCCAGGCCCAGCCCCTTCCGTACTCACCTCGAGCCTTTCCCGTGCCCCAAGGGGGCAGAGAAGTTTCCAGTCTGTATCTAACCCACTCCATCCTCTGTCTGCTGTACAGTATCATATCACTTAGAAAACATAAGGATTTTCAGTGTATACATGCTGTGAACATGTATATTTGGAAGTTGTAATGTATCCTTACCTCCAGGCAAGTAATTTAATTGTACCACTTCACCGATGTTGCGTAGTGGCCAAGTGAACAAAAAAATGTATCCATGTAGGCCACTGACCTCCAGCCCCTGGATTGGCAGTTACTGAGGGTAGAAAGCAATATGTTGTAATAGAATGTATAAATATTTTTGATAAAAACAGTGTATATTTTATAAACCCCTTAACACTAAAAGCTGTACCTCAAAAGTTGAAAAGTAATTTAGACCAGACACTGTGTGTATTTGTAAACTAAGACCTATTTCTGGCATCTGCTGTTCTGTGGGCAAACATTGACTCTTGAAAAATAAATTTCCCACGTGGTCCTTACCTCTAGCACTATTCAGCACTGTAACCTCACAGGTTCATCCTGGCCAGGAGTTGGCTGTTCATGGGCTAAGGCAGTGAGCATCGCACCCAAATGAATTAAAAACTGGTAGTTTAATTCAAAGAAGAAACACAAACCACTGGAGTATGCAATGCTAAGGTGGTGGTTTAAAATCATGATGCTGGACAGACCTGCAGGGTTTGGCAGGGGAGAGGCTTAAGGAAGAAAAAAATAAAATAATGGTTAACTAAGTCTAAATCAGGCCAGTCCCCCACAGGAATGGGGCAGGCACCTTCCCCACTGCTACAAATCACGTTGGGAAGAGTGAGTCAACTCCTCAGCATTCCTTGTTTCCAGGTTCTATACTGATTAGAAACAAATTATGTTCCTGTATCTAGCTGAAACCAATACTTTTGAGGTACAGTCAGCTCGCCCTTTTTGGTTCCCAAATATATATATATACACACAAGCATCTCACAGGGTGCTTAATACTTATGAAAGTATCCTCAAACATACCTTTTTGTAACTACATCTTGTACAGAAATCTTTTTTTAATCTAAGCAAATCACTAAAAAAAAAAATTAGAAAAAATTAGAGGGCAGGGTATGTTCACCCAGTTAAGCTGAAGAAAGCACTAATTTTATCTCTGTAGTTTTTTAAATATTTTTAGGCAGATTAAGATTTAAACCCTAGATTGTAAATATATTTTGCTATACTTTATCTGTATGTGGCTGCTCAAGCACTTTGTAAGGAAATTAGGATATTTTAGAATGGTACACTATGCATTAAATGAAATGTGCCTTTAACAAATGTCATTCTAAGTGTTTTGCAGTCATTAATATCACAAATTAAAGTTCTAAATAGAGTAATTTGTAAATTGTGTTGCAAACATGATTTTGCTGTTTCTTGAAGTGGCTGGTCATGTTTTCTCCCCAGGTAACTTCAGAAAAGATCTTACCATTCGGCGGGGACCCAGTCTCTTGGTGGGAGCTCAGTAGGCTTCCATTTGTTTCTGTTTTCTTTAAAAAAGAGCATTACAAACTGCCTCTGAGCAGTCCCCACAGGAGCAGTCCCTGTCAGCTGGAGTCTGGCCTGCTTGACTCAGCGTTCTCCCTCCCAGGCTTCCTGCGGGCAGGGGGAGCCAACTCAGCCCGCTCTCACTGCAGTCTCGTTCCTACCCACCATTCCTTAGCGAGCTGTGTAACCAAACCGCAATCTAGATCTACCTACCCCACACTGAGCTCGTTCTTTAGACATTTCTAGAGCATTTAGAACAGAATTCTTTATTCTCAAGAGCCACATGGAATTTTACACAGCCATTTTGCCCAGTGACTGACACTTCATACCTGGCTAAATCGTTCCAGAAAGGGCTGGCTCCAGAGTTTCGAGGATGTAGTCAGAACTGCCGCTGAATTAACACTTGAAGATGTTCTGCCCTTGCACTTGTGTGTGGGGAATGCAGCCCTTCCTGGTGCTGCCTGCTCCCTCAGGCCCACCCCGGGTGAGCAGAGCCCGCCCCCAGTCTGAGGGCAGCCAGTGCCGCCCCCGGGCCCTGCCCCTGGACCTGGCTGACACAGGCAGGGCAGGAACGACCAGAGGGGTCAGAGCTGCCTAAAAATGAACTCAGAACTAGGCCGTATTTTTTCCTGCTATGCTTCACATTAACTAGTATACTGCAGCCAGTAGTAAGTGGCCTTCAGAATGTACCTGCCCCTGGAAGCAGATCCCTAGTTCTGCCTCTTTGTGCTGCACGGTTATTGCCATCTCCACACCCCGGGAGATACAGGAACTGCTTGTGGAACTGCAGGGTCAAGCAGGATTACACGTCCCTGCCTCCATCTGCTGCACTTCAGAGCTTTGCACAGATGAATTTAAATTCCTGTCCTGGCAATTTTTGCTGCATGCAACAATTTCAACCGCAAACGCACACCCATCACATGTCAAGTGCTTCTGCCTAATGCCTGAAAGGATTTAAGTAAGCATTATGGACAATGTTTCAGTCCTTTTTCATGGAGTAGATTTAACCCACAGATCTATGCTGGAAAGCAGCATTCACAGTAAAAGCAATTTCCACCTTGGCATTCCCAAGCTGTAAGAGTGCACTGAAGGTCAAACCCAGCCCATTCAAAGCATCCCACCTTTGATGTAGGTGGAATAGCTGAGACCAAGACCAGGAATGCCCAGATAATAGAAAACATTGCCACAAAGTCAAAGGCAATACATCAGACAATGAATACACACCCTCCCAGCTACTGAGTGTACCTCTTCTAACATCTGCACTAGAATCTTTCATGGCTGCAACCAACAGCTCCCTATGGTGTAACAGGATTGTACAACCTTTGTTACTTGTTTACAGAAAAAAAAGTTCCCATTTCTACACTTCCAGTATCTACTGGCAGAAAAGGATTAAAGCTCAACTAGCAAGAAAACAGTGAGGGCTACTGGCAATTAGTGCTATTAGCACTGGACACAGCCTTCCCTCTGGATGGCTTAGGACCAGATGTGCAGCAAGCTGACCCCTCAGCTGTTCATTTGTGTGGTTCAGCTGAATCTGCACCTGTGATACAAAATCTCAGGAACCACAGGACTCCCCCCAGCTAAGCACATTTGTTGCTTTGTACACAAAGGGACACTGTCAAGAGACAGCCAGTGTTCTAAGCTCTTAGTCTGGGCAGGGCTGAACAACTTCAGGCCTTCACTCAGCACCTGGCCTATCAGTTCAAACAACAGGTGCTCACTTAGAACATAAACACAGGCCAGCCAGACTGCAGGGTGGGCTGGCAGGTCAGAAATTTAACAGAAACTTATACTAGAAATACTTTTTACTTTTCTTTTTACAGTATGAAGCATCATGAAGTTACCAGGAACTCAACTAAAGTGAGTCATCATGCTTCTCAGTAGCTGCTTTGTCATTATGTGAAATTCACAGAAGGAAAGCAGAGATATCACTGAGAATCAGGGAGACTGTGCCGAGGATGGGATTAATCCTTTTGCAACCAGTTTGGAAATATTCTGCAGCAGTTGTGCAAAACTTGGAACAGCTTTTCAGCAACTGTTTACATTCTGGGTGCAAGCACCCACACCACAGGTCCATACAACTACTAGAGCACTCCAGAGATCAGGAATTGTCAAGAAAGAGCATTTTAGCAGCCTCATGACCTAACCCACAAGTATGAAGCTCACTCCACCATTCATGGACTGCATTCCAGTTCTCAGCATGTACAAAAGTACGTGCATGTCACATTGCAGTCATACCCACAAGAAGGTGTTTTTGGAAAACAGTTTATTTGGGAATTACACAATATTTTAAATTCTCCAAAATACATCTTACTAGATCCCTACAAAAGAAATCTAAATAAGTACAACGATACCAAATTAAATTTGCTGCAACAGTTATTAAATATTTACTTCCACTAATATATACATACAAAATGCCACACAATGAGCTTGTTTACCCTTGGAATGTGTGCTGCCTTCCAGCAGTTATGCTCCATCTCCATATCCTCCAGTTCCACAACACGAAGACCCAATATTAACACTTTGTACATCCTTTATTATAGGCAAAAATAAAGAGTTTGTTTTTGTTGGGTTTTTTTGGGGGGGGTTAACAGAAATTAACCCTCTGCCATCTCACAGCTGTGGTAGTTTGTCTACTGGGGTATCAAACTTGAAGTCTGCTGGGAAAAGATCTGGAGCTCGAGGATAGATCAGCCTGTATGACTGTCTAATCGTAACATCAGCCACACCAGCAATGTCACCAATTTCTACAACAAAAAACAGAAGTGATTAGTTTTTACTTTCGCTGTTTGTATTCAAGAAACCAACAGGCATAACTTATCAAGACGCACTGGACACTTGCTCCACTTGCAACTCTTCCCAAAAGCCTGGTAGAAACAGTTTTAACTGTGGTGACTAATATTTTGGATATGTAAGTCTGTCTTCTGATATGCCACAGTTCAACTTAACCTATAACCATGGAGTAATAAATTTCAAATTGGCAGAGGACTAAAGAGTGTAAAAGTGACTAGAAACATCTACTGCAAACTCTACATATAACCAACAATATTTTAACAAATCATCATCAACTTCTGGATCTTCATTTTTATGCTTTGATTAAATGTAAGCAAAAACAAGCAAAAAACTGAGGCACAGACAAAACCCAATACCTCCAGTTAAACATGAAATACATTTACCTTAAAATGCACCAAGAAATAAGACAGAGGCACAGAGCACTGTTTAACAAGCTGAGGGAACACTTGTTTGAGATGCACAGAAACTGAAATTTATTGGAGAGTTAGTCAAGTTAGGAATTTAAATCTTAAACTGCATGAGAGCCTTCAGCATTGTCTGAAAACACTGGAGCAGTGTGGAGCCATGGTGTCCATGGCAGGCAGCTGTATCTAATCACTCTTAAGAGATGCAATCCAGTAGCTCACAACTATCAAGGATGAAGGTACTGAACGTCCGGGGCTCCAGATCACTCCCAGGCCCGGCAAAGTGCCAACAGAATGGAAGCTCCAGGCACATAAGCAGTTACAAATCCAGAACAAAACCACAACTTGGCAGATAAAAGCTACTGTTTATCCAAAAGGAACTGTCCATTAAGAAACTGCTACAGTTTCAACACTTCTGATCTGGACAACTCGGTGGAGCACTTGGATCCATTTCTCCCATCAAGTTTTATCCCCTGCAGCCTTAGCAAACTTCTTTCCCAAGGTACTGCTGCCCTGTAGGCCTCACTCCCTTGCACCCCAGGGGCTGATCCATGCTGCTCTGCAGCTCAAAACCCTGAACTCCTTATTGCCTCCCCAGAGGCCACCCTACCAGCAGGGAATCTGCCCACAAGAAAGCTGATCCACAACAAACCTTGCCATCCCACACTTTCCATCTTTACCAAAGGCTCATGGTAAGTCAAGGACCGTGTACTAATGCAGGTGATTCCCTGGCTGCAGAAATTCTTAAAGATTCAATGTAATCCAAATACCAAGTGCTCCCTGCGACTGCCCCCAAGTTTGTGTTCAGAGTATTTTAGAGCAGCAAAATGGACACACAAAAATATTAGCATAGGTGAACTTAAATTATTATGCTCATTTGAATGCACTGGTGCATTGCATTCAAGAACCCAACTCCTAACACCAGAAGAAAATGAACTCAATTTATAGCCAATTACTCCATGTTCATTTTGGGGACTGGGAGATTCTGATTTGGTCCTTGCTCTATCCAATTCATTTGGGGCTTATCACTTTGCACAGACCTCATCCAAATTTTACAGTAACACTGAATTTTCTTTCAAGACGACAAGCAAACTAAAAACAAACCAAAAAAAACCAAAACAAGTCAAGTTTTACCTTTCTGTGTCCTTTTTTCTGAAGAAGCCTGTGATGCCATGTAAATAGCTGCAGCTGCCACAGAGATAGGGCTTCTCCCAGGAACCAAATCTAATTCCACAGCTTTACGGGCAATATGTGTTGCTGCCATTTGTACTTGTTTGGGAAGACCCAGATTAGAACAGAATCGTGACATGAAGTCTCCAGTTGTAATCAAATCAACACTGGTTTCCAGAGCTTTCAAAATCAGTTTAAAACACCGGCCTATTTCTTTCTTTGAAATCCTGGACACAGCACATATTTCTGAAAAAAGAGTATAAGTTAAATCTTAGGCTTCACAGCATTTGCTACCCCCAAAATAATCAAACTTGATTCTCAATATATTAAGACCCACAAAGAAGGCCAAAGTCCCGAAGGCCACCATCCCTAAATAAGCTCTGAGCATTTGTGAAAATTCAGTCTGTGCACATTTATCATAAGGTGCTAATTAATACAGCTCACTTAGTAAGGGAAATTTGATGCTCAATGCTAGAGAGCTGCATCTCTATTAGGGAAAAGTTGCACAAATTTACTACAGAACTGCAGGTTCAAATTCAGTTACAACACTCTCCTCCATCCTCTGATCAAAATAATGCCTTTTAAGTTTCACCAACACTCAAAATAACTTCTAAATGCTAAAACCCCCTTGCCCAAGGGCCTACTCCACAAATATAACAAATTCCCACAGACCCTTCTACCCTCCCCTAAAAGGTGAGCTACAGCTGAGAACAACCAGTTTGCCCAAGTCCAGGAATAAGAAAACCAACCTCCTACAGTGACAGTAACTAAAGCTTTCCTTCATAGCAAAATTGAATCTGTATCACTGAAAACTTACCTTTAAATGTTCTTGGAACGCCCTCTTGCCTACAGGCTATGTAGAGACAAGCAGAAGCAATAGCATCATTACTTCTCCCCTTCAGGCTCTTTTGCTCATACACTTGCTTGAATAAATTATTTGTTCGATCCTTCAACGCAAGAAGATGAAATTTAATTAACTCTAGGCCATTTAATTAGCAGCAATATCAAAAATTCATGTGCTCATTATATTATGCTAACTAAGTCAATGCCAGAACAATTTAAGGAAGGGAGACATGAACTTACAACTATATTTCTAGGGAGGTTGATTCTGTCTGCCATGTTCGTAATTTCTTTAAAAGCATTCATCATCGCACGATCAGAGCTGCTCATAGTTCTGCGATTTTGGTACTTTGAATTCCCAAATTCATCAAAACTTGCTGCACCTGTGCCCTGAAAAGAAAAATTTGTTTCATCAATAATACACACAACTTCCTGCTCACTTCAAGAGCAAACATCTTCCAGCTTTATACATTTTAATTCAAGGCATCAGTTCCAACAGTTGTGCAAATAAACATCACTGAGAGTAACTCACTCAATCCAGCACTGTTCCACATAACAGGTTCTACACTTTGCACCAGTCTCAAATCGTGAGTTGCTTCCCAGAGACCACAGATAACACGGGGCTTTTTCTTCCCTCATGTAACAATAGATAAGAGTCAAAAAGAGAAAGATAACACATAGCCAGTGTGTGCATCTCAGTACTCCTGTCACCAGTGCTGAGGTCCAGGATGATATTCTATGCAACTCTTGTGCATCCTTTGGGTTGCATCTGTGGCAGACAGGTGAGTCAGAAAAACAATTTGATGGTCAGCTGGAGACCAGTTGTTACAATGATAACCATCATGGTGAAGGCATGGGCAAAGAGAACACAAACCAGTGAGCCAGTCAAACCCAACATGGTACTGTGTCTCTTAGAGGCTGCAAGCCTTAATCAGAAAATGGAAATATCCGTGTATTTTGAGTTTATGGGAAAATCACAGACTTCCTAAAAGAAAAGCTTGAGGTCTTCGGAGAATTAAGAGCTTCAAACCCAATCTGGCAACTTCAAAACAAGCTTCCAAGGTACAATTTTGTTTGTACCTTACAAATGATACTTTTATTAACTATGCAAATTTGCCCAACCAAGAAGCTTAAGGTTTTTAATTTGCCAGAAGTCCAAAACAAGTCTTAACCAAATAATGCCATGTCAGATTAGTGATAGCTGATGACATGTTCTGTAAGTTTAGGAGAGCAATGTCTGTAATTTATACATTTATACGTTATTACATTTATGTAATTTGTCTACATATGTGTTCGCTGTCACAGTATGCAAGGGGCCCCAAGTTCTTTCAAGCAGAAACCACTTCTTCACAATTCCATGTGTGGAATCCTGGATTTCCTGAATCTGCAAGCATTTATTCCTTGCTGGTACCTTCAAACAATTTACCTGGGATGGGACATCCAACTTTCACTACAGACAGATTTGGTCATTTAAACGAGCCACTGCAGACAGCAACTACCGCACTGTCATTTTGCCAAAACCAGTAAACATAAAGCAGGTCTTGATCTGTGACTGACTGATAACCTGGCTAAGCACTTGCACACAGAGTTCTCAAATTGAATACCCAGCAATGGATCAAGATGTCCAGGCTGTACAAAGTGGGGTAAAGACACAGTGAACAAAGGACAGAACATGCCCTGGCATCACCTTTTTCTTCTGAGTGCCCAGTTTCTTCGTTCCTGACTCACGTTCTTTGGGAATTGCCCTTCTATTTTAACACGGGCTCTAACTCTAATAGTCGCTCTGAGGTGCACTTCTACATTTAATACATGTTCTCTGAATGACAGTAATAACATTTGCTCTTGACCATTCACTTACTCTGTTCCCCCTCCCATGCCCAAGGCCTCAATGACACCCCACTTCCACCAGCTCCAGTGGATCCCTCCCTGCTGAGACACCGTCTGTGGTGCTCACACACCTCTCACTGTGGCAACTGAGGACTTGGCACAGAACTCTCCTCACAGGTCTCCCTAGCTCCTTCAACAGGTCTCTACAACAGAATCCAGAGCCATTCTTGGTTTTTTTTTCTACTACTTCCAACATCCTTTAATACAAAATAAGCACCCAGATGTGATCCTGGCACCAACACAGCAGAGGGCTGCTCCAGAGACAATCCTACTTCCTCAGCTGGATGAACACCTCCAACTATTCAAAGGTTCCCAGTAAGATGAAAAGGTTAAACAAAGAGCAAGACTAAAGCACAACAAACTTCAGGCCACAAAGCACTATACTAGGCCTTCCATTCAAAAATTATGCCAGAACTTCCCTTGGCCCAAAGTATACAGGAGTCTCAGGTCAAAGGCTCTACCAGTCATACCCCTGTTCCCTGCAGTGTGTTACACTTGTGCTTATCATGGCCTCCTAGACCAGTGCTATGCACAAATGCATACAGGAACTGCATGAGCTCAAACTCTTGTAAATGCCAGAAGAGTAAACACAAACAACAGCAAGCCCCCAGGCCCTTGTCTAGTCAGGCTTCATATCAGAGGCCACTCTACCAGGAAATATTGCTCTGTCCTGGAGCCAGTAAGGATTCTCCTTTCACCACAGGTATCTTCCCTGGTCCACTGGTTAAGGAGAACCAAAAAATAAAAAAATACCCCCACATCTATTAGGTGCTGTGGAGATAAAATAGACAAGAATTTACCCAGCTGATGTGAGCCCCCTTTAAGAGCCATGCCCATTATACAACTGACAACAATAAAAGGGGTGGAAAACACTCTTCCACCTCAATTGCTTAGATAAAGCACAGAAATTCTCCCTGCATTTGTTATTTAAATGCACCATTTACTTCCCTTCTGGAGCTTTGAGGGACAATGCTTTGTTGATTTCAGCCCTTGACAACCATGTTGGATTCCCTTTCTCTTCCTGGAAAAAGACAGAAGCCACACAGTTTTAACTGAAATGAAATTGACTTCATTAATCATGTGGTTTGCTGTTGTGGCCTTTGAATCAGGAGTTCTACCTGTTAGGCTTTCAAACAGAAAAGAAACCTCATGGATACAATCCTGGAAACAGCCTTCAAGGTAGCTAAAGTGAAAATAGTGACAATCTCTGAAGGGGCTCAGTGGAAGTCATGTTGACAGTGCTGGCATTCAACAGCTTTGTACTCCCAGTATTTCCCCACAGGAGCAGAAAGTATAAGAATGACCAGTACCATCCACATCACTCTGGTTAACCACAGCACCAAGGCATGCCCCCAGACCCAGCAGTCTTCTTCCCCAGTACAACCAGCTCATATGAATCAGTCTGATGGATCCTTTCTCCTTTTTGAATCATCAGCCCTTGATACCTTCTCATTGCTTATCAATATAGCACTTCCAGACTCAGGCCATGCAGTTTAACAACAGCCAGCTTCCTTTCAGAGATATCTGATCAAAGGATAGGAATTCTATGCCAAGAGATTGCATAAGATCTTTGTTCAACCAATACAAATTCTCTTGGAGTTGCAGTTACTTAAAAAAAAGAATCAATTAACTCGCAAAGGTGACAAAAGACATTTTCCACAAGATAGGAAACAAAACTTACAGTTTGCTTTTTGACTGATGGAAAAGAGTTCCCATATCAAAGCAAAACTAAAAGCTGTTCAGTTATTTTTCTTTAATTTTATGTTAGAATTTTAGAAATAACTTTAACATTCTGGCAATCTAGACACAATTAAAGTGACACTTCACCATGCCTCCAATTGATCTGCACTGTAATCAGATCAGCTGCAGCACACGGTATCTAATTTCAGAGTTACAGTTCTGTGCCAGTATCCTGAAGACCTGCCTGTGGAATTCAAACCACTTCCACCACTGCCAACTATGCTATTCACCCTCCTCTTCACAGGCAAATTAATCTTTGTTCCAATGCAGGCTGCTGCCTCAGACAGATGGGTTCCTTAAGCATTAAAACCAATTAGGAATTAATCCCTTTGCACGGGCAGAGCAACCTCTGCTGCTAACACACACAGACCACACACCCCCGCAGGAAGGGGCCCCACAGCAGCACCTCCTGCCTTCCCAGAGGAAGGAGAGACAAACAACTCTGTGAAGCAGAACTGGCCCTCTCCCTCTACTGTTACAAAGCAATTCTGTTGCAACTGGTTGAGACCCCATTTCCACCTACATTCCCAGGAGTTTACAACAGATCTAACACGATGTGCCATGAGAATTATCAATGTCCTTCTCTTTTGGATTTCCTTCAACACAGATTGTGTTTTAGGGATTTTTCTGGTGGGGATGTTTTTGGGAGGGTGAAGCAGGTCAGATGTAAAGATTTTATTACCTGCAGCCCTACCTCAAGCAGAAGGAAATAGCCCTGGTCCTGTACCATATGAAAGGTTAAAGCCATCTCTGGCATACAAATATGGGGTCCACTCCAGGCCATTCTACAAACTGCTGTTAATTGGGAAAATAATAATCTTACCTTGCTTCATTCTCTGGAATTCACAAAGGTTTTTCTGTACTCTGTCAGACACTACTTACCCTCTTCAGGACTTCACTAATTTCTCCCTTGTTCAACAACTGTGTACATCTAGTGTTCAACCACTGTGTTTCTCTAGGTCAATACACATCCCAGCCTACCACCAGCAGGGACTTCAGATGACTGCTTGAGAAATGTACTACTTCCTTGATTAATTTTCCTGCAAAATCCATGCCACTTCTGCACTGACAGGAGATTTCTTCAACATCTTCTGATAAAAGCCATTCACTTCCTTCCAAACAACAAAAAAAAAGTAGCCCCTAATACAGAGCTCACATCAATGAACTGACATCCCAGAGCTCCTGCTTACTAGCAAGACAAACACAGGAACTCCTGTGCAGAAAACATCCTGGTTTGTCAAAGGGACTCTCAATTTCCCATGGAAAATAACGCACCTCTTGCAATTCCTCCCTCTGAAAATAAAGTATCCACAGTTGGACTGACTGGCCCCCCTACATTCCCCAACACAATCCTGGCAGTTCCGGTACTTTTTAGTCAGTTCTCATAGGTTAAATCATGCCACACTAACACTCCCACATCCCGTCTTTATGGAATGTCCATCTTTGCTACAGCAAGTTCAGTCATGCCTATTCTGGGATGATTCAGTTCATGGCAAAACTTTCATTAGTTGAATGTCCACCTCTGAAAGTTTTTAGCTTTCATGGACAAACAAACTTTTCATAGAAGCGTCTCTGTGTGTCTAATACTCTCACTAAGGCTGCTATCCCTCTTTATTCTAAATTAGGGTCTGAACCTCCAAAGGGAAGGGCACAAGTCACTGATCACCTGGACACAAAGTCTATCTTTAGCTGAAATGTCTTTTGTCTTTTCCAGCACGCAAGTTCTAAAGGAGCTCAGGTCATTCTACTGACTGAATCAAACTGAGATCCCAGAAGCAAACCTTGTATTTACACAGCCCAGAGTAAGAAACACTGTGAACCTGGAGCAAACAGTCCTTTTCTCCATCTGTCTATAAAGGTACAGATCTTTATCACAGCTGCCCAAATCAGCAACTGAAGTCCAAGCCCTCTGAACTACAATCTTTCTGATCCTATATAGGTGATATTAGAATTCCAGTGACTTCTACAGCACTGCTTCACAGAGCCACTTGGCAATGCCAATGTTTTAATGGAGCAGTGCAGAAATTTGTTTGCCTGAATGCACTCCAAAAGCCACCCAAAATCCTAAAATGCAATAGGCAGTAATGCTTGGCGTTATCCAAAACACAACCATCTACTTGGACAATTCCTCAAGTTTCTTTTTCACTAATGGTGAAAATTAGCTGCCCATCAGTATTCACTTGACTTCCTCCCTTCGAAGAATTCTTGGATGGAAAGTATGCTGCACACTGCCCTATACATCCATGTTTAGGCACTTCATCCTAGCAACAGCACTGGAACAAAAACTTTTGAGCAAACATGTAAAGTGGCAAAATGTTTTTAATCAGCAACTGCACCCATTTCATGGCACATTCAGGAAATCCACAAAAATTAATTTGGATTTCGCAGTAAAAAATGAAGAAGAAAGTAAAATAATTAAAACTTACCTCAGTTACTACTTTATTAAAGGGAATGCATTTGTGTGACTAGTCCTACTTGCTCTCAGGAGAAACAGCAGGATATGATTGCACCATGAAATTTCAACCCAAGTATAGATTGAATACTTTCCTTTGGGGCACTCATACCAAGAAAGAATTTGACATTTAGTGCTTTAACATTAATTGGAAGAACATGTACAACATGAGATCACCAGGTCTCCAACATGAATCTGATATAAATTTTACTACCAAAAACATGGCAGCAGTAGCTATTCAGATCTCAATATTCATTTCAGAACCACCTCAGAAATACACTTGCCAAATCAAAGCATACTTCTTTTAAAATTGCAACATCAGCTTTCCTGTTTATAGCAATATATCAAAAGGTAGCAAGTAACCCCACAGCACTGCAAACTTTTTGGGTTTTTTGCAAAGGTTGGCCCTTTCCATCTATCCCCAGGAAAGGGTCACATTTTATACACTGTTGAAACATGCAAGTTCAGCTCAGGCAAAAATCTCTTCAAAAATACCTATGTTGTATAGTTTCTCTATGGATGTACAATTTGGTACTTGACATAAAAACACTCAGTAAAATTTAGTATTTGCAGTGTTACCTTGCCAATCATTGTACTCAGGTCACCATCACTCAGCAAAGGATTCTGGGTATCCCCGACTCGAGATGGGTCTTTGGTTGCTTTGTCATTGCTGAACGTTCTCCACTCTGACCCCACGTCTATGACTCTGTCACCTGAGAACACAAAGCAACACAAACTCTGCAGTGACACAGTGCTTTGAAATATTGCATGAAACATCAAGCCAGGCATCTGAGCTCTGCACTGTAAGGAGGCAGTCTGCTGGC
This sequence comes from Acrocephalus scirpaceus scirpaceus, assembly GCA_910950805.1. Classification (NCBI taxonomy): domain Eukaryota; kingdom Metazoa; phylum Chordata; class Aves; order Passeriformes; family Sylviidae; genus Acrocephalus; species Acrocephalus scirpaceus. The sequence goes on from OU383779.1 coordinate 16,008,985, forward strand.
ATTCCCAAACACAGCAGTAACTGGCAGGACAATGGTCCAGAATGTTTAGGATCTACAAGTTAAAGCAATGGGGGAAAAAAAATGCAACTAGAGCTGCACAGAAGACATGAATACCTAAAGAAATGCATCTAGAACACAGGAACTGTCACCTTTATGAACTACAGTTATCCATGAAGGACATCATGGCATTTCCAATACACAAAAGGAATCAAATCTCAATTTCAAACTGAAGTCAGGACTGCCTGGGGATTGTTCTCAAAGAGTCAGTTGTTGTAACTTAACAAGTTCTATCACATTTGCCATGTGTTCATCATGCACATATGAATTAGCTATCATGCACAATCCCATTAAGCTATTGTAAATTACTTCTCTTGCATCATTTCCAGGTCCTTTGTACTCTCAATTTTGTATGTTCTAACCCACCATGACATTTTGCAGTTCAATTTTTGTTCTTGAAGACAGTTCTGACCATGTCCAATTTCATGATGCTTGACAGTATCAACATAAAATATAAATACTCAACTACTACTTCTTAATCAACTCTCTTAGAATTGGGAGATTTTCAGTACAGATTCAGAATAAGCAGGAAAAGCACCACATTTTCTAAATGAAACAACTTTCCTTGCAGTCCTCTCTTAATCTCACATTCACTTAAACCATTCCTACAGCAGCTTATCAGTTTGAGAAATAATTCTCACAAACATTCTAATGCAGGCAAAAGCCCTACAGTAAACACAACAATAAGTTAAGGGGAAAAAAAAAAGGAAACACAAAAGAAAACACAAACCCCAGCCCCAAGCCCAGAGCAGTTCATTGTATTCACAGATCTGATAAAAGCTGCATCTCAAAGGTGTTGCCTCTGGAGCAGTACTACAGAATTTTTAAGAACACATGTGCAGAAGAACACAAAAGGAACACTTCTCTTAGTGTTCTGCAGTAAAGCAGAATATAGCTCTGTGAATGCCAGAAGAAACTTCAGAATAATTTGTACCCTTCTTAGCTAAACGTGAGGAAAAATTCACCACCTTTATCATTGTTTAAGTTTGTTGTGAGAGAAATACCTGCAAAAAAAAGGAGCATTGACTGCATAATTTCCAATACGGAAGTCTTAGAATGAAACAACAGAGGCTAATTTAACCTGGTGAAAAACAGGCAGAAAAAAATCTCTTTGCAAACAATGGTAATACAAGATCCAAAGCTGGAGAAAATGCAGAAGGTGTGGACAGAGTGTTGCAACCGCAAAATTCCCTGGGGGAGACAAGGGGAATCTATTCTGACAGAATAACTCAATTTTTATCATCGAATTATGCAAGGAGAATGCCTGAAATTGAAAGCTGTGAATGAACCAAAAGAAACTGCTAGAACAAAAAAGAATAACTTTAGGTTAAAGGTGTTCTCATCAATATGTGTCAGACCTGCTCATAACTATAGTTCCACCTTTATTTACTGCTCTAATAAAAACCAAGAGGGAGAAGAAAAAAAACAACCATGAAAATCTACAGGGTTATGGATAGCATGGATCTGTGCTGCCTTTTACTCTTTCTGCTACAAAGGTCAATCCCCACACCCTTGGCAAGCTTAAATTTGCAGACAGTGTGCTCCTCTGACTCCTGGACTCTCTGTAAATATTTGATTCAGTAATGCTCCTTCTATGGCCTAGGAGTAACTTTACTTTTAGACAAACCTCCAATACTGTTTATAGCATCTAAAAAAAGCAAAATGTACTTAAAATTCTGGCATGGTATAAATAGAACACTGAGTACAGAGCAATGATGTAATATTTTTCCACACAAGTGGGAATGACCTAAATGACTCACTCGGGGATCTGCCTCTTGTGAGTTATGAACCATTCCTGCTCTAACAAAAAAGTTCTGTATCACTGCCTGCTTTGACAAACACATCACAAACAGAAGATTGAGACTACTATTTCAGAGTGAGAGAAGATTAAGTAGACTCAATCACTGAATATAAAGCATTTGAGTAATTAAGATGCAGTATGCAAATATCTTTATTTTGCCAAGGAATCTGCTATGGCAGAAAAGAAGTTTTTCTGTATACTGTCACTGTCATTAAAAATATACAGAACTCCTAGGCAGCACATTCCATCTTCCAAAAGGCTTCTATAAAAGTGTGACACAAGCTAGAAGTATTAATGAAAATGGAACAAATAACACCACAGGCTTCCATAGATGGAAAATGTATTCAGCTACAAGCATGATTAGTTGGATTATCCCATTCAACATGAAACAAAAACAAGAAACAAAATGTGGCATTTATTATCTTTAATTCCTCAATACAGAAAAACCACTTTGGAACTGGGGTATTAATACAGATGCAATTAAGCCCCTCCCTAAGTGGTCAAAGCAAAACTTTAAAATACAAAACTTAGTCTCACAAAAAGCTGTGTAAGAAAGCCTTGAAAATTGGTCCCAAGTTAAGATTTCAAGTTCTAAACTGAATTTGCTAGGTCATACCCTACTGACTGGCTTTTCTAAACAAGCTGGAATATGGGTCCAACAGTCAAACATGAGAGTAAAAAAGTTTCCAATAAGTACACTGTACAGTTGTGTCTGCTTTCTCACATTATTATATTGGTTTGGGCAACCTTATAAAACTGCAATAAGGATGGGAGTGGCCACATATTCCTTGGCTACTTCCTTTTGATGCAGTCCTTTTTAACAAAAGGGCTACACTAGATACAGTTACATTAGATACTCCTTTGCTTGATTTTCCTCTAACAGACGAGTTCACCTCCTCAGCTTCCTCCTCTGAAGTACATACAAAAACAACAGTTTACAGGATCAAATCATCGTGAAATGCCTCTTCAGGCTGATATCCCAAAGCATCTCTGAACAGATGATGTTCCATTGCTCCACTTCTTCTCCATTGCTCCATTTCTTTTCATAAACTAGTCTTCCAGTATTCCGTTTCTCTTTAAAATACAGTCTAACAGACTACACACAGACTCCAGTGCAAACACACACTGCCAATTTCCCTGATTCAGGTTACTCATCATCTGAAAAGCTCATTTAGTAAAATGCAGCAGTGCTACTCAGAACAGAAAGCCTCAGGCCAAGGTTACTTTTCACAACTGACACATGCAAAGATCATGTTCTACGAAAATGCAAGAGCAAACTCGAAAACTAAACAAGAAATTAGAGCAGTTTTTAAAACTTAGCTTGAAATGTCTACACATCAAAATTTATGTATGTTTATTCCTACCCTAAAAATAAAGTGATTTTTCAAAGAAAAATATTTTCAATCAACAAGTCCTGAGTTTTCAGTTACATATTTGCAGAGAAATAATACCAGCTATTTTAATATTACACTCCACTTGCAGTAACTCATAAAACATATGTATTTTCTTCTCCTTCTGCATTTTGCATTATCTGTTATAAGAAGACAAGATAGCTTAAAACTGAATATGGCCTAACCAAACCAAGAAATATGATGACATTCATGAGCAATGTAATCTTCCATATCCAGTCTTGAAACAGTTGAGAAGGCATGTTCTTAAGTTCTTTTCAGAGGAGCTCTAATGTTCGCTGTAAATTGCATTAAGTTCTGCATATTATTACCTAATATTTTAATTTTAACATAAATACAGTATTAAAAGTTCATTTGCACTCTGAAGTCCCAAAATATCTACTGTTAGTAGAGAATGTTTCATTCTCACAGTTAGTTAAGAATCTGCTGCCATCTAGTGAGCACATATATTATACTTTTAATTAAAAGCATTTTACAATGCCAAATTTAAATGTATGTGTATATATATAGGATTACACCTAAGTTTCAGTCAGCTCCTTATTAAGCAGAGTAATGAGGTGCTGTGACAAACTACAGTGAAAAAACTAAGGAGCAGACTACAAGCTGAGGAGAATCACAAAGACATGAAACTGCACAGAGCCAGGCTGAACAGCATTAGATCAGCTTCAGCTCTCAGCCTCTCCTAACTCCTAAATCACTTTTGCGACCTTCTGCTGGACCCAACCTTTTCCAACCTTCTTGCACCAGCAAATCTCTCTCTTCCTGGAGAAGTCCAGAGCTAGACACAGCTCCCCATGCATCTACTCCACATTCTATTTATTAGCTTATGTACTGCCCCATACGGCAGCACACGACCTTTTTTTCCACCTTTCACCTTTAGAACTTCTGTTAAGGACCAGACGTATTAAATGTTACCAAAGAATAAACTCATGGGGAGTGGAAAAAAAGAAATGAACAAATAATTTTACAGTCACCACTTTTTCTACAAAATTTCCAGCCTTTAGTGAGACATTATTCTTTGTAAAAGTTATCTTGTTTTCAATTAATTGGCACCACCACAAATTTATCATCACAACCAGCAACACCAGTCTATTCACAAGACAGTTAAAATAACTAAAGCAGGCTTTCAGATGCTAAACAAAACATTAAAACCCCACAAGCAAGCAAACAAAAAAGCACAGATGATTTTAACTAGTTGCCAGCATCAACAGCATCACATAAGTACCAAAAGGCAACTATGGATTGAAACAGACAGTATAGCACCGCAGGCAAATGACTGCTGCAAGAACAAAGGCTCAGCAGCTCCTGCATATCAAAATGATGACAAATCTAAAACGACTTACAGGCTTCCTAAGCCATCAGCTTGCATAATAATTTTAGAGGAAACAAATGAGAGTAGAAATGTTAAATGATCAGGTGGACGAGTCTCATCAGCTGGTTACACCTCCCCAGGACTTGAGGTCTTTAAAAGATTAACTGCTCAAATATTTGTGAAGGATGCTCCAAACTACAGATTCTCAATTAAAAATGCTGTGCCTGATCTACCCTACATCACAAAATTTGAGACTCTTTTCCCATCCGAGGAGTCCAGGCTGCTTCTAGCCTTTATTTGCCTAATCACCTTGTCAGCTTGGTAAGGAAGCAAGTTAAGAACCACTACCTAAATAGGATGATTCAAACTGTTACTTACTAGAAAAATCTAGTACTTCACCTAATGGAAGCATTAGTGACCCTCAAGTATCTTAGGTCACCAGCCAAAAATCCACTAACTAGAAAGCCTCCTCCACCCTCCAGGAAATTTCATGCTAAGAGCAGTGCTTATGACAAAGTCTGACAAAAGATCTTACTTTTAACATCTAAAGTCTGTTTTCACTCTTACAAGCATTACTGCCAAACATCTAGAAGCATCACCCTTTGCCTTTAAAGCTGAAGAGGGTTAGAATTAAAATAGACTATTTGAAATGCTGGCTGAGAAAGACAAGTAGGTTACTTTCTTCATATTAAAAATTTCCTGTATAAAGTATCCATGAATGTTCATGTGAGAGTCAACTATTTAGAACAGCTTCAAGAATCAGTATTCTTTATAATTACCTTTCCTCTGAATGCAAAGAGTCTTTTTGCAAGGACCAACTTTTGTCAGACACTTTTTAGTAGTCTGGATACCAAGCATGTAAAGGCTGCTAATACAAATCCATATCTAAAGGGTTTTGCTTTGTTTTTTGCCTTTTTTAAGCAATACTTTGAATTAAGAAATCTTTTTTTTACTTTTAAAGATTGGTGATACTTGCAGAAAGGAGTAAGCCTGAACATACACCCAAATATGAAAAGATTTTTCCCTATGGATGTAACTGCCCTCTACTGGATCCAAGTCAGAAGTACTTAAGCACCTTCCCCACTTACTGGATACTACAAACAGCTGGGAAAAAAGGTTTCTTTGGTTTTCAGAAAAAACAAGCAGCTATACAGAAGCAAGCAATCTTATCTCTAATGACAGGCATCCCAACAAACGAACTGGCCATTTGGAGAGGTAACTGTGAAACCCCTTCCTACTTGTTTATTATACTGCCAAGAAAAAAAAAAAAAAAAGAACTGTTATACAGTCAAATCTTACCTATTCTTCATGGACCACACTTGAATTTACAATGCACCATTTTGATCTCAAACATTTTAGAAGTATCAGCCAAACAAATCCTCAGACAGGTTTTTGTAACAGCTTTATTTGCTGACCACAGGCTATTGAATACTTTTCCCTAAAATTCTTCAATTAAACAGCCAGGTATACAGAGAAGCTCTGAAGCAGGCAGAGCTAACAAATTAAAGAAAAATCACTTACTACACACTGAAAATAAATTCCTCACTGCTCAACTCCTGCACACTAAGACAACATTTAATGAAGCTATCTATATAGACATTTAAGGAATGTCTTAGAAAGGCATTCCAGAGATATTCCTAATACCTGAGATACTACACAGCAGTACATGCCACCAGACTTGCTTTCATCCTTCTCTGACATTCACATCACCACCCTGCTACATCAAGAAAATTCAGTGCTTTGTCTTCTACTTTCATTCTGCTTTCTTCAGTCCCGTCTGGCATATCAGCTGATTCCCAGCCTTTTTTACTGCCTATAAGGTAGTAAGCAAAATATCTGCCTGTCAAGAAAGAGGATTTACTAGCCCTCTGTTCTTGAACAACATGCTTTTGCCCCCACCAACTCTGTCTGGTGAATGAGATATGCCAAACATTTTAAATGAACACAGAACTAAGCCCTTAGAACTCTGTCCATTAACTCTCCCACCAGCCCATGAACCCCTACTGTAGCACACAGAATGACTGGAGGAAGGTAGGAATAATAAAACACAATTCGTGTCGCAGCAAATAAACCTAGATGGAGTTGTAAATGCATGTCAATCCAGACTAATACCAAAATTCCACAGATAACTGTAATTTGTCTCCAAGTGCCTTTCAAGCAAAAAGCAATTAGTAGAAGGAAAAGTTAACAGGTTGGAAATAATTACCATGAAAAGACAAAACACAAACTAATCAAAAAAACCGTAATAATAATAAAAAGGCAGATAAGAGGTTTTAGTCGAATGAAACAGTATTTTGAAACAATAGTACATTCAACATTCAGTCATAATGACATTACAAGATTAAGTTATTTTAATACTGCACAGCAAAACATCAGTTTATTTAGAACACATGGAAAATACTGGGCAAAAAAACTCAGCATACTAGATTTAACTTAAATTAAATCTTATTAAGACTAAGAATAAAACCTGTAAGTAGAAAACAATTCAAATAAAAAAATCTCTCAAAAATTCCTTTAGGAAGTAGTACTTGCAACATACAGCTCTGCCTAAAATACTTGATATTCACTTGATAGAGATCAGCTCCTCCTTGTTCTGGCCTCCTGCTCCCCCAAAATTTTCTATTGCTTTACCCTTTCAACTGCAGACCTTATAAATGCAAGATCATTTATAATAATACTGATTTAACCTCCTATTCCCAGAAGATTGATTACAAATCTGAAAACTATCTATGCACCAGCTATTTTATCCTACAACACAGTTCTACATATAATATTATTACACTCTTTCCATAAATAAGCAATTTGAGTACTTTACCATAGCAAGCAAGAAAAACATCAAATGCAAATACTTAGTTAAGTCAAAGACTATCAGCTCTGTCTACAGCTAAATTGCACACACACTGAATAAAAAAAAAAAAAAAACAGTGAAGTCATACCAGTATGTACTTGATAGCAGTGAAGTAAGAGCACAAATTCAGCATTTACCATTTACACCAGCAGTGCTCTGCAGACACTAAAAATCAGTATTTTTAAATAAACCTGTAGCACTTCCTTGGGTACATAGTACATTGATTTTTGCATGGCAGGGTTAACTGTTCTAAATTATCCACTTCACTGAAAGATGTCAGTAACTTTTAGTCCATCCCAAAATACATCTTCAGTGGGCTCTGCTCACGTGTGACTGTGACGCACACGAGCCCTGAAACAAAACTTTTCTATGTAAAAACAGGAAATGAAATCATTACTCTCTTAAGGGGAACATGTCTCATGGAATATGCAACAAATACAGAAAAGTTGCATTTGGAACACATGAGAACTAAATTCTGTCTTCGCTCCTTTAAAATAGCCCTACTTCACAAGCATCTCCACAAAACAGGCATCAAGGATTCAATCTGATTTACACCTTCTCTAAATTTCTTATCAGATCAGGTGAGAAAATATTTAGTGCTCACACTCCTCTTTGGTCATGTGCTCTTTAATTACTTATTGTCATCCTATTTAATTGGTTTTCCAAACTACCTGCTAGATATCCTAGCTAAGGAATTGGACACAGAGGTAAGCTAAATAGCTGAAGGAAAGCAGCACAGAATGAGAACAATGAGCACAATGCTGTTGAAGCCTTTTGGTGACAAATCCACAGAAATGCTTACCTAAAAAACATTTTTTATCCTACCAGTAATGCTGGCAGTAAACTCCACTAAGACAATTACAAACACATTAAAAACTCAATTCAGAAATAGTTTCTATTAATATTCTAACAATCCTGCTCATTGAAAATGCTAACATTTTGAACCAAAGAATTCACCAATTCAGAAAAACCAGAGAATAAACTCTTCAGGCAAGAATTCCTTGTGACTAGGTAACAGAAAGTACACAAAGTCAGACTTCTGGCAAATTCCAAGTTCCAAAAAATTACATTTATGTAATTCTCCCAACACCCAAACTATCTTCAAAGTTATGAACTGATCAAGATGGGCTTTTCTAAACTTTTGCTCAATCCCTATGACAGCCACAAAAAGGGCTAAACATGCACCAAACTATTTTTTAAGCACTAACTTAGAAGCTTACTATCATATTTCAGTAGGAAATACTGCTATGGATATTTGAACTTTTAAGCAGCAAATTTATTCTGATTCAATGACCTTTATCAGAGTTTATGCAATTTAAACCAGCCCTTCTTTTTAACAAAGCAGTTATAACCCTTCCTTTAGAGGTTTTTAATTATTTCATCATTTTAAAGGTAACTGGTATTCAAGTTTAAATGTTTTAACATATACTTCAGCAATTTATGTAGAAATTTGCTTTTGCATAAAAAGACATACTTCAGTTGCTTGGCTAAATTAGTACTACCTTCACCACAAATTCCCTTTCAGCTTTTAATGAAAATTTTTAAATTCAACAAGGCAAAACAAAACCACCAAAGTCTAGGAAAGCAGGATATAAACAATTTGAAATGTTTAGCACCACTGAATGAATCACCCAAACATGCATCCTCAAGGATTTTTTTCACATAATGGCCTAAAAAAAATAACAGAAATCAATGACTTTTATAGGATTATCATACTATAAGCATGGCAAGGTTCCCATGATAAAAGGAATAAAGACAGTAAGGTGCATGTAAGATGCTCATCCTAGAACAGATACAGAAAAATTTATATGCAGCAGGTTCTAGGGCAACTTTCTCTTTCTCATTCAAACAAAGACAATGCCTAACCAGCCTTTCATTTTAAATATTCCATTATACTCAGACATACAATTTAGTCTGTAGAACTTGCTGCTATACAAAGTAAAAGAGCTTCAAAAAATTCCAGGGGGAAAACTTAGGATAGTCTTAAAAGCCTTGGGAGAAGTGATTAACAAACACACATGCTGGCAACCATATAAAGAAAAATCTTTCAGGGCAGAAGATAACTTCCAGCTACTAGGAAACTGAGGTTTGTTCAGGTTTGATTTTGTGTTGTGTTGGTTTTTTTTCTTGTAAGCAAGTTATTTCACAGAGAGCTTTTATAACATCTCTTATACTTTCTTGAATGAAAGAAGAGTCATGATTAAAGAAAGAATACTGGACTGGACATAACAATACTCTATTTCATATTACAGCACATTTTAAATTTTCAGTCTTTAAACAGTGTTTGATTCTTTTCATAGTGCAAGAAGTTACCAGAAGACAGGCTATTCAAAAGAGTAAGCTTTTAGCAAATGGACAATCACAAAAAAAGCTAAGCCCCACACAAAAAAAAAGAACAACCAAAAAAACCCCCAAAACAACCACCAACCCCGTCAAACCTACCACCCACACTTGGGCATCAAGAGAGCACAAACCTACACACACCATTTAGGTTACATGGTAACTTATAAAAATATGAATAACTACTTACCTACTACTAGCCCACACTCAGAACAAATCATATCACCAGCTCTGTAATCCTCCACTAAAATGGAATCTGGATGATTTGGGCAAGTCACCCTCGGAAGTACATCCAAACTAAGAAACAAATGAGAAGTGTTCATTATTACTAAACCAGAAGGCTGCATATCAAAAGCAAAATAGTCCCTTGCTGACATGAACATTTCACTAACATAGCATTTAATGACAGAATATTAACTTGACTACCTGAGCTGCACTTTTTATTTAAATGCTGTAACACTACCTTTAACAACTAAGACTTCAGATCACCTTAAATTCCAGTTTTCTTGTAATGTATCTTGTACCAAATCACTTTGAATCAAAACATCAAAAATCTCCACAGCAGACTTGATTAAATGCTGCTAAAAATTAAAACTTTGTAACTCACAAACTACTGCTAAATGAAGTTTCCCAAGAAGTTAGTGGCAATTTCTTTGTTCCAAATGAGCATTTTCACTCCTTCTACTCAGAACAGTACTATATACCAAGTCCTTAACTCAGGAAGTAGTGCACATACAGCATCTATGTTTAGAAAATTCCCAATTTGAATACCAATTTATTTTAAAGTATTTGAAGAATTCAATTTTAAATTAGGCAATTAATAGTGAGAGCTTAACAAAAAATAATCAGTTCATAAAGCAACTACATGACAAGAAATTCTGATTATAGGGATCTCTTTCACACCCATGGAGCTTCAAGAATTACAACTTCCCATTAAGCATTAGCATTATTTAATACAACAGCTTTTAGTAACTGACTAAAGTAACAATCAATTGTTTCTAACCAAACGTTTTACAAGAATATACCTCATATTAACAATTGTTCAGTAATTCTAGTAAAATCTATTACTTCAAAATTGAAGTAAAAATTGTTTACAATTGGGGTCCATGTATTCCACAAAGCCGTTTTGCTCAAGCAAAAAACACAATAGTACAGAAATCGATCCCAAAATATTTATCATGACTACTAACCTCCATGTGATTAAACCAAAAAACAATTTGTAATCCTTTCAATTGTAAAAAATTTCCAAGTAGAATCACTCTGAGTTACCCCATTTCCAATATTATTTCTGCCATTATTTCAGCTTAACCTATACGTCCCATCTTAATTTTCATTTTTGAGATATTTCTGAGTAGTCTAGAATACAAACAATCCAAACATTTTAATCTATTAACTGTCCACAAAAATGTCTGCAACTTGAAACCAAAACTGAAAATCAACATAATTTAAATATTAAAACCTCCAGAAACCAACACAAGATCTTCAGACGTAAATTATGTTCAAAACGCTACATTAAAGCTCTTTAAACTATTTTCCTTCTATTCCCAGACAGAAGTTTCATATGGCAACACTGTTGACAAAGCATTCACAATCATCTGACATTTGGCATTACACAGAAGGCAGTGACACACCAAGCAAAAGGAAAAAAAAAAAATCCAGACACCCCAAAACCACCAACAGTGTTTTGTTTCAGACTTTATCCTCATAAAGCATTGCGAAAATTTTCCTTCGCATCCCAGTATAACTCGGTTTCTCTACACGTACATACCGTACTCCTCGCAATGGGTTCAATTTACTAAGCCACTACACCAAAGGAAAATGCACGGCACCTGTGTAAAGGCCCATCTCAGCAAATAACTCCCGAGCTGCAGCAAGACTACACGGAAGCACTTCCTAGATCCTAGGGCAGGTTTAGCAGGAGTTACAGACTCACTCCAGTCTGTTCCGGGGGCCTTTCTGACTAGAAAGAAAAACTCTGTACGCCTCCGGGAGAAAAGCATTCAGAGCCTGAAACCCGTCTGGTCACTGACTGGTGCCGGCACGGATTTAGGGTGGGAGCCTAAAAGCAGTTTCCAGGCCCCGATAAGGTGGAGCCAGGCCAGGGAGCTGCAGCTCGGCTCAAGGCGGGGCTGACGGGAGGGACACGGCGGGACGGGCTCGGTACCACCCCCGGCCTTCAGGGCAGAGCACGGCACGGCCCGGCCAGGCCAGAGCCGCGCTCGAGCGGCGAACCGGGGCGGGTCGCCGTTCGCACTGAGCTGTCGCTGACAAGGAGCCCCGCACTCGGGTCATAAATCCCCCAAAAACCTCGGCGTCTCCTCGGAGCGCTGCCCAGCAATAGCGATACGAAGACGCAAAGGCAGCGAGCTCGGCCCCTTAGAGGCCGCTCAACCGGGGGCCGCCCGGCCGGCCCGCACGAACAGGCGCGGGCGCCCTGAGGCCCGGCCACCCGCTGGCCCAGGAACGGCTCCGACAGACAGGACACCGGAGAGGGGCCGGTGAGCCGGGCACCGCGACAGCAACGCTAAAACGGCGGCACCAGGGCCTGGAAAGGGCGGCGATGGCCGCCGGTCAGTCCCCAGGCAGCAGCGGGGGCGACGCGGCCATCTTCTGTGTGTGCTCGGACGGGAGCGACGTCGGAGCCGCTCCCGCTCCTCCCTCGGGCCCCCCGCGCCCAGGCCGCCCCCATACCGGCTGGTGGACGCCATCTCGGCGGTGCTGCAGCAGAGCCGGAGACAGCGCAGCCGAGCGGCCCCTGCTGTTAAATCGCGAGAGCGGCGGGCGGGGCCGCCGAGCGCTCCTACGGGTGCCGCGAAGGGGCGGGCGCACGGCCGGTGCGGGGGCACGCGGCGGCAGCCGCGCGACACGGGCTGGAGCTTCCACTGGGCCCAGGCAGCAACCCACAGTCCTCCTGCACAGAGCCCACAGTGCTGGCCACGGGGCGTGACTCCGGATCAGCTGCTCTTGTGCACACTCCAGCAGTTTCGTGAATTCCCACAGCAGACAAGCGTGAGCAAAACTGCCCCAAGTTTGCACAGAAGTATATGGGGCACAACACGTTCTTGACTCTGAAACTAAGCGGAGACCAATTCCCGGAAAAAAAGTTTAGTTCTTCCTTCCTGCCTTCGCCTGCTACAGCTGTTGCGGTTTGACGCTGGGCTGACGGAATGATGAGAAAACCTGGCGCTTCTCTGGGCAGGAGCCGCAGGTGTCGGGCCGGCTGTGACTGGAAGCCCTCGGCAAACAGGCCGCGCCCAGGCGCTCGGGCTGACTGGAGCTAACACAAAGCCCGCTGCTTTGTGTGGGCTCCCCTTGTTAAGCCGCACACCTGCATGTTGTTGCCAGCTCCCCTTCTGTCTCTCCCCCTCGCATTCACCGTGGCAAAGAACATCAGGCTAAAGAGGAGGAGAAATCACAAAAACTGGTCTTTGCAAGACCAAAGCCCTTCAGCACTGGACTCACGTTCTGGCTTTCACCACTCAAGATTTTATCTGTATGCAAATTTAGTCTGCAGAATGAGCAGCAACAAGTGCTTTTCAAGCCCAAGCTATGAAACAGTGGAAAAGAAATTTATTCATTCAGAATGAGCCTACCCTCACTGAAAGTGAAGGATGAACAGGACAGCAGGGCCAACATGTGAGCTCGGTATTTTCTGAGCTTCAGAAATCCAGCTCGTGTGCTGCGTTCCCATGGGAAAACACTCAACAAGCTTTCCTTTCTCAAAACATCTTCCCTGTTTTTGTAAACATTTTTATGTGGGCCTCGACTCTTCTCAGAATTTTCTCATAACACTCTTCTTCACCTGTTGTTTACTAAAGGGGAAGAGAGTCAGTCCTTCTTTGACCAATCACTGCCCTTTTAGCAAAGCATGTTATAAAAGGGCCAAAGGAAAATGTAAAAAAAGCTTTTCATCTTCAGCCTTCTGATCGACTAGTCTCTCTGTGTCTCCACTGCATGCTCTACTGCGACACCTACAGATTTTGGAAAGTGCCATTATTTCTATGCTTCAAAGTGATCACTATTGAAGTCTCTCAACAGTTATAAATTTGCTATTTCTTAATCAGATACACAGTTAAGTCCATGTCTCCACTATATAACAAGAATATTTCTCAATTTACTAGCTCAAAAGAAGAAATTCCATGTGGTTGAAAAGTTCTCTAATACTTGCCAAAATTTATTCAAACTAATTATCACACAACCTCCAAACACTTGTCTACCAAGTGCAGTACTATTTCCTGGTTGAAAATGGGCAAGTTTAAACTTGACAGCAAATTCTGTAGGATACAAAAAATAAAACCCTTTGGAATATAAGAAAGCTGAACTATTAGAAAACAGAGATCCTGAGATACAAATTTAAAACTTTTTTCCCACTTGCAAGGATCTTTTTCAGAAATGCTCGGTAAACCCAAAAGATGAAAGAGTAATGAAAAACAAATCACTGTTGGTGTGAATAAAGCACTAAGATACTAAGTTTCTCCAGAACTTCTGAAATATGTATGGAGCAATGACTGCAACAGATGTGCCTCATCACCACAATGAATCCCTTCAAGCTTTCTAGGTTTGTCTTGGTTTCTCCTGCATTTTGTTCTACAAAAAAGATGTTCTGTTGGCAATCACTGTCAACCCTCCTAACCCTACTGTCATTAACTTAGAATTGAAAGAATTTCATTTCCACCACAGAAGGACAGTAATTTTCAGAAATGTTGCAAAAATACAATAGATGATATATCATGAATTCTTTATTCTTTGTCTGCAGCAGTTTTTCAAGCAGCAGACAAAAAGTTGACGTGGCAGATGGAAGTATCACTATTAACACTCTCTGTCAACAGATTATTTTAATACACAAAGTTTACCTTGCTGTCCCCAGCTGTTCTTTCCCCTCACTGCAGTCAAACAATAATCCTATTTTAAAACTTGCTTCATTGGTCAATATGGAGTTTCTTAAAATTTCACACCAAGTTTCTCATGCTGGTTACTGTCAGTAATAAAAGAGTGTAATTAAACTGCAATTCTTACATTGCTAATACTACCAGCATCATTTCAACAATAATGCAGAGAAATATTCAGATTCCTTTGCAAACACGATGAACAGTATGAAACATTAATGAAAACAAATCACTGGTTCTTATTTGTATGTCTAAAGGGCCTTAGTAATGGTTTGTTGATTTATCATGCAGTTCAATAGCCTGTTGCAATCCCGTAGTTCCTGCAACACCCCAGCTCTCCAGTGCAACTTGCATAAACAGATTTTAAACTCCTTGTAAAACAGAGTGTAGGTTTCACAGAAATTTGGTGTCTAAAAAAATAGTTTATCCTGGAATTTAATGTACGAATTTTCAAATTAAATTAATGATGAAATTTCAGCTAAGTAAATCTAATTGCTGAATTGATTTTTCTACACTAAGGCTACACACCATTTTCAAAATACCAGCCAACCATCTTCTGGTGAGATTTGGGGAATGACTGTGCAAGACAGCTACAAAGACTATGGAAGTCCCAGCTACTGGACTCCCAAAAGCCCAAGACTTCCCCCAGTCCACGTTCTATACCTTTTTTTAGGTCCTGGCCATGGTCACAGTCTAACAGAATTCAGTTAAGAGTCCAGCTATGCAATCACAGAATGAGTAAAACATTGGCAAAAGAAGTTACTGAATTCGTTCAGGCTTTGCACCATAAGAGCTGTGTCATTGTTTAAGTCCAGCTGGCAACAAGCATCCCTTAGCTGCTCACTCACCCACCATCCCAGACTGGTGGAATGGAAAGAAGAATCGAAAGTAAAACATGTAGGTTGAGATAAAAACAGTTTAGCAATTGAAACAAAGTTAAAAGGAACAACAGTAGTAAATACTTAATGATAACAAAAAGGATTTAAAAAAAGAAAAACAAGCAATGCACAATACAGTTGCTTACTGACTGATGCCAGACCCCATTCTTGAAGCCCAGTCGGCTCCCCCTTCCCACTGACTCCCCAGCTGATGTACTGGGCATGACACTGGAGGGCATGAATATCCCTTTAGCCAGTTCAAGTCACTTGTCCAGCTATTTTCCCTCACAGCTTTTTAAAATTTTTTCTCTCCTCCTCACTGGCAGAGCAGGAGACACAAAAAAGTCCTTGATTTAGGATAAATGCAACTTACCAACAACTAAAACATCAGTGTGTTATCAACATTATTCCCATACTGAATCCAAAATACAGCAACGTACCAGATACTGAGAATAAAATTAACTATCCCATCTGAAACCAGGACAGCCTGTAAGAAGAACATAGAAAGATCATGGAGGACAAAGCACACAGCCTTAAAAAGTCACCTACCTGGATCATTTCTGCTAGTGGGAAAGCCATCCACAGATTAAAAGATTGCAGAAAGAAGTGAAAAAGGAGGCTGCTAGAAAGGAATTGTCCATACTGACTTCTTTTGAAACAAGTCCTTCATCTACTGTGCTTGAAACCAAGCTAGTTGAGCTCCACAGAACAGCATTAGGCCCACCTCCATGCCCCCCCTAGATCTAAAGAGTTTGAAGTAAGTTTGGTGTGACATTACCAATGTTGTAACATGGAAAGAAAAAGAATAACACAAATAATTATGTCACTGTACATCTGATTGTAAAGGAGCCTCTAAAGCAAAGTCTTCTATATTTTGCTTTGTAGATTCATCCATGTAATAAATACAAGGTAGACATAAGTAAATACATTCTAGATGCCACTTTTATAATTGAATCGAGGACTGAATACTTTCAGAACACCACACATGACTACTGTGGGAAATAAAATAGTAATTATGTTACTTGGCAATTTTCACTTTACTTAAACTGATGCAATTTCTGCAGGCAGAGTAGGTAGGCAGGTATGTAGAAAGTCACTGCAATTATCTAATATGAGCCATTAATCTTCCTCTACTGCAGGTTATTTGGTTTCACAAACTAAGATGCTTCCAAGTCTCTCTCTAGTTCCCATACTATCTCATACCAAAAACGCCATCCCCTTTTTACTTGTAAACTTTAAAATACTTGTATCATTTATTTATTTTATAGAGTGCTATAAATCTTTTCTTTCAGTAAAAGAAATTAATCCCATTGGAGTTTCTTTAAGAGAAAAGCAATTTATTTTTAAAAGACTGAAAATAACCTCTGAGTTGCTTTACACATATTTCAGTAAATCATTGTTTTAACTGCTCAGTAGGTAGCAGCAAAAAGTTATTTAAAATGTCATATTAATTCTGTACTGTATTAAGTAATTCTTTCTCACATTTCCAATAAAAGACCCCTACTATTAGATAGTTACATCATATGGAAGCGTTAATAAGAAAAATCAGCCTGTCTGTTTATTCCAGTTCTTCAGGATCACTTCAGCTGCATCTAGTGTGCTGTCTTTCTGCAAAACAAGGAACAACGCTATTACTGCAAGTATGGAGTTCCTGAAAAGAGTCAGTTATTATTATATCATCTCAAATCAGTATTTGGTTATTTCAGTTGTATCCTGTAAATATCTTTTCAGCCAGTTTTTCATTGACAGTTATTAGGTACAAATCTGGACTATAAAAATAATTCAATGCTGATTCCCTGAAAATATTTATTAGATATATTTAAAAGATGTCATCTCAGCATTGACATGATCCCATTTAATGAAAGCAATACTTACATAAATTCATGGCATTAATGTAGTGATGCAACTTAGCAGCTCTGGTTTGGAGACATGCTAGCACACTTTCCAAATCCCTGTGAGTACAGCTGGGATTTTTTAATCTTGCAACCATGTTATGCTGTGAACTACTTAAACATAATCCCTCCAAACTGTGTAGCTTGGCTTCAGCCTGGTGAGTCATAAAGGCAGTCTAACTTGAAACAATTAGTGCTGTTTATCAGCCACAGGTACAACCAGAAACTTCATCCTGCTTGTTACTGGCTCAGTTTATACCATAGACTTTACACCTCATCAAAAGAAGCAAGTAACACAAGGAGAAACTGCCTTTCATTACTGTTTCAGGCTAAGGCTCTGATCTTTACACAGAACAGTTCCGGATTTGCACGTGTTCCCTTTTGCTGACTCTGTTACAGAACAATTGGGAAACATCTTAGGGCTTTGGGCTTATCCAAGTTTACTTACCTGTCCTCAAAGTCTTTCAGCCTTTCAAGAACAGACTTAACAGGAGGAAGAATATGTGCAAAGAAGTTGCTCACAAAATGGCAATAATCAGCCAATTCACAAAAAAACCATGTTTTCTTTTGTCATTTGGAGCTCATGTGAAACTCTGTATTCTCAGGCAAGTGAGCTAAATTTGAAGGTGACCACTGTTTTTGCTGTTGGACACTGAATGGGCATGGGGCACACACTCTGCTATGCAGTTATTCTCTGCTCTGGATTATGGACATCACATTAATTGATAGCTTACATGTCTCAAAAATTTTCACTGTCACCACTGGTCAAGAATGTTTTTAAAATCAATACAATAACCTTAAAAGGTCTACCCATCCAGTTGTTTTCTGCAAGTTGCCCTTCTTAGCCATGCCACCCACACTGATAGTGTAAAGTCCCTCAGCAAAAAGACCATTGAAGATATTTGGTGCTGAATTTTACACCATACTAACTTTATGTTCCTAAAAGCTTTCAATACAAGAGACCCTGGGAAAAATGTAACAGTCAGTCTGTTGCAGATTCCTGTACTGCATTGATTTTCAGAACACAAGTTTACCTTAATGAAGCAAAAACGTATGTATTTTTCAAACTGTTTCTTTGTCTCAGGACCACAGAATGCTGAAAGAGGAATTGCTGACAGCTTCTGAAACATAAAACAGAAATAGCATTTGCTTATTTAAATGTATACAGAAAACCTGGTTTAAGCATGATGATTTTACTATTCTGTTTCTAGTGCTCTCCCTCCCAACACATGAGGAAAAGAAAAGGTTCCGTTTTGTATGGACTAGCTAGGCTTTACTAAATTCAAATTACTTTTCTTAGTAAATATTTCAAAGGTACTTTTGTACAACTAACACTTAGGCATGCTGAAAGTAAGATGCTGGGATGTAGCACAAACCTACAGCGTATGTTTTCAACATACTTAGCAATATTTTAGTCACACCATTATCAGCAACACCAAATAATATTTTGAATGGAACATCTCTACTACATTATTTAATAACTACAGTTGCACTGCTCTTGCTTTCAATAGAAAAGCATTTCTAAAACTAGAGTATGACTAAGACATCTTACCTTAGATGCTATCATCCATTTGACAAATTTATAGTCATAAGGTTGTTTCTCATCTACATCAGAGAGATCCACATCTAAATGTAAAACAAATATGTTGTAAGATTTCCTAGACTCCAGTGGGAAGGCATTAATTAACAGCATTTTATTACAGTTAATACTTAAGAATGAAGATATATGTTTTAATATATAATTTTAAAATTATTCTGTAAGAATTAAAATAGGCCAACAGATTGAACCTTTCCCTTCTGATCTGAGCACTTGCTTTCCATCCAAAGCACATTCAGACGCAGCTTGGAAGAAAGCCATGTAATGCCCCAAGAAGTCCTGAAGTCTGGGCTATTGGGAGATCAGGGCTATGGAGGGTACTGAAGAGTGCATTTATTGCATGGACAGCAATAATCCCTGAAAATGCAGATTTCTTATCTGTGAAACCGAGGTACCTAAAACTTCCTGACACGTGATTAAACTGTGATATCCTTCTGTGTTTAAACATTTCTGTCTGAATGACAAATGCCATTTAGACAAGTTAGTGAAAAAATGTGGAACTAAAAAAACTTTCCCCTGTGGGAATTCTTCCTCTGAAGCTACCTGAATTTCAAAAGGTTTGTAAATTTTGGTAGCATTTTACAGTGTTTAGAGATCAGAATGCTTCAAAGAGCCTTTAGGGTGTGACATCAGATTGGGAAAAACAAAGAAACAAACAAAAAATACCAGAAAGAGGAAAATACAAATGGTATGAACTCAGGATATTATCCAGGTGCTTGGTTCTCAAACATTTTCATAATCATAGACATTTTGAAAATAGGAACGTTTATCTACTCCTTTATCCTCTCTAAAAACTTGTCAAAGCTTTGCATAACACGGACAACAAGTAAGGATCACAAATGTTTTGCTGAAGCTCATTAAATCTACCTTACCAGCTAAGGTGAAACTTAAAATTTCCATCCCAGTTAGTAGTCCTGACATTATGCACTCATATATGTGCATATGAGATGAGAATATAGTTTAAAATGAAAGCTGCATTTTCTGATTAGCCAAATTTACTTTCCACACACTCTTTAATAAACTTTATACTGACTTAGTGTGGAAACATCAACAATCATAAAGTATCCTCCATCTGGAATGACAGGCTTTAGTCCAGCCTCTTTCAGTAGCTGAGCCATCCGATCACGCTTGCTTTCCAGCTCTCGAGACAGGGAGTAAAAATAGCAGTCTGGGTCATCCATGCGCCTATAGTCTATCCAAAATGCTTGTGCCAAAGCCTCCTGGAAACATAAGGTCCAAAGTACTCATTAACACTCAGTAAACTCACAGACACTCACACTTCCTGTTGAAATCACGTGGATTTTTCTTCAGTCCTGGCCCTTATTAAGCAAATCACCACACAAATTACACAAGCTACATCTGTAATCTGTTTGTTACTTTGTGCTGTGACAACACCCAAAACACCCAATCTTTTGCTAGGCACTAAACATATATGGAAGTCAGAGTCCTTGACACAAGGGTTTTCAAT
This sequence comes from Acrocephalus scirpaceus scirpaceus, assembly GCA_910950805.1. Taxonomy (NCBI): domain Eukaryota; kingdom Metazoa; phylum Chordata; class Aves; order Passeriformes; family Sylviidae; genus Acrocephalus; species Acrocephalus scirpaceus. The sequence goes on from OU383779.1 coordinate 16,029,473, forward strand.
CTGAATTGAAGTTCAATTTAATTGTTTGATAATAATGTACTATAGAATACTAGAAACTTGTAGACAGAACTTTCATTTATATTTGCTAGGAAACCATTAAGATTGTCATCTTTTATGCAAGAAGTAGTTTGTAGGTGAAAGATTAAAGAATCTGCAAGACTGATTTATTTTTTTTAAATGTCTAGTGAGCTGATCAAATTTGTTTCCTCTTTTTACATCCTAGAATATGTATTTTGACAACTGAAAATTCATTGTTGGGATTATTGTTTCATTACCTGAGGCCAACAGCTTTCTTACACCAGAAAACAATCTCCTTTGTCCCATCTGTACCTACCTGTAATGGAGTTGGGCAAGTATATAATGTATTTTGGTGAACAACTTGCAAATGCTTAATCAGGTGCTCAGGACCAATGGACCAACCAAGCTAAGGGACGAAAGCATGCATATATTATACTTATGGGCAGTGGTGTTACTAAAAGATAGCAAATACTAACAATTAGCCAATGTTTTGAATTTCTCTATTTTAAGAATTTGTTTTGATTAATTATTAAGAAAAATATGGTTTACACAGAGCTTGGTGTATACCTTTAAAAATGGTAGATTTGAGACAACAGTTATAGTTTCCCTTATCCCTATCCCTCACAGGATACTGAGCAAACTTCTAACTCTTCATATAACAAGGGTTAGAAATCAAACTGAACATTTGTTAGGAATGTTATTTCTAATTGGTTTAGAACCTTTCCATCTCTTAAGCTCCTGTGTCAAAGACAGTTTGAATATAAAACAAAAGCTCACTACTGAATCATATATGCTGTGGATTAGTTTGAACACAGGTGATGAAGAAGAATTTAGTTGCCAAAAAATTTTTTTTCACTTTCTGATACATATTTAAAAGTCAAGATGGGAAAACTGGGAAGTTAAAATATCACAGTATCCATGTTTTCTCCAAGAATCTTTGCTGATTTTGAACAATCATACTGTGGTGGTTTTTTTAGTAATTTGTGCTCACAAGATTTTATCAATTAAGAGACAAGAAGATAATTAAGCCATAGGTGTTAAAGATAGGTAATTTCTCCAACTGAATGGTATTGTCACATTTTGGAGACGTGATGATTTGCCAGAAACTTTCAGAACACAGGTCATAAAAGCAGAGGCGTTTTTAGAGTAATAAATGCATTCTGTTATTTATATAACTTAACTCATTTATATTGATTCTTCTTACCTTCCAGCCAGTTACACTGTATGTTTTCCCAGCACTTCCTATAGTTACTGTTCTTTCCCACATACCTGGCAATGTAGCTGTAACATAAAATAAAACTAATTTGGTACAGGTGCACTCACATATTCCACGTAGTTTGAAGAACTGCACTGCCCCTAACTCAGAGCTGTGTGTTCATTGCAGCATCTTAAACAAACAATGAGAATATTCTAAAATTATAGAATTGTAACAAATAAGAAAGGATATATGGGCCAGTGCTTTTTAGCATGAAAAGAAGGTAAGGATTAATGAAAGGAGAAAGAAGAGACAGAAAATAAGAGGTAAAGTTTGAAAACTACATGTTAGTTATCTCAGCAAAAATGCACAATTATCCATAAGAAAAATATGATCTAAGGCTACCCATTCACCCCAGGATTATTTCTGATGCCTGGTAACAGTGCTGTACACAATATTTACTCAGGCACTGCAACCCACTTCACTAGAATTGTCCAGTTCAGCGTCACTGGCTGTCTCAGACATCAGAAAAAGAAAATAATTACTAAGACTTCTAACCTAGAACCAAGCAACAGAACACCAGAAAACTAGCAGAGTGACTAAATAAATTATGCTGTTTTGTACAATTTGAACAGGCCTGAGAATCACTGACAATATCAGTTAGCTAAAATGTCTGCAAGGATTAAGGGACTCACAGAGGCCTGTCTCTGCCTTTGCAATTGTATCTGATAGGAGACCAAAATCCTTTGTTTCTTTTCCAAGGAGATGACAGAGCAAAGGCCTCTTCCTGTAGTTTGCAATGTTTTTTTCTCTATACAGCTTCTGCAAAGCTCTGCTTGGACTTTAACTTAATTAATTTCAAGAGAATCAGAGAAATCCAGACACACTCAAGTCTGAGACACGAAGTCAGACAAGGTTGCAATTACAGTAGTCACCAACATCTGTCTTCACCTCATTTGTATACTGAAACCACTACCAATGAATCTGTCAGTTGTTAAATCCCCTCTCTAGTGAGACCCATGAACAAAGATTTTCCAAATTAAACCCCTGAATTTCACAAGGAAGTTTTTGCGGTAGTTATCGGCATTAGACATGGTATAAGTCTTTCAGTTATTTGAAAACATGTATTGCAATTTTTTGAATAAATTTACCAAGAAAATAAACCAAACAGCATGAAAGAAACTGATTTTCCTATTAGCCCACGCATACTCAACTATGTGACCTTGAAAAGAAAAAGTTTGAACAGATGTATCTTCTACCAAGCTAAGTTAAGAGTCTAGATCACTTCCTAGAGGCACCCAAACTAGCTCTCACAAACAGCAAAAAGAATTGGCTTTCAAAGCTAATGGCCTCTAGCAAGTCTGTTTTGTCAAATAGTCACAGGAATTCAACCTTGGAGATAGAATGTGACAGCATTTCAAACAATAACAGCAGTACAAGGGCAGAGAAAGAAGCAGCTCCATTGCTTTTACAAAGTTTTAAATAGAGAAGGAAATTTCCCCATGCCACTTGGCAACAATATATGACATCATATGACACCATAACCAAGTTTGACTACAATTTAAAAACTAATGAAGTGCAAACTAACATATAATAAGCCTGTTACCTGGGATGGTACTCAGCTTGCTGAGTGGCTTGTTCACCTCATCAGTTATGAGGTGCAATCTCTAAATCTGTCAGTGGAACCCTTATCATTATGCAGAGGAAGTCCACGTTTTTACATAAATAAAAAGATGGGAAACATGATGAAGTGTTCTATGTTACAGAAAACTGCTCCAGTGACAGCACAAAGACTGAACTAATTTTATGATCTGTGGCTAGCAAGCCCTGATAAATTGTATTAAGGAGCAACTATCAGATCCTATAAATTGATGCAATATCCATTTTGTATCTCCCACAAAAAAAAAGGTGTCACTGCATTGGACAGATTATGTAGAGGTTATTATGGAAACACAAGACTTAATAAATAGGGAAATAACACACTCATTTTTATTGTATTATTTTTGTAGACTTAAAAGTAACAAGGACTATGAGAAACTTAAATTAAAAAAGAACAGAGCCTGTTTCTTTCACTGAAATAATGTTATTGTTTACAATGTTACCCTGAAAGTTCTAGAGTATTTTCAACACTAAAGTTAAAGATGATATCATGGGATCTGTTAAGAATCTGTACCTAAACCTAGTTGACTAACTTTCTGGGCTTTGATTTGCATTTTCTTTATACAGTATTTTTACATTTTATTCTAAATTACAGAATGCCTTTTGTTCAACTGGAAATGTTTTGGTTTGAAGCATTAAGATGCTGATGACAATGGAGTTACTGGATCTTAAGAATATGCCGCCTGTCCATAAGATGAAGTGTAGCTGACAATGTGTTTAGACCTGCTGCTGTTGAAAAAGAAAGGTGTAAGGTATTACCTTACACCACACACAGAGATTTTGATTCTGAAGACAGCCTTGCATGAAATGCTAAGGCTGTGAACACCTGCTAAGCCCACGTAGAAATCTTTAATCTAATTGACTTCACTTTGCAACTGGAACACATGATCAGTTACTGTTAGGTAACCTGTTAGGACGCAGTGACTCAGATTACTATCACAATAATGTACCCAAAATGTTCTCCTTCTTTCATGTCAGAAGGTCTTCAAAACAGTATCACTATCAAGTCAACCACAACAGCCATGGAATTAGGTCACCCTCAAAATAGACTCACAGCCTATGCATGGCCAATACAATCAGTGTACTGCAGCTGGATGATCAGCAACTGTGCAGCTGAGCTAACAAGTATTGCAAGGTCATTTAGACATAATTTTCTTTCTATTACGCATAAGATTCAATTTTCACAATGATGTAGCCCCCACCAATCGATTTTCTTGTCACTCTACAAGTATGGAATTGAAGCCTAGAAGCAAAGTTATTCAGCATTCAACCAGTGGTAGAGCCAGGAAAAAAGGTATGTCTTTTCATGTCTAATTTATACTTGAGTGTCTTGATTTCATTTGTTTGATTTTAAGTATATGCCTCTACTGCACGTGACTGAAATGTGCCTTCAATACAATGATAAGCACATCAGAACAGGTAGTTCCTGCAAGATGTTACCATCAGAAACAAAATACCTGTACATATGAGAAGGAAGTTATGGACTTTTCAAATACATCAGCTGAGCCAACCTGAGGCTACCAGACTAGAAACTTTCACAGAAATATATAGCTGTAGCATTACAGAACTGGCAAAGGAGTTCAGTAACCTGCACTAGGTTACATTGTTCTGAGGCAGTGGGAGTGATTCCACTAACTTCAGTGAAACTTGGATCAAGTAAAACAAGAGGATCAGGAACTTGGCATCATTATTTGTTTTTCTGGTTTGTTCTTGCAGTGGCACTTTACCCCTATAGCAACACTCCCTGAAGATTTAACAGGCTTTCATACTGCACTTGCAGGACTTACTTCACTGAATTCAATGTCCAGTATTTAACCCTATCTCCATCCTTCAGAGGGACAGTGCTCATGCACTATCTCCACAATGACCTTTATACTATTTTTTAGTTGTTATAATTTGTGGATCAAAAATAATTGTGTTCCTCATTGTACATTTCCCTCATTGATTATCTTTACAAAGTTTTGAGAGGGAAGTTCTAATTCCTGTTCCTTCTATTAGTTCTTGAGCAAAGCACTGTCTTATGCACATACAGTAACAGCAGCTATACTTGTCATGGCCAACAAAGCAACTGATTAAGGATGGCAAGTTCATATGATCATAACTGACTTACAAGCATCAGTGCCACTGGTTTCTATGGGTATCTGCTCCAAAGCCACTTAAGAGATTTAGAAATTCTATTTGGAAATTATTCTTTAAAATACTTTTTAGAAAAGAGAGGGGCTCTCCTCCTTAGAGGAGAAAACATTGAAAAATTTTGAAGCTTGAGGTTTGAGCTTCTTCCAGCAAGTATTATCCTTGGGAGGCAAGTTCACAGCATGATTCCACAAACACTTCTAAGATGCCACAAAAAATCAGTACCTATTTTAATGTGTTTATTCCCTTTATACACCAGCCATTCATACACCTCATCACTGATGCACAGAGTGTCATGCTTAATACAGAGATCAGCTATTATTTGGAGCTCTTCTCGGGTAAAAACCTGGGATACAGAAAAAGTAAAGGAAAATGCATTAATCACAGTATTTAAGGCTTTCTTTGAAATTAAAGTGGTGTTAAAGCAGGACTCTTACCTTGCCTATCGGGTTGTGTGGGGTATTCAGAATAATTGCTTTTGTTTTGGAATTAAATTTATTTGCAAGTTCAGCAGGATCTAAGACCCAATCAGCACTAGATGCAGAGTTTCCATCATTTTTCTAAAAAAAACCCAAAAACACAAAAACCAAAACCACAATAAATTTATACATGACTTTTATACATATTGCAGCCTAAAGAGAGCTGCTCAACTTATCACCCTCAAACACTTTCATAACCATATGTGACAATCTGTCTTGCTCACCTGAGAGAACGTAGTTCTAGGAACAGGTAAACTATTATGACAGTGGATGTCCTCTCCTAAGCACTTCTGTCTTAAAGCCCCTGCAGGAATTGGTTTCCAGGACCTTGTTGCACACATGCTGATTATTATAGTTTGTAACGCAGAAAGCCCAGTCACATGGCAGGAGAGTTTACAGCCTTGCCAGACAGTAGAGCACGTGTGTGCTTGCTTGACTGAAAAGACTGATTACCACTGGGGATTCAAGGTCTTTACCTCCTCCTTAAACTAATGAAAATGGCCAAAGAGTTAAAAATCTGCATTACTGAGTCTCTGGAGTTTATATACTAAACAATACATGTATCCCTGAGGTATTCCAAATGGTGAAGAAGCTTGGGCCACTTGGTACAGAGAACACAGAGCATGGCCACATTACCCTTCTGACACCTGCAATGACTGGGAGAGGGCCAGACCGAAAACAAGGCTGTGAAACAGAAAATACTTGGAGGTGGCCTGTCATTTGAAACATCCCTGGAAGGTGGGCATCCAGAGGAACAGTCTCACCTGTACCCAGTGCAGTCCTGGAGGTTTTGTCACTCTGCGTTGTTCTGATTTCATGGTGTTCCTGCAACAGTCCTACCCAAAGAGCCCCTCAGCCCTTCCCCTGCAAGGCTGCCAGTTGCACAAGGCACAGCTGGCATCCAGAACAATCCTTGCAAGCTGTGGGCATAATGCCAGCAGTAGCAATTTGACATTTAACCCATAGCGTGTTTAACCATAAAGGAAACAGTAACTCTTGTATGTTAGCAAGCATATTTTAGAAGAGAAACTGTATTCTGTCATAGGAATTGCTACAGGGATCAGGAACCAAATCTTTTGAAAACAAACTGACAGAGAAATTGCACTGATACGTGGATCCCCCTTCCATAATTTGCACTGAAAACTGAAGAAAGCAGCTTTAATCAGCTTTCAGAATGCACAGATTAAAGCAAATAAGAAACACTGCACCTTCTCCAACACTAATAAAATGTTCTATCTCTTTTGGATTATCACTGTCTCAGACTCGCACTATGGCAATCTATCTCATTTTTATGTAATTTGATATTATGAAACATGATACAGAAAAACATCATATAGGTGTTCATCAAAATATGGATAAGAAATTTTATATAATTAGTAATTTTAAAAAAGTTACTCACACATCTTAGTGGGATAAAAACAGGCTTTGCACCCGCCATCTTTACCATTGGCTCATAACAGTCATAAAATGGCTCTATTATTATTACCTGAAATGACAATCATCAGTATAAGAAAAAAAAGAGTTTACCATGCATGATACCATCATATTTTTTACATTTACCTTGGTGCTATAACTTGATAATGTTTCTGGCACTCCAGGTTTAATGCTATAACATTGCAGAATTTTCCTCCTTTTAGAGTACAACACAATAATGCCCTCAGGCTAAGTATATAAGCAAAACTCATTTTTGACAACACACACAGGCTGTTTTTCTACAGTTACCACATCACGACTATGGAGTTATAATAAGAACAATGTAATACATCTGTAATACACACAGATTTGAAGGTGCAAGGCAAAGATACAAAGGTGGGAAATAGCAATGGCAAATTACTGAACCACAGCAGAGCTGCTCTAATTATGCCCATGAAATTCCAAGATTTCCAAATATCTACAAATCTCAGAAGAACAGTTAAGTCCTCAAATTTTATCATACAAAAATTCTCAGGTAAAGAAAGAGGAAAACTCAAGAAAAACTGCACAGAGGCTAGACAGTAAAACAAAACAAAACAAAACAAAAAACCCACCAAAAGTAAAGGTTTATAGAACTATTCCAAACAAAAGAGAAGCGCCTATCAGAACAACAGAATAGCAAGATGAGAATACAATATACAAGTGAAACAAATAAAACACTGAAAGCAAAATACATGACAACACAAAAATAGTTTTGTCCACTATGGATAAAAATATTCCTGTAAAATGACTTTTAATATCATTGTCCAAAAGGCAGACATCAGTAATAGTGAAGAGCCGAGTCATCACTGCTAGTACAGTAAACTAACAAGCTTTTCTGCTACTCACACTGCCACCATGCAATGGCCCAAAACAGAACCTGATACACAATGGTTACCTGAACACCAACAATTCTTTGTGCCTTAGTTGTCTGTTGCAGACAACAGCCCACAAGTTTTCTCAAATAAGAAATCAGTGGGTATTGTGTCACCTAACAGTAACAGTGATAAAGAAACTGCCACAGATACCCTAAGTGTGAAAAAAGGTGTTTGTAAGTTGATGAGTGATAGGAAGGCATCCAAAGGATAGTCTCCTAATCATGGTTTCTGAAACCATAAGTCAGATGTACAACTGTAAAAAATCAAACCAATGAGGACAGAAAGAAGCCCCAACATTAACTTATAGTTAGAAGTAGACAAATAAGAAAAAGATTCTCATGTCTGTGAGTATACATGAGTATTTCCAGTAAAAACTTACTTCATCTCCTTCTTCAATTAATGCTTGTATTGTACTAAAGAGAGATCCATAAGCTCCCACAGTCACCAGGATATCTGTGAGAGGATCAATCTTTCTGCCACAAACTTTCTCATAGACTTGAGACAAGGCTTTCACCAGTGATGGATGTCCCTGTTCAAAACAAACAAACAAACAAACAAAAAAAAAAGTCACTGATTGATGTGTTCCTGACAATGTATAAAGCATGTGTTTGGGCTTTTTTCCACATGTATCAAACTATTACATTTTGAAATAGAAAAAATACAACATTAGCCCTCAGTGTTAATGGCAGTTAACAAACAGCAGGGTTTAAACTTTTTGCACACTAGGAAAGAAACATGTTTTCAATTTATTTGTATCTACTAGGAAACTATTTTTCCATCTGAAGCTTTTTAATTTCTTTCATATTATCACATCTCAGAGTAGGTCCGATAGCCTATGGCAGAGCTAGGACAAGAGACAGAAGGAGAGAAGGAAATATTCTGACACCAATTCACTCTCTCCTTTTGAGTGTCTTTCAGCTCCTTGTGTTTCCTTCCTTATCTTTCAACTAAAAGTATTTGGTGCAAGGAAAATCTTTTTATTGTATTTAGATATTGCTGATAAATAGCACTTGTGTTCAAAATATTTATTCATATAGTCACATCTCAGAGTATCATTCACCATTTGTGTCCCCTCCAGGGATATGGAGTTAACATACTCCTCTCAAAATGAGCAAATAAAAAGAAAACAAACATGCAACAAAGATCATATACAACATGAAAATAAGAAGGCACAATCCTGTTTATTCAGGTAAACTGCAGGATTCCTACTTTAAAAATATTTTTCTTTTGGGATACCTGGTAAAAGAGGAAACAGCTCCCTGAGAAAATGCAACTATGTAAGAAAAATCCTCTCAAATATTGAACATTATATCTCACACACAAGGCACTAAATCATGAATCCTTCTGTAAACAAAGACATTACCATAAATTAAAGCTTACAGATCATTGCTGATTCAGATGACAGCCATTTCTTGCCATGAGCCAATCAGCGAGACGGGAATGCTGCAGCACCCAAGCCACATCAGGCCACTCTATGGTCTTACAGTGATTGAGAGGTATTAGTTTAGCTGAGACAATGGCTCAATTATCAGATGGATGGGCATCATTCATTCTCATCCCTCCCACATGTGCTACCACAAAGACTTGTGCTCAAAAACCTTAGATGTGCTGAAGTTTGTAGATGAAGTACAAAGGTTGAAGATGGAAATATTAGTAAAAATTCCTCTTTAATTACTATCTGCAGTATATCTGCAGTCAACCATAATTATCATGGGAATTATCAAACCATTTGGATATAAAGAAAAAAGTGGTAGAAATAAATACTGAATAATTGCATGCATTAGGAAAATTATGTTTATGCTTGATTTACAAATAGTTTTACAGAATCAGTCTGCAAATATTTGTCAGAAGGTAGACTTGGTATGGTTTCAGCTTGAGATAGAGTTAATGTTCTTCTTAGTAGCTGGTAAAGTCTGTTACAGTACAGCAGCTAGACAAGACTGCAGCCCATGTTCTCTGTGACCTTGTCTACTGTGCCAAGGCTCCTCCAAAACCTTGTCTGCTTGGTGAGCAAAGACTTTTCAGATACCTTATTGTGCACGATGAACATACTAATGCTCAGCCCAGAAGTTCACTTAATTCACGGTATCATTTGTGTGTATCTGACATAAAATAATTGCTTTATTTTTTCAAGTCTACATAAAGAGAATTTTTTGTTACATGTATGTATATTTTAATGTATGTATATATGTATGTATCTCATGCTTGCAGAGACTCTGTATATAGCTAAGGGTCCCTGTTGATTTTGTAGCTTGACCTTAGAGTTGCTGTGTCACTCTGGCACTGCCCAGTGATGACTGGGTTACGTCTGACTGTGCATTGCTGAGACTGACACGTGCACAAACTTCCTGGCTTGATCTCAGGTGAGCTGAGCTGCCTTAGCCAGTATTTTCTGGGCATGCCTTGCTCCCCGGGGCACAGCTGCCCCCACCTCCACTCTGCTCACTGTGAGAGCTTGTCCTTTAGGGAAGTGCTGGCCACTGCTGCTCCCCGTCATTTCTAATGCATGCAGACTCTCAGAGAATAGGCAAAAAGTTATGTTGGAAAATGCACACAGTGATGCCACAACTACTAACACAGTTTCTGTCCTACTGATCTATACAATGCTTTTCTGCCCCTGTTGCATAACATGGTCATCAAGAAAAATACTTGATAGACTCCTTAGAGTCTTGTAGCAGTCCTGGCACATGATTCTCACTTGGGCAATACAGTTTATCTTTATCATAAAACAGAAGACAAACCAAACAAGGAAGTGGTAATACTGAAACAGGAATAGTCCCCTGGAATACCCTGCTTTGGACAACGATAAATGCCATATACTCATACCCAGCTCAAGAGATAAACTCTATAAGCCAGCTTACAGAATGGGTAATGAATATATTCCAGGGACAAAACCTTCCTGTTTTCATCCCTTCCTAGTCTCTACTAAAACCTATTAAGTTCTGTGGGTGAATCTCTTCTTGATCCTAGAGGTGCTGTCTCAAGTGGTATCAAGTATTTCTTTCTCATTCTCCCACTGTATTGTCTGATTCATGTTCCCACTGACCAAAGTCAGAGGTAAATGTATAACCTACACTCTTTAAACAGAATGAACTCCTCAGAGACAATTTATCCCAGACCTGCTCTACCATTTTGCTCTTGCTGAAGGATTCTGCCTCGAAGCAGCCTACACAGAGGAAGTTCATTAGTAACAGGTAAGGCTACAAGATCAACTTAATTTGAGACATAAGACTATGATCAATAAAACTATTTTAAGTCAGTTTTTTCCCTGTGGCACATTTTCCACTGAACTTGGGTCTTAGAGTTCCACAATACTTACAAAGCCTCGGGTGTACTGGTTCAGTCTGTCAACTGCTGCTGCCTTTGCCAGCTCCTCTTTAACATAGCTGGGAGGGGATATATCAGGAAGGCCTTGACCGAGATTAACAATTGAGGGATCTGCTGCTACTTTCGTAAATTCAACCCTGGAGGGAAAAACATATTAAAGTTAACATACCAGATAAAATTATCTTTTTATTCATTAGCATTAGAAGATAAAACAAAAGTATTACAGTTTGCCAAATTTACAGCAGTGGGAACAGATTCAAGTAGAATGCTCACATGGAGAGCTGAGGGCTGAAATAATGTAAGTGACCACAGGGGTCAGAGGACAACCAAGAAAAGGTTGACGTTTTGCAACCACAGAATAACTTTTCTGCCAGAAATGTGGTCAGATGTGCAGATACAAACACACAGTTACTCTGGATATAGGCAGAAATTGAATACCAGGCACATTAAATGTCTTAAAGGTTAAATTCAGTCAATTAAAGGTGTCATTTAAACTACCCAGTCACCTCAGAGTGCTAGGGTTTTTTTACGCAATTTTAGGCAACAGACTGTTTCAGGCTGCCTATTTATTGTTCCTAGTAGCCTGCAGGATCCTTGAACAATTTTTTCTTCCTCCATTCACAGGTCAGCTTTACATTTTACTCTTTCCTCCCTATCAAAATGTTAACTAGATTTTAAAACCAAAACAAAACAACCTTCCCCCCATCATAACCCTCCCCACATAGCATCACAGTTCTGTCAAAAATGAATAGAAATTGCTAAAAATTAGCCTGAGGCTGAATAATCAAAACACTTTTTGTATATGTACACGCAACTATTGCAACAGATACATACAACTAAGGTAAGCTCAAAATAGTCTTCACCAACTAAGAAAACTCCATATTTATCAGTGATGGCAATATTGATTTAAGAGCAATTCAATACCTAGAAAAAGATGTATTAAAAATAATGAGCTAAATTATAAAACAAGTATAATGGCTTTAAAAAAATCTGACTTGTTTGGTAAACACAAATCAGGTGTAATTGAAATACATTACTCAACAGAATTAACATTTAAGTTTGAAAATCAGCTCTACTACCATGCCCATAAGTTATACTTGTCTTACATGGTGTAATAGAAGAAAAGAAGCCCAACCCTAATATTTAAAGCTCAAAAATAACAATTAATCATACCTTTAATTGAATTTAATTCACTGCTTCTAAACAGGTGCCAAATATATTCCAGCAGAGATAGCAACTGCCATATACCTTATTATTGATAAATAATTATCTTTTTGGAAAGAAAATACATCAGCCAAGGACATTTTCTGAAATTTGCAGATACTTTCCTCTTACTTACCACACATTGCTATCAAGGCCTTCAATTCGTCTTGTATTTTTGTGTCTGAAGGGCATTGTCTGCAAGATCAAAATATACAGACAGAAGGTTTTGTTAAAAAGACAAAGTATGATATTGTTGGATTCTGCATGAAAACCCTCATTCACGCTTTCTCAAATATACCACTGCCAGCTGAATTCGGTAGTTACACAAAATTATAGACATGTTCTTTCTTTAAAGCTTCCATAATAGCTTGAATTCAGACTAACAAGAAAATACACAAAAACATCTGAAATTCTCATTCATCATTATCTAAGTCCACTAAACTTTCAGCAAGGATGGAGGAGGGGCATAATTTAGCTCAATAGCTTTAAAAGATGACCTTAAAAGAAAAAAATTAGTGCACATACTTTCTTTTTCTTTTCTGCGATATCCTAACAGCTTAAAGACTATGCTATTTCTAGTCCAATTCCTGCTCAATCCAGTTTGGAAAGTATGCATTTGCAATGTGATTTTATTTGTTAAATTGATGGTTAAGAAGAAAATAACAAAGACATTTTCTATTTTCATTCAGATTTTTTAAGCTTTAAAGTATCTACCTTAGAGCATAGCAAAACCACACCAGAATATGGATTTTTCTTTCTATTCAGAGCTTAAACTGAAGTATTGGAAAACTTCTGTAAAATAAGTTTGTAATGACTATTCTATATGGAGGCAGAGAAAAATCTACTGATAGTTGTGATATTTCTAAGCTGAAAGTGGAAAGGAAGTTAGGAAAAAGAAACCCACATTTATTTCTATGTGCAAACAAGAAAGGTGCAAGTTCATATCTATCTTTGCAAACTAGCTTGATACCAGAAAATTACATAGAAATTACATAGTACCTCAGCACTTCAGACATTCCTGTTTCTTTAAGTCAAGCTACAGATTTTTAGTTACTTTTACCACTGCCAGCTATTGTTATTATCAGAAAGATTCAAACACCATATTCTAGCCAGCATACTCTGAGATGAAAATATCTGCATTACCATTATACTCAAGTTTCAACTTGGAATCCAGAGAAATGACTCCTAGTAGATACAGTATGCAGCAGGTCCATGCTTCTCTTAACCTTACAGTAATGAAGCCATCTCACATGTTGTGATATGAAGAATGGGAAGCTATGAAATTAAACAGGATCTTCTCTGCTTCTATGTCTTCTCACCAGATCTGATTCAGACCTCATCTGTGTGACTCGAACAGATGGAATCAGACACAGAACACCTTTTAGCTGTCCTCAGGAAGAAAACCTTTAAGATAACTAGACGGGTCAAATCAGATTTCTTAACACAGAACAAGAGGGAGTTAAGGGAGAGTCCTGACTGGGAAATCTGTATTGCATTTATTTAAAAACACACATATTGTTTAGAAGATTAATTCAATTTTACAGCGTATGTTTTGGTAAATATACCTTTGTTTGTACTTTAAAAATACAAACAAGACAGGTAATACACTAAGACACACACACACATCTTTTTTTACATGCTAGACTACTTGTAGAGGAAGGAATAAGACTTACCTTGAATCTTGCTAATTAACAATGAGAATTCTGTATGCTTCTATGAGTAAATTTGTTCCATGCACTGCCTCTCCTTAAATTGTTTTAATTTGCTAAAAGCTAAAGGCTTATCAACTGCAGGACTTTTATAATTAACTATAATGTAAATCTTAACTGCATTGAGTAACCTTCCCTAGCTAAAAATGTATTGATAATAAAATAAGCCTTCACCTTACTGTTCCATACCATATCTTTCTTTCTTATGTCTTGGAACTAGTTTTAAAACAGAATAGCAGGACTTTCATTAGTTTTCAGGCATTCACAGATTCAGATTACAATAGGGTTCATGTCAATCTTACTACTTTGGGGAAGCCAACTAATTAACTGAGATTTTAAAATGAAAACTCCATTGGCGTGTTTTTTTCCAGAAGGTCATGACAAAACTTAAGACTCTTTTTTCTTTCTGCCCAGTTATGTCATCACCTGATAATCTCCAATCCATTTCTAGGTGCAGGGCTAGGATTTCCAGGAGTCAAAGATGGATACTAAGCAGGAGAGCCAGGTCTTCATCAAGCTCTAGCTGACTTCCTACTTTCCCTAACACTTTCTAACAAGGCAAGCACCTGATAGAAAGCCAGGTGCTGCTTGCATTTATCTTTCTTCTTAATTCAGAGAAACTTGTAATGAAATTGAATGTCAATAAGTTTAATAATGTTGGAAGCAAACACTCTGACATGGTACATAAATAAATTGTAGAATACACTGTCAAGAGCTACAAATTAAGCCAAGATCTTCAGAAAACTAAAAATTAAAAGAAAAAAGCACCAAAAAACAACAAACAACAAACCAACCAGTATTAAATTTGAGGACATTTAATGTGAATGCTCACCTCAATTAAATAGAATAGAAATACATACAGCATATGAAAAACTGACTCAGGCAAAAGCTGACCTCCAAAGTGGCTTGCACACTAAAAGAAACTTCTCATATGGGCAAAATATGTTACAACTTGCCAGTATAATGATTCAAGCACCTGTTTTGAAGGATCTGTCATGTGCCTTAGTTAACCCAATTTGTTGACTAGATGAACTGGGAACACAATTTACATTCATGTTCTATATGGAATGCAGAGTGTCAGCTGCCTGCCATGTTGCAAAGCTATTTTCACTCAACATAACTGGAAGACTTAAAATGAAGTTACACAATCTTACAAGCAGTTAAGCTGGGAAATGGAGAAGATTCTATATAAAATTAAGGTACTTATAGACCCCTTGTTATTGCAGCATCAAGAAGCAACATTATTCTTATATCATTAAAGGAAAACTGAGATTAAAAGAAATAAATTTTCTTACCAAAAGCCTATGACAAAGCTGAGCTTGAACCTGCCTCCTGTATCTCAAGCTTCTCTCTAAAAGCTAGGCAATCTTTCTGATGTGATATGTGCTAGATGTGACTTTAAAGACTATAAAGCATACACAAAACAATAATCACCAAATTCTGTTACGCTAGTGTGGTTAATAGTTGACTATTGTAGTAACCAACTACAAACCAGCTGATTCAAAGACCTTCTTTTGCTCTTGATAGTAAATGTTTTTATCTCTAACAAGAAATAAAACACAGCTAAGGCATATATATTTGCAACTTTGCAAAATTAGTGCATCTCTAAAACATTGCATGAGTTTTCTCTATGGAGCTGAAGGAATACTTACTGCAGAGGTGGAATGTTTGATGGATCTGGAAAACAAATCTGTTCTTAGCTGACATGTTCTAATGCCACGGCAACAGAAGTTTCGTGAAGCAAGAAACATGCCTGCATAATAAATAAGTGACCTGAAAAACCTTACAGATTCTAGGAAGGAGTTCCTACACATCACTAAGCTATTTTAAGATAAAATCCTCTCCTCTTCCCCCCAGTGATTTTGTTTCAATTAAGTAAGCGCTACTAAATTATTACCTTGTCACAGTTGTAAGCACAGAGGATGAAACTCTCTAATTGACAGGGCTGAAAAATGTTTCTGAGTGTCATCTCAAAGGAAGGTTTCCTTTATTTGACAACATTGATCTTTTCTTTGAATAACAGCTAAGACTAAATGCAATTCAAGCTTCAAAGTCCCTGTTAGAATTCTTGTGAAAATGTGTGTAATAAAAATTGCTATTAAAATTGCTAATATAGAATGAGAAAAGAGCCAATTTTTTTACAAGTTACACATCTTTAAAACTTATCTCCATTTCCATGTGTTTCAAATCAGATACACTGAAATCAGGACAATTAAGATGACCAGTCACACTGGAGAGGGAGGCCTATGAACTTTATGTAACTACACTAAGTTTTGTCACAGTGACTTGGCAAACATTAAATATTTCCCACGACTGAAAACAGCTGGAAAAGACCCTTTGTGCAGAGTAACAGATCATTCACAGACTGGAGAAAATGTGTCCTGTTAATTAATAACTATCAAAAAAGAAGTAGAACTGGTACTTCAGGCAACTATTTCCAGAAGATACTTTAAAACATATGTATTAGATTACATCACCACGATGACTAAAATGTGTTAGAAACACGTAACCTACAAATCTAATGTCAGAAACACAGTAGCTGCAGCAGTATAATTATTAACTTTGTTTTCCATAGTATACTCATTAAAGGATATATAACTCCTGTTTCCCCCTGACTTTGCTACCTGAGAAGGGGACGAGAACAAAAAAAGGAAAAACTACATTATTTGTATTAGAAACAAAGAAATGCCATTGCCTCTTAAAACGATACTGTGTGAGCCTTGTGAACAGAAAGAAAAAAGGTAAATCAATAGCTCCATAACATATGATGTTCTCATTAAGAAGAATGCTTTTAGTCCAACAAGAAAGTGTCCTTCACACTTATTAACTAATAGAAAAGGCCAATCAAAGATGCCACAATGCATAAGTTTTAAAAGTATGCTGATTTTGCCTTTCTCTTACTCCAGTGCTATAAACTCAGTCTCACTTCTGAAATTAGGGTCTTTCTCACACAGTACTGAGTTGTGGCTAACTCAATTAGACCTTCAAAATACTCCCATAATCCCACTGCATTTAGAAATCTGCAAGTAAAAAATAGATGTTCATTTAAAAGAAACTGCTAGTCTGAGGACTAGCAAAAGTAAACAGTAAAGTAAACTAGTAAAAGTAAACAAGTAAATCTTTGACAGTAGTCAGCAGATACTCTGAAAGACACAGAAGAAATATGTGTTTAAAAAAGACCTGAAAATCCATTTTAAGTGATTTCTAATAATACTTAGCATATTCAAGGTTATCTTTGAGAATAGCTATGCAAAATCAAAAAGATTATGAAGGTCTCTATTTCTCCCCTTGTTTAAGATTATAGAAACTACTTGTATGACCATGACATTGGTACTATTCCTCAGGGTCAGACCAAAGACAGCATCATTCTTGCAGTCCACTGTGAACACTTGCAGTAGTTAGTTAGCACAGAGAGACAAACATGCATATATTTGCCTGACTCATTTTGTATTGAGAAATAGAAAAATTAAACAAAAAACATGCAAACCTTACATGCAGAACTAACTTACAAGTAAGAAAAACTACTGACAGTTGTAAATATTTCCAGCATTAGTACCATGGTGCACTGAAAAACAGAGACATTATTTGAAATGAGGCAATCAGGCAAAACCACCACAATGCATGAGCAGCAGCAGACCTGTATAACTGTGGCGTGGTCGACCTCTGCAAGTGTCTAAAATTCCTGAAGAAAAAATTATATCCATCTTTAACACCACAGAAATGTAGAAACTCTAAAAACTTTATGAGGAACATAAAGGAAACGACTTTGCCGAACAGCCTCAGTAAGAACGGGCACTGGCATGTCACACTTCTCCCACTGTTTCTATCTTTGTGACATTTTTCCAGTGAAAACTGAACAGCACTTCAGACTCAAGAGACGAGACTACTGGCCATTAAATGGAAAAGCCTCCTATAAAGTACTTTTATGACTTATTTTATTTCTAAAAATGCCTCTTTTCTCATCTGTAACTCTGAGTACCTCCACTTAAGCTACTCTAGGATGTAAAGGGAAAGGCCTCTTTAACACAACCAGACACTCTCCTGCACACTGAGCTTAACAAAAAAAAAAAAAAAAAAGAAAGAAAAGCCTACTCTTTTTTTCCCAAACACAGACATTCCCACTATAATTTTATATGACATGTTAAGACATACCACAGGCCAAGGGAATTATTTCCTGTTACTTTTACAATGAACACACTCTCAGTTATCACCCCTGTATGTGTTTTAGCACAACCAAGTATGTGTAAGGCACATCAATGAGATGTGGTTTATATTATCCTAAGCTAAGCTTTTTATCATTGGGATACAAAGTTTCTTCCAGATCAGGGAAGTTACACAATGCCAGGCAGCTAGAGAAGTACTGCAAGCCCCATTTCAACTCTCTTCAAAATTTGTAAGGTTCTTCAAACACAGAAAATGCACTGATCTTTGTGGGGGAATTAAAAGGTAATATTCATTTCTTTCTTAGTTGTATTAATGTTTCTTTTTTCAATCTCGGAGTCAGACATCAGCATTTTGGCCAAGAGCCATGTCTGCTAAACACAGAAATTAAATTAGGAATTCTTTTTGTCCCATTCTAATTTTCAGTGCTCTGAAGCATTCATGCAGTCAGTCCTCCTGGAACTCAGGCTTGCATATCCATAGAGAAAATAGGAAAAGTAACATGTTAGAGGAAAAGGGATAAAAAATGACTACTCCTACAGCTTTCTACGTTTTTAGGGGAGTAAGAAGCGAGCAAGCTACCAGAAAGCTCAGTGCAGTAAATGCTTTTTAGTGGGACTGGTAGGAAGACACACTCTGGTTGCTAATTGGGTTGAAACACAGGTTCACACTTGAACTAGACTGGAAGATGCAGTTGGACTTGGTCATGGGAAATAGATGAATACATTTGTGTATTAACAACCATTTAGTTCATGCTGTACTTTGTAACTGTTCCAGCACATGAGCTGTAGGCCCTTTTGCTCCCTTCAGCTGCCCATCCTCCTGGTCACACAGTACCCTGATGTTAGGATACTGCTGAACCTCTGGGGAATTTTATAAAAAGTTACTATTTTGTAATTAATTGATTTTTCTCCTTTGAAACAAAAGGCCAAATGATACAGTTCCTTCATTTTTGAGCTTCAGTTATTCCACCTCTAAAAAAACATGTCACAGAGCTTGAACAACACTTAGTCAGACCCCTTAAGCTGCTGCATTTTTTTGAGGTAACAAATAGTCTCATTTTACTGTGGGGCATCAGTGACAAAACATTACTAGAAACACTGTAAGCCTCTCTGCCACCACAGTAATGTCTTAATGTAAATATAATCCCTGTTATATTTGTGTTGGGCTAACTATTTTTTGGATACGCAAACCTGGAAAATGTTACACCTCAGCTAAATGCTGTCAAGTCTTTGAAGGACTGTCTCTTCTTATTGTCTAGAGGATGAAAGCCGTGGAGAAAGAAAAGGTGCCATCCTACCAGTGGAGGCCTCCTCAGGACTTTTTTTCCTACCATCTACATGCAATAGATGGCTTATTGAGCCAAGAGAAGCATTGCCAAAATCACTGTACTCAGGGATGTTGGACAAGGGCACTGAACTTAAAACCTACTGTATGTGTGTATCATAGTAGCCAACATTTTGACATTTCTTCTTCGATAATCTACAAGGAATGGGGCAAACTGTGTGCAGAGAAATAAATTTTACCATACGGATTAAGGAGCGGAATGAGGTTGTTGCGGGGGGGGGGGTTTGGTGGGTGGTTATTTTTTTGGTTTGGTTTGGGGTTTTTTTTCCCCTCGTAGTGCAGCTCTCAGCATGGCTGCACATGTAGCCACCCTGTGTTGCACTTAGGCTCCCACCCACACGTGTTTCCAGCCTGCAGCACGGGGTTGGGGAGGCCGGAACCTGCCGGGCACCACCGCCGCCCGCCCTCACCCACAGGCCGCTCGCTCAGAGCCGGGGCTCCCCGGGCCCGGCCCGGCCGCTCTGCGGGACAACGAGCGCGGCCACCCCGAGCTCGGGCTGGGAGCCGCCTCCCCTGCAGGCAGAGAGAGGCCCCGAAGGCAGCGCCTCCGCCCCGGCCGGCACCGCCACACTCACCGCCCCGACACCGCCTCCGCCGCCCGCCGCGATCGCTCCCGATGGGGCGGGGCCGGGGCGGCCCGTCCCGCCGCTCTGAGGGGCGGAGAGCGCCCGTCCCTCCCGTTCCTCCAGTCCGAGGGCCGGAGAGAGCCCGTCCCTCCTGTTCTTCCAGTCCGAGGGCCGGAGAGAGCCCGTCCCTCCTGTTCCTCCAGTCCGAGGGCCGGAGAGCGCCCGTCCACCCCGTCCCGCCCGTCCACCCCGTCCCGCCCGTCCCGCCCGTCCCGCCGTGCGGGTGAGGAGCTGCTGAGGGCGAGAGGACTGCGGGCAGTGCGGCGCAGAAACGGGGCAGAACCAAGGTTTAGAAATGTCTCTCCCCGGTATCAAGTTGTGGTGGATTTTTTTTTTTTTGGTCAGAACTTGAATTACGTTTTTTTCCCCCCTAATCTCTTCGTGCTCGACTACATCTTGTTATGGAGTTACACACACATGTACGTAGCATTTCCCAGGTATCATAAAACTTGGAGCTCTGTTGGGAAAAACTGGGCTGACTGGTTGCTTTTCTTGGGCTTTGGCCTTTCTGCAGAAAGATCTCTGATGTGTCAGTAAGAATCACAAAGATAAGGATTATGGGCTGAATGCAGATATGAAATGGGATAGATGCACTGTTTGCATATCATTACCATATTTATTGTGTTATGTATATAATCATTGTGCATATTCATAGGAAATGAAAGAGTAAGAGCTGATTAAAGAGAACCAATTTCATAGAACAAACTAGAACACTCTACTTATATGTAGAAATACTCTGACAAGGCCAGAACAAAACAGCAAAATTAAGAAAAAAGTCCCAGCAATTATTTTAGATCCTAAATAAGACACAAAAAGAATTTAACACTTTATTTCTCTCTCTCTCTCTCTCTTTTTTTTTTTTTTTTTTTTTTTTTTTTTTTTTTTTTTTTTGTGATCCTTATTGAGAATTCTGGTGGTCTCAAAATGCAGTCCTCTGGCAGAGAGGACTTCTGCAAGCATTCACTGGAGAGCAGCAAATCCCACTCTCTGCTGTGTCATGAGGAGCTTCAAAAAGTGGAAAAAAGAAACTTTAACCTACCATTGGCCTTTTGTTCCATTGATGCATGTGTTTTTCAGAGACTTGTGTACAAAGCAGATGTCATGGGGTAATCCATGAACTGTGATATTTCCCAGGCTTTTGCATCATCCTGTCTACTCTAGGCCCATGATACAGATAGCTGAAGGGATGTTGGTAAGATTCTCCTGATTCATCCTCAAATGATGAAACAAGCACTGTTTGAGTTCTTACCCCAAGTGATGCTCAGTGTTTACCAGATCAGCAGAGATAGTCAAGAATACAGAGGGTTTGAATCTTGTCTGCTCCAACTGGCACCGACATTTCCTCTCTTGCAAAACTGTGACTCTTGTTGGTGAAACAGAATCTTTTGAGTATGTGGGTTAATAGCATCCACTGCAGTTTAACAAATGTAGCAAAGACAGTAGTGTCTGTTCTTTTAGTTACAATTCTGTAGCCTCTGGTGCAACAGTTTTGGTTTAAATTTCAACTGAAGTGATATGAAAAACATGTAAAAGGTTCAACTTCTACAACAATCAAAGTCTGCTTTAGTAGTGGACAGCTATGAATCTTGTAGTTGCTACCTACATGCAGTAGCAATTTTTCAAATTCTTCCCTCCAAAATGACAATTTCTTTTTAATGTTAATGGTATTTTGTGCTTTAAGCAGGAAATCCTCACTTTGCATATCAGTCAGATGGTCTTGAAGGAGGCCTGTCTCATTAGTGTTAGAGAAACTGAGTAAGCAGTCCAGCCTTCCTACACTTTGAGCAGTGTGAAGCTCCAAAACTTCTCTTTCAAAGATCACTAACTTAAAAGAATTTTACCAATTCTGGCACATCAGGGAAAACAGGAACACTGAGCCTAATGATTAAATGATTAAATACATTGTCTGATGAATGGAGCATTCTACCATTTTCATAAAATTAAATCAGTTCTGAAACACCTAAAGTAATAAATTTAGGTGTGGTGAGGCATTTGTTTTTTAGATTTATCTTTCATACATAAAAATAGTATCTATTTCTATATTTTAAAAGTAATTTTGCTGTCACCCAAATTTAAATTTTCTGACCTTTTTAAGCACCCCAAGTATCTTGTACTGAGGTTCAGTATAGAAGCTTCTCATTCATTTTGTAAGTGCTTAATAATGCCTCCTCAATTTTTGATAAAATCTACCATGGCAGCTTAACACATTCTCATTTATTAGAAGTAAGAATTAGTGCATTTTTAGTCTAATTTCTTTTCCTATAATCCAGCTTTTTTTTTTTTTTTTTTTTTTTTTTTTTTTTAACTAGGAAAGAAGGTCAGAAGTTTCTACACTTCACAACTGATTAGTGAGGCCGTTCAATTGAAGAGGACAAAATTACTTGGCAAAATTTGGATGCTCAAGCACACTATTAACAGTAAAAAAAAAAAATCAGCTGACTTCAGCTGTGTTTTATCCATCAGAGTTTTCTACCCTAGCTGCAGTAGATAAGACTCTAATAAACCTGTATCTTGGTCAAATCAAAGTAGAGATGAAAACCATAAAATTTAAATCAGCTTTCCCTTGGCATACTGCCAATACTTTCCAAAGTGGTATTATACAAGTCATAAAAGTAAAACTTTATATATGGCAGTTCCAAAAGGCAGATATGTGTTGTAATTTCCTTTTTATATGAATTTAAGGCCCTAAAGATTTTTTTCATCAACAAGAAAAAACATTTAATTACTGATGGGGCCTACAACCCTTTGTCACAGGCTTGTTTACTAACAAGAAATGGACAAAAGCCTATTTTTCTCATTACAAAATCAACTGGATAGAAGATGAGATAATCTCTTTGCTCACAATTCCTCTTCTCAGTATCTTCCTCTATTCCTTTGCTCCCTCAGAATTGCACGACTATGCTTTTCAAGTCCTGCTTGTCAAGCAAAACACAGAAAGGCACGCTGGTGTCTGCAGCAGCTGTGTTCTGTACTCACGCCTGTGCAGTAGGTTAGGCAGGACACCCACGCTCTCAGCCGTGGATAATTTGGAGTCCCTCGGGTGGGAGGGACCATCCTTACCACCAGCCCATGGCCCTGCTGCCACTTCACAGTCTGCCATGTAGTGGCTGTAAGCCCTGCTCAAGAAAGAGTGTGAATCTTGTCTTTTGCAAATACTTATTGAAGAGATGTTCTGAGGAATTAGTGTGCCATCTTGAAAAGAATGCATGATAATACAGATGAAGAAGTACAGCCCAAATATAATGCAAGCCCAGCTTTTTTCCTAAAGGCTGAGTCCTGCCAGCATCTGGATTAGAGGAGAGGATGTGAGACTCTGCTCCCACACTGTGTGACTAACACTGGATTGCATGAGGGAAGCCTAGGAAGCTGGAAATACTTTGGTGAGAATTTCCCATATTACTCAGAGTATGGAGTATTAAATGCACAGGATTTTTCAGTCATTTGGGATGAGCTGTATGACTCGTGTCTGACTACATTGTTTTGTGATTAAATATTCCAAATATGTGCCAAGGAACTCCCCATAACAGGTGGTGCTATGAGCGTTTATTTTGATTCTCATTAAAAAATAATGAGTTTTTCTTTTCTTTCCTGGTAGGCTGCACTGTTACAATTTGCTTATCAGATAGTAGTTACTGTATAAGCTTGGCACCATTTTAAAAAAGGCATCATGGCCAATTAATGTGATCCTGGAACTCAGACTGTACTTGCATTATTGCCTCTAAAGATCTAATCTTAGAAGGTGCTGAGAGGACTCTAATTTTAAATGACATCATACATTTTTAATGAAATTATGAGAAAGAAAATTGAATGCAACTGCAGAGTGAAGCAGGTGTTGGAAAGCTCTAGCATTTCTTAGCAATATCCACAAATAATTAATTTACTTGGATATTCTTAATACCACCAATGCTGATCTTATATTGTGTCTATGTATCTTTGACTTCTTTATAAAATTAAATGTTTTTATGTTGTGAAGGTTCATGGACAAAATTAGCTCTTTTTCCCCCTGTAGAATCATGCCATTAATAATAATGAAAGAGGGTACGACAATGGAAATATTTTCTGAAAAATTCCAGAGATACCTTCCTTGTATTTGAATTGCGGTAAAGATACTTCTGTTTAACAGACCTTCTTGTCTTATTTTTCCCATGCTCTCTAGAAAACATAAAGCAAGTTTCTGTTGAGATGTAGCAGAGACATTTTTTTCTTCTGGGTTCCTCAAGTTAGCAGAAAGTGATTCAGTGACATTTTTTCTGGCAGGGGCTTCAAATAATAAAGAACTGATGTGTAGACTCTCTGGAGGGATATTGGGAATAATTTTTTCAGATAAATCACATCAACCTCAAAATACGCATTCAGCAAGAAGACTCAAGGGAATGGGGCGAAGATGAAGATTGAATGTGTGCTGAACGACAAATAATTTGCCTTTGGTCTTTTGATCTAACAGCTTCCCTGAGGATCCAAGATTGCAAGGTGAGGAGCAGATACTGGTTTTTTGTAAGGGCAAGTTAAATGGCAGAGAGCCTATACTGGTTGATCCTAAATTGAGTGTTTCAAAATGGTGCAAAGTGAAACCTTGTAACCAAAAGTGCTTAACTGATCCACTTAGTTTGGGTAACCCCAAAGTGGGGAGCAACATCACATAAACCGGGCTGTAGATCTGAGGCAGCAGCAACTTCTGATGAAAAATTAGCTGAGGGCTAAAATCAGCAACAAGAGAAAACTTGAAGGGAATGACCCTCTTGGGCTTTCCCAGTTGAAATCAGGGCTGCATGTCTGAGGCCTAACAAATAAAGGATGGTGATGACATAAAACAACACAGTCAGGAGTTCCCTACTGGAGGACTTCTGATTCCTAGCAAGCATAAAGTTGGCCCCAGAAGTGCTGAATTCAAGAAATTCAAGACTTTGCAATAGTGCTGAGCAAACAGAAGTGGGCATTAATGAAATATTTACTTGGTGTAAATTTCTCACCCCTGTACAAGGTGGATGACATGCAAAAAAATAAGATAGTATAAGTGAAAGAGGCCTAGGACAGTTGAGAGAAACCAGGATCTGCGTAAGAATACACTGAAGTGTATTTCTGCAGAAAATTATGTGATGTAGTGTTTCAAGTGTTATATTCTTAATTGACTTTTTTATGACTTGTACTTGCAATTCTAGAATTGTATGGTGGAGTCAAAGCATTTGTGAATAGGAGTGAACGGAATTTGAATCCCAATGCACTCATTTTGGTTTTAATTATTATTTGTTAGTAGCATTCTAGCAGGCACACAGCAATTATTAGTAACACAATATTGTGTCAAATGTGAGCTGATAATGCCTGCAGGGCTACCAGAGCCAACACACATTTATTTTGTGTTGAAAGGTCTTGGAAGACAAATACTCATCTTTTGCTGTCTACTTGGAGTCCACCTTAGCAGTTCTTGGAAAGTCTCAGACAGAGACTTTAAAATTAATCAACAAGATGCAAGGATCACCAGGAGGCAAGAATGCAACACCATTGACATGACACAGAGAATCCCATTCTTCAGCATTAAAAACCAAGGCAATGAGTGGAAAACCACCTGCTTAGGAAAGCATTGCTTATGCCATCTTATGATGTTGAGTTTGCTTCTTTATTTCCTTCCACTTTTGGTTACTCAGATTAATCCTGACATTCTGGTTTCTTTATTCAAGCCCTTTATTTCCTCTCCAAACTCTTTAATTTTTTTTTCCCGTGAAATACTTCTCATATGATATTTTCTAAGTAGACCTTCTGTGTGCTTAGCACAGGTTTTGTTTTGAACACAAGCTGTTACCTGTTTTATAATGGTGGCTTATTCCAATTAACCTCAGCTTTCAGCACTCTTACCTGTTCTACCTTTCAACACTGAGTACCACCTTGATCCAATATTCTGACATTTCTTCTGTGGAACAGAAAAGGCCTCTGTCTCTCTGTCTGCCTTTTCAAAGTAAATTTCCCTAATGGGGAATTTTGTTTTAGAATTATATCTGTATTTTCTACTCCTCTTCTTCTATCTTTAGCTTATTCATCTTTTTCCTATGTTTTGAAGTCCACTAAAAGCCTTCATTCAGCAGAGTATGTGAACAGAATCTTTGTTCAGTAAAATGCTTAATTGTTTTTCTGTGGTGTTCTTACAAATAAGTTAGGAGCACATGTAGTACTGCACTGGGACCAGTTCCTGTCCTTGTGAAGGGCAAGAATTAAGCACAGTCTTACTCATGTAGCTTTGCAGTTCTCTCTCCCCTTCCTTCTAACACTCACCCTCAGCTAAGGACAATATGCCAACCACTGAATTACTTGAAGGCAAGACAGCTGTATCTGAATATAGTAGCTTCCATCAATCCCCCTGTAAAATGTCAAACTCCAGTTATTGCAAACAGTTTGGAACAGATGGCCAGGTAGGAAGTGTGGCACTCAAAATTCACTGTAGCACCATCTTAGTTTTCACAGAGTCACAAGAAGTGCAGGCAGTTCTTCTTAACCTTTTTTTTTTTTTTCCTGTGGGGCCCTATATATTTACACACAAAAAAGAAACAAATGGCTGGTGATTTAGGTAAAAGGTGTTTTTAAATATTGTTCTAATTTCATCTGGCATAAAGCTGTCAGGGTTTTGGAGAGAATATGAAATGTCAGACCCTGAGACTCCCAATTTTCAAACTATCTATGGCTTTGAGATACTCCTGTCTTGAGAAGAAAGTATATTGATATTTCTGTCCAGTTGATACGGAGGAAATTTTTATGATTATACTATTCATCTGATGAATTATTCTGAGCTTTGCTAGTTTCGTGCTGTCCGGCGCAGTCTGGGAGGAGCAGGGGTCTTGTCGGAGCGAGAGGCAGAGGATGCATGCCGGCAGAGCTGTGACTGCCCGCAGATCCGGCAGAGGGAAGTGTTGTTCTAAAATACCCACCCCTGCAGGAGAGCCTTTGATGGTCACTGCGAGCCACGGTATTGCATCAGGAATCAATGATGTGGAGCGTATGGAACATGTGATTTATAAATTGTCAGTAGAAGACAAAGAAGCTTTAGCAAATGCCAGAAAGAGCAAGTGAGATAATAATCAGGATGTGCCAGGGAATGAAATTAAATTATATGAATGACTATGAAGCTTACATGTTTTTTATTCTCTTAAGGAGAATAAATGGTAGTATGGAGTTTTAGGAGTTAAAGAGTTATGATCTGCTTGTTCATGCTTCACCTTAATATGTAGTGTAGCCTTTCATACCAAAAGACAGGATCTTGAGAATCAGATAGCCAGAAACAGACTTGGTGATCACAAGGCAAGTTGTCATAGGGTGCTTTATTTACAGAACTGGCTCAGCTTCAGATACTGCTGCCAGCATGATCACTGATCAAAATGCTGCTGCTCCTGCAACTCCAAGCACTGCTGGAGGGTTAAAAAGACAAGAGTAATATCATCTCTGTAATATTAAAAAGAATTTTCAGTAGAAAATATTTCAAAGTGAAATTTTGACTGTATTACCCTTTTAAATATACAGCACTTTACTATATAGCTTTCCCTTTCTTACTATCTGAGATTTTCCGAAATTGTACAAGTGAAGGGGTTGAAGCAGATGCTCTGGATACCCAATAGTCACACTGAGCATAACATTTGAAATAATTTTTTTAATATATATATATTCAAAGCTGTGTTTGTGACATCTAAATAGCAAGTTTAAAAAGATCAAGGAATGGCACAGTGTGTGAAAGGAAGCTCAACTTTCACAGTTATTATCAAGCTGTTGTTTTTCAGCATCTTATAGAAGGCTGTCACAAACAAACAGACAGGGTGTTGGAGCTTGAAGAACATTTTCCGGATAATGTTGCTTGAAAAAGACTAGAAGAAATTAATCCTGAAATAATTGTCACTAAGCTGACCTTAAAGATGAGCTTGATCTGCTAGGTATACAGTGAGTAGCTGCACTGCTAAAAAAGTGTTGCTTTTGAGTAAGATGTAAACAAAATATTTCCTTTGCCTAAAGATTGGTGTGGTGTGACTGATGGGTTGAGTCCTCCCCTTGTGCTGCCCCAGGAGCTACCCAGTATCAGAGTAAAGAACTAAACCTAGATAATTGTGCTGCAATCTTCTGCTCAAGCAATTATGAACTTTATGAATATTAACTTCCGTGTTCTGACTTAATACTTTGATTCTTAGCACAAATAGTTCTTGGTTTTATGATTTAGTCACACATTAACTTGTCTTCCTAGCATATTATTCACAAAAAGAAAATATGGCAGATCTTGGAGACAGACTTTTCATTTTTGAGTTGGTAGAAAGCAAGATTATAAAATGAGATGTACTTTTATTTCTTTTGCTCACAGACGGGGGAAATAGTCCCAGTAAAACAGATAAAATAATCCCTCAGGGAAACCTTAAAAAAGCAGAAAATTTGTCTCGATGATACAGCCAGCTAAGGAGGCAGCAGGTTATGAGACAAAAGAGAATTGGTCTCCTGGGAAGAGGCTGGCCTGCTCTTTGCTGTTTACCAAACCTCACCAAGGACTCTTGGAGAGGTAATTGCAGACAATGCCACGATGTTGACATCTTTGTGGTGACAGTAGCTGTTTCTCTGAGGTTAGATTACTATCAACGTACATCACCCTAAGTAGAAACTAGCAGCCTAAAACAAAATACATTCCCTGCTAGTCTACTACCGTGACTGCAAACTAGAAAAACAAATGAGTTTGCTTTTTTTTTTCCAATACACTTTTTCATTGGCATTTATACATGTTTGGATTAAAAAGTGAGGTTCCCTTTTGTTTTAATTAGTTTCACTTTTGGCTCCACTGCAATGCTTGTGCTTCCTCAAAAGTATGATATATTTTAGTGCCTCTTTAAATTGAAACTAACACTACTAGACGAATGTGTACCAAACACACATTTGAAAACTGTGAATACAATTTGAAAATTCTTAACTTTTGCAAAATTTAGTGTCCTTGCTATTTAAAATAATGTGATTTTGTACAGCTGCAGAGAAAAGGACTTCTGTGTTTCATGGAAGAAAAGCAATATTTTGAAAATAGTCCCTTTCCCCACTAAATTGATGACTGGATAGAGAATAAACGTTACCATAGCAGAGCCTGTGTAAGGAGTGTAACGATACTGTAAATAGAGCTTAGACTAGGTCCTTGCAATGGTGTTACTAATAATAAAAATATGTCAGGACAATTACTTGAATAGAGTGAGCTGTTTGCACGACTAAGAGGAGGGAGACAGTTCATTTGTCCCACTTTTTGTAGAAATCTAGGCAGGAATCAAAATTTTCCTTGAGGCTTTCATGCCTTTCATGCCCTTGCCCAGCAGAACCAGCCTCTTCAGACATCTGGAGAAGGGAGCTGCACTGCCCACTGGGGAAAGAGGAGGTGAATTAGGAAAGCCAAATGAATTATGACTTTTTTAAAACGTTGTGTTTATTCGTGAACTTTATAATATCAGTATCAGGTTTTCAGTGGAACTAGAAACCATAGAGGAGTCTTTTGACTGTTCTTTTTTGACCGTTCCTGTCACAAAGGGTTGTGGGCGTTGGGTGTCCCAGGCCCCGGAGGGACACAATGTCCTGTGCTGCAGGACATTGGCAGCGGCGGTGCCGCGGCTGGGGCGGGAGCTCACCCGAGCGCACCGGCGGTACCGCTGCCCTGCAGCCCCAGCAGCCCGCCCCAGCATCCCCAACCCGCTCCGGCCGCTCACCCCCAGCGGAGCTCGGGGCCGCTCCGGCACCCCGTCCCAGCCGAAGCCTCCACTGGGATTAAACTGCATTTCGCGGGTGTCACCGTCTCTATTTTTATTTGCTAACGGTCGGCGACAATGGCTTTCTCACTTCCTCCACCTCTTTCAACGGCTCGGGTTATTTAAACGCCGGCACAGACGGGGCCCGGGGGGGTGTTGCCTGCGGGCCGGCACGGCCGCGGCGCCGCATCGAGAGGCTCTGAGGCGGGCGGCCTCGGCCGCGGTGCCAGGAGCTCCCCGCACTGCCGGGAGAGGCAATCAGGGGCTCCGCAGGTGAGCGGTGGGGCCGGGCCAGGGCCGGGCGCGGCGCTTTTGTCCGCCGCAGCTCCCCCGCCCGCGGCCCGTCAGCGGCGCCGCCGGCCGCGCCCATTGGCTGCGCGGGCGGTAACGTGACACCGGCGGGGCCCGCCCCAGACGCGCCGGTTGGAGCCGGTGCCTCGCGCTGCGCCGCCGGCTGCCGCGCGGACGGAGCGCGCGGACCCAGCGCTGCTGCGCGGGCGGGCCGGGGGCGGCGGCGGCAGGGGCAGGTAAGGGAGGGGCGGCTGCCGCTGACAGGTGCCCCGCGGCCCGGGCGTGCGAGGGAGGCAAGGGAAGAAGGAGGGGGAGCGGCACGAGTGGGGCTTTCCGAGGGCAGCTCTCGCAGTCCCCGCTTTTCCCGTGGCTGTTCCTCCGCCAGTGGAGCGGGAGGGCGCTGCCGTCCCGCGGGGTGCCCAGCGCTCCTCGTCGGGCGGCCCGGTGAGCCTGCGCGGCGGCCGCCCCTTCCCTCGGCGGCGCCCGGCGGCGAGGCCGCTCACCTGCTGTGGCCCCGCGGGCCGGCCGAGGCACTGAGGGACCGGGCGCGGGGCGCCGAGCGGGGCCGTGGCCGCCCCGGGGCCCGCGGGCGGAGCTCGGCGAAAACCGCTCTGTGGTTTGCGTAACCGATATCTGCGCGTGTCCTCGAGTGACCCGGGCGCTACAGGTCGCCTGGGGCCGCCTTCCTCCGGCCGGGCCACAGCTTCCACCCTTCGACCCCGGGCGTGCAGGCGGCACCTGTCCTCGAGCAAGTGGCGGGCAGCCGCCTCGCAAGGGAGAGAAGAGTTAGCTCAGTGTTGAGGCCTGACAGTTCTGCGTGTCGAACAAGAACCGTCCTATCTGTCGTGGTCTTCCTTTCTGCTGTGTGGCCAATCCGTTTCTCGCCCCAGCTAGCCAGGGATCTTGTGGCAGCTTTTCTTTGCGACCTGGCTGAGTTGCGCAAGTGGCGTCAGGCTGAGTTTGTGCCCGGCTGCTCAGGGATGAAACTGGAGCAGCTCCTGGCTTTGGGTCAGAATTTGGCCATAGTGAATGCCGCGGTTGACCAGTTATGTAGGAGTGATTAGAGTGGATTTCCCTAAAGCTTAATTTTGTATTAAGAATGTAATTAATTGTGCTGATAAAGTAAACTGTGTTTGACTTTGTCCCTAGTGTGGTCATTTAAAACTATACCTATGAGGTAGTCCTAGAACAAGCTAGAAGCTATGTGGTCTCTTATGGCTTCAAGTATTTATGCTATATGTTCCGCTGACTCCCAGCTTTCTTTGTCTGTTTGCTGAAAGGCTAAGGTAAGGCATCAATTTTTTTAGGTGTTTTGGAATTTTTCTCTTAAGTACTTTCCTAGCAGGGTGGGCAACAGATTAGGCCTTACTGATCTGTCTTGTTTAACTTAAACTTTCAAGAGAGTGGTGAAGGAAAGTCCATGAGGTTTAAGTAGTGAAATCTTAGAGTAGTTGTAGAATTTATTAAGTATTGTCCATCTATATTGTACATGTTTCCTTCAGTATTCATGTAGCTCAGATGACAGTGTGGGGAATAGAAGAGGTAATTTTTCTTCAGTATCTGTGGCCCTTGCACATTGACTTAGAACTTCAGTAGGATTCATGTAACTCTTAGAAATGGTACAATATTAACTTACTAGTTCCCTTACACTTTTGAGCGAAGGGAGTTGCTGATCTGGCTTGTATTTGTTTCCTCTTTCAGGAAAGCATTTATATAGGGAGAAAATTGCCTTTTGTTTATTGCGAGTTACCAATACAGCTGTTATTTGAAGTTAATGAAAGCATGTTGAATAATTTTTACAGAGGGACCAACAGTGCTAAAGAAACATCCATCAGAATTTTAGCATTGTAAAATTAACCTTGTAGAGCAGTATGTCACTGTCAAGTAAATATTTTTCTGAGGGGTTTCTGAAGGGGAATGGAGGGAGAAATCTTGTCCTGCTTTAGCTGCTTCTATGCCTGCTCTGCCTGATGTGCTACAGGTAGCAAAAGAGACTGGCTCTAATAATACTACTTCAGCTTACAATACCTACTGCTAAAGCCTTAAAGCTTTACTCAGCTAGGATTAGAAATGGATGTTTCATGTGACTAAGGGGATAAGGTGTGGTTTATATGGGTCTTTGTGCTGCCTATCTAAATGTTTCACACTGCTCTCTGTATTCTAAGTGCTAACCTGTGGGCTGTATTTATCCTCAGGCATCCTTATAACAGCTGTTCAGCTGTTGTCTTGTAAACAGTGTTATTCTGCCAGTTGCTTTTGCTGTTAGACTTTTTAAAGATAAGTTAGCAGTCTGTGCTGTGGTTATGAAGCTGTTTGGTTCAGATATCACAAGTAGCCATGTAGAAGGTTGAGAAATGTAAAGTGGAATTAATATTCTAATATTTACATATGCTGGCATTAATGTTTAAGTGGTATAGGTTATATAATTCCAGTTAGAGTTTTACCAGACTTGTTGAGTGAGCTTCCGTTTATTGTACTTATGCTTGGGTTTGGGGATTATTTTCCCCAAGAGTTGTTAGTCTGCTACAAATTAGTTCTGGATTTAATTTTTAGCCAGTTGAAATCAAATTGTAATTCACTATTGAACTAAAGGGTCATAATACTTACTAATAGTTTCCCCAGCTATTTGATTGAAACTTACTGATATTAAAAGGCTGTGCTTTGTAGTGGTGTAGTACCTTGGAAGGAAGGCAGATGATGCAGCTCTCAGTAAAGCTGTTACAAATGCAGTTCAAGATACAGTGCTGACATACTCTCTTCTGATGTACACCTGAGAGGATTCTAGAGTCTTTCAACAATCAGAAGCAAATTGTGGAGAACTTGTAATGGGCTACTTTAAATTTAATTCTCATTGGTGTTGCTCTGTTTCATAATAATGTATCTGAAATAAATTACATGACTGCATTTCCATCATAAGGGCTCAGCCTCCAAGTATGTTTGGATGCTGTAAACTGGGATGCAATTTCTTATACTGAAATTGAGAATTTAGTTGACTGTGACAAACTAAAGGAATTAAAAATGCTGATAAGGGGTCCAGTGGTACCAATAAGAATATGGTAGTAACACAATCTGGTTGCTACTAATTGCGAGTAGAATTTGGACATTGTTACAAACACTTTGCTTCCTTGTGAGATAGTAGTTTGAATTGTGATTTTAATTAGCAAAGTTTCGGTTTTGTGGCACAACAGCTACAAAATCCTGGTCGTGTAGTTTACTCAGGCTTAAATAAAGTGACATTGATTTTTAGAGCTCTTATTTCAAACCCCAGAAAATGTAACCCCTTATTTCCCAGACATTATTGCCTTAGTTTTCTGGAGAAAATACCAGTATTCTGTGAGTAGTTCAGGTTGTGAAATATTTATTTAGCTACTTTCTGGTAGCTAAATAAATCAACTGCATCCAAATATAAGGATCTACTGAGCTGAAATTTAATAATAGCACATTGTGATTTTAATGCTAAAGTAATAGTCCTTTGAACTCATTTTTCCATCTGAATGAAAGCAAACTCTTCGCGTGCATTTGTTGTGTAATCCAAAATATTTGAAGAAGGGAGAGAATTTGAACGTTTTTAACTAAAAACTGTTTGTTTCTAGCCTGTGTTTAAATTATTCACAAGATAAACTTTAATTTCCAACCTATGCCAATGCAAGTGTGAAACTGATTGTTGCTTTTCCAGTGTCTTTTCCAAGTAAACACTTTTTGTTAAACATTAACATTGTTTAAATACTAACTTTGCAGTGACACTGACTACAAAGTTGGGAAAATTATTGCTTAATTGAAGTGAGATGGGATATGTCAATACTCAAGTGCTTTACTGAACAGGAGTTAAAAGCAGCGTCTGCTTTGCTTCAAATTATTATTTACTTTCTTATAAATATGGGGCTAGAGGCTTTTTACTTCAAAGTTCTTAATTGATTCAGGTGATGATAAAACCTTGACTCTTGTTTTTGTAGTTCTTAGACTTGGCTTCCTACCAAAGTGTGTTTCTGATAATACTGCTCTCTGAAAAACCTTACCAACTGTTGGGTTTCTTCAGACAGCCTACTCAAAAAAGGAAATTTTGTGCAGTTGGAGACTTGCACAGCACACTTGGGTTTGATGGAAGTACAACGGGTGAACATGGGTCCTGAACTAACTTTGTGTTTGTTCAGGAAACAAAGCAGGATTACTGTGGATTTACTGTAGAATTCAAGTCTGATCACTTGTTTGTGGTTCTGAAACTTAGCATTGTTCCAGGAGATGCTTCTGATAGGCACAACACTGCTTTTGGCTCTCTTAGTCGCATGCATATGTGCAGCTCTGAACTGTACAGTTATGTTTAGGCATGCAGTTTGTACAACACTACCACACAGTGTGTGCAATGTGAGATTTGTCTTTCCGCCTGCTCATTTTATTAAAAGAAGATGTAGCGGATTGCTTTGTCCAATTAGTAAATATATAATGCAGAGTAATATGAATAGGAAGATACTTAAGAGGTTGAGGGGGTTGTGCAGCCAAATTGCACACTGCTGGAGCATTGGTAAAGCCTGTTCAATATC
Source organism: Acrocephalus scirpaceus scirpaceus (assembly GCA_910950805.1). Taxonomy (NCBI): domain Eukaryota; kingdom Metazoa; phylum Chordata; class Aves; order Passeriformes; family Sylviidae; genus Acrocephalus; species Acrocephalus scirpaceus. Next base: position 16,064,220 of record OU383779.1, read on the forward strand.
CATTCCAAGCAGGCTGCTATTTGACTCCAGTCTCAAGTTTTTCCTTTTCTTACTTTGGGGTGGGGATATTCTTTAAACAGATGGTAAGATGGGTTTCAGGAGAGCTGGCATACAAAAAGAGTGCCTAAATTTGCATTGGATATCAATTGGAAATGTATCTGTTCTCATTATTCCATTTTAGCTGTTTAGATCAAACATCTAGAATCAAGTGTTGTCAGGCTGGCATTCACAAGTAACTGTCTTTCCTGTTAAACAAGATGAAAACCTGCTGCTTCTAAAAGGAGATATGAGCCACCACTGAAAATCCAAATCAGCTTTCTGATGTCAGAACTAATAGAGTCAAATCAGATGTGTTTCTGTATTGCTGCCCTGATAATTATATTTTCCTAGATGCAATTAAGTTCTTGTCTGTGGAAATAATAATATTCCCTTCTAGAAAATTCTCCATTAATTTTATGCAGCATCAGGAAAACTTAAAACTAAAAGACTATTTTTTGACTGTTCTTAAATCTTGTAGCTATATTTGTACATGGTAATAATTATCTTGCAGAGACAGAATACATTTGGCATCTATTTTTTGTGACCTCAGTTGCTGTTTCCGTTCTCAACATCTGCGATCTTGAGAGAATGCTACTTGGCCTTAGCAGTCTATAAATGTTGAAAAAACTTCAGTATCCTTTTTTTTGGCCCAATGTTGAAAGCCTAAGTTATTGTATTAGATAACCGTTCATATTTTAGAAACATCAGATTTATTCTACGTAGGATGGGGACTACAAATACAAATTAATATTTCTGAGATTGGACAAAGGTGATAACTGTCTGACCACTATTAGGCAAAGGAATAGCATATATTTCCAGCTCTCATAACCAAATAGAAGCTTAGTACAATACAAAACAGCTAAATACCTAGTAAGAAATTATTATTGTGTAATATTCCTCATTTAAATAATTTTTAGATAATAGCAGAAACATTACCATGATTTTACAGTTGGGAAGTTTAGTTGGAAAGAAATAAAATTACTCACATGAAGCGATTCAGCTATCAGAAGTAAATTATTAACTAGGTTAGGTATGGGTATTGCATTGGAAAGCAATGTTTGAGCTAGGAAATTCATGTAGAATGGAGGTTCTGAATAATCATAACCACTGGATTTCAGTACAGAAAGTGGTATTTCTGCAGAAGTGGTATGAAAAATGTTGGCACCTTGTATCTTTGTCTAAATGCAGTGTGGTTGAATTCCTTATTCCTTTATTTAGAAATAGCAAATCAGAATATGATGGTGCTTTAGTTAATACCTGAGTACACACGGTATCACATTACCATGTAACAAATGATGTTAATAGCCTAGTTATAGCAACATGATATCTTGTCGATAACAAAATTGACCCAAATGCTTACTTGATTTCTTAAGCAGGATTTCTAGTCAGTGTACTTTATTGTGCTGTGACAGCAGCACTCTTGAGCACTTAGAGCTGGTTCAGATTTGTGGACATATTCTTAAGTTCTTCCTTCTAAAAATATTCTCTTATTTCAGACTGGTTTCCAGTAAGGTTACTGAAGTTGTCTTGGCTGTTTCAATTGTCTTTGGCCATTTTTGATTTTATTGAGGACAACTGAAAATGGAAAAAAGTGTATGAGCAATTCCTTGCCTTTTCCCAAGGAAAGAGGGTTTCTTGTTATAATTCCGTTTTATGCTGCTGGGTCCTTTATGCTGTTACTGCTCTTGAAGACTGAAGATAATAATCTATACTGTAAATAAAGAACCTCCTTGTAGAAAAATCTAATAGTGTTTAAGTTATGAATATTTTCTAGTGTTCTCTCTGCTTTGCTTTCTGATGTCCTGAGCGTGGCAGCACAATGAATTGACATCATATCTCTCTGACTTACAGAAATGAGAGGGATAAAAATTAATTTTCTATTGTAATACTTACCTTGGTATGCAAAATAAAATAGATACCATTGATGCTCATTCAGAATGCTGGAAGGATACTGCTGATACCATTGTTCTATGGTTATGTAGTCATGTTTCTGAGCATGAGAAAGACCCAAAAACGTGGTTACAAGAATAAAAAGGTATAATAAGCAAGCTTGAAAAATCTTATTTCATGCAGCTGGAAGGTATCTGACTCTGTGTTAGCTGCGTTAGTACTGGGATGAAGGACTTGATGTACTGTTGTGTAAGACGGTTTTTGGGAGAGCTACCAAAAGTGCAGTTAAGAGATCTAGGCTGGGATTGATGAGGTTGCTTAGGTTGCTTTTGGTGTCATCTTGCTTGTTTAGGAAAGAACAGGTGAAGAACCAAGGAGACTTTTCATATTTAATGTTCCAAACTTGCTCCAAGATTTCTCTGGAACTTGGAAGTAAAGACTGCAGTATCTTTAGAACTGAGTTACTGGCTTTAGAACCTAATTGGGAGATGGGGGAACAACAAAGGAGGCCTCTTCTAGATATCACTTGAGAGTGTAATCTGTGCCAATTCCCTGGTATCTTCCTTGATACATTTTGGCTGGAATGCTTGACAGCATGGCATGCCTGCAGTCATCTCTGGAGAGAGTTGTCTCTCGTGGTTTAGCTAATTAGCATTAGCTGAGCACTGATGGACTATGTGCTTCTGTCCTAAGAAGGCAGATACATTTCAATACAATTCTCTCCCCTTCCTTCCATCCCCCCAATATTTTCATTCTTCTTTCTCTTACGCTAGAAAGCCCCTTCCTTTAGTCTGCTTTCTTAAGTCACCTTTCCTTTGAGCATTGTTAATCTTGCAATTCTGATTCTGGTTTTGTTGCATTTTTCTAATTGAGATGATAAGACTCTTTAGACATCCCGATTAGGTTTGTACAGGGATGGTGCCCCTTTTTGCTGCAAGTATTTTCTTGGGTATTAGTGAAGAACAGCCTTTGCTGTTCTGAGAGCTGTGTCATTGGTGGCACATTCCTCCAACAATTTCCTTTTCATAGTGGAATATGTGAAACATACAGCTGCTTGAAAATAATGTAAATTAATAGAACAAATAAGAGTGCTAGAGTTTCCAATGAACACAAATTAAATAAGCTATTAATTAAATATTGGGATTAAACAAGATAAGTATCTATTGTATGATCAACATCAAGCACTCTTCTGAACAGATGCTTGCATTGATATTTGTTGTAGTCAGTATTTTAGAGGCTGATATGTCTCAAGTTTTAAGTTATAACCTTAATTTATATATTTTAAAAATGCGTCTCTGAATTTGGAAATAGTACTGAGACAGTAAAGCTGTACAAAACATTGTTTACTAGAAACGCTCAGATTTGATTCAGAGTCCAGATTCTGCTTGGTTCATTAGAAAGCACCATGGCTACAAATGGAGTGATAGGTTCTGGGCAAGTAGACAGCTTGTTCTCAAAGAGATCAGTCATGTTGATGCAATTACATGAAAACAAAGCTCATCTACCTTTCATTTTACTTTCATTAGAAGTCTTATCTATTTAAGTCTGTAACATACTTGTTCAGAAGCTTAGGTTTGTACCTACTTACAAAATTTTCAACATTTTATTTTGTAGGGTTTTTGTGTAAACTGTTTGTCTCACATCTCTCTTTGGTTTTCAACTTGGGTTTAAACTGAATCTTTTTCTCACTAGTACAGGCATTTCTAGGAATAGGTTGTGACCTATTTCAGCTGGAACACGATCCTTAATTTGAGGAGAGGGTTGGAGAAAGTGCTTTTACTAGTTAAAAGTATATTTATATTTGAATGTGAATTTGTATTTGAAGTTGCTCTATGGGATAGACTAGAATGAAATAAAAAGCACACTTAAAACGTAACTTTAATGCAAATCTTATAATGCAACTTCATTACAGAGTTTAATCTTCAAAATAGTTGACTTGTTTTTACCCTCCCAGCTGCTATTGATATTTAAGCTCAGGTAACTTCATGCACTTGGGCAGACCTAACTGATTTGATCCATTCTCTATTGTGGCCCACACATATGTAATTTTAAGCAACTGGAATGTTTGAGTGTGGTCTCTCTCCCTAGTCAGTGTTTGAACAGTGACATATTTTACAACCTAAGTTTACTGGCCTTCCTTGAATAGAGAAAAGGCTCAATACTTGGATATCAGTGATATTTAATGAGAAGTTAATCTGGCTCAAGGAAGACAGTGGTCTTTTTTGGGGGCGACAGGCACGGAAGGAAATGCATAATGTAATGTATCTAATCCTGCACAGTCAGGTTTCAAGAATAAGTCTTGAGCTTGTAAAGCAAATCAAATTGGAGTAAAGCATATTTTCAATTTAGACTTTATAAAAAAAAGTCTTTTTATAAAGAATAAGTCTTTTTATAAAGACTTTAGACTAGATAAAGTATTTTTCTTGCATTAAGTGTACAGAGAGAGAAAGAAGATGAAATTGCCTTTAAGGTTTTTTTTTTTTCCACCTAAGGTCTTTTGTGTTGAACCTGGGAATGTTCAAGCTTTTAGGCAGTGGAGGAAGCTGACATATACTTGCCACGTTCTACTCTCGTTTTTCGCAGCTTCATTAAGTGAGGTAGGAGTTGCTTGATTTTTTAAATATTTTTTTTAAATCAACTTATGCCCTATGCAGTTAACTCTAAGGCAGTAGCAGAGAAGGGTAAATCTTGTAAAGTACAAATGTTAGTGTAGCCTAACTCACTAAGTTTTAAACTATGTTTACAATTTTTTTCTCCCAGAAATTACTTGGCCATATAGACTCTCTCTCCCCAGAGAGCAAGGACTGATTCATAGGCAGTGTAAAACTTTGCTGTTACTGGTCTACGCCTTATGTTCAGCTGCCTTGAGAGCAGGAGCATTTAAGAAAGGCAAAGGCCTCTAGTCAGTCCAGGTACATGTGGTTGAGATTGTCTGTAGTTGTAATTTGAGTGTTTGGAAGGACTTCAGGTCTTTGATTGTTTGAGACATTGATATAGCAAACTTGTAATAATGTAGTGTTGAAGATCTAGTGCTTGAAGAATATGCTGTGTATTGTAGAGTATGGGAATGTCTTTGGATTTGTTTTAAATAAGGATAATCACTTACAAATGTTTGTCACCTGTGATCTTCAGAAGGAACTGGAAAGAAGCTTTCTCTAATCTTGTGTGTGTTGTTCAGCATTCAGTGGAACACAGATTCAAAACCACAATCACTGTAAAAGAGGTCCTACAACTGAATCTGTGTATGCACACAGGTGACCAAAGTCATTGTGAATTCTGATTCTGACAGAATCACTGCTTGAAAAAGGGAGAGGCAATCATGGCACCAGAACTCTTGCAGTACCTCGCAGTTTGTTGTTTACAGAATACTTGAGAAAGGAAGCAGTAACATGCCAATAAAAGGAGAAGTTTTTGCCTGGAAAGATGTGGTTTGGGTGATGAGTGTGTGTATGGGTAAAGTTTATTTTTGTTCCTTTGGGAATTTTCGTGAGGGTTTATTTGCAAGGCTTAGGCTCTGCATGTGAAACCATAAGCAGGTACCGGGCATCTCATAGGGGAGTCTCGAAGCTGCCTGTGAAGCAAAACTAGTGGGGTGTTTAGCTTATTATCAAACCTAATTTTCCATCCAAAACTTGCGAAGAAAAAGTGATACATTTAAACTAGCTAGAAGCTAAGTTAGTACTGTAGTTCAGGAATGACTTTTGATAGAAAATTGATAAAACAGATACATTACTTAGTATGTCAGCATCTCCTTATCTAAGCTGAGAAGGAACTGCAAGAGTCTAAAGAGACTGCTTGAAAACTTGGTGGGTGTTTCTTTGAGGGGGAGGGGAAAAAAGCAAGACGGGCCATGGGAGTACCTGTCAAGTAGTGTATAAAGTTTTAGTTGTATAAATCTATTTTGATTTATTAGTATGTCAGAAACACCAGCTGAATACCCTTCAGGGAGGACAAGCAAGGTAATTGCCTTGCTGCAAAGACATCCCTTACTAAATGTGCCTAAAATATGTGAGCAATGACCAAATGACAGAGTAGTGCAATGCCAAGTACCCTTTTGGCAGCTGGGGGTGGTGGTGGGTGTCTGATAGTTATAGATAATATTTTTCAAAATGAGAGGCTATTATTCACCTTCTGGATATGTTTCTGTTGTTCTGATTTAATAAGTCTTGAAGTAACTAAAAATTACCTCGATATTAGTGATCTTTATTACTTTATTTTTCTGGCCTGTGTCTCTGTGTTGGTCTGGAGTGACTCTCCTGAAGTCATCATTTTGCCTGGGGCTAAGCTTCATTCTCTCTTCTTCTAAGAAAGATTGCCAATTGAGGTAGGCCACTTTGAAAAGCTTTTATGGCTTTGATATGGGTTGAAAGCTGCTGGAGATGACGTTTATCAAATCCATTACAGTTCAGCATTATGCCATTTGATTAGTCCCTCTTGGCATACAGATAGGATTTGAAAGAAAAATGTCTTCAGGAGAATTATCATCAATAATTCACATGTTTCTGTTACAATTGTATATACTGCATACAGGAAAGTTTATTTCATAAACATAGACTTGTAATGGATCCACAGTCTTCATTGGAAGACTTCAAAAAGTAGCCATTCACCAGACCAGATTTCAAGTATTGAAATACTTAATATTGTGACATTTGCTTTCTGCTAGAAAGTGTTATAAAACCACAACAAGAATGTATTTTTTTTTTTCTGGAATCTCTGATGGGGACTAACAGCTTTCCATTGCAAAGCAGAGAGGTGACAAAGCACTTTATAGATACAGACCTCACAAAGTTTCATGGCTTAGCCTCACCTTGAGTTCTCATTCTGTACAAAAACAAAACACTTTTTTTTATAGCATTATGTCATTGGTTGAAAAAGGTGTATTGAGTGATGCATACTCTCAAGTACACCAATATGATTTTCACAGAATTGGCTTAAGTTTCATTTTCTGTTCCCCCTTTTTGTATATTTTAGGGAAAATACTTTATCAAAGGGTGTTAAGTGTATTATTGTACTCTGAATTTTGTCCTTTTTACTGAACAGGTATGTCTTATTCCCCAAGAATACTCCAGTAAGCATTTAGTTATATGAATCATCTTAAAATGTTAGTATCTTCCCCAAGTTCCTGATGAGGTTTACACATTTGTCAGGAAAAGAATTGCTCCCATCCTTATGCTCATTAGACCTTTCACACACTGTTAAATTCTCAGCCAATTTAGTGTTAATTTTGACTTGTCAAGTGTTCTTTATTAAAAATTTGCTGTTTTTACCTTTTGATCGTACTTCTTTGCATCATTCAACACATTCATCTATTAATGTGTCCTTTACAACTTTAACAGAGGTCCCAAGTCTTTCATTTTTATAACAAAGTTCAAACAAGAAGAATTGACTGGTTTTAATTTGAGGTTGGAAGTGAAAAACAATTTTTGATTTTCTTCTGTTCATATTCAAATCAAGCATGTTTGGCTTGAGTCAAGATGTGATCCAGGTATTCTTTGCAGAATGAAAGCCTTAATTTGAATGGATTTAGTATCTCTTTGTGCTTTTATACCAACAAATTTATATTCAAACCACCAGAATTATATCAAAAGGACTCATTTTAAAGGCATTTGAGATGTGCTTTTGGAAGTTGGAGTGATTGAAGAAATTGCTATTTTTCAGCCATGTAGAGCATCTCAGCTGCAGAACTTGTAACTTTACATAAATACAAAAACAGTTGAGCTTAAATGCCTTTTAGTTCTTAGAAAGGGGACAATGAGAGAAGCCATTACTTTATCTCTACTTTAGGAAAAGCAACTTTCAGATAGTGAACAAGTAAATAATTTGAAGGGGATGGCAATTTATAGATCCTTGCCTCTTTTACTCATAGATGTTGGCTCTTTGAAATGCTATTGTGGAAGGAGTAATGAGCTGCTGTTCTAATACTCACAGTTTTTGGAGTCCAAATTTTTCACAATCTTACGACAGTTTATTTTCCTTACAGGAGTATATTGTAACCATCTAGTCCTTCTTCAGCTGCTTTCCCTTGGGTGGGCCTGGTAAGTTTTTGTATTGTATTATAAATAATATTTGTCATTGCAAGAAGGGTTAATTTATTTTTGGTCATTCTTTCCACTTGAATGTGGATTAAGGATAAGTTTCAGCTATTGTTTGACTTTTATAACAGTTTGTCAGCTCTGTTTAAAATTGAAATGTACAGTACCAATATATTATAAACAAGAGCCAATGTGTGCCTAGGTGCCCAAGAAGGCCAATGGCATCCTGGTCTGTATCAAAAACAGTGTAGCCAGGGGGACCAGGGCAGTGATTGTCGCCCTGGACACTCAGCACTGGTGAGGTTCCACCTCGAGAGCTGTGTCCATTTCTGAGTCCCTCACTACAAGAAAGACACTGAGGGGCTGGAGTGATCCCAGAGAAGGACAGTGGAGCTGGGGAAGGGTCTGGAGCACAGGTTCTGTGAAAAGCAACTGAAGGAGCTGAGGGGGCTCAGCCTGGAGAAAAGGAATATCAGAGGGGAACTTATCAGTCTACAACTGCCTGACAGGAGGGTGTAGCCAGGTGGGGGTCAGTTTCCCAAGAAACAAGTTCATAGTTATTTGGAGAAAAAAAATTACTTCCATGTTGAGATAGGGCTTAGCTGTAGGCAGTTTCCCTGGGTGTTCAGGGATTTTTGTATTGATGTGACTGCAAAACTTTGACTTTGCATGCTGCATGATCATGTATGAGTACATACTGTTCCATTTCATGTAGCTATAACAATGCAGAGATTAATGGAGGCATAATGAGGCAGCAGTTCTAATGAAAGCTGAAATGTTTATTCTTTATTTAGGTTAAGCCATTAAATAAGTATATTCAATGTTTTCTTCATACAGAATGAAGACAAATGTAAAGATGGCATGTCCAAGGAATTTTAAAAGATGTAGACCTCCTGACTGAGCAGTGCTGTGTTTTTTATTCTCTTTAATTAGTAAAGTAAGTATGAATCAAACCTATGCTTCTGGGAGTTAAATGTGTCATTTATAGTAATTTATATATATATATAACAATATTGGACACCACTTTGAACGATATTGTGCCACCTTAATTTTAATTCTGCCAATATACTTAATTCTCTTGATGGGAGAAGATGGGGAATTATGTATAAGAATATGTAATACACAAGGGCTTTTTGGGAATTTGTGTATTTTTGACTGGGTAGAATTATTTAATCTGGTAGAAAGTTCTAAATTACAAGAGCCATCATATTAATGTACCACTCTGATTTTGGAATTCTTCATAAATAAGAAGTCACTTGAGTTTATGATGGTAGTGAAGGACTGGTGATAATACTTCAGCTACCTCTTTAACTTTTACCTGCTTGTTGCTTCTACTGGAGCAGTACCCAAATGTTTGGTTAAAATACACCTTCTCTCATGCTAGTGTCACTCTTTAAGCTTTTTGCTTAAAATAAAAAGGTACTCTCAAGTACCTTTTCTTAAAATAAATCCATGGGATGATGGCTGGGGTCGGGTCCCAGAAGTTCTTGGATCCTTTTGCCATGCTCTGGAGTCCAGGCCACATGTTACACATATTTAAAACTGTGAAAACAGTAATAAACTTCAAGTATTTAATGGTGAGATAAAATTATTTTTAACAATTCTCTAAGAATATCTTATTTTTTCTTTTTTCTTCTACCAGCTGCTGTTCTCTCACAGGTGAAAGTCATGATCACGCTAACAGAACTCAAATGCTTAGCAGATGCCCAGTCATCCTACCACATACTAAAACCATGGTGGGATGTCTTCTGGTATTACCTCACCATGATAATGCTGCTAGTTGCTGTGCTCGCTGGGGCTCTCCAGCTTACTCAAACCAGAGTACTGTGTTGTCTTCCTTGCAAGCTAGAATTTGACAATCATTGTGCTGTGCCTTGGGATTTAGTTAGAGCCAACCTTAACATGTCAGCTAGCTCGACAGCACCGATAATCATCCCGCTTAAAATCCAGAATTATCTCCATCGGCAGCAGTATTCCTACATCGATGCAGTCTGTTATGAGCGACAGCTTCACTGGTTTGCCAAATTTTTTCCGTACCTAGTGCTTCTGCATACCTTTATTTTTGCAGCTTGCAGTAATTTCTGGCTTTACTATCCTAGTACAAGTTCCAGGCTTGAGCATTTTGTAGCCGTTCTTCAGAAATGTTTTGACTCTCCGTGGACAACGCGTGCCCTCTCCGAGACAGTTGCTGAGCAGTCTGCGAGGAAGTTGCCAATAGCCAAATCAAAAACAGTGATTTCATCACCTCAGTGTTCAGGAGACATAGGGGCCAGCAGACAGTCCCTGCCATATTCACAACATGGCTTGGAAACAACTGGAAGAGAAAATTCAAGTGTTCTTGACAAAAAAGAAGGGGAACAAGCTAAAGCTATATTTGAAAAAGTGAAGAAATTCAGAGTACACGCCGAAGAAAAGGATGTCGTATACACAGTGTATATGAAACAGATTATAGTGAAAGTCTTTGTGGTAGTCATAATAGTAATTTATGTCCCCTACTATTTATCATTTATTACACTTGAAATTGATTGTGTAGTTAATGTTCAAGCCTTTACAGGCTACAAAAGGTACCAGTGTGTTTACTCGCTAGCAGAGATTTTTAAAGTTTTGGCTTCGTTTTATGTTGTTTTAGTGATCTTCTATGGATTAACTTGTACTTATAGTTTGTGGTGGATGTTAAGAAGTTCACTTAAGCAATACTCTTTTGAGAAGTTGAGAGAGAAAAGTAATTACACTGATATACCTGATGTGAAGAATGACTTCGCCTTTATTCTTCACTTGGCAGATCAGTATGATCCTCTTTATTCCCAGCGATTCTCAATATTCCTGTCTGATTTGAGTGAAAATGAACTGAAACAGATAAATCTTAACAATGAATGGTCAGTGGAAAAACTGAAAAATAAACTAGTAAGAAACTCCCAAGACAAGACTGAACTTCACCTTTTCATGTTAAATGGTCTTCCAGACAGTGTCTTTGAACTGACAGAAATAGAAGTCCTAAGCCTGGAACTTATTCCTGAAGCCAAACTTCCTTCAGCTGTGACCCAGCTTGTCAGTCTCAAAGAGCTCAATGTTTATCATTCATCCCTAACGATGGATTATCCAGCAGTCAGCTTTTTAGAAGAAAATCTGAAAACCTTGCGTTTGAAGTCTAGTGAGATGGGAAGAATTCCATTTTGGGTCTTTCATCTAAAAAACCTACAAGAATTATGCTTAACAGGGTATTTCATGCTAGATCATCACAACTCCATATACAATGATGGCTTTCAGGGGCTAAAAAATCTGAGATCAATTCACTTAAAAAACAACCTTTCCCGTATACCTCAAGTGATTACAGACCTTCTGCCTTCTTTGCAACACTTGTCTATCAACAATGAGGGAAATAAACTGATAGTGCTAAATAACCTGAAGAAGCTGGTAAACCTGAGAACCTTGGAACTAATCTGCTGTGATTTAGAGCGCATTCCCCATTCCATTTTTACCCTAAACAATTTGCATGAAATTGACTTAAAAGAAAATAATCTCAGAACAGTGGAAGAAATAATTAGTTTTCAACATCTTAAGAATCTTTCTTGCTTAAAATTGTGGCACAACAGTATTTCATATGTCCCAGTGCAGATTGGTGCATTATCAAACCTGGAACAGTTGTATCTGAATTATAATAATATTAAGAATGTTCCATTGCAGCTATTTCTTTGTAGAAAGTTACACTATTTGGATCTTAGCTATAATAAGCTAACTTCCATCCCCGAAGAAATCGGATATCTGAGCAACCTGCAGTACTTGGCTTTGACAAAAAACCATGTAAGTAAAACTTTGAATTACTACCCAAAACCAAAAATAGACTTAAGCTGCCATTTCTTCTGGAACAGCCTCTAGCTTTTGTGGTGTTCATGATTTAAGTAAATCCAAAAAAAAGGGGTGGTGCTTGTTTAATTACTAAAGCTTTGGTATCAGCAAAGCTCACATAATACTGAATAAGTATTATCCTGGTTTGTAGTGGCTTAAGGGCTTTGATCCAGGGATGGTATAGGTTAGCCTGACTGCAGAAACATGTCTTCCCTTTCCCTGCACTTGTCAGTCCTATGTAGTATTTTAATGGAAGTGAACAGTATTTAATGTTTACCTTAAAACGTCAAACTGAAAGCCAAAGTGAATGAACAGCTGGTTGATGACCAGCTCAGGTGTATGACTGGGAAAAGGGAAATAATTATGGTTGGTAACCTCACAATCAGTGCTAAACTGTCTGGCTTGTTAGTGTGGGGCTGAGGCTTGTGACTTCTTTTGAGGTTTATAATTGTTTTCATTGGTGAGGCTGATTTTGGATGTTACATGTTAGCAGATGGGCCAGGACAACTGTACTGCACAGATAACTGCTTGTGCAGGTTTCACAACACAGGAGCTGCAAATGTCTCTGCACAGAATTGTTCTTGTGCTTGCTCTTCATCAAGCGATTCTTAGGAATAGTAGGCTCTTCCTCTCCCCTGCCACCTGCACACGCCTGTGTGCAGTTCCATGTGCACGCATGGATGTGCTCCCCCTTCCAGGCTTGGCTTGTGCCAGGAGCTAAGCGGCTTTGTAAGAAAACAGGGATAATAAAACCATGCTCTCAAGCACTTGATCATATAATGATAGAGGAATTACAGTCTTCCTTTCCTTTCATAAACTAAGAGGTTTTTTTTACCCTAAAATAAAAAGAGGAAATGTCAAAACATGCAGCTGCACATAGGCTTACAACTTCTAATGTACTTTATTTTTGTTCTTCTCTTTCCTTTTTCTAGATTGAAATGCTGCCTGATGGATTATTTCGGTGCAAAAAGCTGCAATTTCTTCTTCTGGGAAATAACAGTCTGATGAATTTGTCCCCTTTTGTGGGTCAGCTTCTGAATCTTGTTCAGTTAGAGCTCATTGGAAACTATCTTGAATCACTTCCTGCTGAACTGGAAGAATGTCAGCTCTTAAAGCGAAATAATCTAATTGTAGAAGAAAGGTTGTTAAAAACACTTCCACCTCGTGTAAGAGAGCGTTTGCAGGCATGCTCAGATAAGTCCTAAGTTTAACATGAAACTCTGCATTGTTGCATTCTACAAGTCTTGCTTAATATCTCTCTAAAGATCTGTATAGGTAGAGAGGAGTGAAGAAGAGAGAACAATTTACAAATCAGTCTTAAACTTTAATGCATTGAACTGAGTTGATCGTATTGGAAAAGAAAAATTTATTCAGATTCAAACAAAAGATGCAGCCTTTTACAGGTAAACATGTTTGAATTTTGGAACATGAATTGTTGGTTAGGTTCTATTGATTGAAATAATTCAGCTAAATGTTTATGATATTATTGAAAAAGAAGAGATGATTGCCTGGCTATAGAGAGAGTGTATATACTTTTTTCCTATGAGGATTTTTTTCTCTTGATAGTGATGATTTAAAATAGTTTTATCTCCTGCCATATGAGGTCTAAGAACTCTCTGGAATTAGTTTCTAAATATGAACTCTTCTCTAACTTAGGATGTATTAAATTAAGAGTTAAAACTATTTGAGCAGTTTAATTGCATGGGGTATACGGAAAGTAATTTTTCAACATAATTTTTAAAAGCTTTTGACAAGTACTAAGCATTAATTCTATAATTGTGGAAGATGCCATTTGAATCTTGCTATTAAATACCTAGAACTGGTTTCAGCATTTTTTCCTAAAAATAGTAAATACAAAATTAATTGTTGCCTAGAAATTGGGAGGAATCAGAAGAATCTGAAGTAACTGTTGTGCGCATGTCCTAGAGAACCAATCTTACGTTACTGATCTTGAGAAACGATGGCAAACAGAACACAGTATAGTTGCAAAGTTCTCTTCTGTATGTTGTGAGCATCCCAGGTATTAGTGTAGTGTATGTTGCTGATTAATATTTTTATAACTTGTCATTACTGACTGCCTCAGTGCAGCTTCTCTACACCCACTTATTGGGGAGAGGATGAAGGAGGTTTGAGGTTTGCATTAGATAGGGACAGAAAGACACAGATAAAACTAATCACACAACTTACAAACATTTGAGAGGAAAAGACAGGAAGCATTATAAGCTTTGCCTCTTCTAGGGATGTAATAATTTCATAAATCATAGTGGTGGGATAAACTCTTATGCCATCCTTAATACTTGCAAAACCGGATGGAAATAAAATGTTTCCTGACTTCATTCTTCTGCTGTGCGCTGTTTTATTATATTTAAAGTCGTAATTCTCATGATGTTGATCATGTTCACTAAAACCATAAGTTATGCCCCTGGGGAAAGAAGAGGTTAGCATTCTTTTCAAAAACACATTTTAAAACTTTAACATAATACAGGTTTCAAAAACCAACCTCAGTTATAGGTTAAACAGATGAAGTAAACTGTGCCCTTAAGGACTTTGTGTTCAACAAGTGTGCTAACAAACTGTATTTGTAATAACAAATTATCAAAGATAAAACTAGTTTTAGTACTAGACTACTTTTAGTCATCTCTTGCTCCCATTCCACTGCCAGTTTTGTGGAGTGTAAAGTTTCTTTTGAGTGAAAATGCCCAAACAAGTCTGATCAACATGAAAGTAGATGTCTTTGCAGGAGGAGTGCAAGAGGTGCATGTTTATCCACTGTACTGATGGCATTCCAGATACCTTTGTAGTTGGAGCACTTTTCTTCTCAGGGAACCAAAATGTGGTAAAACTATTGCTTTCTGTGTAGTTCTAGAAATGTTTAGTTTACACTGGTCAGTTGTGTTTATGTGCAGACCAGTGCTGCTGGAACAGTGTTTCATAATGTCCATATGTAACTCTTCCAAACTCTGTTAACTAATTTTGAGTTGTATAACAGTCCCATAGGAATTTACATGGTTCATCAACAGAGCTAGTTGTGGTACATGTGATTAAACCACAATGCATTGATTTACCCTCCTGTGGCAAGACTAGTTTTAATAATTGCAGTAGGCCTGTCTGGACTTCATAACTTAACATTAAAGAACACTTAATGCCAGTATTTGACACATAAGACTTGCAGTCTAATAGTTTATATCAGATTAAATGAGTATTTTCTTTAAAGCTTTTTTCTAAATTAGGAAGCTATGTTGAAAAAGTTAAATCAGCAAGTAATTGACTTGGCCAATAGCTTCAACTTTTTAGGAATGCATCAGTCCTTTTCCATAATCAACCAAACTGATGAAGGTGAAAAATGATCTTAAATGTTTATTTTACACTAGTTTTGTCAGGAGTGAAGTAACATAAATAACTTGGAGAAAGGTACTTCATTTCTAAAATGGTAGAGAATTTGAGGAGTCACTTAAATGCATAATTAATAGTAATATTGTTTTATAGGCTAAATGGGTTACATTTTTTGCAGACTTTAATTTGTTAATTTCTGCACCCCCTCAGGAGGGTTGGATTATTTTAGCTGCCTGTTTGGGTGTTTAAAAAACACCCAGACAAAAGCCGGAAAGTGTAAAGGCTATGGTATCTAGCCTTATTTTCAAACCACAGTGTGCCTTTACTATGTACCATGAAACCTAATCCAAGTGCTTAGAATTGAGGATGGAAACAAATGTAACTCTGAATTTCTTGAATTCACTTCAGCCATTACCTTAATATTCACTATTTCTTCAATGAGGGAATTTTCAGGGAATCAATTTATGAATCCAACTCTGTCAAACTTTGTACAATAATACTGTTGGCATCTAGTCTTTGTATAAATAATAATTTTCAATCCAAAAAGACTTTTCAACTTGTTTGTGTTGTATTGTGTTTAAGAAGTTTGTATTGTGACGTTCCGTATCATGAACATTTTGTTTAAAGATTAAATTTTTGTTTGCATTACAATTCTATGAACTGTTCTTTATTTTTTGTAAGAGATGTTGCATTTAATGCAAAGCTCAGAAGTTTGCTTCCTGCTGTCTCTGTGGTAGCAGGTCTATCTCCTACAGGAAAGTGTGAAGATAATGAATAGCAGTGGGAAATGAACACTATGGTCTGTGTCAAAACAGTTTTCGTATTCTGGATTAGGAGAGAAGTTCTTGTGTTGATTTAGAACAAAGCTTCCTTCTTAATTGTTGCTACAGAACCTTTTCCAAGTCTCCCTCTTTCATTTTTGTGAGCTGGGTAAGTATCAAATGCAGACTGGAACTGTAGTGGGAGAAGCGGGTTGGCAATGATTGTCTCCCCAGCTTGGCTTGTGTGGCTAAACTGCCATAAATAATGCTGCTCATGGTAAATCATGAATGTATTTCAAGTAATGCATGTGATGTTAGCTCAAACATTTCTCTTGAAATGCAAGCTGATACCTGATGGCTTTTTCTGCAGGCCTGGGTTTGACTCCATGTTCTTAAAATAAGGGGAAAAGCTCAGACATGCAAGTACTGCTACACTTTAGAGTGCTTGCTTTTTATTTTTCAAAGTAAGAACTTTCCTACTAGGTTTTACAGAACTGTGGCCCTTTCTTCTTGGACATGAAATGAAATAACTAATAAAAAATTATGCAGCTTACCTCTTTTGAGGAAGTAGTGTTAGTAAAATAAAGCAGGCGGTGATTTTTAAAACTGTTTTTTTATGCTCCTACAGATTCATGTATTTAGTTTTCATGGCAACTGATGGTCACTGTAATAGTTTAATTTTTTGAAGTTAGTAGATTTTCATCCTGTTAACATACTTCCTTGGTTATATGGCTTTTTCATCTTCAAGAGTAATCTGAAGTTCATTCTGTAACCATTTCTAATAAGTGACTCTTTCTCTCTTCCCTTTCTATCCCAATAAATGCCAGGATTATTGAAAACAATGTGGGAGCAAATATATGGCTGCAAGTTCTGAAAGCAGGAGGCAGTTCACATCATCCTGTGGATTGTTTCTAGGAAGGATTTTGCAGAACTCTGACTATTTCTGGAGATCAGGAATTAATCAAGCTCTCACACTTTATTTGGCCTTGTTGGGTGGGCAAGTCCATCAAATGTGCAAGCGTAGTAGTGCATTTCCCAAAGGAATTACAGAGACTGCAGTGGAGCTCCACCATGATAGTGAGTAACATGGGGTATGGCAAGGGAGGGGAAATAGTAGTTGATTGGAAGAAGTAAGCAGTGATACTATGGTCCTATATGCTTGCAGGATACAGCAATGCTTCAGGGATTCCTTCTGGAGAAGTGTCCATCCTGGCATTACATAGAGTTTCTCCCAGTGCTCCATTGCTAGGACACGTAGGTAATGCAGGGGGCAGTAGCAACCCACTCTGGTGCTGGACTGGCATCTGAAGGGTTCAGGCATTATCTCAGTCTAGTGTGCTTATTAAAGGAACCATTACATCTTTGTCTTGTTGCTTCTCTATGTTACTCCATTTATGTGACTATTCATTCCCTCTTTGTTTGACTTCTCATGACCTATATATAATCTGTTATTTTGTGCAAGTGTGCCCTCTGCTTTGTAGGAGCCAGCTAAAAGACTTTTGGGTCATATGGATATGCAAGTCATATGCATTTAACACTTGGAGACGTGGGGAAGAGAGGATGAAAACGAGTCTACCTGCGGAGAGACAGGAGAGGAATAATTGCCCCAAGTAACAGGAGAGATCCGAGAGATTGTTACTATTGCTTAACCCAGCAAGGCTCTTGGAAAGTATAACTTGCTTGTAGGCAGTTCTGGCAGCATGGTGCTTAACACAGGGAGGTATCAGTCTGTAGTGCTCATGGGCCTGCTGTTAAACAGGTATGTTTATTACTTGCTATTGCTTTCTTCCTCTTATGAAAGTGCTATTTCTATACTGCTACTGTTTATAAATGTTACTTGTAATAAAGTGAATGAAAGTTACTTCTTTTCCCCTCCCTCATACTTGCATATCTGTCTATTGCAGAACCAATACTCTTGTCAAAAGATGTTGTAAAGCAAGTATTTTAAAAGTGTGGAGAGATGAAAACTGTAACAGGAGGTATGTAGAAAAGCCAGTCAGTGCAATCTCCCTGGCAATGCAACCTGAAAATCTCTCAAGTCAGGGTTCAGACTTCTAGTATATGGATAGCAAGGGGAAAAAGGAATGTAGCTCATTACTTTTCATTGCAAACATAGCTAACCTGCAAGTAAATAGTGAATTGATTGATTATTTGAAATTCGCCTTGCTCAGTAGCAAAAATGCATAAAATTGTGATGAAACCATTGGGTGGGATTTTTTAGTGAAGGTGTTCATTATAGCTAAAGGTGTTCATCATCACTGGGGAGGTCCCTCTGACCTCTGTGCTTTGGCCCTCTGGTCTAATCATTGTTTTGGCTTTTGCTGGACCTTATGCTGAGCTGACTCTATGCAAAAGCCTGGTAAAACACTTTGTATTTGCTTGCATGCAGCATAATTATCCTTGGCTGCATCTTTGGTTTTGTTTGGTTTTTTTAATCACAGTACATTATTAGAAGCAAATGGACATGACTTCTTTACATGGATTATAAAACATATATATGGCTACATGTATGCACATACGTAGATATTGAATGCTGATCTGGTATTAAACAGGCTTAGGACACACAAATATGTTTATCTAAAGTAAAATATTAAGAAGTGGAAAGTGTAAGGATAGATTTAAAAAAACTCTTCAAGAGTTTATAAATAGCATGTCTTGAACTATTGTTATCAGATAACAGATATGGTCAGTTGCTGTGGCTGCAATGGTTGCTTGAAAATTTAGGAACAGCAGGGAAAATATTCACAGTTCCATGATGTGTAACACATGATTACTGGTGAATATGTGGGCTCATTAATCCCTAACACTGTTTTCCTCTGGTTGCTTGTGTTATATCTATATTAGTGCTCTATGATGGAGCAGTGATGGCAGTTTCTGTGCTCTGTAGAAAGTTTTCTGCTATTTAGGGATGATTCTGGTTCTCCAGCAGCAGTTGCTGAATTGTATTTCAGTGTGTGTTAAGGCGACCTAAAGTTGGCATTGCTTTTTATGAGATGGACAAAGTGGCTGTGTAAAAGCAACAGAGTGTAGCGTAGTGGGGGTGGAAAACGGAAGAGGGGAGAAAGGCTAGAGCAAAACCTAGTCCAGCTGTTGTAGAGTAAGTCATTTTCACTGCTGAATCAGTTCCTTAATGTGGCTGTCTCCTTAATGAGAGCTACTGCTAGTTTTTCCTTCAAAGCAGTCTGTCTCATTAAAGAAAACTGCTGAAGTAACTTGAGGGCTGTGCAGAGGATTGATTCTGTAAGGTGCTGAGTTTTTGAGTAACTGCTTTGTGAGTGTACTTGACTCCCACCCAAAGCCAGTGGAAGTTCAGGATATTCATACCATTCCAAATAACTCTTTCAAGTTATTCAACTCGTTCTTCAAGATGTCTTGGTAAAAGGATCTTGTAAATCAAAGTTTTATTTTCTTTCTGTTCTGTGGTTATAAATTATGACATATGCATGAAAAGGAAATAGGTACATTTTCTGGTATAAAAAATAGCTAGAAACAAGCAACAATATCAAAGGCAAGTACATTTGAATCTTAGTTGATTTAAATCTGTTTTTATGCCAAGTGTGTGTGGTTTTGCTGGCTTGAGAAATAAATCCACTAAACAGTCTGAACTGATAATGTATTCTTTCCTGCATTGCTTCAGAGAAAACTGATAAACTTGGGTACAAAATTTAAAATTTACTGAGTCTTGCTTTCAGCTATAGCTGCCTGTTTTTCTGGATTTAATAATGCTAGCACCTTATAAAGACAGGTTGATTTTCATTGCCATAGATTTACACAGATCCACCGAGATATAAACAGAGCCTTTATATTCCATAGCAGAGGAGACTGAAATTCTACATAATGTTTCAGGTTGCAGTAGGCTACCATACATAGTTACATTATTTATTATGTTAAAATGGAGGCTTTTAATAAGTTAAGCTCACAAATAAAGATTAATAGTCGATAGAGTAGTGCTTTAGATACCTTGATGAAAAGTGCTGCATGTTTTACGCTGCCCTGCACTTAGTTCTTAATATATCAAAGATGTTTGTACTGGAAATGCACAACTGTCAGAGAGAAGCTGAAGCAGTGAGCAGATGGGGAAGTGGTATATGCACATGAGCTGAATGTTCTTGAGTCAGCAATGAAGTAGCAAATAGTGCATGACAACTTGTCTTTTAAGACCTCAGGCCTAATCAGTTCAGATCTGTCATTTGCTTCCTCGGAGTATTGCTCCAGGACACTGCAGACTCAAAACAGAAGTGGAGCCGAGTACAAATTGAGGTTTGGGATTTTTTTTTTCCCACTGAAAAAAGCTGTTGTTTTCTTCTGTTTGGGGTTTTTAACAGAAAAAACAAAGCTGTGCTGCAGAAGTCTGCTATAGTTAATAAGGCTTTGAGCTCCATTAAGTTGCAGAATCCCTCTTGCATTTTTCAGAAGTTTCTTTCTTTAACTGTGTGCCATTTGATTTGAACTGCCTTTTCTTATTAACAGCCCATCCCTAAGTGAGTTTTAATCATAATAATTCCATAGGAGTCCCCTAAAGATGACAGAAAATTATCTCTTGTGTGTCTAGGTAAACATTCCTTTGGCTTCTGTATTGAGGTCAGGGAGATACTAAATCACTGTGGTTGCTGTCTCTCCCTTAGGGTCCAGCTGATGACAAAATTACAACCTGGTATGTAAGAGAATTCAGGCTTGTGCTGGCATGAGAGAAGGAGCTGGGAAGGGCACAGTAGGGCTGATTATTTCAGTGGCTGTGCCACTTTTGTTCATCTGTAGATATAAATACATAGTGACCTACATAGTGGCCATATCCAACTATAAAACATGGAGTAAGAAACATACAGATTGGGAGGCAAACTCAGTAATTCTAGAGGCTGTCCCTGCTATATGTTGAAATAATTGAGCTGGCAAAGGGTACTGGAAAAATACTATTTGGAAGGGAAAGCTTTGGTTGTAAGTCTGAGTCTCCCCTTACCAGCATTTCTCTTCGCATCCTTAGCAGTTGTTTAGTTAATAGCTGTACTTTGCCATCTTCATAGAGTTAAGTCAATGGCTTCTTTGGCAGTTATTTAAGTCCATAGGTCAGTGGGGAGGGAGTAGCATTTACCTGAACTTTTTCTGAGCCAAAGTAATATGCTAGAAAATCAGAGAGCTTTTTAGTGTAAGCTGAATATACTGATACTAAATGCAATTGCCAGTGAAGCATGGAAAATTCATCCTGTGCAACTGAGGACCTGACATATTTGTCAAATCATGTCTTTGCCTTTCTTTCCCAAAATGATAATGTATCCTGAGAACATCTCCAGTTGAGAGAGAGCATATATGCTGAGGAACGCTAACAAAAGGACTGCAGTCATTTATGAACAGTTACACAAATGTAAAAGGTATGATAATTAAAGATTCAAAAATTAAGCTACTAGTTAAGTGTTCAGAAATGATCAGGTATTTTCCAGGAAGCTAAAGTGAGCATTTGTAAAGCTCTGCAGTGTTTTGGTTTTCCTTTTTTTTTTTAAATCTCCTATTGAGATGCCAATTTATTTCAGCTTTGAAATGCTCCAAGAACCTGCGTAAGACATCTCTACTGCGTTCTCGTACTTTCCACTGCCTCAGGCAATTGTACCCTCCGTGTCCCCCTGACGGCGCTATTGCCTGACTGGCTGGCAGCCTGGGCAGGGCTTCAGGTGCCGGCATGTGCTTTGCAAAGACCGTTTGAAAAAAGCATTTAAATACATACGAATTACAAGTTAAGCTCCTTGAGGTTTGACTGTAAACACACCCTTGAGTTCCAGTCGCTGCAGTATGGAGCAATACACTAGAAACCAGGAACGGAAAGCTTATGTAGGGGCAGCAATACCAGGTTTTTTTCACTGTGTGCAAAGCAAATGCACTACCCGAATAGCAAAACACTAAGGATTTCCTGATTTTATTGTATGGATTTGAATGGAGAAGGAGCATTTTCAGTTTACTTTTTGCTGTCAGGGTGTCTGCTTAGTTTAGATGCTAATTGGTCCAAGCTGAGAAATAAGCTGGGTTATTGAGATGGATGTTACCATTACAAAAGTTTTATTAAATGGAAAACAGCTTGGGAAATGAGAAGTCCTTTTCCATTGAGAAACAGCTTAATTCTGGTAGGAATATAAATTCTGTTCATCTTCTTCCCACTTTTAATCCATGTCAGAATAGTTACCTGGAAGCATGCTCTGCTCACCTAATTGTCCTTTTGCTAGCATCTCTGTCTGCATGGGGCACTAAAGTCACTGCATCGCTTAGGCTGTATCACTAGGTTGAAATGTACTCTCCTTCCCAGTCCTCAAATCATTTTTGTTGTTTAACCTTTTCTTGAATATCTTATTTTCTTCAGGTATCTTGAGCGGCTCTGCTGGAAAATGTTTTTTCTTCATTTCTTTTGAATAAATGGAAGAATAAAACATTTGTTATTTTAAATCTGTAGATAAGTTCTGAGTAACTTTCTAAGGTATCATGTATTGTCTTCTGGTTTTATTCTACGAATGTGCAATATAACATAAGCTACATGATGTTCAAATGTAATTGAAGAAATGGTTTCATTATGTAGAATGAAAGATTTGAAAATCAAATGCATAGCTTGCTGGTGACAAATTTTTAAGTGTCTAATAATATTTTCCATTACAGTCGGACAAAATGTTCTGTCTATTGGGTTATGTCAGCAAACAAGTAGTGGATTAGTTGAGGTGTTCTCACTTTTTGCTTCATTTCTATGTTTTGAGAAATCTATTTAATGCATTGCTGCCATCTAAGGTGTTTTCCTTACTGACTTCTCACCCTCTGATTTTCTCCTGGATGATACCATGGTATCTGTCTCCATGAACTGCTTTGTTCAGTCCTTTCCCTCTGGGTGCATTTTCTCTTTTGAGTTTGCAGCCACTGTGCAGTTGTCCTCTAGTTACCTCTCTCTGCATGCATATTTGAGGCTATAAGGCAGCCTTTTGTGGGTCTTTGTTTCAGCTGGGTGTTTCTGTTCCATGGAAGGAATCTGTAACTGCTCACTTCCATGAAGAGGGTGACTGTTCTCATGTGCCAGCTTCAGTGAAATTGTTGGCTAGCTGCTCCCAGAAACCTTTCACTGTGATCATGCCACCAAGTATCCCCAGACTAGTCACTAGAGGTCAACATCACCTTCTCCAGCTGGAGCACCAACTGTCACATCATTGGTTGCTTGCTTGTAGGAGAACAAACTCCAAAATGCTTTGAATGTTCATGATGGCATGTTCCTGATCCTGCCACTCTCTAAGGTTAGGAGGACAGAAGATGAAAGACAGGAGTTAGTAATTTCTCAGTGTGAGCTTTTTAAAGGTAACAAGAGCAAAAAAAAAAAAAACAAAAACAGAAGGCCTTTGCATTTCTGTGCATGAGGCAGCTTTTGGTGAGTGCCTTGGGAACAGTGGCAAAGCCAAGAGGATAGAACAACAGGACTTGTCTGAAGCCATAGCTGTGTGTCAGAGTTGTAGGTCTTCCAGCTAATGAGCATAGCCAGGGGCTCCTGTCAGTACAACATGCACTTCATCAGTGTCAGGACTCTTGGGGATCCCTAGGATTTTCAAGACACACAGGTATTGTCTTTACATTCCTACCTGAAGAAGATTTTTACTGTTTCTAGCTTGGAGATGCATGCAATCAGTATGAAGTCTTAGAAACTATTTCATAACTGGATGGAAGTTGAGAACTGAAACCCAAGAGGAAAAGTCTAATACTGCATCATTTCATAAACAGCTGAAGGAATGAAGCCTGGTCTACAGATCAGTGTCCCTGAAGATTTCTTCATACTTGAGTTATTTAAAAGTGACCTCCCTTTTACAGATTTTCTGGTGTTTTAACTTCATCTTTGAGACTTTTTCTTGGCTGGAACACTTTGGAAATACTATCTGCCTCCCCTAGGTAGCCACTTACCTCTCTTCATGCAACTTGAAGGAACTCCTGCATATCTCAGACTTCTTTTGGTATATTTCTTTGAAGTCAACCAGCACATTCAATATTTACTAGAGGAATGACAGAGATTGCATCATTAATGTTTATGCTTTATCTAATTACCTCTGGGAATATGATGTAAATAGTCTTCCTCCTAAGAAATCTGCAGAAACTGTATTTGTTATGACAAATACAGTAACCTCTGGGTCAGTTAATCCGTTCCACATTTAATGAACTTTGAAAGAGGTGAAGAAAGCAATACTTTTAGTGAGAGGATGGATCAGAGTTTCAAGTGTGCATCTATACATACCAAACCTCCTTTCAGCTTTTAACTTTGTCAGCAAAGTCTAAGATAAACATTGAAGATGGACCTATCCAAAGGCACAAAACAAGATTGCCTGGGTGATCCTGGGTGTAATTATCAAGGCTTTAACTAATCAGGGTTTTCATTATTGCTGTTGCTTCTGCTGGAAATTTACTCATCATTTCCTGTCTGCTTTTTCATAATGACTTAATGTTCTTGTCAAATTCATAGAATTTGAGCCAGTAGTGTGGTTTTATTTGTTAGACTGAAAGAAAAAGGAACTTAAACAGTAATTGATAACTTTTTTTTTTTTTTTAATCCTGTAGGAGTTCTCTCCTCAGCTCTTGTTAAGAAACATGCCAGAAGAGGGAGGGAATGCAGACTGCTCTCCATTCAGGCTGGGCTGCCTGCATTGCTGTCTTCCTTTTCAGCTAATGCAGCCTGACTGCTTCTGGGTTATAAGCAAAGGTCTGCGGGCTGTGCCAGGCAGCTCTCCCAGCTCCTCAGGACAGTTCAGTACCTCTGCGCAGTGGTGCCTTGTGTGGAGGTATTGTACTGTGCTGCATGGACTAAAGGCCACACCACTGAGATGCTGTGGAGGTAATGGCAAAATATAGGTGCAGGGCAGAAAAAATCCCTTCCTGTTCTTTTTTCAAGGCTGGTGTATCACTTGGTAGGCTGGCACTGCTGCATGTTTTCCCAGTGTAAGCCTGGAGGAAGTCTATCTATCTGGCATACAGTGCTGTTGTCAGGGCTGAGCTGAAATTCCATGAATAGCATGAGCTGGCACAAGCTGATGGTTCTGCTGAGGGACGTGGCTCTGCTGCCCTCTCTTCCCTCCTTCCCTCCCTGCAGATATTTCTGCAGCTGTGCAGAAATGTCTGCACGGGTGAGCTAAAGCAGCACTGGGCATGGGCCCAGGTAGTCACACATTCCCCATTCATCCTGCGTGTTGTGGTGCATCCATGGCACAGCTCTGGGCTGCTCTGCACCCTTCCCTGTCACTTTGGGCCACAGAGGCCAGTGACTGTGTCCTGCTGGCAGTTTGGGTGTAGCTCTTTTGATGGCAATAAGGGAGTTTAGCAGTATGGATACAGGCTGTTCTTTGCAATATGTGAATATGAAAAGTAACTCCAGTATCATATCCTTGTTCTTTAAATTTTGATAAGCTGCCTGTGGCTAGTTGCTTGTACTTGGATGCACATAAGTGGGTTGGTTTTTATTCCTGCATCTCTCTCTTTGGTGCACCAAAAAGTAAGTGACAGAAATATGAGAGCATTTGAAAACCTGTTTCATGAAGTGCTATACTTTGGTTTTGTGTTCCATCCAAGCATCTTTGTACATTCAAGTACCACCTGAAACAGGAAGAACACAAACACTGAACAGTAACCTCAGTGTGAGTTTGACGCCTGATGTTTAAGTAGAAGCTGCAGACTTTACTCATTTATAGGCAGTGTCAGGACCCGAGATCTGCTTGATAAAGCTAAGAAGCAAACACTTCCAAGGTTGAAACTATACCAAATTTTGTACTTGGAAGGGTCCACTTATTTTTAAATAAGGCTTCCTCCAGCATGTTGGAGCAGAGTCTCTCTGAAGGAAAAGTGCAAAAAGGTCTCCTGGAAGGATTGCTTTTGTTATATACCGAGGCCAAATTTTTGCACATTCTATGAGGTACTTTCTTCTGAAAGTTCTCTGCATAACCTCTGCTTCAGAGTAGATCCATGTTGGCAGAACTGATTTCTTAATGAAAATGAATGGTCAGATTTCCTGTTGCTTGTGTGCCCCAAATACACTGCTCTCCTTTCTCCTCAGAACTGCAGGCTTCACCTCTTTCTATATAATTATTGCCTTTTACCTAGTCATTCTTTTGTTATTGCTGGATGGAAGCATGGACATAGAGCTCTTAACCTCTCCATTAGGAATCCATTCAAGCTAAAAGTGGATCTGGTTTTATAAGATAAAATCAGAGAAGTTACATTTTATGCTGAGATAATTTTGCACTGCTGTGTTTCAGAGTCTGCTCTTGACATCTAGGCTTCCTGTTAGCCTAGCAGAGGTCTTACAGTGTGTCTATTTTCTTCATTCTTCTTTTCACAAACTAAAATAGCCTAGTGGTGTAGATGTTGTCAGCATTACCTTTGTTCCTTCTTTATACTTGTATTTTACACAATGATCTCCAGGAAACAATCCTATTGCTGGAAATTCATCACATTCCATACAGTTGTGTGGCCTCTCTGATGGTGTTTTTCAGCTGCTTTAAGTGATTCATTGGAACTTCAATTTGTTTTTGAGATTCCTGGAAGGTTTGTCATATATAGTGCTCTAAAATCACAATACAGCAGATGAAGGCAGGCAAAGAAAAATGCACAGTTCTGTCTCTTAAATTATTATTAACCAGTCTATAGGGGAAGTTGTTTTAAGCATTGAATCTTAAATATAATCAGCCTCTTGCTGAACAAAGAGTCAATGTACCACATCCATTTCAACCAACAGCTAGATCAGAACAGCTTGCCTGGATGTTCCATCCCCTTGTATTTGTACTATAGTAAACAATTCTATCTCATATCTCAGCTGCATGAGCGCTTACTTTATGTATGTATATGGAAATGCATGCAGCCTTAATTCTGAATAGTGTGATAGTTGTTCATATTGAGAGAAAGTTTTGGCAATGCAGCCTGGACTGCTTGGACAAGTCTGCAAATCACATCCACCAGAAACACCTCCAGCTGTGAGAAGGGAAAACTGGAGCCCTCAGAGTACCATATTTTACCTGTGTGAATGGCTCACAGCCAGAACATGGAGGATACAAAAGCACTTCTAGAAATTGATGATAGAGAAGTCACTGTGAAGTCATGACTTGGCTGAATTTGGTGTAGTCCCAGGGGAGACCAAACCACTGACAGCTGAGGAAAATGAGAGTGCAAATGAAAATATCAGGTAGGTGCATGCTGTGTGTATGAGGCCTGAATAGGCATGACATTGGACTGACAATTAGTGCAGGCCACAGATTGCTATTATTGATGCCCCCTCATCACAAAAGCTCATTCCAAACAGTCTTCCCATACACTGCGATGAAATACATGGACTTTTTGGCTGTTCCCCCACTGAAGTAGAGGGAACTAGCCAGAGCTGAAATTGTAAACTATCCCAAAGGTTTTTATGGTGGGATGTTTTTCCAGTCATTGGATTCAAATTGATTCCTAGTGAACTGCAAGGAACAAATACATGCCTGAAAAACAACAGCAGAAAAAAACCCCTTTTAGCTGTGAGCACTGAAATGGAGGCAAGTCTGAACTAGCAGATGTAATTGCAGGGGGGTCAGATGCATTCCACGTTAAGTGGCTGACGAATATGCAGGAAGCATAGTGCAGGATCCACGCTGACTTCCGCTGGCGGAAGTGGAGTTGGCCTGGATCTGTGTCATGGATAAGCAGCAAAACACATACCCATTCATCTTCTGTGTGGGCCTTGTCTCATGACGCAGGAAATGGTGGGAGCTGCCATCAATTGCCTCCTGATTGAAAGAATAACACCAGTCCAAAATGAGACTCATTCCATCATACCTGCCCTGATGGCAGCAGCGTGGCCCATGGACTGAACTTTCACACCCACAGGAACACTTACACCAGGACATGCTTTCACTGCTGACTGGCTCAGTGATGCTTAGCACTATAAATCCAAAAATACTATTAGTTTGATCTGACCAGCCTCTACTGGCTAAGGAATCTCACAACTCTTAAAGGTACTGAGCTTATACAGAAGCCACCAACACATTTTGTTTCTTATCAGATATGTCTGTATCAGATAGCCCCCTGTGCAGGTAAGTTACGGACTAGCGCCTTCCCAATCCCCTGAGACTTCCTCTCCTGCTTATCAAGAGGAATTTCAGGGAATCATTTAGATGTGTGATGTTTTTCAGTGTTGTTCTGTTCCAGCAATTAACACAAAACATTAATTTAGGCAGCCAAGATTGCTGTTGTATTTTAGTGCTTTCTAATTTTGAGAATCTATTCTGATCCTGACCCTTTCCCAGCTAACAAGCATACCATATGTCTGATTACTCAGGTTCCCATGCAAAATAGGAAATTAAAAGTTCCAGATGATTAACAAACATTTCTTCTTGTTTATTTTGAGATTACTGTTTTAAAATACCATGAAAAAAATGTAGAGACTTCTTTCTCAAACATTTACTTTATCGTTTAGATGTGTAAAAGATATTTTCATTAAGAATGTACTGTTTGTGCTTTTTAGAATATGATTTATTGACACAGGTTTGCTACCAGTAAAAGATCTACAATTAACTGTTTAAAGACAGAGGACAAAAGGGTGGGTAATTACATGGTGGAATTTTGGAAGTGGGTAACTAGGAATAGACATTCTAAGCTGGTTTAATGACAGTGAAAGACTTGGATCCTCTTCAAAACATCCAAGCCCAAGCATGATGCCAGTTGGACCACCACCTACAGCCTGTTATCTCTTTGCAGGATGTCAGCCAGAGGAGCAGGTCATGTAACCAGTGACTCTTATCCAGCACAGCACAGAGCCAGGATACTGGTCAGGAGAGGTCACTGCTCTGGCAAGTAGAGACTCCCCTAAAAGTAGAGCTTCTTTGTACTAACGTAGAGGTTCTGTGCATGAGTTTGGTTATGAGCAGACTAATTTGGTGAGAGACAGAAAGCTGTTGAGAAAACCAAACACTTGAATTAAGCCATCTCTCTGTGAGTGCTTGAATAAGGGGAAGAGATGGTTCCCATGCAGAAGAAAGCCTGTATGTATGTCTGATCCAGCTACAGTGTTTCAGTAGAGAACATCAGAGGGGGGAGGCTGGGAGGCAGCATTGGGGCAGTCTCAGCTGCCATCGGAGGACAGAAAGCCTGCTGCTTGATTTTTCTCCTACTATCCTACACCAGATGTGTTTGTCCTTGCTACAGCTTGTTCATTCAATCACACCCATAAATGTGCATTGGTAGTAATAAACACCTCTGTTACTTTGAAAGTAGCAGTAATTATAAAGTGCTTGCTCTGAGCTCGAGCTGCTGGGCTTCATCCCTCCTGCCTCATGTGAGCTACCCCCACTCATTGCATCACATCTAAAATTAGATAAGATGCTGTATCCCGTGAAGTGCAAGGCTCAGTAGCTCAGAGCTGCAAGAGCCAGACCAGGCACAGCTGCGTAGCTCCTCAGTTAGGAAGATGTTTTCAGACAGATCATTGAAGAAAACTTAATGATGATCAGAATTGTTACAGAGGTAAAGCAGCCTTCACATCCAGGAGCTCCAGTTCAGCCAAAGGTCAGAAAAATTGGGAGCTAGTTCTATTTCTTTTGTTATGTCTTTAGCTCTGTATTTTCTCAACAATATGTGGAGACAGCTGTCAATAGCTTCTCTGGAGACATCTACTTGGGCCAAATTCTTCCTTGAGGTAGTTGCACTGCTTTCATTGTAATCATACCAGTGATGAATGTGGCTCTTCTTCACTTAGGAACAACAAAAGATCTCATGAGATTAAACATCCTTTTAGTGTTTTCCTTCTGATTAAAGCAAGTTTTAGTACTTAGAAAATGCTGTGGGCTTAAGAAATGACTGTAATCTTCATCCTGCTCTGAAGCTTTGCTTCAACTTCCCAGACTCAGCCTATAGTATCTACACAATTTATTGTAGAAGTCTGTATTCCCAGTGCACTGCTATTATTTAAACATCTGGTGCACTTAAAAAATCATATTTCAAAACCACAAATCTGGGGGAAGAAGGGTTAAAATGTAAAATAGAGGAAAACAAACTAGGGAGAAGAAATTCTGACAGACACTTCAAGCAGCTAAGAAGTACTAGAGCTGTCAAATCATGCGTTTTGGATTTGAGCTGAATCAAATCACAGAAGTGCTTTTTCAGTGTTTCATCTGAAAGCAATTTAGCTTTTCTGTGTTAGCAGATTATGCTGTTTTCAACAGTTGTTGGAGAGAAGACTGATGAAAAACATTTTCATTGTGGGTGTGCTTCCAAGTACAGACACAGCTGTGGCACTCAAACCCTGGTTTTCTCACCCTGATCTCTGCTGAAGCTGAGGGTAAATGGTCTTGTCAAGCTCCATGCAGCACTATTCCCAGCTTCAGTGTGGCTCTTGGGAGCCCAGACGTCAGTGGATGGGATGGCTTTGCGTTTTTTTTAGGGTCCATCCTCAAATCATGAAGGGATTGGAGAGGAGAAAAAAAAACAAACCAGAACTCAGAGCAGGAATCAGTAGAAGACGGGGGCTGTATCCTGGCAGTTGGTGCTGAGAAAGGACT
The DNA here is from genome assembly GCA_910950805.1 of Acrocephalus scirpaceus scirpaceus. Taxonomy (NCBI): domain Eukaryota; kingdom Metazoa; phylum Chordata; class Aves; order Passeriformes; family Sylviidae; genus Acrocephalus; species Acrocephalus scirpaceus. The sequence goes on from OU383779.1 coordinate 16,094,634, forward strand.
TCAGGATTAGGCATCTTGAACCTGGATCAGAAGTGAGAATCAGCTCATGGCTCCATGAACAGAGGATAACTGCAATGTAAGCACTGGCAGTGCAGTCTGTCCCTGTGTTAACTGAATTTGGAGGCTGGTCTGTGATAGTTTTAACTTGGGTACAAATCGAACCCTGCCCCAGTTCTATTCCAGTGTAAGGACTGCAAGGTGGCACTCAGTAGCAGCAATGACACTTGGAGAATCTCTAAGTTATGAATGACAGAATAAGTCAATCGACAGCAAAAGGCAAATGTACAAAGTTTGGAGTAATGACATTTCTTATGTGATCTGCCCCACATTCCTCTGGAGCCAGTGAAAAGGAGGCAACAGTGAAATCAAAGCATGTCAAAAACATGCCGTCATACAGATGGTCGAATCCAGTTACTGTTGCCTACCATTTTAGTAAAGGAAATATTCCCAAGTTACTTCAGATTTCACCGGCCTAGACAGTCTTAGAATAATGCAGGAATTCGGAAATAAATTACACTTTTCTGCAGGCAGCAGAATTTTTTCCACTAGAGCAAAGGTATTTGGAGTCCTAGTTGTGTGTTTACTATCAAATGTGTATTTTGGGGCCTTCTTCCACCAGAACTGCACTAAGCCTCCATCCCCAAACTCAGCAGCTATATTTATCCATGGACCATGTTTTCTACTGCAGTATCAGTGACCTTGCCAGTAATTATTCTTCACAGGGGAAGCTTAGCTCAGTCCTCCAAGTACTGCAGTAACTCTGAACAAAAATAACCCAAAAGTCCACAACAGGAAACGTTAACAATGGCAGGATTACTGGCCACCATGTCACTGTAAAATAAATGTGCAACTGAGAGGGAGTTCAGGGAAAAGCAGCACCACAATTAAGTAACGGGAGGGACTGACTTATGAGGAAAGATTAAATGAGCTAAGTGATGATGAAAGGGTAAATGGAACAACTGCCTCCAAATGTTTGAAAGAAGAAACCATCCAGGACAGGGAGGGATTCTCTAAGCTGCTGCCAGGAGTTAAGAGTAATGGAAAGAAACCAATAAAATGAACACAGCAGTCATCATAACTATTTCTTCAGCTCAGAAAAAGAAACTCAGTGCTTTTGTCCATGTGGAAACCTTGTTCATTTGTCCTGTTTTATTTCTTAGACATATCCCACAAAGCATGGGGGGAACACTTAAAATTATGCAATGGTGCAATATTGCTGAAATGTTTCAGGCTGGCAGCTCCTGAAGGGCTGTGAAGGAGGGAGCTGTGCTGACATCCTCTTCCAGCTCCTGTCAGACTCAGACCTTAATTTCTTGAGGTGCCTCAGAAAGCCTTGAGGTTTCAACTGAGGAAAGCAGCTTTACACAACAAAGTACTTAAGCAAAGACTTCAGGCAAACAGTGAACCAAACTCCCATAGCTATAAATCACATCAATGATTCCCAAATGAGGAACCTGAATCTGCCCTCAGCAGTCCTTGAAGCAGACAGTCACAAAGTACATGAAGTCAGAATTCCCCACAGCTATCCCTCGCAGACCTTTGGTTCACATCCCAATGTAGTTAATATTTTTGCAGCAAAACAGCTGTGGGGCATCATGTTGGGTTTGTTTTCATTAACTCCTCCCCAGTGGGCTTATATATTTGTATTTCCTTGTTTACATACTTGTAGTGTCCCTAGGGGGATACACACACTACCCCTAAGGTTAGGGGCAAGTTACTAGAGGGCAAGTACCTCCCTCTGATGCAGAATTTGTCCTGTCTCTTTCTTCTGCCAGAGATGTAAATCTTTCTGGAAATGTTAGACATAAGTCCCTTTAAACATGTGGTTTCTTTCAGCAGTAGTTTTCCGACTGCGCTTTTTGAATTGCTGGGCCAGAAGTTTGTGTTTCCAATTGTCACTCTCTGAGACGCTTCTCCATTGTTAATTCAGTCCCAGGCGCTTTATAGCCCGGTCTCTTTATAGTCGATCCACGTTCCCAGCGTGTTGAGGTCCAGATCTTTCCATCACAGTTTGTGCTGTCATTCCCCCGACGCGGCGCGAAGCCGCCCGCCCGCGAGGGGACAGTGACTCGCGGCTCCCGCCGCCCGCCGCCGCTTCCCACGGCACCGACCGCGCTCCGTGCGGGCCACGGAGCAGGAGCAGCCCCGGCCCGGCCCGTCCGTGCCGCGGCTGCTCCGCCAGCCCCCGCCTCGCCGCTCCTCCGGCCGGGGATGCCGCGGGCGCGCCCGGAGGTCGCGGCTCCCGGGTACCGTTCCCGGCGGCTGCGGGGCAGCGGGCGCGGGCCGAGCGGGGCCGTGCCGCTCACCGCCGCTGCCGGGCACGGCCCAACCGGCGCCCCCCGGCCCCCGCCGCGTGCGTCAGACCGAAGACGTGGCCCCGCGGGGGCGGAGCGGCGGCGGGCGGAGCGCGGCTGCGGGCGGCCTCCCGGCCCGGCCCTGCCCTGCCCGCCGCGCTGAGCCCCGCACCGCGCCGCGGGATGTTCGCGCTCCCGCCCGGCCGCCGCCGCCCGTGACCCCGAGCCGCACGCCCGGCCGCGCACCAGGTAAGCGCTGCCGCGCCCGGCTGCCGTTCCCGGGGCGCTCCGCTGCCCGCGCCGGGGACGGAGCATCGCCACGGGGAGGGGGCCCCGGGGGGCCGCGCGGAGACGGAGCCGCCCCGCAGGGTCCGGCGCTGCGCACCCGCGGGGAGAGGAGACCGGGCCCGGCCCAGCCCGCGGCTGCCGGGGCCCCTCTTCGCCCGCCGGCGGCACCCGCGGTGCCGCCTCCGACCCTCGGCAGTGCCGGAGGAGCCAAACTTTATCTGGGATCGCCGTCGGCTCCTCTCCCGCGGAGGGGCGCCTGGAAGCGGCCGCGGCAGCCCCCCACGCCCCATCCATCCCGCCGCATCCCCGGCCGGGCGGCGCAGCCCCGGGGTGCCCGGCAGGGCGGTGGCCCGGAGCCAAGCGGGGCTTCCCGGGAGCGGGGCCGCCAAGGGGGACTGCTGGGAAACAGTCGCCGTGGAGACGGGCGGCTGGGGAAAGCCTTTGGGGAAGAGGGTTTGGGGAAAGCCCGTGGCCTCACTTCCCCCGAGAACAAGCCCCAGACCAGCCCCGCATTACGGGGAGGATGCGAGCAGGACTGGGAGGTGGCGGTCCAGTCGCGCTGCCACCGCGCCCGCCGGTCCCTCCGCCTTCCTTCCCCGGGGGCTGCGCAGCCTCTCCGAGCCTCGGAGGGTCCTGCCGGGTCTCCGCCGGGCAGCGCTGCCCCGGCGGCACTGCGAGGCTCCGGCGTCCATAGCTCGGTTTTTGAAGAGATTAAATAAAAATAACAACAACAAATCATCCCGATTTTAAATCGGTTTAAAACCAGCTCTGCCTTGTCGCAGAGTGATGGGCAGTTTTGCCCAAGTGCAGTTTGTCCAGTTCATTAGAAAGAGTTGACCAAGCAAAATGAGAGGCTTACGACAGACCACTGAGTGTATCCTACCAGAATTTCATGAGGGTTGAAGTATTTAAAAGTAAGGAATTTAATGCTCAGATAAGTATGTTAGTTATGGTTTGGCTTTTTAATTATTTCCTTTTTGTATTTTTGGAGTGAGTACTTCCTGTGACGAGACACTCAGTATTATTAGCACCACTGTTTAAAGACAACCATGTAATATTTGCTCCCACAAAGCACCGAAGGTTTGAATGATGCTGTAAAAGATTGTACAGGCAGAAAAGTGCTTTGCAAGATACTGGGGAGAAACATGACAACATTGGAAATAAATAATAATTTTAAAATCTCCCTTCCCGATTCAACTAATTATACATCTTGCCTTCTCCCCACCCCTCACCCCCTCCTCTTGCCCCCAGGTGTATCAGAACTGCTTTTACTTTTCTTTTTGGTATGATGAAAGCAGCCAAGAGTGTACGACTCCCCTGGGCTCACTCTTCTCCTGGAAAAACCTGTTTGCTCCTGTGGTGCAGATCAGCATGGAGAGCTGGGCTGAGCACAGTTCTGAGATGATCCCTAATTTTAACCTGGCCTTGTATTCCTGCTGTCTCACAAGTGCCTGTGTCCCAGGGCTGCCAGCAAGGCACAGCAGCCTGGTGCTGAGCACCTGTGGTTTCTGAATCATTTCCTTTTCCAGTTACTTTCTGAGTTTGCTAAATTTGTGGCAGCCATGCTGCTGTTTTCTTCCAGTCTGAATACTGACAGGACCTCCTAGAGGTTTTGCCATAGTATAACGTTCTGTGTGTTTTATTTGTCATTATTTAGTCTTGTAAGCAGTTTTAGAAATAAGCTTTCTGATGGAAAGGCTAAAAATCTATTTGCCTTGTATGCCCAGTATTGGAAAAAGCTAGTGCTGGATTTCAGCAAGAAGTTAAATCAGAGACTGCTAAATTCTCCTTACAAGTGCTCGCTCAGTGCTTTGTGCTATCTTGCAATCAGTTCCTGTACCAATTCAAGCTGATTTCCTGAGGCAGCCTCATCCCACCTCGGTATCTGGCTTTTGAGGCCCACAACAAGGAGCTCTGAGCAGGAGGGGAGGGGGGCAGCATCCGGACTGGGCAGGCTGGAGCGTTACACAATACTCAGGTGGCCTCAGCGCCAGAGGGACAACACAGTGAGACCCTAAATAATGAACTGGGTCAGAGTGCTGGGAGGAGCAGTTCCCCTGATTGTCCACTGACCTCAGTTGCAACTGGTTGAAGTGGGCCATACTCCCCGCCAGAAAGGCACTTCCCAACCATAGGCTTTTAAAGAGCTGCAGGAAGTAAAAAAAAAAAAAAAAAAATCTATTACCATCCAAACAATTCACAATAACAGGAGCTAGAGTTTAATTTTATAGTTTTTTCCTCTTTAAGGAAACCTAGTGGAAAGATGCTGTCCTCACTGTCAGAGTTGTGAAGGGCAGGGGAGGGCTGGCTATATAGTAAAGAAAACACTGAAAATGAAACAATTGACCTCAGGAAAAAGAAGCCTTCTAAATACTTTTAAACCTTACTTAATAAAGCAAAGAAGCCATTCTCCTTCCAAAATGATTTGTCAAAAGACTGTTAACAAGTGTTGGATTTCACGTGCTCAATGCAGTGGAAACTCTACTGTCTTCATCCTTGAGCTGTTTACCCAGGGATTTTGTACAACAAAACTCTGATGCAAATCAAGTTATAGTGCAGTGACTTTGTTGGGTTTGTGTTTCTAGGACCTCTTTCTGGCTAGGAAGATACTAGGTTTGATTCAGCCTCTTGGTCAGGTGTGAGTATGTAATTTGTTCCATTGCTTTTGTTAATAACACAGGGCAGGCCCTTCTGCCTTCCCATCCCCAGGCAGGCAAAGTGTCTTAGAGCTGTCTTTCTACCTGTCAGACCCTCAATGAGTTTTCTGTCACTATAATCATTTTACATTTTAGTGTCTGGCACATGCAGCTGATCAGATACAGCATAAACTTTACAACTGTATCATTCAGACAGTCATAGGTTTGGACTAGGATGAGGGTTTATTCAGAATTTTTCCAGTACAGACTTTCTGTACAGTCTTCTTCTCCCTTGAAGGTCTGATTTACAATCTGGTGTTTGATCTGGTCAGATTTTAAAAGGTAGGATAATGCCATGCACGTGCTTTGCACATTTCTCACTTGTTTGGGAGAATCCTGCCTTAAGATACAGTGCATGTTTTTTCTTGGTTTTAAAGTAAAACAGAGGCCTCCCCTGAAGCACAGGATGGCACTGTTCTCCAGGGCAAGTCGCTACCACCACTGTTATGGCATGCATATAAAGTTCCACTGAATTTGAACCAGAACATGTAAAAACATTTGGTTCTGTACCATAGTATTAAAAATCCATTTCTCTCTGTCAAAGTAAACTTCAACTTTTCCACTGATTTCCAGGTGAGCAGAATACAGCCTTTTATACCAGCTTCTGATCCTGGGATAACCTACAGGCTGTTGAAAATGGAGATGCTAGCTCACGTCTCCCTTCGGTGGCAAGTGACATTTTATTGATGGGAATCCTAAATTCAACAACCTAGCAATAAGACTGCCAGCATGCTGAGAACATTTCCAATTTTATTTACTTATCACTGAAGGGAAGGTGGGAGTTTGGACTAATTGCTTGCTCTGGGGCATATGGTGAAGTAGAGCACAGGTCAAGCCCTGCCCTGAGAGTGCAGCAGTGTAAGGTCCTGATACACGTGCCATTTACAGCAGAATGCAACAACTCAGAAGTGCAGGTTGCTGTCAGAGGGTTTGGTGCTCTGAGCAAGGACCATTATAGATTACATTTTCCAGTTGATGTGAATGTTTGATGAGCTGTCTCAGGGCTAAGTAGCTTTTCACCAGTGTTCACAGACAGTATTCTCAGAACAGCCCCTTTTTAAGTGTAACATGACTAAAAAGAGTATTTGTTCTGTGCAGTCATTTAACCATGATGACATAATTTCAAAGACTTACACACCTGCTAGAGTGTTGTCAGAATCCCCCCCAGCAACTGCTTTTATCTCACAGTTTAGGCTTGATGGAAACAGCCTTTTTTTTCTGTTTTATGCAGGAACAGACTTTTTGGTGGAATGAGGTTACAACTAATCCCTCTTTAGTGGTCTATGGATGGACACTGTCATGAAAAGGTCCAGTAGAGAAGGTAGTCCTGGTTTTCCAGTTCATTGTCTTTAAAAGTCATCCTATGTGAACACGAATTCTAATTCTTTAGTTACTAGTGTATCTCTTTGAGTGTGCGTAGGTCACATGCAATTTACATGCTTGAATTAGTCTATTTTAGTCTTTTTTATTCTTTCAGGAGTATAGATGAGACCATGAGTTTATTTTTTTGCCAGGGTTTTTTGTAACAAAGGATGGTTTAAGGGAAGAAAATCCACCAGCTGCTTCAGGCTGCAAATACCTGTATGTTTATCACAGTGTTTTGGGATCCATGTTTTATAAGACTGTCATGATGTTTTAGAAAGCTCTTTCATGTTGCATGCAAGTCGGAGCAAAAAAGATTCTTTATATAAAAAAGTCTCCCAAATCATGAAAACAGGAATTCTTTAATGTTTTTGGCTCAGTCACTGCAAAAAATGTTTTTAACTAACTTGTCAGATGGTTGAACCGCTGAAGACTCAGAATGGACCTTTTGTGCTTCCTGTCCCAATTAGGAATTAATTTTTAATTATATCAGCTGAACATTTTTAAGTATGAGCACTTGTATTAGCCTCAGGCGCCTATTTCTTTGATGATGAATGGCACTGATTTGTGTAATATTGTCTGTTCTGAGACATTTTAACAGCATTGTTTCTGTCTCCATTATCTTAATATGTTAAAATGTGTTTGTGGAAAACCTGGTATAACTTTGATTAAAACTTGATGTGATATTTATTTTCTCAGTTGTTCAGATTTATTTCAGAAATACTGAAATATCACGTACTGGATAGTTACTTGCTTGGTGCTTTGGTTTGCTGTTAAAGGTTTTCACTCACATTAAAACCATTTTGCAGCTCTGGAAAGAGGCATCTTGAGTGATAGCCCTGATAAACAAAGAATGTTACTCCCAGAGCTGAAAAATGGTAAGTATTGCCTTTGAAGTAGTCTTTGACATGGAAATGCGTGGAGTGTACTTTTCTTTAGATTTGGAGAAATAGCTCAGCAAAGCCAAGTCTTCACACAGGCCCATGTGCTTGGTATGGAAAGAACTCCTATTGATTTCACTGAGACTTCATCTGGCAGAGTCTTGCACTAAACATTTTTTTGTCTTTAGTCCAACCAAGCTGAAGTCAAAGAGCTGCTGACAATAGGAAGTCTTTTTGGTGTGTAATACATGAAAAAGTGCTATGACTCAAATTTGAACTAACAACAAGGTTATTGTCTGGGATTCATTGCCAAAGCAACGCTTACTGTATATGTAGGTGGAAATTGCAACATATGTTTTGAAATGCAGTTTATTAAACTTGCTTCCTCTTTATGTCCTTTATGTCTCCTCTTTATGACGCTTATGCCTCCTCCGAATTCTGGGCTCAGGTCTTTGAGCTTCCACTGCCACAGCAGATGGTATCAAGAGCAGAGCAGGGGGATTTGCTGCCACCTCTGAATGCACCACGCTCCCTCCTGGCTGTTAGGCAGATGGGCAGCTGAAACGTAATGTACACTGGATGCTTGCAGTGTGGGCCTCAGGAACTTGGAGGGACAAGAGTGGACTAGGTATTCAGCATGTTTCTGGAGCTCACACCCTTCCCAGTTCTCTCCAGCACTAAATCCCCCGTTGGCATCTTGCCCACGGTTGTGGTCCTGCGGACCTGCAGCTCTGGGGAAGCTCGATTCTGGCAGCTGACGTAATGGAACACAGTTTGCAGTTGCTTGGGACCTTGCTGGAGTTCAGGTGGCACAGCCTAGCTGTCCCCAGTCAATGCATCTGGAAATGAAACCCCTTCCCTACTCTGAACAGCTGACACACAGGGGACACACATTTTTGTAGAACCACCAAACTGTGGGTGCTGGAATAATGTCTTCTGTGAGCTAATTATATTTTGTCTGTTCTCCAGATTGGCAAACTAATACCAACTATGACATTTAATTTTGATAATGTGTGGTATGAAATCAAATTCACTTCAGTGGCTTTTCAAGGGAGTTTTGACATGCTATCAGTTTGGATTCAGGCATTGCAGAAAACTGGAAAAAGCAATGTTATGTGTATAAATAAAGCCCAATGCTAAAGTTATGAATTTGTAGTACTATTCATTCATATTTCCCACCAAAAGTACTAAAGAAAGTAGATACCTTTCTGTTTTGCAGCTGGAGAAGTGGTGGCATGGCGGGTTGATGTGGCATGCACAGGCTGTCCATGTCCGTGTCCCAGTGGGGACTCCTGACTCACTCTGTTGTTCCTCCAGGTCACATGTCCTCACCAGCTTCAGCCACAAGGACTTGAATTTGTTTGAAAATGCAGTAAACTCATGGACTGTTGAAAATAACTGTTTGGATGCAAATGGTTTGTTTTTAATGTCTTTCCAGTTCCTTTACATGGGATTTATATTTAAGAAACAGCATCATTTGTTTGTTCTTCTTACTTCAGAGTGATGGTATTTCTTCCTATGAAAATCCCCATTGCAGTCAACGAACAGAAAGGGAGCCATCATGTTTCAAACAGTGGCAACACAAGCCAGCATTTTCCAGAATGTTCAATTCAATTCAAGTTTTTCCAGAAAAAAAAAATTATGCCTTTTTAAAAATTATTTTTTAAATTGAATTTTATATTACAGGAAACACCAATGGCAATAAAACCTAGCAGGAAAACTGGTCTCCTGAAATGCTGCAAATACAAGAAGTAGCAGAGCTTTTATTGTATGTTTTATCGGAACTGACCAAGCACCTACACATACCAAAATGCTGGACATTTTGGTCAGTGCAAACGTAGCAAAATAATTACCAAAACTGAATGTCAGGGTAGTTCAGACATTATTTCACTGTGTGTACAATGTGTGTGAGAATACACAGATAAGAATGGAACATAAACCTCTTGGGAATTAGGAGTTACTAATCCCAGCCCTTATCATTATATTTCCCCTTTAGTCTAATCTCAGTGTTCCAGGCTTGGTGTCTTGTCCCTGCATCTACTTTTAGGCCTCTCCTGGTTAGGTGATGAAATGAAGCAGGTCCATTATCTATCATCTGTGGTGCCAGTACGGGCAGTGCCAGGAGCTGTGAGGGGTTTCTGCGCACAGGCTGAAAATGATGTGTTCATCTGCTAAGATCAAAGGACACAAACCCACAGTTTCCAAAGGTTTATAAATTAGCCATCTGTAGGCAGCTGTTCACACTGCAGTAAAAAACTGTATTCCAAATAAACAGGTCAAATTTTGGGGCATGGGTGATCTGAAACGTTTTAAATAAAAAGACCACAATTTTTGTAGGGTTCACATCCAATTTGTCTTCCTCAGCTTGTTTCTAGAATTGTTTGAACAATTGCTGGCTAGATCTTCGTTCAAATTTTGTTTTAAATTATACAGGTTTTCCTTTATGGTTGTTCTGGGGACCAAGTCCCACCTAAAAATACAAATTTAGCAAAACTATAAACATGATGGATGATAGCACCCAGCCATTTTCATGCCAGGCTGTGTCTATCAGCTGTCTGGAGGAGACTGTTGCCCTAAGCCCTGGGGCTTTTCACAGACCAGTGATTTGGTTTAAGTAACCTCTTTGAGAATACATCACCATCAACCTGACTGAAAAACTCCCTTTCTTGTGCTTATTTAACTGTCTCAATGTGCAGTTCCAAAGCAGGTAAAATAGGAATGCAAATTCTGCTTTTCAGTGCAGCCTCAGGCCCTGTGCTGAAAAGCACTCCAGCTTAGCTTCACCTCCTGGCCCATGACAGATCAGGCCAAACAGCTCAAAACACTTGAAAAGTGACTTTTATGTTATTTGTGCAGAGGAACAAATGTTTACAATGAAGGCTGGTCGAGTTTGGGGTGTGCAATGCCGTGTCCTGTGTAAAAATCCACTGGTGTGCAGCCCCTGCACACGCGGCCCGCAGCCCTTGGGCTCTGCTAAGTCCCTGCTGCCAGGTCACAAGTTTGTTTTGTGTTAAATATGAGCTATGCTCTGTTCCTTTAATGAAGATGAATGTGCAATAAATCATGTATGGGAACCTACCCAGAGACCTTCTTGCAGTGCTATTCCCGAAAGGCATTTCATAATTTATCCTAACATGCAGTATGTTTAAAACAGCCAGGAGAACAGGACTGGCCTAGCATTTTCTCTTTTCAGTAGATCTCTAATGTGAAAGACCAAGCAGCGCCAAGTTGGAATTGGCTCATGAGGACATCTGAGCTTTGACCCTTCTGTTATGCTCAGCTGGGCTGAAGTTGTGGTCCTGCAGCCTCTAGCCCAAGGGTCCTCATGCCAAGAAGAAATTCCTTCCCTAGTGGGGATCAGGGTTTTCCCCTACCACCTGGGACTTGATCAAACTCTGTGCCACTCCTGGGAGTTGGTGATGCTCATCCTACATCTGAGGAGGATTGATGGGATATCAGGGAAATGAGGTTAAATATCAGCTGGCTAATCAATTAAACATCTTTTCTAGCCAGCTTAAGAAATCCCACCAACTTTTTGTGCTTCCCAGCTGTCAATATCACTATTTCTTTCGCCTCCAGTTATGTTCCGTCTCCTTTTTCCTTCTGGTGTATAATTTGTCCCCTGCCCTCGCCAAACCAGCAGTTTCTGGGTGGTAGTTGCCTGTCCGACATCTACGGGCCCCGATTCTGGTGCACAGCTTCGGCTGGTCCCCCAAAACAAGCAATGCATGATACTGATTGCTTCAACAGATGTGACATTATTGAGTAACTAGTGGAAGGACAAAATAGAAAAGGATTTGACTGCTGGTGAATAACACCCATAGTATGACAAACACAGCTCTGGCAAGTCCTGATCCTCCTACCTGAGCACATGAAGCAGCAGTGACTCCACTTGTGTGTCACATGAGGGTCGGCAAGGCACGGAGACAGGCTGTTGGGCTTTGCTGGCAGGGAGGCCAGAGGTGGCTTCCGTGTGCGGGTGACACCAGCAGTGCCTGGGGAAGGTGGAGAGAGCTGGCAGCTCCCCGGACAGCACGGCTCAGGCAGGCCGGAGGCCAGCTTGTCATGTGGGGAACGGTGGCGGGAGCTGCTGGGGCTCTGAGGAACACGTGCTGTCAGACCTGCCTGGGGAGATAAAGGCACAGCCTCCCAGTTTTGTTCACCGTGCTGCTTTTCATTGCCCTGTATCTGCAGGCTGTGCCGTGAGAGCTGAGGTGGGGCAGTGGGAGTGGCAGGCACCGTGCACTGGTGGCGGAGCACTCCCCAGCAGCGTGACCCTGTAATTCTCCTGAGGGAGGGCTGCTGCCAATCCGCGCTGTTACACTCCCTGAAATGAATGAAGTGACTCTATGAGAATCCGCTTAAAAATAGCAGCCGTCACCTAGCAAGAGCCTGGGGCCTGGAAGGTGCTGCAAGCCAAAAGCAGCTTTGTTCAGGGTTGTACCAGAGGGGCAGTTTTCTAAGCATTAATGTTTGTGCTTTGTGATGAGTGTCTCCAGACACAAGATGAATGCAGCTTAACGAGGGGGCGTGTCAGCTTGCACGTCCCTTTGTGTTTGCCGTCTGGCACGGTGTGTCCCGGCTCTGACTGGGGTCCCCTGTGTGCTGCTGCGGGGCCGGGCACAGCGCGTCGGTGGACACGATGCCGTGCCGAGCAGCTCACAGTGCCTACCTGTGAAGCACTAAGGCCAGGCTCGTCCCCAGGGCTCTGTGGCCGTGCTGTGACAGTGAGCAGTGCCCGCCGGGGCACGCCGGTCCCTTGGGCCGCTGTGGCTGGTGGCAGTCGGGCTGGTGGCACACAAACCCCCCGGGCTGCCTGCCCGAGGCACCCCTTGAGCTCCTGGTGGGCAGGAAGCTCATGGATTGATTTCCTTTGTGTTCCGCAGCGGACATCACGCGGATTGCCCGGTGCCTCGTTTTCTCTTTAGCCGCCCTGGCAAGAGCCATCGTCACTTCCAAAGTGTCCTCACTGCTTTCCTTTATTCCCTCTGATAGAAACCAACTGCTGAGAGGCTGGTTTGCTCCACGGTGCGGCGTTTCACAATCAGCCTTTGATTCAATCTGTTGATTTATTAAGTCTAATTTGGTTCCAACTCTTTTGTCTCTGACTTGGATCTATTTATTCTCCTTAGCTCTTTTAGGTCACATTAATTTGTTGTGTCTCGCCTCTAATCGCCTATGCATTAGCTGATTCCTGTAGTTGGGTTTTCTGATGGAGTAGATGGATGGATGTACCTGGATTCAAGTATTTAATCTTATTGTGACATACTCATTTTCACTCACCAAATTTTCTACATTTCTTAGAAATTTTGAAATTTTAAAATAAGAATCACTATTGATTTCTCTCCCCTCCAGTGTTTTTGTGGGTTTTTTTCCCTTTTGTTTGTTTTGGGATTTTTTTTGTTACTGTTTCTTTTTCCTGTTTGATTTTATTATTATTATTCTTATTTAATCTGGCAAACCCACAGCTCTGTTCTGTGACACTGCTTAACAGTCAGTACAATTGTTTTTTAATCCAGGTTCCTTTTTTATCTCCTTCTGGTAGCTGAATATCAGATGATTTATCTCATGTACCATTTTATTTCCTCTAGGGTCTGACGATTATTAAAAATGCTGGAGAAAAAAAAAGAAGTTCCGGTTTTAACTGAAAAAGAATATCCAATATTTAGAACGCTAGTATTTACTATAGTAGGTTACAATAATAATTTACAATAAGTCAGGTGCCACATTTTGGCTACAATTTGCTGTGCAATTAAATAACATTTTGAATGTGAGTGAACGCAGATTAGTAATGCAGTCTTAGTTTTCACCAGCTGAAATGTTGAACTCCCTGTCTTTTATCTCCTTGTTACAAGAGGAGATAAGGAACTACAGTGTATGGTGTGCTGTTCCAAAGATGGTGTCCTACAGAAAATGGTGTGTTGTGACTTGGACTGCAGTGTGACTTTTTAGCATCCCTTGATTTGTTCAAATTGATGATTGAATCATTTTATTTTGTGCAGACCTGGTTTGTGTGTGATTATAAATGAGTCTGGCAGTGGTGCACCTTTGGGTGTAGCAGTGGGGAAGAGCTGGACTTTGGACATGGCCAGGAGGGATTTTTCAGGGTTGCTCTTGAGCCAGGTGGACCTGCTGTGTCTTTCCTGTGGTCTGAGTTTCTGCTGATAGATGTCCTTTCCATCCCTGGAGAAGCCAGAATGGAAAAAAAAGCTAGAGGGAAGTGGGAGACAAATGAAAAGTGACTTGGTGTCATTTTGTTCTGTGTGCAGATGTCAGCAGTGCTGGTTAGCCTAGGCTGCTCTGCAATTCTTTCCAGCGTTTTCCTTGATTCTTAATACAGCAAGGGGAGAGGCAATAGGGTTTCTACCACTGAGTGTTTGAAAATGGTTTTCCTACTTCGTCACATTCTATTGCCATTTAAAATTTCTTGCAGATGTCTTTTTTTCCCAAAGCTAAAAAATATTGTCTGTCAGTAGACATTGGGGTTTTTTTACTGTTACTTCATGTGCTGTACTATTGTCATCATTCAGTAATGTTTGTTTTCTTTCTTTAACAGTATAGGAAAACATTAGTGGCAGGCAGGTTTTGATATCTAGTGTTGGACTGCAAACCTTCCACCCCCAGAGATGGGTTTTCTAGGATGGCTCAGAGGGGCTTTCTGTGTGCAATTCTCCCTCTGCTTGTCCCATTAATCGAGGTAACAGTATGTGCACTCTACTAATGAGGAGTCATGCTATGCAAACAACAGCCTCTGAAGGGAACAAGGGATCAGGGCAGCATGTGTTTGTGGTATCAGAACCTATCTGCCTTCATCGAAATTCCCCACGCATCACTCAGGAGAAATAAAACAAATATATGGTACAACAAAGACCCCTAAAAATACATAGTGAAACTTATAAAAAACAACAGCCAAAGGATTTTTTGGTCTGAAAGCTGTCCCTGCACAGTAATTTGCAAGATAGTTTCCAGTCCCATCTGCTATCAGGCACAGCCCTTGATTCAGTGTTTCTGCCTTTCATAACGCTGTGGCTCAGATCCACAGTTGCTAGGGTGTCTACCCAGTGACTCCTGGGTCTCCACACCATTCCGTGCATGTGAGCACTTGCATTTTGTCAAGAATCTCCATTGCAGGAAACATAATTCTGTCTTTACCTGACACTCAAAATTGTTTATCCTTTTGAAAAAAAGACCTTACAAATAGGATTTCTAGAGGCTGTGCCATCAGAATATGAAAAAGCACTCCTAAGCCATTATTGCAGGGGTGGGAAGAAAATGTTGTGATTTTAAAGCAATCTGTTGATAGGTATTCTTGGGTGTACTGATGACATTCCAGTCAGCCAGCTGGCCTCAAAACCCGAGCCAAGAGTAGTATATGTGTTACAAAACTTCGAGCAGGACTGTTGCGTGGCAACTGCTTAGCTACCATTTGTATTAGTGGATTCCTTTGAGAATTTTCTAAGTTTTTCAATGCTTAATTGAAAAAAAAAAACCTTACCAGCAGCTACTCCGTCACCTGCATTTTATGTGGAAATGAAAAAGAGAAGGGTAATTCCTTACCAATGGCAGTGGAATGCATATGGGAATGGAAGAGAGATTGTGCATGATGTTCTTCAGATCAGGTGCCACTGGGAGCTGTCAGCAGAGGTTTAGCTGAAGAAGTGCTGGGCATGTAATTAAAGCTACATGGGGCACTTCTAATTGATGAGATCCACTTTTTCTACCAGTATTTATAAAAGAAGAGTGAAAGGCAACAAAGGTTTGTCCCAGCAGCCACTCCAGCTTTTCTCTGCTGTAGAAGTATATCTTCCCTGATGTGTCTGCTAACATTTGCAAGACAAGCACACAAAAAGCAGAATTGTGGTTCCTGGCTGCCTGCCATTTGATAACAAACACTGCGTTCCTTCTCCAGCACTACAGCAATTCAGGCCTGTTGGCAAGGATGCTGGCAAGCCTCTGACCTGGCTGTGTGAAGTCAGGCTTGCATTGCCATAATTTTCACTGATGATCTATTAATTTGAAAGTGCTATGGAGGACAGCCTGCCTTCCTCTTGGGGATTGCCAGCTGTGTAAGAGGTGTTTATGGTTTCATGTGGCATTGTAGCCAGTGTCCTGGGGACAGACTGTAGAAGGGCAGGAGGCCGAGAGAGCAGTTCTCCTGTCTGGCCAGCTAGTGCTTAAAGCAACATGGAAGGGTTGCAAGAGGAGAGGGGGGCAAGGGACAAAAGTTTTTATGCTCTCAGCTGCAAAGCCCCAGTCTAGCTACTACTACAAGTTCATTTACAGACTTCACCTTATGCCTTTGGGGACCACAGTACCTCCTGAGGATCAGGTGGGCAGGCAGAGATAGAGCAGTCCCTGAGAAGTGCCAAAGTGAGCATCCTTTCACACATGTATGGCCAGTTAGTGGAGGTCAATTCTTAATCCTTAGGATGTCTGTACACCTACGATGAGTTGCAGCCATTAGGACTTGAATCATTCCCATCCTGTTCCCTGGCTTTGAATGAACTGATTCCCCTGAGTTCCTGGGCAGCCTCTCAGCAAGAGTGTGCTTATCGCTAAGCCTGCCCAGAAATGGATGTCACCAAACCCACATTAATGGGTCCCAGTGTGCAGCTGAATCAGGATTATAGACTTCCAGTGTTACTGTGATATGAACTGATTGTGGTGAGCATTTATGATGTTAGTTAATGGATAAATTTTGTTAATTGCCCTTGGGAGTATTTTTGTTACATTCCCATCTGAATTTATCTTTCCACTGTAACTTACTAAGGAGTTTCAGTACTGGTTTGATCTCAGGGATTCAGCTACACGGTATGCTGTAGGCTTTAATATCAGTTGCTTTGCCTGTACATGCTCATGTGTTAGCTGATTTTTCAGAGGACATGATGATGTAAGCCTACACATCTGAGGTGAAGATAAAGCCCTTGTTCTGGCTGTAGTTTTGGTTACCTAAAGCACTTGAGGAACTTGCATTCAAAACATAGTAGATTTAAAATTGCAGTGAGCACAAAAATATTCCAAAGCATTCCTGAAACCACTATGAATAAAATGGAAGTGAATCAAACATGATAGCTAAAAAGGTGTGTGAAGTTTGAATGCAGGACAAGCATTTCAGCCAGACCTTTGAGATCAAGGCTAATGTGTATGATACTGAACAGCTCGATCTACACAATGGGCTGGTTTTCAAGGATGCAGAAGGCCTCACTGACCCATCAGAGATTGCTGGAGTCAACAGAAAGAGGGATTTGCCTGCCTGCGTGGATGGGATTGCAGGCTCTCCCTTCCTCCCTCCCAGGAGCTGTATAGTGACAGCACGAGCCTCCCACTTCTGAGGTGGAGTGTCAGTAGCTGGGAACTTCTAGGCTACATCCTGGGAGTTCCATTTACAGGGGAGGTTTTTTCACTTGCCTGCCCAGTGTGAGGGGTGCGAGCTGCAGGAGACTGAGCTGGCCTTGCTGTTTTGCAGGACGATGATTCCTGTGACGGAGTTCCGGCAGTTCTCCGAGCAGCAGCCGGCGTTCCGCGTGCTGAAGCCCTGGTGGGATGTGTTCACGGACTATCTCTCGGTGGCCATGCTGATGATCGGAGTGTTTGGGTGCACCTTACAGGTAAATCCAAGAGGGCACAGGCATGGCGGGTGCTCTCAGGGCTGCTGAAAGAACACCACAAATGAGGAACGGCCTTGGAAGGATGGTGTCCCATCTTCTTTTATCTCTCGGGCTTAGCATGAACAAAGCAAAAATGTGCTGGTCCCAGGATTAAAGCTATTTAAGTAGCAACATCAAATAACACAGACCAGGCTTTTAGCAGTTGTGAATCAGCAGAGTTGCACTAGAGTCAATGGAACTGTGCCAACTAAGATAAGAGCTGTTGGTTTGGCTGGTGTCTGGATCACTGTTTTCACCTCAGTTTGCCATAACAAAACAGATTATCAACGTCAGTTCTTATTTGTTACCATTTTGCTGTTTGAAAGTTTAAAAAATGGAAATTTGTAGTTCCTGTTTTTCTTTATTTGACAAATGTTAATATTATTTCTGTCTTTATGCTTTAAAGAGATGTGAAATTATTGTGCTGATTTTATTAACAACACCCACAGCTAATGTCTCTTCCATTCCAAAATGTCTCTGAGGAAGCTTACACATAAACAATTGACATTACTGTCAGTCACTGTTAGTTATGTTTCGCTGAAGAGCCAAAAGCAGAAAAGAAATGAAAAATACTGTTTGGGATAACTACAAGAATATAAAGTTACAATACGGGTTCAAACATGGATCTCACGTTTCTTGGTATGACTTTGAAATGAAGTTAAAGGAGCTAATGGAGCTAAAGCACTGTCAGAGCTCTTGTTTCAGAGGAATTTGCTCCTGTACATGGCCTAGGATTTAGATACACTATGTCTTAAATTTCACATGAAATCAACTTTAGTAGTTGTTATAGTTTTGCCTGTATTTTCTTTTCTCAAGTATTTTCAGTTGATACAACACTCATGTTCAAAAATCTTTTTATACAGAACTGAATTTTGCATTAGATGTTTGCTTAACCACACAAAGTAAATCATCTGTTATAGCTGTTATCTGGTTTAAATTTACCTGCTTGACTGGAGAAAGTACACTGGAAAAGAATGTGTGGAAATACTGAAGTAATAGACAAATTGGTTTTATTCCAGCTTACTGTGAGATACATAAATCCAGGACGTAACTAAGGGTGTATAGCGCAGTAGCAGACAGTATACAGACATAGATTAACCACAGAAATTTTTGATGTGTCAACAGTTATGGCACTGATACTGTTCAAAACACGTGGTCTTATCTGAGCATCTCCCTACACCAGGGTGGATGATCAAGGATCATCTGATTTTGGTAGCTCTTGTTGCATACCTTATATTTAGTGCTTTAAACAACCGTGATGTCAAAGGGTACGTCTACACTACACACACATTCTTAGGTTGGGCTAATCCCAGTTAGTCATTCAGGACAAGTAAGAGAGCTCCTTGGTTTATCACATGGATTAGTATTTTAAATTCAGACCTGTAGGGAGCCTTACATTGACCTCAGAACTGTTATCCCAAATTAAACCAAAGGGGATTGGTCCTTAAAGGTACTCTGACCTCAGTTTGTCAACATGGGTAACCATCCCAGATTAAGAAAACTAGTTTGGTTTTTTTTTACAGGCTCAAGAACAGAGCTAGATTTTTTTTTCCCCAGGTGTGTAGTCCATCCTACAGAAGCCCCCATAGAGAGGGCCTTTGGACAAGGGCATGTAGTGACAGGACAAGGTGTAAGGGCTTTTAGCTGAAAGAAGGTAGGTTTAGATTAGATATTAGGAAGAAATTCTTCACTGTGAGGATGTTGAGGCAGTGAAATATGTTGAAGTTCTCGGAGAAATTGTGGATGTCCCATCCCTGGAAGTGTCTGAGACCAGGTTGGGTGGGGCTCTGAGCAACCTTGTCTAGTGGAAGGTGTCCCTGCCCATGGCAAGGTGTTGGAAGTAGATGATCTTTAAGGTCCCTTCCAACCCAGATCATTCTATGAGGACTATATGTATATGTATATGTATATGTATATGTATATGAAACTAAATAAAATTTATATCCATGCACACACAAATGCCATCAAAGATCTGTCCTTATCTGTCTTTAATAAGACTGAAGATTAATAATGGCCCAGCTTAGATATACTCACACTAGCCCTTTGTCAGCCATTTCTGGTGTGATAAGACATCACAGTGGGAGAGTACAGCCACATGAATGCAGTTGTGCTGCTGTCAAGCCTAAGATATCTCTGAACATCATGTAGCCAGGGTGAATACACCTGGCAGTAACAGTCTGTCTCTGGGGAGAGCAGAGCACAGCAGGAGATCTCTGGTCTTTTCTGGAAGCATTCCCCACATTTCTCCTTTTTCTGGATTGTCTCAATGCCCTCTTATTCAAATTATGGAAAACTAACCACAGATAGAAAGGGGTGGCCTAGTTCTTGGCATATAGAACAAGTGTCTTGTTGAGAATAATAATAGCACAGCCTGTGGGGCCAAGTAGCAGGCTGTGCGGAGGAATGCCTGGCAGCTGGAGGTACTCCAAGGACAGCTACCCATTGGTGCTGCCACCATTGTTTGTACATCACTTGAAAAGATATCTTTTTGTGTGTTCCAGGTCATGCAAGACAAGATAATATGCCTTCCAAAGCGCGTCCAGCCTTGCCAGAACCAATCCAATAGTTCAAATGTGTTGAACACAATACCAGATACCACCCCCCTTCCACCACCGAAGCCATCCACCCCTCCAGCTACGGTTGAAATGAAAGGACTCAAGACTGATTTGGACCTTCAGCAGTACAGCTTTATAAATCAGGTGTGCTATGAACGGGCTCTGCACTGGTATGCCAAGTACTTCCCTTACCTTGTCCTTATACACACACTGGTCTTCATGTTGTGTAGTAACTTCTGGTTCAAATTCCCTGGGTCAAGCTCCAAAATCGAACACTTCATTTCAATACTTGGGAAATGTTTTGATTCTCCCTGGACAACAAGAGCTTTATCCGAAGTGTCAGGGGAAGACTCTGAAGAGAAGGATAATAGGAAGAACAACATTAACAAATCTAATACTACTCAGCCAAGCACTGAAGGCACTTTGGTCAAGACACAGTCTTTAAAATCAATCCCTGAGAAGTTAGTTGTGGATAAGGGAACACCTGGGGCATTAGATAAAAAAGAAGGTGAACAGGCAAAAGCACTGTTTGAAAAGGTGAAGAAATTTAGACTGCATGTTGAGGAGGGTGATATACTCTATGTCATGTACGTTCGCCAGACTGTACTTAAGGTAATTAAATTCCTTATTATTATTGCTTACAACACTGCACTTGTCTCGGAAGTTAATTTTACAGTAGTCTGTAACGTTGATATTGAAGACATGACAGGATACAAGAATTTTTGCTGTAATCACACGATGGCACATCTGTTCTCTAAACTCTCTTACTGCTACCTGTGCTTTGTAAGCATCTATGGCCTGACATGCCTTTATACACTGTACTGGTTGTTCTACCGTTCACTGAAAGAATATTCTTTTGAGTATGTTCGTCAAGAGACGGGAATCGATGATATACCAGATGTCAAGAATGACTTTGCTTTTATGCTTCATATGATCGACCAGTATGATCCTCTTTACTCCAAGCGCTTTGCTGTCTTCCTGTCTGAAGTCAGTGAAAATAAGCTGAAACAGCTGAACCTAAACAATGAGTGGACTGCAGATAAACTGCGACAGAGGCTACAGACAAACTCCCACAGCCATTTGGAGCTACAGCTTTTCATGCTTTCTGGACTACCAGACACAGTGTTTGAAATTACTGAGCTGCAGTCTTTAAAACTTGAAATAATTAATAATGTAATGATACCAGCAACCATTGCACAACTGGACAATCTCCAGGAGCTCTCATTGTACCAGTGCTCTGTGAAGATCCACAGTGCCGCCTTGGCTTTTCTGAAGGAGAATCTCAAGATCTTGAGTGTCAAGTTTGATGACATCAGAGAACTTCCACATTGGATGTATGGCCTCAGAAATTTGGAAGAGCTCTATTTAATTGGCTCCCTAAGTCATGATATTTCTAAAAACATTACACTGGAGTCTTTTCGGGAGCTTAAAAGCCTAAAAGTTCTTCACATAAAAAGTAATTTGTCCAAAATCCCACAATCGGCAGTTGATGTTTCAAGTCACCTGCAAAAATTGTGTATTTATAACGATGGCACTAAGTTAGTGATGCTCAACAACCTGAAGAAGATGGTCAACCTGACACAGCTGGAATTGGTTCATTGTGATTTAGAGCGCATCCCTCATGCAGTCTTCAGCCTTCTCAGTCTTCAGGAATTGGATCTAAAGGAAAACAACCTCAAATCCATTGAAGAAATTGTAAGTTTCCAACATCTGCGAAAATTGACAATTCTAAAGCTGTGGTACAACAGTATAACCTACATCCCAGAGCATATAAAGAAACTCACTAGTCTAGAGCGGCTTTCCTTCAGCCATAACAAAATAGAGGTTCTTCCGTCCCACCTATTCCTATGCAACAAAATCAGATATTTGGATTTGTCTTACAATGACATTCGCTTTATCCCACCTGAAATAGGAGTTCTGCAGAGTTTACAATACTTTTCTATTACTTGCAACAAAGTGGAGAGTGTGCCAGATGAACTATACTTTTGCAAAAAACTTAAGACATTGAAAATTGGGAAAAATAACTTGTCAGTTCTTTCACCTAAAATTGGTAATTTGACACTGCTCTCCTACTTGGATATTAAAGGCAATCACTTTGAAATCCTCCCACCTGAGCTCGGTGAGTGTAGAGCTCTGAAAAGGACTGGTTTCACTGTAGAAGACAACTTGTTTGAAACTTTGCCTTCTGATGTCAGGGAGCAAATGAAAGCTGAATAACTTCTTGCTCAGTTTTACAGAAATAACACTTCTACCAAAACACTCTAGAGAATGCTCCAAATATGCATTTAATTTGTCATTATTTTTTCTTTTTCAAATCCTTTCTGTACAAACAAATTTGGAGTAAGGAGTACATATATTTTTAAATAAATTTTCTCATATTTTTTCACTGTTTTAAGATATTTTTAAGTTTGTTTTGCCCTCAGAACAAGGGCATCTGTAACTTAATTTTTACTGGTAAAAGTAAATGATTTTGTCTGCTGGTTTTTCTTTCCATTTTGTAATCCCACCCGGGAAACTTTGTTTAAGATGTATTCTTTGGGTTGCATAGTTTGTAATAGATGATTTTATTGTCTTCCTAGTTACTGTTAATCCTTTAGGACATGGTCTTCAACAGGTGGTGCTGCAGGTGTTGAATGCCTTTGTTTCCTCTTTCCTTCAGTGGCAGTAGGTGTTCAACATTTAACAAGATCAAATTTAGGCTGACAATCCCTTTCTACTTACAACAGGGTTTTCTCAGATGGTCAAAGCAAGTAGAAAAGGTTCTCTATGTATTTTAACAGGTGAGAGGGGGTATGCAGAGCTCCTTCAGGGCCTATTGGCAATTCAGTCTGGCTGCCCATTCACACACTGCACTGAGCAGGAGGCACTCACTGCTATTTCCTCTCTGGTGCAGGAAGAGTAAGGTCACAGTTCACAGTGGAATCAGGACCAAAGTGACTCATATTGAAGGTTTTCCTAACAGGGCAAAGGGATGTGGCTGCCCATTTCCTACTAACTTGAGTGGAAAGGGTGCAGTGAATTCACCGTATTGGAAATATCAACACAACAAGATGAAATGCCATCTTGAAAAACCCCATCCTCCCTTAAACACCAGTGCTGCAAGAGAGAAAGTGCCCTCTGCCCCCTCAGCCCACTTCCCCACCAAATTGCTTGGCACCTTCTAGGAATGGGATCCAGAAAAAGCGCAGTCATACTTGTTTCACAAAGCTCCTGACGAGGAAATAGCCTCTAATATGTGCCTTGATTTAGCTTGGGTAGCATAAAACCAAGCTCAGCACAGGAACATTTGCAGATTTGCAAAAATGAGATTAGATGAATACAATAATTTCTCACAAGTCTCAGCCTACCTAGGATACCAAAGGGCAGTGATGAAGGCTATGTTTTCATCTCCCAGAGAGGAATTAAATTGGAAATCTTACAGTTGGAAGTTTGCTTTTTATAATAATGTAATCTCTGATGATTGTGCATCAGGTTGGGAACTTTATCCTCTGAAGCCATGTTCAGCTGTTTACTTAATCCAGCCATCTGATTTCTTTTAGTCAGGTTTTAAAGGGATGTGCTGCTCACAAGCTAATTTAAGCTAATCAAAGAAGTAAAATATTTTGCTGGGAGATCTCTTCATCATATCCAACAACACATACTTGAGTCAGATGCAGACACTCAATAAGTGTTTCACAAGAATATCTAGGAATAAGTCTTTATTTCTCTGTAGGCAATGCTGTTCTCAAATTGCAGAGGATGAATTGCTGATTGTTTAAATTTATGTAAAACATTTGACAGTTGTCAGATTGGTTGCTGTTAAATGTTTTCTAACTGCCATTGTATGTTTTGAGCTACAGTTAATCTGAGTTCTTGAGCTTGGTACAAAAGTGTACAGTTGGTTTAAGAGTATGACTTAGAAAGGTGGGGAGACAAAACTACAATGAGAACTTCCTCATTAATCCAGGGTGTGCTATGCAATTTGGTGTGTGAGCTTGCCACAGTACCAGGTCAGACTTACTTTTTGCGCTTGGCTATATTCTGGAGAAGATCCATGTGATTAATCAAAAATGGGTCAGGCATGAAGGAATCAAATCAAGCTTTTTTAAAGGCGTTTGATTTAGTTCTGTTGAAGATCTATAATTGATGTAGCTATTGCAAGAGATACCCCTACTCGTGTGTGGAATGCACTTACTGGAACAGCTTGGCAGTATATATATTCTAAATGTATTTCACTTTGATGTAATGTGAGGAAGAGAAACATTTCATTGCTCATATTAACCTAATTATGTAAACCAAAGTGCTGTTGTCCCCAATGAATGTAAACTGTTTGAAATGTGCAGGTAATTGGTGGAGCTGTATAGTTCTCTTACTTAGATTTTAAATATGGGATCACATTTAAAGTTTTTTTATAAGTCTTTATATTCCTAGATGTAGCATTTAATTCCCTAATTTATTTTGTGTCTAATGTTGTTTCATGTGTAGTTTGTGGTCTGGTTTCTGGATGGAAGTTATGCACACCTCATAACTGAAGGTTGGAGATGTGTTCTATGCCATTTTTGTAAATACATCACCTAGGGGATGTGAGGTTTTATTTGTTACTGATTAAATTTATACCAGTGCAACCCCTCATGTGGACACAGTTACATGAGTATAAAGTGCCTTGTGCTGGCATATCTTTATTCACTTTGCTAGGAATAAATTATACCGGTCTAAGCACTTTCACGCTAATAACTGTATCTTCTCCAAGAGTTTGGTGAGCTGAGACAGCTTCCTCAGTCTGACAGCTCACTGTCACCAAAAAGGGGCAGCTCCCTCCTCCTCCTGTGCTCCCTATTCCTGCCAACACGTTCCAGCTGCTTCTCATGTACCTTTACAGGTCTGGTGCTGGTCTGATCCTTCCACAGGACAAAACAACTTTTTAAGCCAGCAGAAAACTATGCCAGTCTAAAAAAGGGACTAATTTTCTGCTGGACCAGCTCTCTAAAGGATTGGATGGACACTAGGATGGGAGTAACAAGGGGACAGGACTCTGCAGGTGGGGTCTGTACAAGGAGAAGTTGGGGCAAGTCCCTTTGGAGGTGCTAGGTCAGTTCATCATCTTGCCGAGCCATGTGCTGGGAGGACCGTGCTGTTTTACGTATAGCAGGGTTAGGCAGTTTGGCTTTTGTGAGTAGACAACCCTCAAGCTCACAGTGAATGATAAAAGTATCACATTACTGTTAATTTCTTAATGAAACAAACTCAGGTAGCTGCACTGTTGACTTTTCTAAACTTCTTACTGTCTATTCTGGGGTGTATTTTCCAAACCCATATTACAGTAACTTAGAAATGAGTCAGCTGAGGGAAGATTGTTTCCTAATTCTCTGTAACATCCAGGAAAATACGTAAAAGTGCCATATTTACTCAGTGAATCATGTACTGCTCATATGTATATACACATGCAATTCATACTAGACTTTTCTGTGACCAATAGTATTTGACTTAGAATGGATGGACATTTTGTGGACAATATTTTGGCATGGTTTGTATATATACAAAGAGTTTATATAACTACTTATATTAATCAGGTGCCTAACAAGTATGCCAGTTCCAGAATTTAAGCAAGGCATTTTTTCATTATTGCTCAAAAATAATAAAATCTTCCTTAGTAACAGAATTAGAGATGACAAAGATTGCATCAAAAGTAAGAAGACAACCTTCATAGTACATTGAGCCTGACAAGCAAATCAATTTGTGATCAAAATCTGGAGATGTGCATCTCCCCCTTTGTCAAAATTAGAATGGATATTTGTGCTGACCTCGTGCATCCAGCCAGCCCAAAACTTTTGCAAATTCTGATTGGAAAGCGCCTGCTCCAAGTCTTGTATCACTTTTCTGGCATGTCAGTAATCCATGTGCTTAAGTGGTAACGAGTCCTGTAGGAATGCCAAGAAAAAGCTTTGAAATTTGACCAAATGGACAAACTTAATTCTGTAGTGAGAATCTTAATATGATAATAGACCTGCGTAGTGTTACATTGCAATATAGTACACCCAGAAAAAAACTGAAATAAAATCCTCTTTTGTAATAATGACCAGTGTCAGACTGCAATGTGATTATTTGTTTGGGAAACACTTTGTTTCTGGGTTACTTAAAGATCAAACATAACCATCTTTTGGGTTTGGTCCCTTGGGAGGGAAATCAAGAAAATATGCTTAAAAAAACATCGTTATACTTGATAAGATTTACAGCTGCATGGTCTCGCTTCATGTGCACCTCCTTCTATTGCCTGACTCCCAACAGCCACCAAAATGTCCAGGAAAAAAGCCATTCCTGCTAGGGCAACCCCCTGCTCTGGTTTCTGTGCTCTGCTAGGGCTCCGGGGTTATTCTGGGAGCCCTGCCAGCCCGCAGCCAGGGGTGTGAGGGCTCCTTCCTCCCCCCTGTTATGTGTCTGTGCTGCCAGGGAAATGGTGCTGTTAGTCCTTGCATCTGACATACTCCCCTATAAATCCAAATCTCCAAAAAAGAGATTTGGAGATTGCTCCAAAGGCAATTGGGCTGCCTGCATTTGGTATAGGATGTTTTCCTCATTTCTGTTCCTTTAAGTTGTAAGGAATAATGTGTTTCACTTGGTGTTTCATACCAAGACAGCACTGTCCTGCCAAGATGGAGCAGGAATTACTTCTCTCTGGTGCTTGTCCCAGTGGAGGGAGGAGAGTGGTAAACACCACAGCCTGAGTCAGCTTTGCCTTTGGATAAGCCCTTGCAGGGAGCTGGCATGGGGACATGCTGCCCCTGGGGCATAATGGGCCTCACAGAAGAGTTGAAGGAGACTTCCTGACAGTGCCTGCTTTTACCTCCATGCTGTTCCTTTTGAAAATGTGGAGGGCTGAGAAAGCTGATCCACTCCTCACAGTTCTGCTCCTTCCCACCAGCCTACCAGAGATACCATCTCAGGGCTACATCCAGCGGGGTAGGAACCATGGCAGAGGTGTAACCACCAAGGGGATCCCTGTGGCAATGTCAGCTGCTGGTGAAGATGTCACCCTGTTCATTGAGTGTGCTGGTAGTAGGAGATGTTCATGGCCTGAGGTAGCTGAGCCCTGAAAACCTCTTGCACTTTCCTGAATATGTGTGCTTGGGAGTGGGATTTAACTGGAGCAGGTACTGTGCCCAGCGGACTGCCAGGGCACAACCCCACCAGCAGCTATGTCCTCTCCTTGCCAGCAAGCAGCAGTGCTAGGGCCAGTGTCCTTCACTTCATGCCAAATAGCTACTGGAAATGCCCTGTAGCCATGACTGTTTGTACATCTTCATATATTATGTTAGAGAAATGCACTATATGCTGTGGTAAAAAAGCTGCCCGTCTGTCCTTTTTTTCTCCTCTGGGTTGTACGTGAAGCTCCGAAGTTTCAGATGAAAAACAGTTTCTGTTTTTCTTATTTTTCCTCTGTGATTGCCTCAGAAATACCCCTTCTACCAAGGGTGCAGGTCTCCCCCCCAACACCTCCATCCCCATGAGGAGCAGGTGCAATGGTGCACAGGCAAAGGCTGGAACACTGCAGGAGTATGGATTCAGGAGCAGGTCTCACAACAGGGTGAGGATGAGCCCCTCAGCATTTTCCCTGCTGGAGCTGGCAGGGAAGGGGCAGGCAGTGTCCCACCAGCAGGGGACACGGCAGCTCTCTGCAGGCAGCTCTCTGCAGGTCCACCTCCACCCGGATGCCTGACCCACCAGGCTCAGCTCCTGATTTCCCATCACAGGGGCTGCCCATCATCATGCTGTTGTCTGTAACACTGGCTGCAGAGGACCTGAGGGACAAATCTGGGCTGGACTGCCCTATTCCCACTGGGATCGAGAACTCTGGTGTGTCATGGGGAAACATGAGGTTGGCAGATATGCAATGGATGGCAATGGCCCCAGAGCTTCCACATAAGGAAGCCCAGACCAGCATGAGGACCTCACTTCAGTCCTCTGGCTTCAGGAACGCTTTTGAAGGAGCTTGTGCTGGCAGGGAAGTTGTTTTCAAAAATACGATCCCATCAAGGAGTAAATTAATAATGAGCAGTGGAATTTGATGGCTTTTGGTGAGGGCCAGATTCCAGGTACCACCATGGGCAGCACTGGCAAGGTGTGTGATCCCAGGGCTGTGGAGTAAAATACCTGCATTGCAGGTAAGCTTGAACCATTCTACTGTCAAGGATGATTTTATCAGTCCATCCTTTTCTCTGCTGCCAAGCTCATGAAGGTGCATCTGAAGCAGTTGTTATGGGGACCACATCCAGGAGAGTTCTTGTGACAAGGTGACAGTGGCATGGACATTGAGAATGGTAATGGCCAGATGGTGCTTCCTTCCAAAGCTCTCCCAACGGGCCAAATGGGACATGAGGGACCATGTCCCTTTACAGTGCTGCAATTTTGATACAAAAGGCAGACCTGAGCTACTTCAGACAACTGTAAGGTCCCCCAGGAACCTGACAGAGGTGGCAAGGGAATTCAGAACTTCCAGATGCACCAAGAGCCCCAGAGCACCCAGGGATTTCAGCAAGGAGTCACTTAGTGGTGCATGTGTTGCTGCTGGCCTGGTACGATACACCAGAGCATAGGCTGAGTTGATTTGTTGTGTTTTTACATTGCTGGAGTAAGAGGGGTACTAAACTGTCTGTCAGAGGAATTTTGTCACATGAATTTTATGAACTGTAGTAAATAACTGTTGATGTTTTTCTGAATTAAAATTGAATTTAAATGTAACCCTTGTCTCTTGCCAGCTGGGTCATGTGGCAGTGTTGGACTGGCTTGTGGAGATTGCCTGCAGTTCTATTTATTTAGTAAAATATTTTGGCAAAGCTCTGGCATCCTGTTTCCTTGCTGTGAGCAAAGAGAAGAAAGTAGTTCAAGTAGCACAAAGCTCCAGTACAGTCACAAGGTTACCCTTAGGATCAAGTTGTTGGCTACAGCTAGGAGCTAGATGAGTTCAGAACAAGTTGCAAACAAAACCACAGAGCAAAACCTCAGCAAAGAGTAGCTTTAGGAAACTGAAGTGGAGGAGCAAATAAAGGCAGGACTAGTGCTTGGGAGACTTGAGACCTCATTTACTCACTTGTCCCTCTCCTAAGGCACATGATCCTCTGCAATGCAGGGGTGGAGAGTGAGAAGGGCATCCTTACTGTGGTTGGATGCAAGACAGCTGGAAGTAGCAGAGCACTTCTCACCTGTGTTTTGAAGGTGATGCTACCCATAAGGCAGTTTATTTGCCCACTTCACTGCAGCATCTCTCTGCTGGGTACACTGAGGAGGACTAACAGCCTCAAAGGGACAGAATTTATTACTTTCTTTGAAGACAAGAAATCTATTGCTTCATCCTCACTGCAAGGTCTTTGTGTGCCACCTGCGTCATTTTGGAAACACTGACCACACTTCTCACCATCACCAGCAGCACGTCTGAACCCACACATGTACTCTGCGTGGGGTAGGACATGGTCAATGAATCCCATCAGAGATGTGCTCCTAGATGGTGGCTACAGTGCTCCTCGGAAAAACAGCCTAACCTTTGGGGGTGTTACCCCTGTGGCTTCAATGAGCTGAAAGTTTCTACAAAGCCATGGGCCTGGACTTTTTTTTTCAAACCAGAGAGCTTATCAAGGGCATGAATCAGTAGAATAGACAAGAAAAGTAACTTTCTGAGCTGATGGAAATGGCTTTGCAAGGCCTGGCATTGGCACAGTGGAGGAGAACCGAGTGGTCCTGCCGGTTCAGGGCTGGATTGGCCAAGCAGGTAGGGCTGGTTCCTCCTGCCCAAGCAGCCCCTCCCACGAGCTTGGCATGGACACCCTGATAAACCACTGGAGGAACTGCAGAGCACATGCTTTGCCTTTGCCAGGAAGTATTTCAGCAGAGGTTGTGAAAGTGGAGAGGTACTGCTTCCAAACTGCTGATAGCATCCATTATCAGAAACCAGTTGCACAAGGGCTCATCCCTGCTGGCACCAGCATCCAGGCACCTCGAGCATCAGTGATCCACCTCTGCCACAGTACCTGTGCTGTTCACAGCTTCTCCAGAGCTCTGCGACTCTTTCCCTTGCACCATAACCCGCACTCTCCTGTGAGCACCCAAGTATTTGCAGTTGCTTTCTTCAGAGAAATGAGGCTGGGACTTAGTGAGTCCAACTTGTGCGTCAACAGGAGTTTGTGCTTGTACCTGCTGCAAGTGGAACTTTGCCATAATCTTGCAAAGTGAAAGAGGTTTTGGTGGGAAACATGAAAAGGGTCTGAAAAGAAAATTTAGTGCTTATCAAGCATCTGAGGGGGATAAATAAAGCCTTGCATGCCTGAAAAAATTGAGATGGTGAAGCAGGGGGCTGCTGTATCTTGTGGAGTGTGATGATACCCAGGGTGGGGAGGGGTGCTGGGGTTCTGCTGGCCCTTATGCTCCAAGGGCTCAGCAGTTATGGTGCTTTTTCAAAACCAGGGCTGCAGCAGCAAGGCAAACTCTTTGTAAGAGAATATTCTGTCCATGACAGAGTAAAGGCTTTTACAGTCATTAAAGAGAGAGCTGTGACCTGGGGAGAGAGGGACCAGTGAAAAGGTGTTTTGTTGGGACTTGAATTTTTCCTGGGCTTGTGTCGATGCCAGAAGGGCTGGGGCTCTCTCCCTTGGCAGGAATGGGGAAATGGAGGAAACAGATGTGTTGCCATGGCAATGCAGAGAGCAGCTGCCATGGGCACAGGCCTTCTTTTCTGCCTGGTTCCAGCCCACACTGAGAACCCACATCAGGGACAGTCAGCCCTGCAGGCCCACATCCACCCTCTGACCACACTGACCCTGGACAATGGGGTGGGACGTGGTGACTGCAGCACCCACACCACCAGCACCAGGGTTGCCAGGACACTCAGGGCTTTCATTAAAAATAAAACCCCCTTTGTTTTCTTAAATGTCTTTTTTTTCCCCTCAGCTTCATCGCTCCAATTCCCCTTAGGTAGGTTTCAAGAGTCCTCATTCATAAGGGGGCAAGAGGTAAGTCAGACTCTTTGGGGGAAGCTACACCTAAAGGTGAGAAGTGTGTCAGCTCAAACTCACAGATTCCAGGCCTTATTGTCTCTGTGTCCCATGTCTTGCAAAATATTTATTGATTTTTTTTCCAGAAAAAAAAATTCAGTGGGTCAGTAGATGACTGAAGTGGTGAGTTTCCAAAACTGGTCTTCCCCATGTTCTCCTTGGACTCCAAGGCTGGAGCACAGGGCACCAAGAGTCCCTATGCACCATCTCACCAGAGAGGGCAACAAGCTCTAAAACAGCAGGAATGAGGATGTGTGGCAGAGGGCAGGTGAGGCCAGTTGAGCTGCTCCCAGTGTCACTGATGGCTCTCCTCTCCATGCTGCAAGTGTGCTCACTCCTGGCAAGAAGAGGTCCTGTCTGTGTTAGTATTTGGCCCAGGATATTTTAAACAGGGATTAGAGGAAAAGGAACTGATCAGTAGGCTCCAGGGGTAGGATGTTCAGTGGTACAGTTGGGTCACTGCCTCAGATCCCTCATGTGGCACAGGCTGCTTCCTCCTCCTTCAACTCCTTTCTGCATCCTTTGGCTGGAGTTGGAAGGTGAACAGCAACAACTGTGTGATGCTCAATCTTAAGCAGCTAAAAGGAGGTGAGAAGTTCCCTACCCAGATGACCTACAGCAGATACCACCATCCCTGGGTGTTCAAGGGTGCTTGATCCCAGTAGCAGAGTGTAACCCTCTATAGAGCACAGGCCAGCTGAAAAAATCTTGCCAGGACTTTGATATGTGCTGAGACACTATCCAAACAAAAGTGAGCAATGTCCCCCAAATTCAATAATTTATAATGTGTGTGTGGATGCTTTTCCTTGACAGAAATACATTTGGGCCTTAGCCTTATCTAAATCTCATTTAACTAGCTATCCAAGAAAGGTTTTAAAAGTGCCTGGAAGGCTGCAAACTGCATCTAAATCCATCCATTTGAGCTGTAGTTTCATCCAGTACTTGTTTAGAAGAGGTTGTGCCTGAGAGATCTGCCTAATGTATGAGGGTGTTTTCCTTACACATTGCCTGTCTTGACATTTTTCCATTGGAGATCACTCAGCTGTTGGGGATCTGAGATAATGATGGTTTAGAAACAAGGCCAGCAAGGAATTCAGACACAGTACAAACAAATGGCCCAAAGCTGCCTCCATGCCAAATGTCTTTCCATTTTTCACACCCTTTTTCTCTACAGCATAGAAGGCCCATAACACTCCATAAGTACACATTTACTGTCACCAGGCCTCCAAGGGCATCCCATATGAAAACAGCTCTCATTATATGAGAAATGTTTCCAGTTTAGGAGCCTTTAAAGTGAATTCCATTAATGTCATACTTCTGTGAGTCCTGCAGTTCTCTCAGTAGGTTTTGATCCCATCTCTGCATATGCCTTGGATGCTCTGGTTGCCTTCCAAGACAGCAACACTGATTCCCTAGTTTTTTAGTTACATGGTGTCCCCAAGCACTTTGATTTCAGACCTTTAATGTATTATTTGCCATGGATGCATAGATAATGCCAGATTTTTTACGTCTTACAGAGATACTATAAATTTTTTTCTCATTGCAATCTTCATGAAGAAATTTATTTATTCTGCAAAACTTCAAAGCATTCAAATTTAAACATTTTGTTTCCCTTTTATGGCTGTGAAAAAGAGAAGTGAGACCTCAGAATGTGAGCCTCTTCCACAGTATCACTGACAGGCAGCAGATACTACAGAGGCCAGGGGAAACTGAGAACACACCAAACAAGATCTTACAAGGGTGAAGGGCAGGGTCTGAGGTGAGGAGCTCACTGAGCACTGCTGCTGGTGGAGGTAGCAGGAGCCGAGAGGCCTCAGCCCTCACACAGTGAGGCTTGTGCAGCAGAGGCCAGGTGATGTTCCCTCTCTGGATTATGCCCCTCTCCATGGTGAAAAAAGTAGAATTCACTAGAGATGCTGCTGGGGACAGGCTTGGGGAAGCTTCTTTCTTTGCTAATTAACTTGCTGAGCACACACTGAGCATGATGCCAGCTATTGCCCCAGGACAGGGGCTGTGTCTGGCCCCAAGTGGGGGCACCCATGCCAGGAGAGCTATCCCAGAATGTTCCTGCCAGGGCTAAAGCTATGTATGGAAGTTAGAGCCTGGTACCCGGCATCTCACTTGCTGCCCTAAAACAGCCACTCTGTGACTCTCTGGCATCTCCATCCCCACCTTTGGCATGGGGGGAGTTTGTCAAGCTGACAAGAGGTGATGTAAAATACTCTGAGATCCTCAGGTGAAATTCACTGATGAACTAACCTGTTATTGCTGTGCATCTCATCAGACTTCCCTGAAAATCGTTCTGGCAGTTCCATGTGAGTAATGCAGCGGTGTACGCAGCCAGCAGTGTTGGCAAGGGGGTTTTCCACTTTCCAGGTGAAATAGATGCTGATTTGATCTTGGTGACAGTTATGTAAACAGCAGGTAGTAACTATTCTGTGTTTCTCCCGGGGGTTTATAGCTGAGTGAAGCTCCTGATGGCTAAAGTGAGTAAAGCCAGGAGGTGACACTGCACTGCAGGAGCCCTTGGCAGTGTAGATGCACCCTTTGTCAGCAATATGTCAGTTGGTTTGCTTGCCTTTGGACTTGCTTCCTCTCCCCTCAGGCTCTGTCTGCATCCAGCTCTTCACTGCCACATGGAGCTGAGGGATTGTGGCTGGATCCCATGGGGTAGGAGGGCAGCAGCTGGTGGGGATCAGGGAGGGCAGAGAACAGCACTGAATGAGTTCCAAGGCAACAGGGCTATGTGGTTTTGTGGGGGCATGGAGCCCAGCTTCTAACCCTTAGGGTGTCTGAGCCTGTTTGCAGCAGCCCTCACAGCAACCCCAGCCCTGGGGTGTGCACCAGGAAGGGCTACAGGGAGCCAGCTGCAAATGGCAGTGCTGAAAGCCTGGGTAGAAGAGGAAGGAAGTTTTCCAGCTGTCTTGGTTTCTGTTCTTTCTTCAGAATTAATGTCTGATGGGTACCTAGGAGAAGGTCTTATGCTTGATATTGGTCCTGTTAAATCCTTCTCTTTCCCCTCTGCATTTGCTCTGAAAGATTTTTTGTTCCCTTGCCTGTTTCCCAAAGCTTTTCCATGTCCTTGTTTCCCTATCACTGAAGGGGAAAAAACCAAGTTCCTAAATGCAAACCACCAAATTAAATAAATAACTCAGACTTACAGGAAAAGCTTGTCTATTTTTGAACTTCCTCTGCCTCACTTTATTTCTGACTCCTTCAATGCCCAGTGTCTCCTGCCACTCACCTCTGTGCTTGGGCACATTCACAGGCAAAGCCGGAGTGGTGAGGACTGGGACCCTCCTGGGGCTTGCTGACCTTGCTGCCTCAGTGAGTGGTCAAGGTTCTCCCCTGAGAGAGTGGGGAAAGGGAGGGGTTTGCTGTTTCTAAAAAGCAAAGGAATTACCTTAGCTAGCCAGGAAATTCTCATACATGCAGAGTACACAAGCAGTAGCTCAAATTCTGACCAAATCAGAGTACCCAAAAAATTGTACCATAAAAGCAGCCTGGTATCACATCACCTTAATGGGCCGCTGTATTCCCAGGCTGATAACATAAAAATGAGCAACTAACACGTAAAATAAGGAAATACTGTATTTCTCTGACTGTTTCTAAGTGCTTACCTGCTTGGTTCTTTTTCCTGCTTTTGGCTCCTATTTTCTGCAAAACCAGTTTTTTAGGCAGGATTATTGTGGGTCGTTCAGTGAATGCCTCACTCCAGTTTGCTTTCCGCAGCTTTTTTGCACTTAGATCCTTTGTTAATAAACAGCCTCTACTGTTTACCTCCCTAGGGGACTATGAGAGAGCCTGCAGTCAAAGGGGATTGAAAACATCATCTTTCCTCTGCCATTGAGCTGGAAAGAAAAGCCTCCTGAAAAGCCTGCGGGACACAATGTTTATAGGAATCTCAGCTCAGATGAGGCCAGGAATAGCACAGGGATGAAATGATACATCGGGGGACCAGGGACACAGGTGGATGCTGGAGGAGGGGTTAGTCAGAGGGATGGCTTCTCCTCCAAAAGCTGCTGGAGACATATCATGCAACTCCTCCTTTGTGCACAGAGAGGGAGAAATCTCTCTCAGCTGCCGCAAGTGACTCATATAGAAGGAAGAAGGTGGATTTAAAAACCAAACTACAAATCAGGACTGAAGGGTTGTACCTTCCTCCTCCGTTACTATGCAGAAGAGCATCAGAATTGAAAGGCAGATTGCTTTTTGTGAAACAAATTGCAAGCAACTGGAGGGCTTCAAGTGTCTGATCTATTTATAAAACCAGTGGGAAGTTTTATTTGCTTATTTGCCTAACACTTAATAAAATAGCTGGCAAACAGAAGTGATAAAACCACTTACATTAAAAATTTTGTGTTCTCACTTCTTCAACAAATGTTAAACTGTAGGCTCTGCTCACCCTGGGACACCATCAAGGGAGACTGGAAATTTGGAGAGAAACTTGTGAAAAATAAACACAAATGCTAAAACTCTGTGAACAAATATTTCATTGCTTATTTCTTAGCATTAAAAGCCAATACCCCCAGTTCTTCCAAGATAACTTGACATCACTTCAACAAAGAGTCAAAGAAATAAAAAAGGGAGCAGTCTTTAAAAGTGTAAATCCTCTTCCACTGCAATCAGCTAAGCTGCTGCCAATGGAGCTATTCACTGTGGGAATTTCTGATGAAAGCCCTGAAACAAGCTGAAACTCTTGGTGAGGGTGACATTTTTGATGAATGTCTACACTCAGAGAAGCCTACAAACCATTTCACAGTGCTTTTGAACAAGGCTAGGAAGAGGAAGATGTAGAAAATGTGTGGGTGCTATGTTCCTCTTCACATTTATTTTCCAAGTTCTTCCCTAATAATTTTTTTTTAAAAAGAGTGCAGTTGAGGGTATCTGAGGGTGGTGGCCTGGCAGTGCAGGACAGGGGTTTGGTTTGGAGGCAGCAGGTGGGCAGTGGGATGGCTGCCATTACCTGCCTGGCTTTGGCAGCCCTGGGTTCCCTTCCTGGCAGCACAAGGGCAACACTGAGGCAGCTGTGCCCACGTCAGCACTTGCTGCAGTTTTCAGCTCAGCGAAAATGACACCTGGGAGGTGTCATAAATAAATATGTGCATTTATTTTTAAATATATGCAGGAACTTGAGCCTTAGAAGCAAGAAAGAAGGTGAGAAGGATTTAAAGAGATGTGTTTCTATCATGCTTGTGAGTTGTGCATATATTTTCCTTCACATATACTTTATAATAAGGCTTATAAAGAATGAATGCCTTTGCACTAAAGGTGCTGAGGGTCATGGTGTTGCTTACTGGAGAGGGCCGTAGGACCAGCTGTGTTGGTGCAGGTAAAATCAGCAAGCCAAACTGGCAGGTGTAAGACACTGGCCTAGGATCAGTGCTGTGCTTCCCTGGGGCTGGGTACCAAGCTCTCTGCCCTGCATGGCATATGCAGTCCATGCAAACAGAACCCTTTGTGCCTGGTGAGTGGTTTTGTGGAGGATGTAGATGTGCTCTCAGAATAAGCTCTGGGTCCCCATCCTATTCTAGAGTAATGTATTCTACATTCCTGCTGGTGCTCACTCTCTTCCCCCACCTGTGGATCCCACCTCCCACTCACAGTCTCTTTCTTTGCATTGCTCTTGAGTCCCTGCTGCTGGCTACCTTCAATGTAAGAGCTTTGACTTTCTATAGGAAGCTAGAGCAGAAAATGGAGGATATCATTACAAGCTTGTGACGCTGCTGATGGGGAGAGTGCTGCAGTGCTGGTAGGCACTGACTAATAAAGGTGCATGTAACTGAGACTGAGCAATCTCAAGGATGAGCAGGGTATCCTGCTGAGGAGGTGATGGGTGACTGTGTGTCTGGGTTTTTGGTTATTTTTTCCTGTTGTTGTTTGTGTGCTGTGCTCCCTTAGGATGGAGCTGAACTCTTTCAACCATTAGTTCCCACTAATGTATTCAACATTTTTCTAATGTAAATTAGCTCCTTCTCAAAGTCTCTCTTGAACTGCACAATACTTGGGAAATTCAGAGAAACACTGATGCTCAGAGGGCAAGGAATTTTCAAAACACCTATATAAATAGCTGATGATCGAATCCTTGCAAGTTATTTGTCTACATCCTCATTTTTTCTCATTCACCTGACATTTACCCACACTCAGTTTGTGCGGCAGCGGCTGGAAGAGGCATCTGGTCTGTGTCACCTTTTATCTGCCTTTTTTCTTCCTACTGTGCCTCATTATGTATGCTCACTAATTCAGTTCAGATTTGAAAGGAAATACATGAGAAATTAACTGGCAAGACAGCAGCAGCTGCAGGAACTCCATGGGAGAAGAAATCTATGAACTAATGGACTTAGTGGCAATGTAATACCTAGACATGACTGCAAATTGCTTCAAGACATGTGAGTCTGAAAACAGAGAGAGGATCCAAGAAAATGGAAAGGAGTCAGAGAAAAAATATCTGTGAATTGGCATTTTTCCTGCTCCTCTCAAGGCTGTAGATGTACTCAGAACTCAGTAAGGCACCTTGCAGAGCAGGCACAGGCAGGACAATACAGCGGGCAAGATCCTCAGTAGTGCAGTGGCTAAGTACATCACACTTGCTCACAGTGCCATGGGAACTGCCACCAGGACTCAGGGCATGGTGCCAGCAATGTCCCAAATCCCTGGGAGCACCTGAGGCTGCATTCTAGGTGCTTGCCTTCCCCACCTGCCTGTCCTGTGGAGCAGGAATATGGCTGTGAGGAGTTTGCCATGGCTTTCCTTCACTTGGCACCTGTGGTACAGTTGGGTCTGAGTAATTACACACTTTGAGCAGCCTTACTACAGATATAGAGACAGCTCCAAAAAAGCACTCTGCCTAATTACAGATTTCAGTGGTTGATGTCAGGATTAAAACAGAGACACTTCTCCTGGAAGACCTGTGATGCCCCCAGTTTCTAAGAGTCCACCCCAACCCTGGGGCACTATGTCCCCAATGTCCCCAGTGTGGTTGGGGACATTGCACATGTTGTGTCACAGCTGAGGGTTCCCAGTTGCCTTTTTTTTCCCTTTCTTTTCCTTTTTTCTGTTTTTGTTTTTGGTGGGGTTTTGTTTTGGTTTTGAGTCAAGTAACATAAATATTCCCTAGCACTGGGGAGCCACATTTATTTTTATAAGACTGAACTTCTCTCACCCCAGTGTTTAGGGCAGTTTTCTAAGAGAATTGTGCTCACACAGACTTCCTGCTGGAAGCACAATTCAATCAGCTGGCACTGCTGGAGCCAGGAGAAGGAGTGGGAAAATGCCACAGAGGGATGCTAGGCACAGCACAAGTGACAACAACCAGCACACAGAAAGTCAGTTTAAGGTTACAGGTTCTGTGCTGCAGCTCTGGCCGTAATGGGGAGAGCGTTTCTGCTGTGAGAAATGCTGCTCTCTTCAACCAGAGTTTGCATTTGGATAAAATGGAAAAAACAGGTACCCACAGGCTATCAGGATGTGGTTCCAGTGCCCAGAACCCCGGTACAAAATGCTGTCAGCATGAGGTAAAGAGACTCCTTAAATAACTTGGCTTAAATTAGCCCTAGATCAGCAATTCTTACAGTAGCCCTGCGCTGTAAGGCCACTATGAATTGTTCTTTTTATCTTGCTGATTATAATAGCAACAGCAAAGTTTTTCTGGGTGTGTTGTGTTTGTTTTGCTTTCTTAGGAAATTTTTAAAAAAAGATGGACCAATGTTCTGCAAGCACTGTGGAGATAAGCGTGTGTCCTTGTCCACAAAATGAAATCTCTTCTCTTTTTTTTCTAGTCCCTTTTCCTGGGGCACTTGCCCAGCTCAGCTGGTGAAGTCCAGCATGATGAATGCCAATCCTATGTGACAGACTTGCCAGGGGGTGAGGCAGTGGAGGCTAAGCATGGGAAGACTTCTTTCCTGAGCAAGTCTTCCTATCTGATGTACTGAAACAAGTCCTGGCATGGAAGCCATGGTGGCATAAGGATTTCAGCTCCTGGAAACCAGCTGGCCTCCAGAGCTGGGGGTGTAGAGCCACCATCCCCATAGCTCAGAGGGCATTTCCGTGGTGTCAGCATGGTCCAGCACACCCCTGCCATTCCCTCCTCTCCCTGCAGGTTTGGGGCAAGTGTCTGGGGGAAACTGGGGCTCAGCCAGAGGCTGTTTAATTGACCCAAGTGTCCCAGGCAATCCCAGAATATACCAGATGCTCTGTCTCACACTGGCAACCAGAATACAGGAAGCTACAGAGGTTTTTAGACCTCTACCACCATCCTCACGTTTCCATTCACCCCTTGTACTGGGTTTGCTGATGGTACAGCAAAGGGGTTGCTAGCATTGCCAGCATCGTGCAGTTATCTACAGCTGTAAAATTTGGTCAAATGCTTTGAATGTGATTACAGAACAGAGGTCAGGCCCATCTTACAGCGACTTCAGACTATCCAGAGAGAGGGATATTTGGATTCCAGTCATTGATATGGGGATGCAGATAGCACAGCTGGAGGAGAACAGATGTCCATGAGTCTTAATAGTAAAAGGAATTTAAAACAGACTCCTTGGAATGTAACTTCAAAAACAGGTGAGTAGAAAAAAAAAGAAAACAAATGTAAATAATTTCAGGTTTCCAGTTCTTTAAAAATCGTAATGGTTCAGGTATGTGATAAGCAGCTACTTTCTCTGAAAAGCAGGCAAAATATTAAACTAAAGAAAAAGGAGAATGTATGTACATATGTATGCACTTTGAAAGCTTCCTGTTGAATTATGAACACCTTTAAATCATAAAATATAG
This sequence comes from Acrocephalus scirpaceus scirpaceus, assembly GCA_910950805.1. NCBI lineage: Eukaryota > Metazoa > Chordata > Aves > Passeriformes > Sylviidae > Acrocephalus > Acrocephalus scirpaceus. The sequence goes on from OU383779.1 coordinate 16,134,144, forward strand.
ACCCTGTCAGTGGTTTCCATAGAAGTTTGAACATGCAGTTTCACTTGTTCACAGTGCAGTCTGTGTGTGCTATCACGTTAAAATCAGAGAGAAGCAAGAAAGACACAGAAACATCTTGTAGGTAAAAAAGAAACAAAAAACAACCAAAACCCCCACAAACTTGATTGACAGACTGAGTTATTATTAATGGGAAATTTAGAGTGGAGAGGCATGAGGAACAGACTTCTCTAGGAACTGGCTTTTATCACACAATGGTCAATAGATTGATTGCAAGAGGTGAAGTGCTTCCTTCCCTTGGAAAAGTGGGGAGGTTAAAAATTCACCTGTAGCAGCCAGCAGCTGCACTGGTGCAGCAGAGATGCTGCAATGGGACACTGCTCTTGTGCTGACAGAGGCAGGAGCTTGCACAGCCCTCCATGGGCACACCAATGTGAGGACTACTGGGAATACCCGAAGCTGTCATGGGGTGGAGGGCACGACCCTGAGGAACAGTATATTAGGGACTGACAAAGCACCCAGAAGCTGTGGGTTTGGCAGTATCCCTTCCAGTGTTCCCTCCACACCATGCACCCAGGGTACCTGGAGAAAGGATGTGCCAGGATGGGCTGTCACAGCTGTGGAATTGGAGAGATCTATGAAATGAAACACATGGGCCTTGCAAGCAGCTATGGAGCCACAGGCAGGAGGGCAAGCAGGGCTGAGGATGTCATGACACTGGCCAGGTTGGCAACAGGCATGGGGCTCTTGGCAGCAGCAGAGTTCATCCTGAACAGTCAGACCTTGCTCCAGGCTAGCAAGCTGGGACCAGCAGGGGACAAGCCTGGATGGGGCCCCACTGCAGTGGCAGCAGCTGCTGTTACTTTAGGGATCCAGGAAGGGTGTTGAGGTTGCTGAAGTCTTCCTCCCATGGTGGAGGATACAGGATGGGGGGGTGCCACTGGTCTACAAAGCCTCCACTTACAGTCACAGTGACCGCCCAGCTGCAGACTGATGTCCTGGCCCAGTCCCATTCCCAAGAAAGTGACTGATGACAGGGACTAGGGCTGTCCCTGGTGCCTCCCGGCCTGCCCTGCTCCCTGGCTGGGATGATGGGACAGGTCCTGCTTGCTGGGTCCTGCTCTGCTGCCCTAGGGAGCCCACATGGCTCACACCTCCCAGACAGGCTAGGGTCCCAATGACCTAGAGGGCCATGGAAAATACAGTCTCGTGAACTGCAGGCAGCAAAGAAAATTTTCCAGCAAGAATTCTATGACTGAACCTCAGGTCAAGACTGTTGTTTGTAATTCAGGGAGGAAAACCATGACAGGAGCTGGGGGCAGGGTGCCCAGAGCAGGAGGGAGGTACTGCATCTGCAGGCACAGCCTGGGAGCACAGGGGTCTGCCCAGGAAGGAAGAGCTGTGAGCACCTCAGTGAAGAAGGAGGAGGAAGCAGTTCTGATGGAAACAGTGACCTGGATTCTCAGATCACTGAATTGCAGGAAGGTTTGAAGTCTAATTGAGCAGCCAGAAAAAAAAACAAACCCGAAACAAAAAAACTCTGAGTAGAAACTCACATTAGAGACTGAAGAGAAATTGGAGATCCCTCATACAACACCAAAGCTTTGTAAAAGGAGAAAAAGGGTGGCATTGTCTGAGAAAGCAACTTTGAGGTCAAGCTGTACAATAGCTGAAGCTTTTGAAAACACTGGGAAAATAATTCAGTTGAGCAAGCAGAAAGTTTCTCAGCTGGACAATAGACAGAAGCAGACCCAGTAGGCAAACCTCAACATGTGGCCAAGGCCGGTGGAGACGGTGACATTGCTCTGGAAAGCATAGCATGATTTGGATTGGAAGGCACCTTAAGATCAGCTTGCCCTAACTCTATGGACAGCTGTGTGCAGCCTCAGTAAGTGGCAACTGGTTCATTCAATAATTACATGTCATTTTTACATGTAATCATATCATATGGGCATCTTCTATTGATTTTCTTTGCTGCTAAAAAGGAAGTAGTTTGAAATGAAGCCATTAATATAGGGAGATACATAGATTCCTAGCAACAATATGTGGAGATCTGAATAGAGTTCTACAAAGGAAAACCCTTCCTCCTCTGGAGAGTTCGTGTTCATGATGCTCAGAAAGGCCTGGAAACAAGGAGGCTGAATGACTGGAAGGGGTAGGCTGCAGCACACCATCTGAACTCTACTGATGCAAGCCCTCATGTGGATGCCCTTGCACTAGAGTGACTGGAGAGATTTGTCTTTGTTTGTGTTTATGGGCAAAAAGGGCAAATTAAACCTGGTTATTGTTATCTGGATTTGATACACATCAGAGGCAGCTGGTTTAAAGCAGAACCCTGAGGCCAGATCTCTTGTGGTGTTCAGAGCAAAGTCCTTTCATGTAGCCATGCTGCCACCAGTCCCTCTGTGGCTTAACCTGCGAGCTGCCTTCTTTCCACCACCCTCATTTCTGGCTGGGAAGTAATTCCTGTTACCCTGTCATGTGTTGAGGGCAGATTATGCTTGCAAATTGCAGCCTGCCCAGCACCCCCTGTGTGTGACAGGCCTTCCTGCTCCATCCTTGCTCAGCATGGTCCCTTTCCTGCCTGCCTATGCACAGACAGGAATTGGTGAGGAGAGCTCCTTCTCCCAGGCTGGGTGCCAGAGAAGCAGGCAGCAGTGCTGGGGAAAGGTGAAGGGAGCTCTTGGTTATGTGTGTCCAGAGGAGGCTGCTTGTGCTGTTCCTTTTACAGAAAGCATCAGGAGACACTGAAGCTTGAGCATTGTGACCCCAAGGAAGACGTCAGAAGTACTGAGGGATCCAGCAACTGTCATCAGGAGAACGACAGACATAGCTGAGGTAGGTGACAGCACAGGCAGAATAATGCACTTGCAGAAACCTGGCCAGCAGCAGAGAGTGCTGTTGGCAAGACAGTAGAGGACATAGGTAGGCTTCACCTCATCATGAAATGCTCTGGCTGAGCGGGTGAGTGCTGTCAGAGATCCCTCACATTGCACTAGAGGGGGTAACACTGCGCTGTTCAGTCACAGCAAATTTTTGATAGCATGGAGTAGCACCCGGTTTGCATCTGTCACTTTGCAAGTACAGAGAGATTCTAAAGAGAGAAAGAAAAGAATCTAGAGAATCACAGCACTTGCTCATACTTTTCTTCTTTTCCCTTCTGATGGATCTCTGAATTCACCATCTCTTGTCCCCTATTCCCTTCTCTATGACTGAAGGTCTCCAGTATATCCTTACACGTCCCTCTGCACTCTGGCGGCTGCTTCTGCATGGATGGGTTTCCTAAGGCTCTACACTGTGTCTGGAAGCACTGTGCAGTCTGAGGTACCTTGGGGTGTCTAAAGTGGTGGGTGGGCAATTGCTTATCTGCCCTACTGCTAGTATCTCCTCCATTTCCTGTGGACCCTTCCCGTCTTCCACTTTGGCTTCTGTCCTGGCCTTGGAGACATACCAAGAAGTTGAAAATAATCTTAAAAATTTCAAGCATTTTGCTAGAGTGGTGACTGATGAGAGGCCATGTTAAAGTCACAACTCCTGCAGCAGTGAAGCAAGCAGAGGGCTGGGTGCTGGGTCTGAGAACTGCATAGCTCACTGGGACACTGAGAGAGCATATTCTTCCTCTCCTTGAAAGGAAAGAATTGGAAGGAAAATGATCAACCAGAAAAGTATGTTTGTGGGAGAAGGAATCTTGTGTTTGTGGGTTCAGATGCCTGGCACAAGCAATTTTCATTAGCCTTGGCAGGTAGGGGCACAGCACAGCGTCACTTCTTTGATTCCACTGGTTATCCAGCCCCACCAGGTGGATGAGGCCAAGGGTAGGTCCAGTGGAAAACCTCCCATGAGAGAAGGAATTCCATGAGCTAAGTCCTTGTAACTTCTTTCATCCCTAGTTTTGTTGGGTTTTGTTGTGTTTGGTTTTGTTTTGGTGAGGTTTTCCCCCCCGTGCCTTTCCTTTTCCTTCTCTTTCTGTTAGTCTTTTAAAATATTCCAGTGTGTAATGCTTTCCCGACCAAAAATGTCAACAAGAAAGGAAACAGAAGTTAAAAACCTGCCACCATTCTAAAATAAAGTTCATTCCTGGTGTGGGTGTAAACAGACTCAGTTTAACAACATGGCACACTTTCTCCCGTGGTTACCTCTCTTACCGGTCACGGAAACAGGAGAATATTGGCTTTTTCCAGAGCGTCATAATGAATCTCTGTGAGCAGCAATGCCAGTCCCGGACAGCACTCCTTTTAGATCACTCCTTTAAAGATCTCACTTTAAAGGTGATCTTTAAAGGAGCTGCACTCTGACCTGCGGCGATGGCAGGGACCAAGGCGGTGCCGGAGCTCCGGCCCGTGGGCGGTGCAGGGCCCGGGCCTGTGCGGGCTCTGTGTCCCCCGCCCCGGGGGGCAGCGCCGGGCAGCACGGCCGTGCCCGGTGGGACCGAGCGCCAGCCCTGCTTCGTCCCCGTGTCGCTGCCCTCACACGGCGCCCGGGTGCCTCCTGCCGACGGGCCGCTCCCGGGCCCGACCGCGGGCCCCACGCCAGGGCTGCTGGCGCGGCCTCCCGGCGCCCGCACGGCTCATGCCCGCAGTGCGGCCCGGGCTGTGCGGGGTCCCGGGGTGTGCGGGGTCCCGGGGTGTGCAGGGTTCAGGGGTGTGAGGGGCCCGGGCTGTGCGGGGCCCGGGCTGTGCGGGGCCCGGGGCTGTGAGGGGCCCGGGCTGTGCGGGGCCCGGCAGCAGCCCGCAGTGGTGCCTGCTGTAGGGGCCGGGCAGCGCCGAGGTGTGCACGCCATTTGCCAGAGTTTCGGGACTGTAGCGCACTCGACCCACCACCCTCTGAAGGGATTTCGGCTGGATTGCGAACCCTTCCAGCAGGAGTTCTGCCTGCCTGAGCACCTGGCCCGTTAAGCAAAGGGACACATTTCTGCAGAGACACCTTCCCAGAGGCTCAGCAGACGGCTGTGCAGCACTCACTGGGATGGTCTGCGTGGAGCCCTCATTCAGGTCAGAGAACAGCTGTAGCTTGAGGAAATTTTACTTCCCTAGCCTGACCATCTTCAGACTATCTTGTAATAAAAAGGATGCATTTTTCCTTTGCAGTTTTTACTTGTTCTACTCATGCTGCAAGAGTGACCTCATGAAAAAAAGAGTGTTTCATAGTGCTAGATATAGCAGTCATTTTATAACAAGTACTGGAAGAAAGCAATAACAGGCTTCAGTCATCTCTGATGGATTTTGGAGCATGACAGAAAGTCTGTTACTGGTTCTCTTTCTACTTGCAGATAAGTTATTCATAGCCAGGGCTCCCACAGCAGGTCCTGAGCCCCCTTAGGCCAGGCTGCTCCTTGTGGTGGTGGCCAGCCCCAGCTGTTGTGTTACCATGAGGCCGTGACTGCATTGTTTAATAATTTTGCTTTTGTTTTCCTTTGTGGAACTGTTAAAACCAGCAGACATTCAGGCAAGCGGACCAAGACTGGGAATGCTAAACGTTGCACACTCAAAACAATATGAGCAAAGCATTTGGTTGCCCTCAAACCTAGGGATAGATGATGAAAGATGGGGTGCAGGAACTGGAGCTTGCTGGGAGTCTGGGAAGGGCCAAGGGTCTCTGGCTGATGAACTCTTTGCCTTTTCGATGCTGCGGGGGGTGGCCTCCCTTCTTCCCCACTTCATTCAGGGGAAGGTGAGATGCTGGGTAAGGATGTAAGAGGGGGAAGAAATATATTAGTAGGCATCTTCCAAAGACAGATGTCTTTCTTTGAGGATCTGCGCTCTTTTCTTTGAGGATCTGATAATTTTCTTTGAGGATCTGTGGTGTCTTTTCTGTTAAGACATATGGAAATTGAGTGCATGGGGGCCTACAGTCATGTGGATGTTGTTTTTCTGTTGTGACTGAGGATTCAATACTGTGCAGCACCCTGTAATGTGGTCTGATAGGCCATCTTCAGTTTGCCACTGTAGACAAGTTTCTTTGATTGCTTTGTGACTGGTGCAATTGGAAACATATTCCAAACACAATGATGGGAAGAAAGGGAGGCCTGTATTTCTCTTCAGTGCTCTCCATGTGATCTATCTGGATCATGTACCCATGCAGTTTTCTGTGGTTCTTTTGCGTACAGCTACCCCAAGTGAAGTAAAATAAGCTTTATTTTAGCTAAAATTTAAGCTAAAATTTAGCTTATAGCTAAAAGGAGCTATTCTTTCAAACCATGGGGTTTTCCAGGTTTGTAATAAAAGAATAATTGTGTTTCTTAAAGGTAGAGTTTCTGCCAGTGCAGTTCATATACAGTGTCATGGGATGTTTTCAGAGCAAATCAAGGTTTGCTCGACTTCCACAGAGATCATGAAAGTCTTGCTGTTGACAATATCCTGCTTTACCTCGAGTTGTTATTCCAGCAGAAGAGAGGTCTCTCATTGTCCTGTGTCATGTCTGCAAGCCCTTCTGGCTGCTGACCCGTGTCCTTTGTGAAGTTGTGCCAGACACTGATTCACCAGAGATGCAGTAAAATGCTGCATCCTACCTTCAAATTCCTAGAGACAGAAAATTAATTCATAAGCTTTGGTCTGCAGGTGTCAACACAGTCGTGTCTGTCCAGGTGGGAGAGTTCAGTCCTCTCCATAGGTTGCATTCAGGGTTTTCAAAGACCTGCATCAGCATTTTTCAAGCCTGAACACACTTGAATTGGAACAGTAAGAAAACATCCGCAAAACTCAAGTGAATGGACTGGGGAAAAATCTTGAAAGAGCAAAGTGGAGATCCAGCAACTGTGTGTGTCTGATCCATTCTTGCTTTTCTGTGCTCTAAAAATTCTTGTACAACATTGAGCAAAGACACTATGGGGTGTCCAGACCAGGTGAGATCTGGCAGGTTGGCATCCCAGAAGTGCATGTACCACTCCACTTTAATGCCTACTGCACTTCAAAGGCAGATTTTGTATTAGCTTTGAGACAAACTGCAAACTCCAATTCAGCCATGGATTTGCTGCAGAGAACAAACAAGCTTGTCCATGGGTATAGTGACTTGCCTTTTTTCCAAATGATCCAGCTCTGGGAAAGGAAAACATAAGGGTTTTATACTAATGTGAGCTCAATGATTTGGGAATTTTGCTGTACGTGGTGGCTCTGCTAATTGAGTTGAGTGGAAAGCTTATCTTCCCTCTGCTCCTCCTGTTCTTTCCAAACTCAAAAGGAGGAGGTAAGGACACAGTCTACCTGCTATGTGCAGGCAAGCAAAAGAGGAGAAGAGCACCCTCCTTTGCTTGTGTCTCCAACAGCCTGGACACCAGCAGTGTGGAGCTCACCTTGCCCTTCCCCCTGGCAAACCAAGCAAACCAGCCACTATTTCTGAGACACATTCTGCTCACCTAGATTTAGGAAAGTCATACAGGAGTAAGTAACACAAAAAGAGCGAGATGAGTCTTAATTTAAGGGACCTTCAGCTACCCCCAGCCCCAGTTTCTCAAGGTGGGACTTCATCCCTATTCACTACATGCTTAAAGCAGAGATCAGCTCCTCCTTCCTGTTCATGCAGCTCTGGGAAAACTGGTTGTTCGTTGTTCAGAGAAGAACAGACAGCAACCACCAACATGGTCAGCTCATTCCTACCATCATCACTGATCTTGATCTGTCAGCTGCTTTTGCTGCTTATTTGCTGGCAAAGGAACTCAAACCAAAGGTCCTTTGGGAGATACAAAGACAATAGAAGGAAACTTTTGCCTTATGTCTGATGTTACCACAAAAAGCTGGCCAGTGCACATAGAAATATTCGACTTACGAATGAAAATTTAATAGGGAATATTGCAGGAATAGAACCTGTGCTTCCAAGGGCTTATCTGTTCCCCGACAGGCTCCAATTGTCTGTCCTTTTCCAGCACACTCCTCCCCCTGGAGGAGGGTACTAGTCACAGCAGCTCCCCTAGTCATTCCCTGTTTTCTATTCCCAGTCCCGATTTCCAGACTTCCAAAATTAGACCGTGTTTCCCATCTGAGTAGTCCTGATGTGGAGTACAATTTAATCACAAGACACTGACTGTCCAATCCTTCCTGGAGTTCTTCCTTAGGTGCATTTCAAGCTCTTCCCTCTTGCACCAGAAACATCCTGGTTCACTCACAAGCTGCCACTGCTCTGTGCAGCTGCTGCTTGTTATCAAGAAGTTTATGTGTGAAACAAAACCTAGTTATAGAAGAAGGGGGAAATGTAGATTCCCTGGGGTTGGGCATGAGGGTGTGGGACTGCCTTAAACCCCTGGAGATTAATTCTGGTTCTGCAAACAAGCTCTGAGTGAAAAACATTGCCTGCTGGAGCCAGCTACTCCCACCAGAATTAATGTGTAGGAACTCGACGTATGTGAAGGTTGTGTCTCTGGAGGTATTGTGATGGACCACTGTCACTGCAGGAAACCTAGAAAAAGTGGCATAGTAAGTGGGCATAAACTGGAGAAGTTAGGCTGTTATCAGTGGATTTAGTAACATTTAATTGTCATTTTATAAATATTCAGATTTACTGATTAGCCATCCAAGCAAAGGGGTTAGAAATGCAAGCAACTGCAGATCAGGGGGGCAATGTATGTGAGTACCAGTAGAGCTCACGCCACAGCAGCATCAAGCATAGGGTTGTGTAATTTGAAAGTTTGGGTACCCATCCCTCACCCTCTATTGCACTAAGCTGAATTTATTTTGCAGAGGAACTCATACAGGAAAGATATGAATGGCTGGTTTTGAAGTGGAAAGACAGGAGAACTTATTGATAGTACACACTAAGGGAAAAGGCACACACATAGTGTGCAAGAAGTGTTTAAAGACACGTTCAACAACTGGCATTCAGACGTGAAGAAGAAATTCTGCAGTAAGCACAGGTAAGACAAGATGCTCTACATAAGGGGAAAAAAAAGGCAGTTGAGGGCTAACAGCACAGACAGTCTCTTTTTCCAGAAGTTTGGAACTAAAGTATAGAAATTTCATGTAGGGAAAACCAGGAACATAGAGCTGCCAGTCTCGTCCAGGCCAGAATTGCCACAAAATGGCATTTGGAAACCAGATAGATATAAGAAGCTTTCTCAGATACTGGGGAAGAAGGAAAGAGATGGTCATAAAGCTAACTTCAAGTGTACCCAGGATGTGGTTCAAATGGACAGGGAGTGCTCAAAGCTGGAAATTTGATTCCAAATATATAGATAGCAGGACAACACAGTGCAAAAAGCACCTAAAAGAGCACTGCAAACACGCCAAAAAAAGACTTGGTCATGTACTGATCTCAGGGTCCAGAGGTGTCATTACAAAATAATGAAGTGTCGCTTCACTTTTCCTTACTTGAGAACACACATGCAAATTACTCCAGGCTGCATTAACAAGCACAAATGGACCTGAGACTACAGAAAAATGTAACACATGCCAAGCTAGCAGCCAAATGTGGGTTCAAGAGCCACTGACAGGAGAGGAACGCTCTGGGTCACATTAAACTATGAGACCTTATTGTTGTTAAAAGATGAGCAAAATTGGGAAGCACAAGAAAACTGTTCACGTTTTGCTGAGTTTTCAGCAAAACGTCTGCGTAATTAATGTTTTAAGTAAAATAACACAATTTTATAATATGTTTCCAACTAGTCATTTTACAGCTTTCCACAGATGGTCTGAAGTATGTATGAAAATATAATAAAAGTGGAAAATTCCTTGCCTTTAGAGCATCCTTATGTGCTCTCTCACATGCACACCTCCTGCATGTCCTGCAGTAACAGTTTAAATGTTACAATTTCATGACCGCTGGTGGTTTTGTGGTGGTGAAATGAGGCTGGAGAAGTGGAAGCAAAAGAAAAAGAGCAAAAAAGAGTGATGTTTCTAGTAGGAAAACAGAGTGTGCAAATGCAAGGGACTTGCAAGGAAAAGTAAAAGAATCAGAGGAGGTAGTGTTAGAAGCACTCAGTTCATCTAGGAAAGGATAGGGGTTGGCTGAGATGCAAGGTGGAGAGACACCTAGCAGGAGTGGGCACCAGCAGAGCTGTAGATGTAGATGTAGATGTAGCCCTTCAGGCAGATGAGGTGGTCTCCAGAAGGTCACGCAGCAGACATTTGTGTCCTTCATATGGGAGGAAGGAGTAGATAGGGTTTACTGGAGACTCCCATGTGGAGAGGGCAGGGAACAGATGAGGGCAAGGAAGGATGAATAATGTGCGGGGGGTGGGAATAGAAGGAGGACACTGGGGTCCTGGCCCAAGGGTCTTTGTGGAAAGAAAGAAGGCAGCAGAGAAGAAAAACAATTTCATAAAACAGGAAGGAATACAGCTTGAAAGGGAATTTGCAATTAATGGCATCAGAAGCAACGAAACAACCAGAGAGATGGGGATAGAGATGGAGGAATGAGAGGCTGTGAAACATAATGGTGCAAACACTGGAATAAAGGTATAGATCAGAGTTCTTAGACTGAGGGTAGAGTTAGCTGTGGTGCTGGCTGGATTCTCCCAGAGAATTCAGAGGACAAAGAAGAAGAAAGGTGTATAAGGGTGGGATTTAGGGACAAGGGGAAATTATAAGGTGCTTACCTTGGAGGTGTTGATAAAGGAGCCTGGAGGAAAGTGAGGATTTGGAGCTGTGAAGGATTGACTAAGGCTAAAGAAGGTGGCAGAAGATACAGTTTCTGGGGTGTTTGGATAAACAGGAGCAGACAATGGGTAATGCTGTTGACTGTATAAGAGCCAGGGAGGGTACGGGAGAGGAACAAGCCTGGCTCAGACCTGGGAGAAGCTGGCAGTACCCCTGCACAGGGGTAGAAGAAAGAGAAGACCCGTGTGAAGCAGTAACCTGAGGTGGTAGGTAGGGGGTCTAAGGTGAAGGAAACTGTAGGAGGACTGGGAGAGAGGATGGAGCAAGAGATCTTAGGAGAGAGCACAGAAGATGTGAGTAGTAGGGAGATAAAGAGGAAGGAAAGGGTAGAGCAGTGCAGCAAAGCTTTGTGTGGCTGAGGAGTGCAAGAGAAAAGCGGATGGGAGTCAGACAGCAGAGGTAGTGTGAAGGTGGAAAGGACAGAGAGATGGAATTATTCCAAGGTGGGAGGGAAGGGGAAAGACAAATGAATAGGCAAATTATAACTAATGCAATAATTAACTGCTACATCAGTAATCTGATTGTCACCCAAAAAAGAGGATGAGGCAGGGAGTTCGTGAGTGAGGGGGAGGCATGATCAGGCTGGCAGAGGATCAGAAGTGGGCTGAGCCCAGTGGGGTGCAGAGGCAGCATGGCAGGGAGCAGCAGGAGCAGATGCTGGGGCTGTAGTTCCTATAGCAACATATGAAGGCAAATGCAACAAGTGTGCCAACGTGCAGTGTTAGCAGGGGACAGCTCAGTGCATTTCTGTGTCACACTACTCAGGATGGGAGTGGAGTCGTGCACCAGCCCTGGGCACCAGGGCAGCTGGGCTCTGCCCCTGCAGAAACCAGCACAAATTACTGGCAGGTTTCAAGGCCCGGCCCCCTCACTGCTGCTAAATGGGTGTTTTGTGCTCTCTTTCTCCAGTCCTAGGAATCCCAAAGTGCAGCAATGCGAGAGCTGCTGAGCATCTTGCCAGGCGCCTGTGTGCCACATGGCAAGGGGATAGCTCTGCAGGGAGCTATGGGAGAGTGAGCACCCCCCTCCTCATGCCCGTGTGCCATGGGGCTGGGGGCTTAAATCTCCTATATCCTGGCTCAGCATGGCCTGCTGCAGCTGGCACATACCTCCAGTGTGTAGGTGCCCTCCAGCAGGGCTGTCATAGTATGAGGCCAGTCTGCCTACAGCAGGCAGAAAAAGCACATGGCTTTCACAGGCTGGCGCCTTATTTTTCACTCATAATTTTGGCAGAGTTTTCCCTTCCTTTCCTATAGTATCTCTTGTAATTAATCAGCAGTTTGAGTCTGCAGCTACTCCACATCATTTTGCTCATGTCCTACGCTAAACAGCTGGAGACAGAACGTAAAGGCAAATTTTCCTATTGCTCTGACACTCGGACTGAAAGAACAACCCTATGGGGTGTCCAGCAAGGCTGCTGCTCCTTTTATCCTGCCCGCGCAGGAGCTCCATCCGCCCCCCGCGGCAGCGCTCGGGCTTTCCGCGGGCTCGCAGCTGCATCCAACAGCAGAGGGAGCTCTGGGAGAGGAAGAGGAGCAGGCGAAGCTTGGCCGAAGCAGCCCGAGGAAGGAGGGAGCGGGCAGGGGTGGACAGAGGTAGCTGCAGGCTGCTCTGCTGCGCCAGGTACGGAGCTTTTAACAGCGTGAATGGATGAGAGGAAAAGGGGCCTGAGAGCGGGAGTAGTTTGAAAGCAGCCACCATGGAAACAAATCGCCAAGAGAACTTTAGGTATTAAAAAACCAGAACGAGACAAGCAAAAGATGCGTCTGGGTGCTCTTTCTAAGATTTAAGACTTAGGCTAACTTCAGGGTATCTTGTGCTAAATAGCTGTAAGGAAGAGAAGGGTATTTTAGTTACTTGGGGACTTTTTCTGTGTATTTAAGTGCTAAAAGGTCTGGCTGTATTTTTTCTGAGGAGGATGCCCTGTGTTGAACACTGTTGACATGCCAAATTAATTTCAGAAAGTTTCAGTGAGATTTTGAGAAACTCTGGTGCCATGGGTTCACACCAGGATCAAAGGAAAGCAGTGAATATGCCTTTGTGGCAGTGGAAATGCGCCCATTGGAAGTTGATGGCCATTTCTGCCACACTTGGGATGACAGCAATACCAGCCAGCCACATCACAGTCCCTACAAAGCCAGATCGTGGCTATGACTCTCTAGCCACAGAGATCAGAGCAAGGAAATAAATGTGTTGGTCTTTCCATCCCTTGTTCTCTGTGGTCCCGGGTACAGCACAAGAGCGGGCATGATTCATTCTACAGTCTCTGGGTAACCCAAGGGAAAATTGCTTGCTAATTTCAGTTTCTGATGTCAGAACGTATAATTAACCTGACAAAGCAAAACGTTATTTTAGGTTAAGGCGTGATCAGACCTTCCTTCTCCCTCTACCTATTTCTAAATAGTAATAAGTTGAAGGTGTTTGAGGCTGAGGGAGGTATATGTTTTGTGGTGGCTATACAGTGTTGGCAGGGAATTTGCTGCTCTTATGCCCTCCAATATAGAAAAATATTACTAGTGCTTTCTCCAATTAATTTATATTCTAGTTAAATGCAGAGAAAACAAATTATTTGGAAATTAGAGTAAACTTTTCCACTTTCATTGCATGTGTGTGCAACACTTCTCCTTTGTATCAGTCTTTGGAACAGAAGATAAAGCAGGTTTTAAAATTAGCATGCTGAATGCCATGGTGGCTGTGCATAGGAATCACAGGAATACTTGGAATCTTTAAGGTGTGTAATGTTAGAGTGGATAGTGTGATGCTAGACTGACAGTGGATATCTAATTGTAGAAGCTTTAGTTTACTGTCATTCTATTTGAAAAAGTATTAGGAAGAGGATTTTAGAGGTGAAATGTTGTTGCTATGTTTTCCCTTGGCTAGAATTGATAGAATGGAGCAATTGATTTTGTTTGACCTATAATATGTACACATAACTAGCAGAATGTGCTGCATTTAAGGTAAGGAGATTAATATAGTCCTTTTCAAGCAAAATCAACTTATTTTAGTGCTGTGTTGGCAAGTCTGGGTTCTGTAAGCTCCCAGGCACAAAAAACCCCCAACACTTTTGCAGTTCTTGAGGTGGGAAAAGTGCTGTAACTACCTTTCGGTCCCTGATTACGGAGCTCCATTTTAAAATAAGAATTCTATAGTCTTCTTCTACAGAATGACTGGTGGTTTCTTTGCTTCATTGTAAAATAGGAAGGTAGAGAGAAAATTACTCCGTTATCCCTTTTTTCCCTACTATTTTTGCCTGGTATTCCTCAAATTTGGTAGTTTTTTGGTGGTTGGAGTTTTTTTGTTGTTATTGTTTTTGTGGGTTTTTTTTTGTTTTGTGTTTGTTTTTTTTTTAGTTTTAGTTTTGGGTTTGAGTTTGGTTTTTCGTGTGGGGTGGGGGAGAGGGGGGTTTTCTGTTTTTTTATTCTGATCTAGTTGGGTGAGTCCTTAATCTTTAGCCATTTGAATGACTCGAGATCAGTCATTTCCAGGCTCAGAGCATTTTTGGTCCCACATATGTTCTTTCTTTTTCCCCCTGCTGCTCAGAAAGCTTTGCCCAGCTGTGCACCTCATTACGCCCTTGTGGCTAGGCTATTTTAAAGAAACTTATTCCAAACGAGTAACAAATTCAGCAAGGTCCAATTTTTGTACCTGTGTGATTGGGGAAGTAAAGGTTAAGTGCTAGCACAGGTACAGCTCAGCACTCTGAAGATAACTCTCTTGCCATTTCTTTAAAGGCCACCATTGTTCTGGATCCAGGTAGGGCACTTAGGTTTTGTGTCACTCCATTTGCACATGGAGCCACAGCCATTTCACTGAGAAAGCCAGTTGAGATCTGAAGGGGAAAAAAGGGCTTTCAGGCGTGATTTGAAGAAAGAAATAAGAGACTGAAATGTCCTGGGGAAAGCAGGGAAATTGTTCCAGAGAGCAGGGCTGGAAAAAGCGTGACACCTGAAAGCTTCTTTTGGTCTTATCCTGCTAATTCTGATTATGACAGGTTTTTAATTTTAATTTCCTATTCAGTCTCCATGTTTAGCATTTAGTATTTGTGGCAATGGTGGCGAGCAGAAGAGGCAGAGATCAGAAGCAGTAAAGTGCAAAATTAAGAAAATAGGAAGAGCTAAGTAGATTAAGTGGACTGGCACAGACTAACCCCCCCTCCCAGCCCACTGACTCTAAAGATCTGAAGGTACTCAACATCTCAGTGGTGATTCTTGCCTGGGCTCCGAGTATACAGATCCATTTACCAGCTTCTACATTTGACTGACACAGGTTCTCTCTTGGGCTGGCCAAACAATGCACAACCATATTGTTGCTTCTGCTAAAATAAAGTCCTGCCCTGGCAAGCTGCCAGGGTGAAGGGCAGGTTTGCCTGCAGCTCAGTTTATGGCCTTCCTGCCATGCCTCCCATCTCATATGATGCTGTGTGTTTTGTGACTTTATAGTCCTTTATTGATAAGTACAGAATGAACAGATTGGCCATCTGTTTGTATATCCACTGGATGAAATTTGAGGACTTATGAAAACTAGGTCTTCTGTGTAATCAGAAGCAGCCAGCATGTGTTCCTGCCATCACTTGAAAAACTCTGCTGAGCTGCAGTGTGATAACACATGCTGCTTGCAATGCACACCATCATGGCTGCTGCTCTTGTTTCAAAATACAAAGGTACTTGCTAAGAATGAGGCTGCATCCCCCAAATTTTTAGAAATGGAACTGCACATTGGGTGGCTGACATATTATCACAAATGAAATAAAATAACTGGTGAGCATATTGTGGAGTTCTGGATGTAAGTAGAAACTGCTGTTTGCCTAAAACAGTAATGGACTCCTTTTTTAAGCACAAAGACAAGGTAAGCAGTGGTTTTTTTTCATCCAGGGAGTTCAGAAGTTGGGAGAATCCCAGCCAGAATAGGCTGGCTCACAAGCCCTCCAAGAGTCACTGTGTTTTTAATACAGAGGCTATTGTGTCAGGTATTTGAAGACAAGCATAATAGCAAAGTATCTTCAGAAAAAGTAGTAACATGGGTCTGGATTATTGTTTATAATGGAGTTATATAATGGCAAAGAAAGTTGGTTAGCAGGAATTTAAAAAAAAAAAGATGGAATTACAAATGAACCTAGTAGGGGCAGGGTTTTGCAATGCATTTTATATTGGAAAAACATGCTTTTTTGCTTTTTTTCAATATCTTTGAGATTGTCAGTAAAAATGTATCTAAAGAAAGACTGTCTGATAATTTGATTAGACTTTCCAAAAGCTTTGGCAATTTGTCCTGGTGATGGGGCAGACTGAGGTGTAGCAGTCTGGTAGCACAGGATCACAGTCCTTGGGCTTCTCCTTCCCTCTCCTCTCTGGAAGAGCAGAGCCCTTGAGCCCCACATGCCATGGCTGGCTCTCCATGCAGCAGGCTCTCCACAGCCAGCTGTGGGCATATGCAGAGCAGGCCCTTGCCAACATCTGCTTGCAGGACAATAAACCAGCTGCCAACACATCTCCCAATTTTGCCTGGGAAGTCGGCCTCGCTGCCACTGCGGCGGGCGGGGCACAGGGGTGGCACTAATGGGTGTGGGGGTGGCAATGGCAGATCGGGGTTCAAAAGTCTGACTGCATCCCCAGCTCCATCTTCCTGCCCATGTGTTCTGGGTGAACACCACAGGCTGAGCTGTTCAGCACTTAGAAACACTCTTTCTTGAAAACAGGTGGCCAGTAGCCAAAAGAAGTGACTCACAAGCATCCTCCTCCTTATTTAAACTGGAGTCTTCCCCTTCATGCTTTGCCCATTCCATGAAGCCAAATTGCCCTGTTTCTGGAGAGGGGAAAGCCAATTCCCTGCCTGTCTCTCTCTTCTATGTAGCCATCCACACTTCTTCCCAAGTAACTACTACCTCATCTACTTCTCAGTCTTAGAATCAGAAAATAGTTTGGGTTGGAAAGCATCTTTAAAGGTTATCTTGTCTAATCCACAATATCAAAATTCCTCTTCATCCTAAATTTGTTTGGGAGAAAAATTTGTCAGCCCACTCAAAGCCAGGACTGAAATATTTCTCAGTATGGAATTTTCTCGCTGTTTTCTGAGGAACCACTGGCGCCCTCTATTTTTGACACCATCTCTTCCTTATGTTCACCTTCTGCTGGTGTTCCTTTAGCACCTGGCTCCCTTGGACTGAACTTGGACACCTGCTGGACAATGTAATGCAGTTATATATGAGATGCACAGTATGGCCGTTTGAGTGAAAAAAGGAAAATACTGGAAATAATCTCAGAATAAATGGTCAGCTTTCAACCTGGCCAAAACCATAACTCTGTTGGAGGGCTGTTATTTTCTAAAAATTTTTAATGATATGAGGATAACAATGAGGTTGAAAAATATTACATATTTGGCTACTCAAGGTTATGGAATTTGAAAAATTGAAACTAAAATGCAGCTGTAAAACCAAACAGGATTGGTTTATCCTGTGAGGCATATGGCTGCACCGCTATTGCTTGTTAATGTAATCACTCAGGTCTCTGAGCCACAAATCAAAATAACAGTATTAGTTTATTTAATTGTAAAGGGCCAATGTCAAAACTGTGCAAGTGGAAAAGAGCCATTTTCCCCCCACAGCCTCTGTTTTCTGGCATCTTTTCTATCACATC
Organism: Acrocephalus scirpaceus scirpaceus; assembly: GCA_910950805.1. Taxonomy (NCBI): domain Eukaryota; kingdom Metazoa; phylum Chordata; class Aves; order Passeriformes; family Sylviidae; genus Acrocephalus; species Acrocephalus scirpaceus. The sequence goes on from OU383779.1 coordinate 16,151,353, forward strand.
GAGTAACTTGGAATTGGCTGACTTGTACTTTTGCCTATAGACTATAGCGGGATAACAGAACAGTTGGGATTTTTATTTGCCCCAAACTGAGCTCTCTTAGGTTTATAATTCCTCTCCTCGCTTTTCTGTCCCATCCCAACATGTCCTAGGTGGTCAGAGCCAAAACCAGCAATCTAAAAAGAGCTGCCCAAAAGTACTCAGATTTGAGCCTGGGGAAGACCAAACCTGAAGAGGTCTCTACTAGAGAAGCTTGAAAGAGGGGGTGTAGAGAGGGTTTTTTTAAAATTAAACCCCATTTGCGTTACCTTTAAATACATACCAAAACAAGTGGAAAAAAAACCCCAAACCAAACCAAAATAAAAACCAAACAAGCAACCCAGCATATGTTCTGTAGGAGGTAAGTCCTTCACACTTGTGTTCGCCCTGTTGGAAAGGGAATCTTAATTGGATCCGGATCTGCCCAGTTTCAGGTGTCTTCTCTCTCAGGTCCCCAGAGCCATTTGTTTGTTTTGCTGGTGTGCCTCAGCTTGGCAAAGTATCTTGATTGCTAAGTGAATGTGGATTCAGCCAGCTCTGACCAGCTCTGGCATCTGAAAAAATCCTTTTTTCTTCCGCTTGAATTTCTCTGCCAGCTGCCTTCGAGTCAGGATTTCCCGGCCAGCAGCTCTTGTTATTATCTGTTTTCACTTGCCTTGATGTTTACCAGATTGGACTGCTTTTATCTCTATTAACCCTCCCTCACTATGGAGTCCCAGTATTACACACCCTATGTGCCTTGGCCACTGGGTCGGAGCAGAAATAAGTAAATAAGTAATAAAATCACCTTATTGAGAAAACAGTGAGGTCTAAAATGCTGGCCAAAAATAACACAAGTGATGATGATCTCAGGGAAGAAAATAACTAAAAGGCCAAATGAAGGTATTAAAAACTGAAGCTTAAAATAATTGACAGCTCATTAGACTGAATCTGAGCTCTGCTGAAATTCCCCACCAGATGAAAACTCTGGTATGAAAATAGTACCAAACAGCTGAGAGCAGGACAAGCTGGCCTGATTTTTTCTGGTGTCAGAATTGTGGCTAAGAAGTGCTTTCATTTGTAACCTTAGATACATCATACAGTCATTTAGACCAGAGGGTCTGATTAAAAATGCATCTAAAAATATAAAGGGGAAATTCTCAATCTTTAAAGGGCCATAAAGCTATTCTGAACAAGCACCAAAAGATCACTTCCCATTTCCTCCAGTTCTTGAAAACATGGGGAGGAAATAAAATATGGAAAAGATGAGCTCGTATTTTTTTTTAAAATTCCATTCTTGATCAAGAGCAATATACTTTCAAAGGTAATAAATTGCATCTAGTTAAAAAGAAACGCAAGTCTGGTCACGTGTCGGCTCAGTGTTCAAGAAATGTTTAAGGATATCGGTGGCTTTTCAGTGAAAGGAGGAAAAGATATTTCTAGTGGATTTCGGGGTGAGGGTCAGGGTCAGTTCGGCTTCTTCCTCAGTGTCCCGTGTTCAGCCTCTGGAGCCGCCGTGGAGGAATCCGTCCCCGCAATCCCAGCGGTGCCGCCCCTCGCCCACGCAAAAGCTGCCTTCGACTTTTTGGTTCCCTCAAGGGCTCATGATAGACAAATAACTTTAACATTTTAATAATTAAGCCACGCAACTCGAACTTGTCGCTATTTTATTTGGCTCACGCACCACGTTCCATTTACCTGGGCACCGAGAACACCCTACGCGCTTTGCCACCCGGCGCTCCGCTGCCGCCGCGCCCCGCGGACACACGCGAGCGCCCCAGCGCAGCCACTGCGGGTCCCGCCCCCGGCCCGCGGGCACCTGAGCGCGGCGGCTGCGCGGGGGGCGAGCGGGCGGGGCCGGCCCAGCCCGGCCCTCACATGCGCGGCGCCGCGGGAGCCATTGGCCGCCGCCCCGCCGGCCCCGCCGCCGCCGGCAGCCGGTGCTGTCCGCACGCCGAGCCATGCGGGTGCGCGCTGCAGGACGCTGCTAGGAGCCGAGCCCGCCCCGCCTCTGCCCGCCCGCATGGCAACGCCGCGGGACTGACCGTCGCCGAGAAGCTCTGCGCCCCCGCCGCACGCACGGCTCGGCTCGGTTCGGTTCGGCTCGGCTCGGCCGGGCGGCTCTCGGGGTCTGCAGCCCGCAGAGCCGGCCCTGAGGTGAGGCGAGCGCAGGGCCGGCGGGAGGCGGTCGGGCAGGCGGCGGAGGGGCCGCGGGGAGGGGGCGGCATCTTCACCGGCACCCCCGCCGCTCCCACCCCGCGCTTTCCGTCGCGCTTCTCTTATCTTTTTATGCGTGCAGACCGGCCTGGGCCGGTTCGCTGGTGCTGCCGCCAGCGCCGGTGTGCCTCGGCGGCGCAGCTGCCGGCGGGACCCCGGGGGCGGCTGCGCTCGTAGCGCCGCTCTCCCGCGGGATGCGCACCCGCGCAGGACGTGCCCGCACGGGCCGGGGGCCGGGGGCGAGAGCGGGGCCGGCCCGGCGGCTGGTCAGGGGGTACGGCGCGGTGCTGGGGAATGCGGCTGGAACTGCGAGCCCCTTTCGAGGCCAGTGGGGTTGGATCCGGCCCCTCTGGGGACCGCCAGCTGTGCGGCTTTTGTGGGGGTCAGCTGCGCTTCGTGCTGCAGCGCACGCAGATTAAAGAGGTCCAAGTCAGTCAATAAAGCACATCTTCAGGGCAGAAACAGCCCGGTCAGATAACCATCTCTGTTTTTTCGAGGCGCGTCTCCTCCCTTCCTCCTGCTCCCCAGTACGTGGCAATACCGACTCCCGCTCCTATAAGATCCCTGAGCTTGGCACAGCAGCTCCTGTCTTGCAACCTCCATTTCCCCCGTCACAAGTGCTGCCACTGCTCTTAAACAAACACGAATTCAGGCGCAGAAGGCTTGTGACTTGCCCAGCATCCTTTAGGGCAGCTGGTCTGCGGTCATTGGGGGGGATTCAGGCTCTGCCTTTACAGCACGCCTGCAGCCCGTGGCACTTTCTCCTCTGGACGTTCCCAGTGTGTGAGAACCATGAGATATGTTACTCAGACTTGAAAATGGAGGACGGTAGTGGTGATGGTGTTGTTCGGTGGATAAGTCTTAGCAATACTTCCTGTAATGGTGGTGCTGAAAGTGGTGTTTTACTTGACTTAACTGCTGGTGCAGAGAGCACTTTGGGGTACCTACTGCTCGTAAGCTTTGCTAGTTACAGCTTTAAAAAAGTCCCCAAGCACTACAGGGAAGCATTTGGGGCTTTTTTCAGCATTATGTCTGTCGCCGTGAGAGAAAAGGATAGTATTTTCTGCCTCTAAAACTGAAGGTAGGGAATGACAATGCCTGATTGTTTGGGAGAGAGGGCTTTAGGATGTGAGAAATTTGCATGAACGGGGCTGAGATTTTAAACCCATGACTCTGAGCTATCAAAAAAGCACTCTCATGACAGATGGGGTAGCTAAGTCCCTTTCTCTGTGTTTTTTTTGTGAGTTGTTTGTTTTATTTCTATCTTGTTTGTTGGTTTTGGTGGTGCTGTTTTGTTTTTGTTTTTTCCCTTACCTCTTCCTTGAGGCAGAGGAAACCATCTTTCTTGAAACTTAGAGTAAGGTTAGTGTTGTGTTATTTGTTCTTGATTGCCATCTTAATTCACCAAGCGTTACTTGGGACCAGGATCCTAGTCATTCTTTGTGCCTTACAAATGCCCTATAAACCTTTTATTGTTAGTTGAAACTGATTTATGAGGTCCTGACCTAGGAATATGCTTCTGTGGCTATATTTTTTTACACGGTTTTCTCCTGTGTCTCTAGGCAGGCATTGCCTTTATAGTAAACTCATTTGGTGTTTTGCTTGTATCTTGCCTAGTATCAAAAACACTTGTCTGTTTGCTGTGTCTTTTCTTGCACATAATAGCAGAGAATATTAAATAGATGCTGTTAATTGTAATTATGATTGCTTCAACATAAGATTAAAAGTTTATAACGGCTGTGTGAGGTTATGTGGGGAAGAGAGCTGCGTTAAGCCGTCATTTGTTTTGTAAGATCCAGGTGTGCACAACAGATCTCCACCAGTCCTAACATCCTTGAGGGGATGGTAATTTGTCCAGCGTGTTGGGATCTGGAAAAGGAATTCTAAGCAGCAGTACCAGCAACGAAGAAAGACTGTGTGCTGCAGTCAGAGGAAGGTAATTATTAATAGGAGCCAACCTCTATAATAACAATGCAGAGAGTGAAAGCTCTTGGGTACTTGCCCTGGAAAGATTAGCTAGTGAACATTGTACTAATACATAGCTGTACACCTGAAATGTAGTTCCTGTATTCCAGTTCTTTTTTTGCCCTTTGTGCCTGTTGCCTCCTTCTCTTATGTAGCAATACATAAGTGGTGGTACAGAGATACCACAGCTCTGCTTCCTGTTTATGGACAGTTTTCTTGACTGCATGCTTGGATAGGGAGGAAGAAAGGTAATGCTGTTTGTGCTGGGCCTGCAGTAAGTCCTGCCAGTGACAGAAGGATAAGAGAATAAAGGTTAGTGGAGAAAAGGGTATATCCATCCCTGTGGTCAAAAGCACTTGCAGCTATGTGTGTTGTGGCTTGGCGCAATTTTATAAGAGGACTGTACTGAAGTTTCCTGGGTTGAAGTTGGTTGTTTTAAATTCTCTAGGTCTTCCCTTTTCTTCTGTGTATTGAGGTCCCATTCAAAGTCTGTTAAAGGCAGTGGCAGTAAGTGGATTTTGAATCAGGCCCTGTACACAGTCCGAGTTTCTAACCTGCTGTGTGTTCTCTGGTGGCACCAGTGGCTGCGTCAGGTCCTGTTTTTGTGGCGTGCTCGAGGGTTGGCTTGGGCTGCTGTGCAGGCAGAGTGCTGACTCAGCACCTCAGCCCAGGATCTCCCTTGGCTTTCTCTCGCACCTCTAAGAGAAGGGGATTTTGGTACAGGTACATGGACACTGTGATCACTGAGTTAGTGTCCTGAGGCTTAAAGCACTTAATCTGTGTGGGGCTGCTGAAGGCTGTTTTGCTGAGAGGTAGCTTGAGTCACAAATGAAGGAACATGAGGGAACTCAGTAAACAAGTTTCTCAACTGGGTGCCAAAAAAATCCGGGAGTTCCAGGGTAAGTATTTCACAAAATAATGAACTCTGAAGGTTTTCATTTCCTTTCAAAAAAGCAGTCTTTATCTTCCAATTCACAAAGTTGCTATAGATCCCTAAGTATCATAAAAAACAATTAGCAATATTTGTTATACTCAGGTATTACATATAATAGCACAGTAACATTAAGTGGAAGGAACAAACCCTGTTATTTCAGTTTCTGATATTTAAATTCTTCCATTTCTTGCTAGCATTGAAATAGGGCTACACAGTTCTTTTTTTTTTTTTCTTTCCTTTCTGTTTTATTTATTTATTGTGTCATGGTGGTGGGAAGATTATATCTTAACCAACATAAAAAGGAAAAGCTATTGCTGTGTTAAGAGAAATGGAAATATTTTGCCCCAGATATATTTAGCTAAAGACTTGCCTAGGCTTTTGCATAAATGACATTTAAACTTTTTTTTTTAACAAGCAGTGAAAAGTCTGTGGGCTTCATCATGCAAAGACTTGTGTCCATGACTAATTTTCCATGTATGTATAATTTCATGAGTCCACATGCATGCATGAGTCTCTCTGGGGTTGCACCAGTGCTGCTTGATCTTGGAAGTGTTTGTTCTTGGCTGTGATGATGAGCTGCTGTGGTCCAGTCAGGGCTGAAATATGAAGAAAAGTGTTTGTGAAGTGCAGTTTTCTAGCAGCTACTAGCTTGTTTTGTGAAAGCAGTGGTAATTAGCGTTTCAAGGCCGTCCTGAGCCTCTAACCTTGAGAACGCTTTGAGCTACGTTTTTTGACTTACTTGCGTTGGGGATGTGTTTGGCTCAAGATCTTTTGGTTGGAGCAAATTGAGTACAATTTTCTTTTAACCATATAACAAAGAATAGGTACCAATTGCTTGCCAAACAATTTCTCCCCTCAGAGATTACAAACAAATTTAGGAAAGAACAAAGCCAGGATTTCTAGGGTTTAACTTCTTGAGAATCATCTTGGTTTTGGCATGTTAAAAAGAAAAGTGCGTCACAAGTCAAGTTGGCACCTAATACTGTCAGTAATACTAATTTCCACATGATTAATTTTAACTGACATTGCTTCAGTCTTTCTCTTACCACAAATTTATTTAATTAAAAGAGTTGAAGCTCTTTTTATTTATTTCTATATTCTCTTCAGCTGTAGCGAGAACAGGTTCTTGTCCCCCTTCAGGAAATACATAGGAAGAGAAGTTAAAAGACATTTATGTAGCAGCTGCCAGAATGTTCAGGGAGATATCATTGGAAGGAGAAAACTTGTTTGCTTGAAATCAAGCCAGCAAAATGCCACTTTTGCCCAACACTTGGAGGCATGCAGTAGTATGGGAAGTGAGGATGGCTGCACCAAGGACTCATTTGTTAGAACTGTTATGAAAGAAATACCTTAGTTTTTCTTCTCCCTCTTCAAGTATAAATCAGGATACAAAACCATATTGTTCATGTAGCCTTAAAACTAATTTTCCTTCTTTCCACTTGAGCTCTTTCTTTAGAATTGATTTGTTCCGAGACTGAAGTAATTGTGACATTCAAGACTTGAGAAGCCATCATGGGGTAAAATACAGCCACCCTTAGTGAGGAGGAAGGATAATTGTTTCTCAGATGTTTTTTCTTTTTGGAGGCTCTTTTTTGTTGAGGATAACTCTGATTAAGAAGCAGAAAGAAATAATCAGGCTGAAAGCATGTGGAATCCAGCAGTGGGTGAGGATAGCATTTGTGTTTATTCATCATGGTCTTGCTTTTTGTACTGTGTGATCAGTAGAAGAAGGAATAGTCTTTATTCTTGTGATCTGCCTTGCTCTTTGTTAGTGTTAAAAAAAAAAGAACCCTCTGTATATGATCTTCTTGTCAAAAGTTAGGCATCTCAGGTGTTCTGTCTTATGATGGTCTACTTTCATGGAAGACCAGAAAATTGCAGTGAAAGATTTCTCAGACCTAAGGAGTGGGCACTACAGATAATTAAATGCTGTTGTTACCTTTCCCTATCAGGTATCTCTTCAAACTGTTTGCTGTGCATATAAATTTGAAAAAAAAAAAGCGCAGTTCTCAAACTGGAGTTTCAAAAATCTATCTATTCATTTGCTCAGGGTTTTTCTATCTGAGTTGTATCTCCTGATGATTCCCCTGCATGGTTAGACCATGGATGAGGCAGACTAAAGTGTCTGTTGCTGTTTTAGATGTCTTACCTTAGACACTCACATGGAGCTGGTAAATATGATGAGACCATCTGCTGGAGACAGTGATGCTCAAGATGAGCCCCATCCCTGCATTCATTATGTAAAGATACACAGAGAAAGGAAAAACCCCACACGTGAAGGCTCTTTATAGTCCTCCTGATGAAGCAGTGAGACAGGCTCCTACCTGTCCTTATGCAACCTATTGGCTACAAAGTCACAGCCAAGATACAGTTTTGTCCTTTTTTTCCTCTCTTAAACTTCATTCTTTATAAGTCATCATTGAGGTAAGTTTCTTCATAAAAGGTATTTGTGATTGCCCTTGGGTCCTACAGAAGCCAGGGCTGCCACACCTCTAGTGTATTCATGTCTGGCCAATGGTACAGATACCAACATGCCTGTTAAAACTGGGGATTTTTTTTGTATGGAAAAAATGCTGAAGCGCTTTACTCTTGCTGCAGTGATTTTCCAATCTGAGATTATAGCTTTAAGGACAGAACAAGTGCACAGGATGTATATAAATATGATGTCTGAATATTTACCTGTTCTTCATCCATGGCAGGATAGGAAGGAAAGGAAGCTTACATGCTTTCAGCTGGTGTGAGAACTTGTATAAAAAATGCTGATGCCTGCAATTACCCCAGTGCAGGCTTGCTGAATCTGTGTGTGTTAGGGATGGATGTATTTTGATGTGCACACATGAAATGTTGGTTTTTTTCATGTTATGTCAATAAAATGTATGGTTTGTTATCTGTCTCAAATACACTGATTAAATAACCAAGCTTATACAACACTGATCTGTTAATCAGTGAAAATAACCTTTCAGTTCAAGAGCTTTCTCTGTGAAAATTAATATTTTATACAGAAGTGTTATGTAATAGACATTTTGTTGCCTTTGCAGTCCTGCACAGAGGAATACAGTGTTAAGCTGATGTACTTTGGATTGTTCTGTATAAATTTGTCCACTAAACCAATGCAAATATCAGTGAATAATGGGGGGAAAAAAGTCCATATTGCATATTTGTAAATGGTGGTTTGTGTACAGATCATGGAAAGGGAGGATAGGAATTGCTTTGGTCTGACAGTCTGCATTAGAACCTGGGGGAGCAGTGTTAGAGGTAGTGCACTGGCTTGCTTTGTTTCCAGGCACCACTATGGTTACACATGCTTTCCACATGCATTAGCAATTGCCTTCATCAAGGATGCATGGAGGAGCCAGACTTCATGGTTAATCTGACTGGCGTTTAAAAATATGAACTGAGAAGTCCACATACAGGGTTCCTCTCAATGGGTGACATCCAGAAACTTTTATGTGCTTACTTTCTGACTAATTAAATTAAGAAACAAAGCCTAACCTATGTAGTTTAGCAGAGGAACTGACAAAAGGGAAATGAAACTTTTCATGCACTTGAGTTTTTTTTTAAGTAATGTTTGCTGGTTTGTAACCCATACTAAATTTCTTCACAGTTTTGCCTTGTTGGCCTTGATAGTAGAGAGAAAGGGAAAACCGGCTTGATACTTTTGCTCCTCTCCTTTTTTATCCTTCTGACAACAAATCTATTTGCTCTGGAAACAAGGATGTGGAGGAATGCAGATACATAAAGGCTTGTTAGTGCTGCAGAAATTGTGAGTTTAACTAGTGCTGGTGTCCCAATGAAAAGTAGGTAGGAAAGTGTCTAATAGAAGAAAAGTGTTCTTCAGAAAAGGAGTAGACTGAGAGAAACAAAATTGTGCTAATAATCATTCAGAAAAGTGAAAAATGAACAGGTTTGGACAAGATTCTTTTTTCAGTGTTTAAAACTTGTATTTATGCCATGTTTATTTTTAGTGAAAGTTAATTTAGTATGTACTTATATTGAAAGGTGAATTTGAAAGTGTCTTTATTAGCATTGCTCAGTGTAACCCAAACAGATTTTTAAAAAAGAAAAGGAAGTTTTAAACCACTGAGGCCAGAGTTACAGGAGAACAAAGATAGTAAAGCCTGAAAATAAAAACATGAGAAACATGCAAAAATAAAAAAAGAAAACAGTAATGGTGAGGCAAAGAAAAGG